>JAQMCX010000050.1:5425264-5550436 GCA_029814765.1 Acanthurus leucopareius
CCATATTAAAATGGAGTTAGATATGAGCATACCCCCCCCCCCCCCCAAAAAAGATAAAATGTAAAGAGAAACATAACAAAACCAATACAAACCAAGTCAAAAAACATTAAACTGATAAATGTCTTCCAGCCTCATTGCTGCAAAAACATACAAACAAACCCAATGATTTCTCCACCTTTAATGTAGCAGAATAACATGTGCAAGCAGACCTTTCTTAGCACGGACGCAGCACTGAGATGCTAGGTCTTGCTGAGAGATTGTAAAGCAAAGATTAAAGCTTGCTTCAAATGCCGCATTTCACCCCTGCATGCATCCGGCAGGTCGACAGCAACTGGATGAAAAGGCCATAAATTTTCATACATTTCAGACACTGCAGGAAGGAGTTTAATGTTACTTAGTGTGTCCATAATGCGATGACAGAGAACAACTGCTAACTGTATGTTATGCTCCAGTGTATGAAGTGTTGACACCACCTTGAAAATATTATGTAAAATGTTGGTTGTTGTACAAGGCTTGTGTCTTGTTGCCAGTGGTGCAATGTCTGAGTCCCAACTGACAAGTGGATGTCCTTAGGGTGGGACTCTTATATCGAGATTCGTCGAATCAAAATTCTTTCATTTGTGCTGACTGAATTTTAAGTGGATCAGATTAACCTCAAGTTCAACAAGTTCATTTCAGTTTGATGATAGCAGATATCTGTTTTTGTCACCTCTGACAAGGGTGCCATGCTTTGAGTTTTCCAGCACTCCTTGACCCTTTGTGTTGAAGTGAAACCATGGCAAGGCTTTCCAATATAGTATCAAGACTATTTTCGATTTTGTTATTTGCTAAATGTTTGCCAAGTTTCCTGGGTTTCCAAGCACCTTAAAGCCTCCAAAATGCAACTGATTTTAGAGAAAAGGAGACAAAAAAATCTTGCATTCTAATCATTGATAACGATTATAGTAACTATAATGGCCTTCCATCAAGGGTCCTAAAAGAAAAAGAAGCCAAGTTTATATTTTGATCACAATGTTATGATGAAGAAAGCCCCAGAAAAGAGGCAGCCTCTGGTGATAACACCTGTTCACATCTTGCTCCACTTTGTATACAAAAATTAGTAATTTCTTAACTTTTTTTTAACATTTACTTGAATATGTTTCTCAATCATAAGTTTACTTTTACTTGAGTACAGACTTTCAGTACTCTGCCCACCACTGGTTTATTATAAATTGATTAATTCTCCAGGTTTTTCTGGACCCACAGGCACTGGCAGTGTGTACACAGGATTTCTGATGTGCACGTGAGTTAATGTGGGGGGGGGGGCTTGGAATGTATGAGCAGATGCTTGAAACCTGTTGTGTACATTAATTTTTATTTGCATTTTGTTTCTCCCTATTTTTCTGAATATTCTGCTTTTCAGTTTACATTTGCAAACTTGCTCAGTTCCATCTTCGGTTCCATGTGTTAAAGTCCAAGAGAACTTGGTTGAGTTTGTCCATCCAGTCCAATCGTTCCTGTTTGTTGTCAGCTGAAAACCAGCACCTGCAAAAAATGACATCCATCAGTTTATGTTCTGTGATCACAGGATAAATGCAGTGTAGACTGGACAATGTAAGTCTTTTTCTCAATAGTAATTCTAAAATAAAAATCCAGACACAACACAATCAATGGCGTCACAGAAAGGTGTTTCCCATTATCTGTCAAAACTTAAGCACCCTTTGTGACATCAGTTGTTGTTGGATCAGGAAGAAAAATCTTTCCTCTTACTGTTGAACAGATTTTCTTAAGAGATAGGAGTGTTTTTAAAAATGACCCAAATGTGCAAGATGAACACAGCAGTAAAACACCTTGTAATTAAAAAAAAAAAAAAAGAAAGGAAAAAAGGGATGGGGAGTGTCGGGGATCCACACATGGAAAGTATGAAGATGGACACACAAAAAATAATATCTGTGCCGAAGAGTTCAATTATATTTTAAATAAATTTGAAGTTAATATGAGATCTTACTTAGCCAAGGGCTCCTGGCTGTCATCCTGCTGCTGCTGCTGCGTGATGCTGCTCACCAGCTCAAAGGTGAAAGGTCGAGCACATGAGTCTCTATTGACAGGCCTGACAGACTGACAGGGGGAGCTGGACAGAGAAATGCTGCCCTCTGCCTCCTGGGAGGTTAAAACAGAGTTAGAACCATTCAGAGTACCCTGGTCATTTAATCTGACAGTGTGTTGGTCTGTACATGCCTTAGTTTCTTTGTCGTTGGGATGATTCCAGTAGTACATGTTGCATCCCTCCAAAACAAAATATCTTCGATGCCAAACCCCAAATCCACTGATCAACTCAAACATTGTCTGGAAACAGAACCACAAAACATGGAGAAGAGAATTTGATGCAACAGTTGTGTTGTGGAAAAACAAAACCAAATGTCACATCACTGACCAGGAAGCCTTGGTGTTGTATTTTAGAGTGACTTTCACTGTCCAGTCGGAGGTAGATGTCGCCCTCTAGGGGAGAGAGAAAAGGCACCTGCAGTTCAGGAAGGAAGAGGGAGGAGAGTCACAGTTAAACTGGTATGATATTGGAAGACATAAAAAAATAAATAAATAAGTAGAGGATTTAAAGAATTTTATTCCAACAAGCACTTCATTCCACAAAAACATAGTTAACTGAAATGCAGCTGTTATGTCAAACTGTGACCAGAGGTGGTCATAAATTATGACTTTTCATAATTTCATTTCATTTATACCTATTAGATTTACCAGGTGTCATGAGTTGATGAACTATATTTATACAGTGGTATGAGAATAAACATTGTAGAGTTTGGATATTATTATCTGGCATTAAGTGTAAGCCTTTGCTGGTATGAAAGGCTGCTGAACTGTAAAGTGATGCAATTTCACCAGACTGTTCTGGCCTATCCCAGTATTTGCCTTTACTCATCTAGTCATTATGTCTGCATTAATAAGGATTATTTATTAAAAAAATCTCAGTGTTTTATAATTTAAAGAACCAATAGTCATTCTTACAATATTGTCACAATATATTAATTGATGTATTTAGTCAAAAAACATGGTATTGAGTTTGATGAGGTCATAAAATATGAGGACAGAAAATTAAAGCTTTATTCAAAACTGCAGAAGAAGCTTTGAATGTCAAAAAATGACAAAGCCCTCATATTGTGCATCACCATTCAGCCTGAAAATACAGAGATACTTTCAAGACTGCGGTAACTGTTCACTTGTATGACTGAAATCTTGAGTCAGAGGTGAGGTGAGGGGTGAAAGAGTGGAAAGTTGTGGAAAGAGTGAAACCTTTTGCTGAAATTCATCTCCTAGGAGTCTCCTGATTTTGCCTTCAAGTTTCATCTGAGTGGAGGAAACAAGACACAGAGGGGAGGGAAAAATAGGAGGGGGCAGACATATTACATCACCAGTGAGCCCACCCATGTGGGCTTGAAACAGAGAGTAAAAGACCGAAAAGTCGTATAGTGGTGCCAAAAAGATGATGCTAAAGACAGTGTGAGCAGCCCCGTCACCATAACAACAGGTCATTACCTTATCCAGAGGGAACTTGCTGTGCCCAAGTGAGGCCAAGGTGATCTTATGGGAACCCACCAAACAAAAGTTACTGGAGCGACGAGTGTTGAGAGGAGGAGGAGCAGCAGCTGAAGGACAAAAAAAAGAAAAAAAAAGAAAAGGCAAAATAAAAAATTAATAACAAACACAAGATAGGTAAAAGAATCAGATTCTTTTCTCTTTGTATAACAAATTTTGAAAACATTTACTAAGTACCAACTTTAGAGCTGTTGTTGAGTTAAGTCAAACAGTAAAAAACCGAAGTTTTGTTGTATGATCACAAATATGAAACTCAACTTACATGTTAAATTGGATTTCTGTTGGAAAAAAAAGAAAGTGCAACAGTTCAGTTTATGGTTCTCTGAGAGGTAAAAGAACAACACACACTATAATATTAAAGTACGGGACAGGAACCAGATACTCACTGTAATAGTGTTCAGGAGCTTTTTGGGTGTGACCTGAATATGAGAATACATCACAAACGAATTAAACTGCTACCTGATAAATACTTATATTGATAATACACACATCTTACTGTTTGACCAATGCACTTACCCATGATTTGGTGGTGGTACGGTCCATAGTGCTGCAGTTACTGCCTGGTGTGTGGGACTAGATGGCATAAATATTGGCACATTAAAATTATTAGGATAAAAAAATAGCCAAGGCCAGTAAAGGGACATCGGTCTAATATCACCGGACAACAACAATAATTAACATGATATCAAGCCATTTAGCATGCTGGGGGAAAAATGACAGCCAAACAAAAAGCCATAAAATATAAAATAACATGTGTCTCACCAGGCTGTAGACTTCCACATCAATTTCAAAGGAAGCACGGATATCTTTCCTGTTGTATTAAGGAAAAAAAACAGAAATGTATTAATCTATATACTACAGACATGATCACACTGATACAGCTACAAGACACAATGCAAAAAGATCCATCACTGAAGCTGAAAGAGGATGATCTTTGTATGCTAATAAAAAAACACTCACTGTCAATTTGGAAAAACAAAGAAAGATGTAAAGGCAGGAAATTTGGGCTGCAAGCAGTTAACATGACTTAAAAATGAATGAACCACAAACCAGCTAATGAACCATAACTTACAGCGTGACAGATGTATTGAAGGAGATGGTGTCTCCACTTTGAGCATCAGCAGCTGAGGCCAGCGGGGTGGCCACGATATTGCAGGGCCCATAGCGGATCAGGACGAAAAAGTAGTGACTTGGCCGACCTAAACAGGCACATCAGTTTCTTAAAACTGGATGTTAACAATTACATTTGTGTTCATTTTTTTCTAAATTTTTAAAAAGGTTTTTACTGAAGACATACAAATCAATTGTGATTGTTAAATTGCTTCATTACCTGATTTGTTGTGTGAAGAGCACACAAATTCAACCTTGAGAGGCAGCCGGATGTCTCTGATGCTGACAGTCCCTCTGCAGGGCTGCTGGGAGACGCAGTCCCTATCCTCCACTGCCTTCTCTCCTGACTCTGACTTCTTCTCCTCCCTCAGTCTGGCCACCTCTGCTAGCAGGGCAGAGCGTTTCTCACCTGAAAGACAAGTAAATTATAAAAATAATTAGCAACACAGAGAGAAAATTTAAATATAAATCACTGTCTTTGAATTTAATTAAGCTCTGAAACAAGATGTATGGATGTAACTAACATTAACTAAAAAGTTAAATGTACATTTGTCTGCACATATGTATCTTTTTAAAAAATAATTCTATTATTTTTCTGTGTATATTTTTGCATCAGCTGTATATAAAGGTAAAGTGTTAAAAGAAAGACATTGCTGTAGATTTAATGCATCTGGAAAAACAGAAGTCAAAGCATGACGTCTTGTCAATTAAACACAAAGATGGTACTATTAAACCAAAGATAAGATGTGGACATAGTGCTAAGGGTTTAATAGAACAGTTGACTGCAAAAACCACTGGTTGACACTGTGCATAGTTATCAACTAATCATCCATCTGTGGTGTAAGCACAGCACAGTAATAAAGCAGTAGAGATGCATGTACAGCAGATATACACCTGGGGGTGCTGTGGGTTGTTGCTGGTTGTAATTGTCATTTCTGATTTTGGGTCCTAAGGCAGCAAACATTTAGCAAAGCAAAAGGCAGAAAGGAGCATGGCTGCTAAACTACAATAACTACAATCATTGCCTATATCATGCCATGTTGAATAAACAGAATTTTAGGTAATTTATAAAAAAAGACTCCTGTCTACCAAAGCTTGCTGATCCGATCGGATCCTGGCTCATTTGTAAACAGCCTCTGAGAACCAATAGAGGACTCTGCTATTTCACCTACTCTCAAGTGGTTGCGGCCTAGATCAGTTAACCCTTAACTGGTTGTATGCCAGACATTTTTAATGAGAATTGATCATTTTTATTTGATAAAACAGCAACAACAACCATATTTCTCTTGGTTAATCGACTTGTAAAAAACTTTTTGGGAGCACTCGATGACTGCTAGTCATGCATGCCCTAGTACATACAGGAGACAAGCAGTAGTTTCTCAGCTTCAGCCTCCTCCAGCGAGCCTCGTCCATGCTCCTCATCAGTACAGCAGCTCAGAGCCTGCAGGGTCTGGTTGATCACAGTCTGCAGCTTTGCAGCTTCTTCATTAAGAGCCTGATCAAACACGGAAAAATATGCAAGATTTGAAATTAATAACCATGTTTACTGTATTTAATTCAATCAAAACCACATTGCAGTTTCAATTTATATTTAATTTATTTTATTATTTAGATTTAACTGAGCTGAAAGATCTACGTAAAGTACTATGATGAGTTTGACAAGTACTTAGATCTCATTCCTGATATTCACTGACCCACTGTGAAATCGGTGATTAACAGCAACGGTTAATGCGTTACCATTCTCTGATTAAAAGCAGTTTGAGACAGTGCTACGCACCGCAATTTTCTCCTTAGTGTTGACAGAGGGTTGAGGTTTGGACTTTTCTGGAGCTCGTCTCTGAACCCCAGGAGTAACACTCTGATTGGTGGGCTGCCTATTACGTCTCTGTGTGCGGTAGGCATCAATACTGTCAACAGAACAAATCAGAGTTAAATCACAGACATCTGAGAGTACCAATCAACATATACCAACTAATTAAGGGTTAGTAGAGTATATACTCTACAACTGCTCCATTCAAAAGAAGAGCTTAAGAAACAGTAATACGTGACACAAGAATAACAACAGAACAATATATGTAAATAGAATTACATGGTTAAAATATGCTGCAGCCTCTATATATAGACCCATATCATTTTTTATTTTTCTAAATGTGTGTGGTAAAAGTCAACAACAATGACTTAAGACTGAGAGCTAAATTACCTGTATAGAGGAGCAGATTCGGCAGGAGGGGAGGGGGTCTCCTCTGGAGTCAGGAGCAGAGATGGAGGATTGGACTCCTGGCTCGCTGCCAGTCGCTTTAGGTAAGAAATGGAAAATGATCACCTTAGTTTTCCCCCTTGTACTTTATCCAGAAAACTCGAAATGGAACTAATGTATGGGCAGCTCAAAGGTATGAATTCATCTTACCAGAGGGGTGACTACAGCCTCTACAGACTTGCTGAGAGGAGAGAGGATGCCACTGGGAGGAAAAGTCAGTAGCTCATCTCCGTTGCTGTCACACTTATCGCTCTTGTCACAGTCCTCCTCTCTGGTCTCTTCCTCCTCTTCTTTACTTTTCTCCTTCATGGACTCTGTATCCAGCTTATCTTTGTCTCCAGAGCATGCACCGATGCCACTGTCGTGGTCCTCAGTGTCTTCATCATTCACATTCTCTTCCTTCATCCTTTCAGCATATTCCAGCACCTCCTCAAACATCTGGTTGATTATTTCAGCAGTGTTGGTCTCATCATGAGAGCTCAGTTCAGCGTCTGCGCAAAGAAACATTCACACATGCATCAAATCACTTTATTACACATTTCAACAGTAGGCAGACGGCTGGTGGGAACTAGCCAACTACATGTTAAAACTGAAGACAATCCACAGCAGATGGGTACGATCCATCCTGACATTTTGACATTTATTCCCTCATTTATTCCCAAGTGTGGCACCAACTGTGTTTTTGTGACCTGATATAGATTTTTATAAACCTAGCATATGCAGTGTATCAATAACCAGTGATTTTTACTCAATACTTCACCAATGTGTTCCTCATCTCCTATGGTGTCCACAAGCAGCCCTGGTGCTCACATCTACATCGTCTTATTGTTCTCACCTGACATACTTGTCTCTGCCCTGAACTCCATGGAGGTATTGGTCTCAGGAATGATGGAGTCATTGATAAGCTTGGAATCCACAAGAAAGGTGACTTTCTTTGAGCTGTCCCCTCCCTCTGCCCTGTGAGTTCCATCTGTCAGCTCATCTACAAAACCCTGCCTCTCATCTACTGTATCCTGCTCCATGCCCTTTGTCTCTAAATGGTGGTCTGATGCCTGGGCCTCTGTCAAACACTGAGCTCCATCACCTCCATCAGTGTCTGATGAACTTGTGAGTATATTCTTGTAACATCCTTCAGAGGACTCTCTGTTCAAAGCAGACTGGTCTTTCACACATTCTTCTAAGCAGCTTTCTGACTCATGTTCACATCCTTCTGCTCTAAATTTCCTATCTTCCTGCATTTTAGAGGAGCCAGCAATTACGGCAGAGACGTCAGCCAAAAATTTACCTTCGTGGATGTCAGAGGGTTCACTACTGTGCGCAGCACTTCCTCTGTTCTTTTTCTCAACTCTGGATGATTCTAAGCCCTCTTCCTCTTCTTTAGCAACTTCCTGCTGTTCTTCAGCTACAATAAACTCTTCCTCCTTGCATTCACTGTCCTGAGGATACCTCCACAACCTTAACTCCTCATCTGTTGAAGGAGCATCCTCCTCTTCACTGTATGAATGACCATCAGTTTCTTCAACTTCTTCAACTGAAAACTCCTCAAACCCAACCGGTTCAGTTTCTTTTAAAACTTCACCTGTTTCCTTCATGTTTGACTCCTCTGCATGAGTTGACTCCAGCAAACTCTGCTCATCCCCAGTCGGCAACTCTGACACATTATGAGCCTCACCAAAAGCTCCTCTGGAGAAACTCTGATCCTCGCTAAAAGACAGCTTTAGTACAGTCCTGGTCTGTGACTGTTGGGACCCTAGCTGTTTTTCTTCATTTTCAACTGAAGCCTGGTGCTTGTTCTCCTCCCTGACTTCTTCACAATGATGAGTATTTTCCTCCCACTGCATTTGTAGCTGCCCTTCAGAGTTTTGAAGCTCTGCAGATGTTGCTGGGCCTTCAGAGTTAAAGAGCACCATTTCACCTGTTGAAAAAGTAGTCCCACATCTCAACACTGGGCTACCTAAGCTTCACATTAAATATATATGTTAGAGCATGGACTTTGTTTTTATATTAATCAATTGTATAAAAGCGATAAGAAAAGTTAGTCAACATCTTTATTGTAAGATATTAATAATGACTGTGTCTACAAAACAAATTAAGAAAGGAAACAAATTTGGAATAATAGGAGTATGTAGGGACTGATTGAGTTTTAAAAATTGTGTACAAAGGATCTGTTGCTACCACCTGTCTCCTGGCTTAACAGACTATAGAAACAGAGTGTTTATTTAATTAACAAGGACAGTACGAGGAAAATTAATTTTAATGTCAGAAGTCTTACCCGTCCTGTCTGAGGATTGCCTCTCTGCATCTGATGTAAGAGCTTCAGTGAAGCTGCCGTCTGTCATCTCAGCATGGCCGTCAGCCTGCTGAATTCAATTTACAGACTTATAAAATGTATTCAAAGAAATAAACAATACAACACCAAATAATTATCAAAGATATTACTGACAGCTGTGCCTTCATTATTTTTCAATGTTAAAAGGCAAAATAAGATCACAAATTCACCTGAATTAATGAGGGATCAGAGACACTCCTTTTCAGCCAAGCATTCTTGCTGATCGGTTGCAAAAGGCTCAATTCCTGCTTCCGTTCCTGATCAGTAAAACCAAGTCAGATGTCAGAAAATAATACCACAGGGGTTCCAAACACAAATGACATGAGTACAAACAGCACAAGTAGAAATCACTATATTCGTTATTTAAGTTTGTCTAAATACTGTGTAAGTTTTAAAAAAAAAAGGATGCATTAAATTTTAAAGCTTAAAGGTTTGCAGACACCACTGAAGAACACTAAAATTCCAGATGTATGTTAACAATTCAATTAAAATCATTGTACTGGGAAAAAAATAAATAAATAAATAAAAGAAGAAATAATCAACTAGATGATTGCTGGCCTTTCAAAAACCCTCTCTTGCTTGATTAGTGCCACTTCTCTTTACATTTATACATGGACAAACTATAAATTCATGCATATAAATGATTATATCATTAGTCTTCTGAGTTCATCTGCCCATCTAAATACAAAAAGGTGTTGATCCCAGTAATGTAAGTGTTATTACTCTGTTTCAGTAATAAAAGCTTGTGAACTGACCTCGCGTATGCGAGAAGCCTGCTTGGAGCTGGGTGTCGTAGTGGCCTGAAGTTTCTGCTGAATTTCAGATACAAAGTCTGAGCAGGTCCGAGTGCAATGTTTAGCAGAGTTCAGTGCAGGTGCAGGGCTGGTCTGGAAGACAGGCACTTTGAACCGCTCCATTCGCTGATTAAATTCTCCCTCACCTAGAGAGAAAAGCATTTATAGAGATGAACTGTCAAAGATAATTAGATATGAAGTCAAATTTAGAGGAAACATTTTGGAAGCAGTATCCTGATGATGTTTTCTCACTACAGCCTAAGGTATCTAATGTTGAGTACCTGCCAATACTGATTATCCACCTGATATGTCTTCATTGGTAATACCAAATTAAGGCACACACAGTATAACCTAAACATAATATCTCATTTCAGGGAATCTATAAAAAGAAAAGTGCAGCCCTTTAACAGTCTCATTCAGTGTTGGTGATTTTCTCTAAAAAATAGTGAATAAATCCACTGATGTTTTAATTTGTGAAATGTGTTTGTTTTTGTTGCACAATGTCAATAAAGCATTATAAGCTCTTATAAAAATGAATGCCATATATATTGAAATACTGTGAATATTCAGTTTTGTTCATCAACATACCACAAATTACAGTTGGGAAAGGAAATAAAAGGAAATAAAAAAATACTCTTAATAGAAAAAAATTATATACAGTCATATAGTTTGACTTTGTATTCAACACTATTTTTGTTTTTCCATGTTTCTTTCTAACTGACTTTTAAGACCTTGCCAGTCACAGTACTGATGTAACTAAATTCATCTCCCAGTCAGATTGTTAACCTTTTTCACTAGTTGTTGACCCTTGAACCGCTGCCAGGCAGAACTGAGGACCAAAGACCATTTTAGTCTTTGACTTTTAGTTTATTGTATTGACTTCCATCTACAATTGTCCTACATGTTTGTACTTTGGATCTTGTTTTTCTGGAATGTTTGCTTCACTCCCATTGAATTATGTTTAACCATTCTTTGTTTTTAATCAGAGACCAGGAGAACCCAATTTCCATCCTTAATTAACTGTACTGCATTGAAAGTAACAGTTTTAAACAATAACATGTCCGATGATTATTCTCAGAGGTTTTTTGAATGTGTGTGTTTATATGCATTTTCCTCACCAAGGAGCTGCTCTCTGAAGCTCTTTTCGTGAATAGTGAGAGATGGGCTGCCAGCTCCAGGATCAGACAGGCAACGCTGAGCCAGAGGAGCTCCTCCTTAAACAACAAACACATGCTGCTAGATTAAAACAGTCCTTGTCTGGCATGCAGAAAATCCAGTTTGACTGCTGACACTGGCGACCATAACCCTGACTGAATGAAAATTAGGCAGACAAAATGTTGGCATACCTGCCACAACACTGATGGTGGGATTTCCATCTTGTCTCTGGGTGAGTTGCTGGACTCGAGATTGAACTGAGGGAACTATCGGTGTGTCTGGCTTTCTCTCTAGCTCAGCCAGGCGTAAAGAGGAGGATGGTTTAGGACTGCAGTTCTCCTGACCCTCTGCCCCCAGACGCCGCCGCTTCTGGCCATCATTTACCTCTGAGAAATCATACAGAGAGATGCACATGGACAAAAGTCACAAATGTGTATCACTGCAAAGACTGCTGTGAATATGTAGACATAATGAATTAAGGAAGATGTATGTATAAACCTTAAATTTCACGTTAATATACAGGTACAAACAAACCTGATGGTAAGAAGACATTGTCCTCAGAATCTGACAGAGGTGCTCTCTGTCTCTTCAGGTTGATGTTTCCACTTTTTTCCTCACCAGCTTCCATACTCAGCTGGAAACACAGTGACAATACAGGCTGGATATGTATTTTAGGATGGCATGTTGAACAGACACCTTTAAGCAAAACAGCATTAACACAAACAGGAGTCAAGCCATGGCAGCCTCTACAGCAGTCACTCCTTTTACAAAACTCCTCTTTATGTAATAAACAGAATAAAAAGTAGATTTCTTAGTTTGTGGGTCATATACGTTACATCACTATTATGGCTAGTTAAACTTTAACAGTGCCATAAAATAAAATATTTGGCTAAAACGTTCATACTACATAAAAACGCTTCAGAGTTATAAAATGTGACGACACCCAGTGTTTTAGCTCCAACTCAGGTTATTTTTAAAAGTGGAACGCACATTGATATAGTTGTGCTAGCTAACGTTAACATTAGTTAACAGTCAGCTAAACACACAACGTTATCTAGTTAACACAGCAACACAGCCATAACACAATTACTTTTCACTTACGTTAGATTTTTATAAAGCTACTAGCACAACCCGTCACTTGACAACTTAATAAAGGACATACATATCTTAACTTAATAGACATACTACATAGCTAGGTAATGCTTTAAACACGGTCCCAGGTCAATTCTGGCTAGCATAGCATAAGTTAGAGTTGGCCAGCGCACCATTAGCCTAGCTTAGAATGACTTTAGCAGAAACATGTTGTCCTACTAACATGTTATTTGAGTTAGCAGAGCCAATGTACATACATCGCAAATCGTTTGTTACCTTACCTGAATGGGTGTCTCTCTGAAGTCAGGTCAACGGCAACTGACAGAAAACAACAAACTATCTTATTATGCTTTAGGTCTCCTCCTCCAACTTTGAATTTCAGCGGGTCTTCTGACGTTAACTGAACAAACAACTGCAGTCCCGTAAATACTCTTAAAGAGCGCACAGAGCGTTGAAACCAAGGCTGCCGACCCGTAAATACGGCTCAAAGTCAGGCCGTTTACCGTATTCCAAACAGTAAACACGCAAATCCAGATTAAACTACGTCATCACAATGGTATTTTAGGGCAGTTTTTTTCAACCACTGCCGCGGCACACCGAGAGACCGTCAGGTGTGCCGTGGGAAATTATCCAATTTCACCTAGTCTAAAAAATTTTTTTTGAAAACGAATTTATTATTATCTGCAAAAAATATGCCATTGTCGACACTGTCGATCTCTCACGGCACACTGGTTGAAAAACATTGTTTAGAACTTTAACCATAACTATCAGAGTGTATTCTGGCTTTGACATGGGTAATAACTAGTGGTGTTAGGTGTTGAATAAAGCATATTTTTTATGAATAAATGGTGTGCTTTGGTATTGTATGTATTTGTGTTGGGTGTCAAAATAGACATCAGAAACACAGTAGACATGCGAGTAATATAGTGAGATAGCGTTAGTCTAGTAGATGGTTATGTCCATCACTTCACATTAATTCAATTATTTTGGTGACAAACCATATTATGCACAAGCACCTGTCCGTAAAATTCCCAGAATTGACGATCCCTCTCTCTGAGCTGTATAATATTGCACTGTGATTTCTAGTCACACATCTATTCTCTTAATAGCTTTCACAGTCTCAATGGCATGACCCAAATCTCCTATCTCCAAGAAGTCTCTATTATTTATATGAATATTCATATAGATTTTAATATTTATCATTGATATTATCTGCATTTTACAGTTTTGAATCAAATAAACAAAACAGTGAGATCACTGACCTTGTAGTGCCACCCCTTTTCATCACAGGCCAACTCTTAAGTATGAAAACAATTGGAGTAGCTTGGATGAAATTTTTTTAGGGCTGGTTTGCCCAAATGACCTCAGATAGGGAGATTGTTCAGGTTAAAATGTGGCCAGGCTCTGAGAAAACAGCCTTCAGAACTTTCAAACTTCACATCTCCCTGTCTACCATTTTAAGAGAGAGTATCTCTTAAGTTTAAAGTAATTGAAATAAAGCTGTGGATAATGCAGAGTGATGATTAAAGTACTAAAAACTTTATGTCCTACATTTTTTTTTTAATGAAGGCTGGGAAATTAATTATGGATGGAAAAATTATATACATCTTTCAGTTCCTCAAAAAAAAAAAAAAAAAAGGATTTGTATACAGATACAGCAGAGAGAGAACACCATCATCATCATCATCATGAGGACTCTGCGTCACTCAGTGGCTGCTGCTGCTGACTGTCTGATAATGCCAAGTTATGCCAAGTTAACTCACTGTTTAAACCCAGCTAAACATGGGACTGTGCTTCAGTTAACTCACCCTGTTGCAGTAGCATAGAAATTCCAAACAATTAATTACCTTAATTAAAAGATTTCATGACAAGTGATGTTTTTTACTCTTTTGTAGGTTTTGCAGATTCCAGGTTATCAGAAAAAGACAAGTCAGACTTTTCAGAGGGTAGCTTTACAACACTGAGGGCTCTGGCCTACAGCACTGAGGATGTATTATTATATAAAACCTTTCTAAATTAACACCTAAGGTTTGGTATAGGTGAATTAAGAAAATGAACAACAGGGAAAATTTCCTTTGGTATAAAAGAAACCAAAACTAAATGTTGGTTGTAGACAGGACATGGACTACAGGCTCTTGCTTTTAGCAGTATCATAATGATGACTTACCTTTATTTTCTATACTGTAAGATAAAGTTTGATATTTTTTTATTATCTAATTCATTTCCCATCTGTAAAAAAATATTCTGAATGTCTGACTTACCATTAAAGTGATATTAATTTCATGAGTGTATTAAAAAAAAACGCTTTCACATGTTGGAGATTAAAGCATAACCTTGTCAATTTTAATATTAACCATGAACGGTTAGAGACAGAACACAATAAAACAAAGAAGAGCAGAAAACATTGTGTGTTTGTGTATATGTATATCTATACACACACATAAAGAAAATATTACAAAAAATCCATCTAACACAGTATGCCTATCTTAATCCGGTGTTATTGGAAGGGTGAGTGGTTCACAAGTATTTTACAGAAAAAATTCTGTCATTTCTTTTAACTTGTCGAACCACAGAATTGCTTTTCTCTGGACTTTAAGAAAATATAGCATAATAGAGCGGTCCTGAGAAGGTGTACTCATTGGCATAGATGTACATGTGTATAAGTATGTTTAAGTGTGTGGGTGTACAAATGTGTGGAAATGTGTTCATGTATTCTGTCTGAGTACAAGTTCTGTTGTTTCTGGTATATCATATTCAGGAAAAAAACAAACAAAAATAACTCAAAAAAGGCCACTGAGCAGCCTCCAGTATGTACACAATATATGCATTTCCATCATGAACTACTCCATACAGGTGATATTATGCATGCTAAAGGTGTAAGGGTTTGCCCTTTAGCATTTAAATGCATCATGACTGGGAAGTCTGAAAAACTGTACTAAAATAAAAGATTAATCTATGAGCCATTCCAGAAAACTACAAGGGATTTAAGGAATCGTTCTTCAACCATATATATAATATTATCATATCATCATCATCATCATATGAAAATAAAACATGGCAACTCTTGAAAAGGTATATTCAAAGTTTGGATGCGTTGCAGCTCACTGCTTTCTTACTCTGAATTGACTCAGCCCTGGACTCCTCATATTTGATTTTAGTAGAGAGCATTAATGTATAATCTACTGAATTTAAGTAAAAGATACTTACAGCTGAATTAGCAAATTTAAACAAAGCAACTTTCTTTTGGGGGAGTCCAGCGAGAAAGAAAGGTTCAGGGATTATTTCAGCTCTTTGATAAATTGTCCCTTCGGAGGTTAAACACAAAGGGAAAATATCACAAAAAGCTTGACATCAGGGTTCAAGTCTATGACAACATCCATCACTCACATCACAATATAAAACATCTTTGTAATTGTTGTTAACTGTAAAGTTTTACACACCAATGAGGCTTTTGCATATTGTCTACTTCTTGAATAGAAATACACACCGCATGGACAAATTCCTGGCTGCTGTTACACGTAAGATCCTTAAGTTCCTTCTTCTGACTGTCTGGTTCAAATCAGACAGTATCTGAGACCTCAAACACACCTGCCCACACACACACATACCACACCTGCCAGTCTACCGTGAATCCCATTTAAAGGCCCGACCACACAAACATTTAAAATGGCAAAAGTCGGATAAGTGAATTAGTGAGGGCAATTTCTTCACTTAGATTTTGATGAACTTAAAGGGCTGAATTTGCATTGTTGACCCATAAAGCTGCCTTGACAGTGCTGAGAAAACAGAGTAAAGGAATCTATTGTAGCCCGATAGCTGTGTTCCACCGTCCACTTTCACTGAATCTCCTCTGTCAGGATATAAATTTCTTCACAGAGAAGGAATGGTGTGTGAACAGTTTTAAGACAGGAGTAGAGCTACATTTTAAATCGGACAATAGGCTTACTAACAGGAAATTAAGCTCTGTTTCTGATCTTTTTACCTTTTCAAACCACTGACTGAGCCAACAAGCTTGCTGCCTTTTTTAACTTTCAGGAACTCTGCTGAAAATTTTGATGTACAATCCTGAAATTAAATGACATATCAGAGGGAATTAAAAGCCCAGTACTGAGAAAAAAGAACAAAGTTAAAAAGACCTGCTGTAACTAAACAGCGCAAACATGTTTCCAGCTGGCTAGCATGTTCACAGAAAGCTCACCGGTTACAGGAGTTTATTAACTTGCATTACAGGAAGTCACAACATCACCATGAGGAACCACATACAGTTTCAAACATAAGACTCACTGATTCATTTCACTTTGCCACCTTTCTGGTGTGATCGGGCCTTAACTCCACCTGACCTCTCCCCCCTCAGCTGCCATCTGATTCAGTTATCTTTCCTCACATACACCCAACCCCCCTCTCCTAACACACTCAAGTAAGGTCTTTATGACTTAGTGTGTTAATGTGTATACACTTGAATTTTTTGAGAACAACAAAAGTAAGAGTTTCAAGGAGAGGATAGCACATCTATCTGCGGATCTATGGAATATGTAGAGAACATACGACTACTACCTGTGTACAAATGGTTATGCATGGTCCCTGCCTTGTGTTAACTCCATACTGTAGCTCAGAGGAACTCGGCCTTCTCCTCTTTGTCAAGAAATATAGGAAAATAGAATTTCACAAAATCATGCATTCCTCGTTAAAAGAAAAAGGTTTCAACAGATGCAGTGAAACCCTGCAGAGAGACGAGCATTAGGGCGGCTGTGGGCAGTTGCAGTGTGTATACATGTGTATGTAAATGGCATCCATGTCACACAGAGTGCATGTTAAATGTAACACAGAGAAATGTTGTGGAATGTGCTGAGTGTTTTTTTATCCGTTTGTGTGCGTGTATGTTCTGAGCGCCACAGCAGATTTGAACTTGAGAAAGGATGAAGAAAAATGACTATGTAAAACTGAAGGAGCAGGTTGTGTCTCTTCAAAAGATTTTTCCTTTCTTCTTGTTCTTTTCCATCGTCCTGTGTGAGAAACAAGAAAGGTGAGAACATTAGTTCACATAACTGGATGATAACGATTAAAAAAATCTTTATCAGGCTTTGAAGGCAGCTTGGCAGTGTATTGTAGTATTCTTAAAGAATAGGGTCATCAAAATCCCACACACACACACACACACACACTCACACACATTTTTTTCATTTGTCATGTAGCTAGTTTTGTTTTCTTTGCCAAGGCTGTGAGATTTATGTTTCAACCTCAGTACTGTAGAAATGAATGGAATTTCCTTTACCAAGTGAAAGCACTGATGCTAATTGGTGACTACACAGTTCTTGTATTACACATTCTTTCTGTCTGAGGTCCAGCTGCAGTCTGGTCTTATAATGCAAACAAATGTTTCTGCAACAAGCAGGAAATTCCATTGACTTCCACCACGCTTGAGACTTAAAATCATGAGGCTTTCAAGAACTCTTGTACTCTAGAGTTTTTGAATGTTGCACTAATACTTGATCACAAGTTGATGTAAAGAATCACTTTGTAAAACATATCTGTTGTGTGTGTTAGCTTGTGTTAACTGTAAATGCGTGTTACTGACTTTGAGGCGTCCAGTTTCTGCTGCTCGAGGATTTTCTGCTGAGCCTCCCAGTTGGTCTTCTCGTCCTCAAACACTCGCCTCTTCTCTTCCAGCTCTTTGTACTGCGCCTCCAAGTTCCTTTTCATCTGTTCATGGCGTCGCTCCAGCTGCATGTCGACACAATATATAGACTCACTCTCAAACACAAAGACAGGAAACTCTTATGAACACTCACTGTCCATAGTTGAACTCAATGAGACACCAGCTGGAGTGATTTGTCTGGATAATCGTGAAATATTTTGTTGTATGTTTCCTTCAAAAGCACACCTACTCATTATCTGTTCTTAGTTTTTGATTCTGTATTTTTTTTTTACCTTTTGTGCCGTTTTGCAAATCTGGGCGAGGAGTTTTAAAAGAGTTTTATACACTGTTTTTGGAGGCAAATCAGTTTTGACATAAATTTATTAAGACACTGAATAGTTATGACAACTTTAAAGAAAAGCACAGGAAAATTTCTAGCTCAGTAAAAGGTGTGTTTTCCACTTTACCAGTGGATTACAGAGCCTTAAACTGGGATTTATACCCACACGAAGTCTCATTACAAGCTCCAGTGGACAGAGCTGCTCATAGCTTCAAAGACTTATATTACAGGCGATTATGATTACTTATAGGTTATTAACTTGCATTATATTGAATGCACTGAATGGTGAGAGTGAGCGCACACACATACACACATACACACCCACACACTCCAACACACCCACCCACACACTCCAACCCACCTCAGCTTCTGAGTCCTTCAGTTTCTGCTTCTTCTCCTTAACCTTCATTTCAAAGACCTGTTCCATTTCTGCCTCCATCTTCTTCATTTTCATCACATGCTCCCTGCGCTCCTCCTCCATCTGTGCCAGAGGACTCCTGTTAACCAAAGCAGAGGCAGAGGTTGATGATGAAATTAAGAGGAAAAAAAGACAGCTGCTGTATAAATAATCTTGAGAACATGCTAAAGGTTGTTCAAGAATAAAGGCTGTGTGATGAACAGCTATCATTACACTTTTTCCACATTTCAATAAGTGTGTTTTCTGTTGTTAACATTAGAGAAGAAACACTTTAGCAACTGATGCATACTTAGTGAGCTGTCCCTTGGTCTTAGAAGTGTCAACTCCATTACAGGTAACAGCCGCAAGTTTCTTACTGCGATAATTCTCGTAGTGGACGTTGTTGGTGACGTCCTTTAAATCCTGCATATGGGTCCTTTATAATGGGGGGGAACAAACAGAAATTAGGTATGGTAAGCCAGAAGGAGAAAAAACAAAGGACAGACAATCCAAAAGAAAGAATTTATTTATGAGAAAATAACCTAAAGCCCAAATGCATTTAAGATATATATCACCGAGCAGTCACCACATCAAAATCACTCGTTTAATATTTTGTGGATTTCATTTGTGTCACCACGACAGCTCTGACTCATTGAGGCATGAACATAGAACCTCTGGTGGTGTCTTGTGGTGTCTGGCACCACAACATCTGTGGAAGATCCTCTGAGTTTGTTTTGATGTTTCATCAGATTGGGATGCAAAGAATTTAGTTGCATGATGCCTTGAGCTCTTGGTCACATTCCTCAAGCCAATCCTTGGCAGTTTTTCTGGTATGGCAGGGCTGTTGTCATGGGAGAGGGGGCACTGGGTCAGCCACAGCGGTTAGGGTGGGTAGTACATGTTAAAGTGGCACCTCCCAGAATGCCAGGGCCCTTGATTTTCCAGAGGATCATTGCATTGTAATGTTGATCAATGTTATTCACTTCACCTGCTGATGATTTTAGCACTGTGGCTTATCAGTGTAAAATAAACTTTGACTATTGTCGTTTGTATCTGAGACAACATGATGGATGGAATTTGACAGCCTCTGGTGGACTCTCTGAGGCAGGCTTGACTGGAATAACTAAAACAGTTTAATTCAAAGGGTTAGAAATCAAGTTGCATTAATGAGATAAGAGAAATAAGTGTTCAGGAGAAAACTAACTCACCTGATCAGCATATTGCGTAGCACAGTGAAGTCGCAGTGTTCCCCATTCTCCACTGAAACACATGGGAGAGACAGGAAAACAGAATGGGAGAGAGTAAGACACACACATAACAAAACTCTTACACCTAACAAAATTCCCACACTAACAACCATTACAATCCTTATTTGGTCTCAAGGGAATTATAATTAGAAATACACTGCAAGCATGAATATCTGGCCCTCTACAGATGTTTGCACATACTGATGGTAGAGAACTGTGATGAACTCTGAGCAAGTTTACTAGATTTACTGGGTAATTAAGTCTTAACACTTCGGTTTATGTCAGGCTATGTGTTTACATTGAGAGGCAGTCCCAGCAGAAAACCAAAATCAAACAAACAAACTCATTACTGTGTTTTTGGTGAGTAAGATCAATACAAAATGTAGTGTGTTATTCACATGATAAAACATATGTAGTGTATGAGTAATTTAGCAAAAAATAGACATAAGAAATATCAAAAAACAAGACCAGGCTAAAGCTAGTGTTATAAGTCTTACTGGAAGGTAGAAACAAACACATATCACCATAGAGTTCATTCATTCATCAGTTACAAAGGGAGAGGTACATTAAGATAAAGGTATTTTCAGGGTTTGCCAGTGTTAAGAGTGAAAGGAGGCATTTTGGGATGTCAGTTCTAGTAGCACATTCACAGAAAACAAAGGGGAGAGTGACATGAGGCCATGATCACATAGGATGGCTTTAATAAATGCTTCTGAAGTTGTATATCTGTCCACTTGATGAATGAAATTTTAAATATTTACCCCTTTTTTTTAGCCCTGTTTTAATCTCCATCCCCTTCTCCAACCACTTTATCTGGCTGCTAAATTCTCACATCCGTTCTCTAGCTAGTCACTCTGTGTGTCTGCTGTCTGGTTCTATGCAGAAAGTGTGGAGTGAATTTTTCAACCTTCCCCCTAAAACAACTACCTGCTGCTGCTGGAAACAAACACTAAATTTGTATTTAACACTACAAGTAAGCCCTTTATTTGCTAACATCACGTAACATTTAATTAACATTGCGTGCTGTTAGCAAAAATTGACAGTAATTAAAAATTAGAAAAGACTGCTGAGAAACAAGGACTTCACCTAACTTCAGTTGAGTTGATTTGTTGCAACCAGCAGGACCTGAGCTTAGAGAGCTTTGATATGGGTTAAGATATGTAGCCTTGGTGTTTGTCACTTAACTGCAAGATTTGACCTCCTGCTCTGTTTTGATAGTGATTCTAACAGCTGAGATTTGTGTTTCAGCCCAAGAAAATAATCGTCCTATCTGATCACAGCCTTTCACTGTCGGACCCCACACGCGCCACATAGTTAGAACAAACAGGAGATCTTGGTCAGACAACAGAACTGGTCTCATTTCACACTGTACAGTTACATGGTTGTGAGTTTTCACAGTTAGATGACTCTGAGTTTTAATCTCAACGACAAAGTCACTGTTACACGGTCAGATGGGATTCTGGAAAAGGACTGCAGATGTGCTTCTGCTGAGGATGTATGTGGTGGATCTTCAGCCTCCTCTTCATCAAATATGCTGTTCCTTATTGGTTAGCCTCCATCCCAGTGGCAGTCAATCATCATCAGGAGGGTGAATAAGGAGGACACCTTACCATTGATGAAACTTAAGCAGTCCCGCAGCCCCTTGGCCTCCATAGCTATCCAATGACCTCCTGTCTCTTCTAGAGGAGGGAGCTCTGACGGAGGGGAGGGGTACGGTTTTTCAGTTACTGTCTGCGCCCAGCGGGGGCTAAATCTGGGTCTGGAGCAGCTGGGTTTATTATGGCTCAGACTTGGCCCAGTTCGCGCCCAGAATCGGCACAAGTTTGGCCCAGATTCAGCCCAGATTTGGCCCGGATCAACACCATAACGTGCATGTATCCAAGCTGGCTGGCTAAAGAGTGCAGGACTTGTAGAGGGAGTGTGGTGGTTGAAGGGGGTGTTACATGAGGACCTATGCATTACCAGCTGGGGGTGCAAGTCTCAATGAGGGAATAAGTGGAGGAGCTAAGTGGGGTCAAGGGTCATAAGGGAGAAAAAGGTTGTAACTTATAGTATACAGATCTTGTTTCTTGATGAATGGCAGAAAATACCTGATGCAAACTCCAGTTTTCCTTTTAAATTCAAGTAATTTCGCTTTCTTTATTTTTAAATCATGGACTTCAGTACAAAATTGTCTCAGTTCATCAGGTGTTTTGAGCCTGAGCGCTTTCTCTATTAGCAGTGTGTATTTAAGGCCATGACAATGAACTGCACTGGTGTAATGATCAAGAGCAAACAACTGCATTTCTGAAACATGCATTAAGTGTGTGTGAGTGAGAAATCTTACAAACATATTTCTGAGTTAAAAGTACACTGAGGTTCCATGTATGCTAATGAATGATAATGATACCAAGCCACATGTTACCTTGATGACTTAAATGAGCTGCTACATGCCCTTCTGGAAAACACTAAGTCACTATTATCTGCTCATGGATCTATAAGCGATGCATTAGGATGTTGGATCCCAGTCCTTGCTCCATTAATACAGCGAGGCCTGTACACTTTTCATCATGCATCAACACGATGACTCAGCTCAGCTGTAAAGAGCTGAATCATGTGGCAAAGCAGGGCAATATTTTACTGGTACTGCTGTATGTGATACCATCGGAGCAAAGAAAGGAATCACAGTATTAAAGTGATGTTTGTATTGCAGCTATAGCTTCAGCACCAGACAGCCTCTAGTTTTCTCCATGACTATTCACAGCATCAGACCTGGGACAGAACGAGTGAGCACGTGAAAGCTTTAAAACCTGTTGAGAATGACAGACGGATAGGATTTGAAATTTTGTAATATATTAAGAACAAAAAAAGAAAAAAACTCTTTACTGGGTATTTTGGGCTTGGTGTAACCTTGGTCTGGAGCTGCACAATTAATCAAATATCAATTGTGATCACTGTTTTTACTTTCAATCATTACATGAGTATGAGGGACTACAGTATTAATGTTTAAAATGCTTGCTCTCTGCTCATAAAAAAAAAAAACCCAACAAAACTTTGGTGCACTATCAAATCAAGCACTTCCTACAATAACAGTCAGTCAGCAAGGGGACAATCAAGATGTTTTGGCTTCACTTGTGGGGTCATGTTGATAACTGTGCAGCCTGCAGTGGCAGTCCAGAGTAAAAGAACAAATCATTTACAAAGAGTGTGTGAGACTTGCTTTGCAGCACAACTAACTTGTTCAACTGTTTGAAAAAACTACATTATGATGAATGTACAAAGGCTAAAGAGCACAATGTATCCTCACTGAAACTCCATCTCTGTCCAGCTGAAACTCAGACATCCACATCAGCGAAGCTTTATAAGGTGTTATCATAAGTAAAGGCAGGGCTCTGTTGTTTTAATTCTGGATAAACAATTTTGGCACAATTTTACAAATATTTTACTTTTTGAAGAAGAACTGTAAAGAAAGATCAGTCTTATTTCGATGCAAAGACTTGTTCATTAGCTGTAATGAAAAACTTACTTGTCAAGGCAGTGTTCTGCTTATTAGTTGTCAAAGTGCAAAAAAAAAAACTTGATATTGATCAAAATTATTGTAATTATCATTTTGGCCATAATTGTGCAGCCATACCTTGGTACCTATTTTTGTAGTTTTAACCATCGTTCTGTAATCAGAGTATAAAACTCTACCAGTTAGTTGTGGGAGGTGTGGGATCGCAGTGATGTCATTAAAAAGAAGTCTGACAGGGCAAGAAACACCAGCAGTGAGACAAGTGTGTGGCTAACCCAGACTTTTTTTTCAGTTTTATCTCTAAACATAATCTAGTTTCAGAGCTGTCTTGTCTAGAACGTGTCTGACTGTCTGTTTGTTTCTTGCCCTTTCAGACTTTTTCGCAGAGTCATCCTGCTCCCAGAGCTTAGTAATTACTGTGGTGAGTGTAATACTGTCGTAACTGAGCCGAGTTGTAATAAGCTGGAGTTATCATTAAAAAAACAAAACAAAACAAAAAAAAAACATTCAATGAGGTTATAAAAGAAAAAAAGTCTTACAGGCTATCAAATTATGTGATAAAGACAAAGATAATCATTCATGTGTCCACCTGGTAGATTACTGGCCCTTGTCCCACATGGTAACACCTATCACACACCGTGCTGACTGACAAAAAGAAAAGTTTTCATATGGTTTCAATAGTGCTAAAGCAGAAATAATACTGTCTCTCCCTTTGCTGGGGGCAGATATGCAAAGGGATATACTTTTTAACATTAACATAAAAACTTCGATAGGGATCCCTTAAATTTGTGATTTGTCATCAAAGCATGCACTGACTAAGACATTTTATCATTTAAGAGTTTCAAAAAACTTCAGTAATCTCTGGTCGTCTATGTAATGGTGACATTTACTCAAAAGTAACCCAACATATGGGATATTTGGGATTTCTCTGCCAGAACGAACTCACCATCATCAGTTTGTCTGTGAAAAACTAAAAAAAAGCTCATGATATCAATACTCTTGTATTATTTAGGCTCTAACTTACAAAAGAGAAATACACAGGGAACAACTGATGTACAATGACACTTCTGTTTAGTGATTGGATTAGTGGTTGTTTCCTTGAATTATCCCCACACAACCATAAAAAACATAATTCTTACTTTGGTCAAAGCTAGCTGTGGAGGCTCATTCAGCATTATGTGTGGGGGTGATAAGTGTTAGCAAGGAGCCCTAGGGCCAACATCCTAGTGAAAACACATGAATGATTGTGGTCTCTGTGTTCTTCTGTACTTTAAAATACAATATGTTCAAATTTTTTAACATGTTCATTTTCAAATGTGTCCAAAATATGGCATATTGCCATGTTTAAAAATGTTTTGCTAAGTATTAAGCCCAAGTCTGATTAGAGCATTGGTTTGACCATCAGCCTAATGATGAGACAGCACAGCAACAGAAAAGTGGAGGGAAAGGAGGGAAGGAGAGTTCGGGGGACACTCTGAGGGAGGAGGAACAGGGAAGAAAATGAGGTTGAAATAAAGTGAAAGATGGTTTGGTTTACCAAAAATGCCCTCTGTCAGTCATGGAAAAGAATAGACAAGGAAAAAAGAAAAAAGAGA
This sequence comes from Acanthurus leucopareius, assembly GCA_029814765.1. Classification (NCBI taxonomy): domain Eukaryota; kingdom Metazoa; phylum Chordata; class Actinopteri; order Acanthuriformes; family Acanthuridae; genus Acanthurus; species Acanthurus leucopareius. Next base: position 5,450,297 of record JAQMCX010000050.1, read on the forward strand.
GAAAAGAAAGAATGAAAAAGTGAAAGACTGATAAATGGTCAACCACAGAGTAACAAAGGTATATTAAGTTCTTTAAAGATATATACAGTGTATCATCTTTCAGAGGACTTAAATACAAATACCAACCTAGAGGAAAACTAACACATCAATAACAGCAACGAAAGGTCATCGCGGCTAAAAATGAAGTAAGTCTCTGATGTTGGTGAGGTCAGTCGGTGCTTGATGCTCTACTGAAAGAGCAAATCACACAACACACTGTGTCTATATCCTTTTTCCAGAATCCCTACAAGGGTCTAGACCAGCACCACCAGAAAGACTGTGTGTGCATGTGAGTTTGTTTGTGTCGAAGGGAAGACAGGTTGGTGCACAAGAAAACAATGTAGTAACTGCCAGGCAACTTAATACTTGTCAAAATGTTATAACATCTTGAAACATGTTGAATTTATTTATTTCTCAACTGCAAGACAAACATTTTCTACATGTCCAAGAGTCCCGATCACTACAAACACATAAAAACGTAAAATCTGAAGAATCCACAAGCTGCCAGTTATTGAAAACCAGGTGCAAACCACTGAGACTCAAACACCCAAGAAGGTTTTTATTAGTACGACACTGGAGAGTTTAAAATTCCAACTTTATACTAACAACAGCTGACAGGTGAGAGAAAAACAAGCAAGTGTGCTAAATTCCCTCTGGAAAAAAAGAACAAGGTGTTTTCTACTCTACTGTATTAAGGACCTTTAAAAAAGCTCATAGTTACAATCACCAACTTTTGAATAGTCAATGAAAGAACTCTGACACAAAATACTTGGACTTAAACAAAAAAAGGAAGAAGAAAGGAAAGAGGAAAGAAGAATCAGTGAGAGCTGCCACTGCAATAACAAGGGCATGATGATAACTACTGGCTTTCCAGCGGTCAACACTGCTGACTGTTGTTTGTTTATGAAGCCAAGCCAGAGGCATTTTGACAAGTCATCGCATTACCTGGTAGTTAAATACATTTAGTGGGTACAGGGGGTCACTGTGGAAAACATGCACTATGTCCCACACTCTCAGGATTATCATGCTTCTTTCATACAATAGAGATAAAACTGACTGCTGGACCTTTTTCAAACACATCAACCTCTAAACGCCAACGTGTGTCGCCCTCTCTCTCACACCCGTCACTGTCTGAACGAGGTGTTTATCATCTGCGTATTAAATGTCTCTTCTGAAAACTGACCAAGAGAAGAAAATAAATATTTGAATAAATGCTTAATCATGCCCCTTAAGACCTCTGAAGTTCACAAGCGGAGAGTGACACGAGTTTATTTTCTGGGCCTCTGCAGTTTGACCACAAAGGAACAGCTGTGTCCTTTTCTGGCAGTGGACCTGTTTGAACCTACCTTCTGCCACTCCCCATGGGTACTGGCGACCTCTGACCTTCTTGCCATTCACCTCGATGACCACGTTGCTGCCCACCACTGCCAGAGGCATCTTCTCCTGGAATGGAAAAAGACAACTTTCTTTTATTGTGAACAAACTGCTGCCTCTAGCTCTTTTTCAATTAAGTACTGCCAACTGTTCTTTCAAAGACTGTTCTTCCATATTTGATTGATCACTTCATGTAGCAACTGACACTAGTTTCATTTGGGTTTACTACATGAATCTTTCGGTTGGGACATTTATGTCTATTGAGATGTTTATTATTTTATTTTATTTTTTATTTTATTAGATGTTTATTGTTTATTATTTTACATGAAAATTCTTGTCCAAGTGCAGTGAACTGAGAGTGTTTCATACAGTGAGTTAATCATCCCAGACTCAGAGAATTATCTTTGCACACTTTTATGGCCCAGTTACACCAAAAAGCAAAAAGTACCCTTATGAAATAGGGGATGTAGAGGCTTTGTAATGTAGGGGAACCTGCAAAGCTGCTTAATTAACTATTGTGGCTGGAAATCTACAGTACAAACACACTTAAAAGCAGAGGAACAAGCTAGCTCTTATCAGCACCAATATTGATTTTGTTCTCATTACAGGTTATCAGAGAGGAAAAAAGCCCACTGAGCAGCAAAGTTGTTCACTGTCAATTAGCAATGCTGTTAGCTTGATGCTTATAACGACATAAGTTCACACAGTTTATTCTACAGAACATTCAGAAGAGGGTTTAAACAACTGAAGGTGTGATGCAATTAATAAACTACAATATCCCCCTCCATCTTGGACTCAGTTTCATCAAAGATCAGCTGTGTCAGGACAGTTTTCATGTGGTGAGTATTGAAAATTCATCTGGAAAAACTCAAAGACATCAACATGATATAAAAGTTCTTCCTAAGCTTGTCTAAAAAGCTAAGTAGAGCTAAGCAATTAGGCTGCTGGGCTGCTGTGGGAACAGGGCAGAGGCAGCTTCAGACCATGTGGGCCATTACCTTGATCTTGCGGATTAGCTTGTTGTCCTCGTCATCCTCCGTGTCTGGGAATTCATAAATTTTGATTTTGTGCTCCTGTATCTCTTTCATTATCTAACAGAGGGAGAAAGAAGTCAGTATGAAAATATGTCGGAATGAAGGTAACATGTAAATACTTCTGACCTTCATAATTGTTTCAATTACTCTAGAAGGTTTACAATCTTTGTACATTGAAGGAAATAATGAGATATTATTTGCTTACTCAATTTATTACTCTATACCAGAGAGACAGAAACACACGTACGTTTACACACACACACACACACACACCTGTTTTTTAAAAAGCTGGCACTCCTCTGGGGTCAAGGTGTCGGCTTTTGCAATAAGAGGGATGACATTGACTTTGTCATGGAGTCTCTTCATGAACTCGATATCCAGCGGCTTCAGACTGAAGACAGGTGGAAAAAAAAAAGAGAGAGAGACTAAAATCATCAACAAGTCAACAGAAGTCTTAATTTTTCTATACAATTTATTATAACAGAAAAGCACATAGCATGAGGTAATAGTTAAGTTTTAGTTTTTAATTTGAGTTTTATTCTCATCAACAGGTGCAGCCTGTCCTGGATGTTTCCTGTCTCTCTGCCAAAAAGAGCTGAGTGTGTCTCTGCCCTTCTCACCCTTTAACATGATGAGCCCTTACAGAATATTAATGAATATCCTCATTCCTCATTAATTAAATGATTTCATGTGGATCAGCAGCTTTCCTCAGTGCATGGCTCTTCCAAGTGAATGTAATTTAGAGGGTCACCAGCAGAGGGCCAACCAAAACCATACTTTACATATAGCGAACAGCAAAGACACAACATAGTCAGCTGAGTGTGATTGACTTTTTGTCTAATGGGTTTCTCCTCTGTGTTGACAAATGTCTTGTTTGGCAGTTCTGTCCATGCTGGGCTGATGAAGGACTGTCTTTGTAATACTCCCACAGACTCTTTATCTCTGTCACAGTGACAAGTGGGACTTGTAGAGAGGTGGGTTACCAGAAACAGAGGGGGAGAGCTCTGGTCCAGCATGAGGGCAATGTATGTAGAATTTGTTATGTGCTGCATGATGGGAGAACATTATGTAAAAATGTAACTGCTGAAAAGGAGTCTGTGGAGGTAGAGTGGGCTGTCCACTGTCCTCAGTGCTGGTGGCTCCATCCTCAGCTCTATATAAACCCAGTCATTTACCATTCATATGGTTTAGTACTTATATCCAGTTGCACACATTAAAATGCAGTTATTTTTATTTATGTATATTCAAATGATGCATGCTATGTGAGGATATCATTGTGTGTGTTGACTGTAAGGAAAGAGAGTGTTTAAGTGCTGATCCCAGGAATGCAGAGACACAAAGAGGGCAACAAACAGCTGTTGAGGGCTTCACAAGTTCACAGAGCCACAAAGAGACGGACTGTGTACATGAACTGTTTGGTAATAGCAGTTTCACGTTGGTGTAAAAGCAGCACCAGAGGAGTCTTGGAGTTGAAGTGGTCCTAGATAAAACAGTCTGAGTATCTGATAGAAGCAGAGGGTCCCTTGAGGACAGCAGGAGATGCTGATTCTTAAAGCATGTGTGTTATTCCTTTCAGCGTTACAGCAAATCACAAATCATCTCTACCTTCTGACAGCGATTTATCAAATCAGCAGCTGTCAAAGCTGAGTGGACTCACTGTTGGACCTTTTTCCTCCTTCTCCCTTTGGCTTCAAAGGTTATAAAACATCCCAGACAGGCAAAACTTGGAAACATGAACACGAGTTTACCCCTAATGCAGGATTTAAAGGATTTCAAATTTTACTGCCACATATGACCTTAGAGGCATCAGCATGCAAACTGCAATTTTGCAGTTGTTGAAAAATAGTTAAAGGGAAATATTCTGCTTTGAAACTTCATTTTTTTTCTTGAAAATTCTTATAGAGTGTCAGGAAAAGCACTATTTGAATTTTACTTGATTTACTCAGAAAAGCGTGAGATTGCTGTAAAATGTACCGACTTTCAGGGCCTCAATATTTAGCTTAAATTTATATCAACAATTTCTGAACATATTCTGTGTCCTCTGTGTTGCTCCTTCTTTGTCCCCGGTTTAATGTGGATAAGATGGAGCATGAAGATATTATGCAGACAAACATGATATATAGCAGAAAATTGTTCAGCCTCCTGAAATCAGCAACAGTGATCGGTTTTTGGTGTCAGCCTGTCAGAGACGAAAAGCAGTATCACAGAGAGAAATTGGCAATAGCAAAGATAAAGGCCAGCTGGCTCACTAACAAACAACAGTGTGTTTACACAGATTCTGGCTGTTGCTATTAAAAGATTTGCACATTAATGTATTTATAAATGTCTTGAATATGACTTATTCTTGCAGATTTATAAACAATCCGAGGGTGATTTGGATCTATAGCATGTAGAGCAGATTTTGTCTTCACAAAGCTTGAGTGGATGGATGGATTTCGGGTGATGTGGACAGAGTTCCACATTTTAAAATCAGGCTGGTGCTGCAGCTATACTAAGAGACAGGAAATGTTCCAGGGATGCCAACACACACACAGAGTCTGAGACAGAGCAAGATGAGGGAAGACAGAGTGTGTTTGTCTGAGATGAGAGGCCTGCCTCTGTGAGCTGCTCCGAGCCTCCACTCTGATTGGGTGATTCAGTGATGGAGAGCAGAGCCTCACTGAGCATGAGCAGATCTGGGTTATATAACATTTGTGGGTCAGAAACACTGGCTGGCAGAGACACAAACTAACACACACACGTTTTGCACCTTCAAAAGACAAAGTTATGGTAAGGAGAACAGAAAGACAAACTCACATTGTGAGCAACATGTGGAGACCAACATATCCACATACACCCACACACTGACATACACACACACACATGCACACATGCATGCACCCACACCACATGGGTCATTAAGGACTTCCAATTTCTTAGTTGGCTTTAAAACAGTTTGTCTGTTGCTTGAGGACGAGGACAGACTGTAAAATCACTGCACAGAAAATTGGAAAGGGGACAGTTAATGTTCTGTCGTTCTTTTCTTCCAGTTTTTTTTTCTATTTTGTTTGTACGTCCCTCTTTGATTCTACTGACTTCTTATTTAATTTTGTATTTTGTTATTACTTTTATTTTATTGTAGTTCTGCAAGGATATATTCCTTCTGCTCTTGTTTCATTTTGTGTGTTTGTGGTTACTAGATTAGCAAATACAAATTTTACTCAAGAGGCTACATTTTGAATTTGCAGGACTTAAAAGTGGACAAATATGATTTAGTTCTGAGTTAGTTAGAGTTGGATAAAAAATAAAAACCTGAACAAAAATGACATTTCATAAATATGTGTCTTTTTTCAAGTTTTCAAGAACAAAAACATCCTTTCCGTCAAGAAAAGCCTTCAGTGTTGTACTTTGCTCTTCTTTTAATAAGGAGATGTCCAGTTCTAATAAAACTGATGCTGTTGCAGCATCCACACTCACCTCTTCAGCAGCAGCAATTTGTTTATAAGCTTTCAGATTATAAACAGCTTCTTAATAACATAATCAGCTTCTTGCTTTTGTCAAAACTAAACCACTTCTGTAGCTAGAACCTCTTTCTCCAAGAAGGATGCTGATTGGTTCGGTCATATTCTGACTGGACACAAATGAATGGACCCACCCAGCTGCCTTGCAAGGTTACCAGTTTACAAAATATTAAATTTTTTCAAAGTCTCCAAAGAATCTCTGGCCTCAGGATGAAAACCACCAAGTTCAAATGTAGCTTTCCTGTGGCACTGAAATGATCAGTACTATGTTTAATACACAAGATCACTATAAACAGCCTTTCACTGTGCTGCTGCTTTAGAGATCGATGAGTTTAATACTATCTGATACTCTTTTTGTTTACAGGAGAAACTATGAAACCAAATGCTGGAGTTCATTTTTTGACTATTACAGCCCCCTCCCCCTCCTTCTTGTATCAAGAAGAGGGAGGATGAAGAGCAATGTTGGTAAAGGATAGAAAAGAGAAAGGAGGAGAGAGAGATAAGAAAACAAATAAAAGAGGACAGAAGAGAGGGATAGAAACTCTGCAGCAGCTGGAACTGATTTTTTTAGGAAGTAACAGAGAGAAGCAGGAAACTGCTGCTACATCCCCTGAGCCTCTAATGACACACACACAGACACACAAACACCTATAAGAACACATCTGCCCACACACACACTTTGCTGATTCTGCATAACACACAGTGTCTCTCTTACACAAACTTTTCCTCTCTGACTCTTTCCTTGTAACCTTGCACAGGCCTAGACTTATGTCAGCACAGATCATGAAATGATCACAGAAATGTTTCTGTTGAGTTTTTCTCCCTTCACAGTTGCTAAACTCTATGGTTGATTCTGTTACACTTCAAAAGTGAAGGTGAAGCAGGGGCAAGATTATTTTGGCAATAAGTTTCTGAAAGGAACATTGAATTATCAAGAGTCACAATTTTCCCTGCACACCAGACAGCAGTGAGCCAATCCAGAGCTTCAGATTTCTCTGCATGTCAAAGTGATGTAGAGCTGAATACCAAAGCCAAAGCCCAACTACTAAAACCAAAAACATCATCAGAAAAACAAGAGATGAACTAAACCCGTTATTTATCTGAGCTAATGTGAGAAGCAATTGTTAGCACCTCTGGCTCAGTGGCTAGCTACCTGGACTCCAGTGATGACCTGAATGTTACTCTGAAGTCCAAGGAACAGATGATAAACAAGTCACACTAGTTTGGAGTTTTATGCACAAGAAACCCCAGTTTATGACTGGAACATCCCACGAGAAGCATCTCAGAGTTCAGGCCAACGTTTGTGTTGGTGTCCGTTTTTTTTAAAATTAGATTTGTGGAAGAATTTCCGGATCAGCCACGTTGCCTGAGAAAGCTTAACACAGTGGTTCTCAAACTCTCTATGGCATCAGAGTGAAGCTGACCTTTCCGAATCTGAGTTCAGATTTTATTGAAATACATTTTGGCACAATATACTCCACAAACTATTTTATTGTTTATCTTTCCTACAGCATAAATCGTATTCATTTAACTTTGTTTCAGTTTATATTTTTTCCGCTGCTCATCAACACCTCACTTCACTGGAAAATATCTGTTCAACTGCTGACTTCAAGACGCTGTAAAAAACTCTTCAACTCTAGTGCAATTGTTTCAGAGTAAGTGTGTGTCAGACACATTTCTTCTTTTTTTTCTATTTATATTGCATTTCCTCTTTGATTCAATCCAGCTGTGATCCACCATCTGTTGCAGCAGATCCATATAGTTTCAGGCTGATGTCAAGCATAGTAAACTCATGCTTGCATGCATTTCACAGATGTTTGGAACAAACACTAACATAAGCAATCGTCGACATGAGGACATCTTGCATTTCATAGCCCCTTACCCTACCTTAACCATCAGAACTAAATGCTGGACCCCGACCCCTTCCCTAACTTCATGTTTAATGTAGTTCAAGCTCTCACCTTAAAACTAGACAGACAAATACAAACAAACACATAGAAAAACACATGAACACACACACTTTCACTTCAGTTTCAGCCTGCACAGCTGTCATGAGGTAGGAGCCGGATGGAGAGGTGGATGTTTCCCAAAAATGTGAGTCTCCAAGCCAAAGATTAGTGTTTTATCTTTTCATTTTCAACACTGCTTCAATTTCTCTCACTGACTGGCACAGCACTGTCACTTGGACTGGGATGATGATTGCTGGTTGGTTTTCATGAATAACACCTCTGAATACAAATAGACTTGCAAAGGGATCATCTTGACCAGAACAAAACCCACCACCCACTTGCCAACTGCTGCTTCTAAAACGCTGGCTCGAGGACATTTCAGTTCACCCAATTAAAACTACCGTACTATGTGAAATTATACCCAAGGCAGAAACTTAAAGCAGAAAAAAAATCAGTATTTAATTCAAGCAATCAGTAAAATAAGTATTTATAATGTGAAAGGACTCAAAGAGAACTATTACCCAACCAGCCTTTAAATGAAGTCATTTTCAGAGCAAGACCACTTTTGGTCTTTGAAAAATAGCAATTTTCTTTGAAACACAGTTAAATATAGTCAATATTGTTATATGCTTAAGATTTCACTGATGCAAAATGAAGGTTTAAGGGCTGATGTAGTCAGGATATGTCAAAACATGTCCCATAGTTCCAACACAGTGTTTGTTTTTGAGAAAACATATGACACAAAGAGAGTTAGAAGTTTAAGAACACTAACAGCATGAGTGTCAACACAAGAGCACTTTATCCAATTATTCACTAATTTTGTTTCCCCTTACTTTAGGTTTTATCTACCACATCCTATAACACCTGAATCTCATGGAGACCTACCCGTGTCCAGAGGGTGCTATGAAGTATAGGCAGCAGTGGACTCTGTTGTCTGGCATGGATCTGCGGTTCACCCTCGACTCTGCATTCAGAAAGTCTTCGCACTTACTGTCAATGTAGTTGATGACTGGCTGCCAACTGAGCAGATGGAGGAAGGACACCAGGCAGAGGAAAGATGAGGAAATTAAAAAAAGGAACATAAGATCATTTGTAAAGGTGTAATTATGCATATCTTTATCTGGTTACGTAAACACGCCTCACCAGTTGCTGTTGTCCACTGCATCTCCAAACCCGGGTGTATCCACAATGGTGAGTGTCAGCTGGACTCCTCCTTCCTTAATCAGCACTTTGGACTGCTCCACCTGAAACACCAACATTCACAGCATTTAGTGCATTATGAAACTGAATCAAAACATTTGCATCACATCTAAATCTTTCTGTTGAGGTGTTCTGATAATCTTTTGATGTTTGCGTGGACTAAACGCTTTGGAAATAAAATAATAAGAATGTAATTAGGCAACACCAATTTTCCCACACACATTGGCTTACATGTTTAATAATCTGACACCATCATCTCCCACTCAGGGCACTGGTGATAAATCACTGCAGTGTAAGTGCACCCACACAGTCTGCTGGGAGATTCAGGTACCAATATGTGCTGGCTGTGCTGCTCCTATGTTTGAGGAATCTCAAACTTTTTCCGTCCTTTAAGCAACAAATATTTGGAGCAGTGACAGTGTGTGGGTGAAGGATGGATGATTTCCTTTTCCTTATTACACGTAGTGCTGATTCTATCCTGAACTAAACTTCTTCAGCCAGTTCTGGAACTGTCACAGGGTGATCATGTTAAACAGCAGCTGAACACCAAATCTCCTCTGGAGTGTCAGCATTGTGAGGTAACTGTAAGGACGAGGGTGGGGTTCTGTGTGGATGTTTGTTGAAGTAACATATATTTAAGTTATAATATATTCTGTTGCTCTTTAAAGTATCTACTAATTTATTTTCATAGCTTACTTGACTTAATATAAAGCAATGTCCAGAATAGGAATTTAGTATTCTCAAGAACCACACAAGACTAAGAGATTGTAACCAAAAATGTGAAAAACATGGATGTTGCAAAAAATGGACAAAACTGTGCAACCATTTCTTTATAGTCATCAAGACTACTTCCGACCAAAAGGGCAAGTCATTCTCGGAAGTATTCTGTACAATAGACATTTTATAAAAAGACAAACTTGCTCTTGCTGACTACTCTGTCTCTAGTACCACAGTATCCACTATGAGGCACACAACACTTAAGAAGTCAAGAACATATTTTTGTTACTAAAATAACAGTTTAAATTCAGCGTGTGGCTTAACTTTGGAAAAAAACAACAAAAAACTTTAAAAAGCAGACAAACAAGACTATTCAATCTCACTCTTCAGTCACATATATTCACATTTGGTCCCACAGATCCATCATTTCCTGCAGCTCGTCTGCTGTTCCCTCGCTTCGCCGCATACTTTCACAAGGCCATCTAGTTATTTTAGGATCACCCCTTTTACTCAAACTACAGCCCTCTTGCTCTAACACAAACATTCTTCAGCTTCCACAAACCTTTGGATAATCTGTCTGACTTAACAGCTGAGTGTAAATATCACGCACAGCGGTCATTTGACATATCCAAGCATATTTGTGCATCCAGCGTTTGCTAAAAGGTGTGCTTGTACTGGAAGTGCACATAACATGTTAGCCATCTCAAAACCAAATCTGCTATTTCCACCGTTTTTGTGAAGAAAAACAGATTGGGAGAAAACCTCAAAAATGTCGTCAGTCTCAACGCTATCATTTAAAAGAAATCTGATCTGGGGCAATGCGAGTGAGCGACAAAGCATGAGAGAGTTTTCTGGAATATAAATACTCTGACCCTGTCTCTCCCACTCTGCCTCAGACCGCAGCACCCATGGCAAACACTCTTCACAGACTAACTGCTACTTGCAGGAGAGCTTGTATGCCCATGTTGCACTCTTGGGGTTCACATGAGGTTTGATGTGAGCATCCGACCGGAATGGATGTCTGTTTAGTCTTGTCTAAACAGAGTAAATTTAGCACTATGCTGGTGCATATACTGGAACATAACAAAGCTGCTGTGACTGGAGATACTAAAGATACAATGAAAGCACCTGATTTGTTTGTAGAACATGCCATTTAGAAAGCACTGTGTAAAGATACAGCATCTACAATCACAAACTAAAGTTTGAAGGACAGGACTTTCACTGCCCAGGAGAGGCAAATAACCATTTATGACTTGGTGCAGAGGGGAAATGTACGCCCATAAAGTCTCACAGAAATTTAAAGAATGCTAGTAAAAAAAACTGACACCATTTCATTTTTGGAAATGTTCATATTACTTTGTGATTGAATGATCACAAGATTTTGTGTGTCCAGAAAGTCCGTAGAGCTGGGTATTGGTTCAAGTAGTGACACTAACAAACAAAACAGCACACTGCAAATAATTTTATCATGCAACCTTTTCACATCTATGATTTTTTTGCCTATTCTGAACAGAAAAATGGAAAAGCTTTTAAAAGAAAACTGAGGCCAAAATGCATGTATGTAATCTATGTAAAAGCTATGAAGGTATGTCTAGTCTAATGAGTGGAATGATGCAAAGCATGTTCAAAAAAGAAAAAAGTTGGATAAATTTTAGTATTTAAAAGCAGCTGCTTTGCCCCTTTGACATGGCTTAAACTCTTTACCTATGATCAGGTGGGTCTAAATAGTTTAAATTAAGACAAAGTTTTTTAACATTAATCTTGGTATAACACAAGCATTGTATAAAAACCGACACTACAAAAGAGGCTAAATTTTGACTGAAAAGTAGAATTGAGTACTTTTTTTTGCTTGAACATTGGCACACAGAGAGGCAAGCCCTGGAATTAAAATGTACAAATTGCTGCAAAATGAAATGTACTAGCTGTTACCTTTGTTTTGTATCGTATTTGCACTGCTAGCGACCAGGCTAAGGTTAGGGTAACTTACAATTTTATCATGAGCTGGGAGCTTGTTTTTGTTGTTTCTCGTTGAGACAGGGTTTCCGAAGGCGGTAACACACAGAAAGCAGAAAAGGAAGAGAATGCCGACTGAGGAATCACTTAATCGCTGAGTCAGACTAGTGGAAGCCAACTCCAGTTGCAAAGTGATTTGCAATATGTTTTTAGTTTGTGTTTGTGTTGGAACAGTTTTCATGAATAGGAAAACAACTTAGTTCTCAAGCAAAGAAAGGATGACTTTTTTGTTGTTTTCCATTTTTTAGTTGTGCATGTGTGCGTGTGAGAGAGAGAGAGAAAGAGAGAGAGAGAGACAGTGGATGGGTGTTACATTTCATGGAAACATTCTTGCCCGGCTTCTGACCCTATCAGGCCCCAGGGGAAGTACAGGGACTCTCACCCAACTCCCTGTTTTTCTTTGTCTCTCCCCTGTCACCTCTTACTCACTCATCATCATCACTGCCTCCGTCCTCAGACGGACCCTCCAGTTTCAGGCAGTGTTCAGATGTTGCACCTATTATTGTAGGTTTATGCAGCAGTGTGGGAGTGTCTGCACATTTGCATATTCAAGTTCAAATATTTGTATTATTTTCCTCGTGCCATGGTTGTTCAGATTCGTTTGATCAGCCAATCAGCTGATTGGCCACTGTAGCATGACAGTGGCTTGTGTTTTTCCAAAAGTTGACTCTGCTTCAACTTTTCCGAGGCAGGTTCTGCTGCATTTTTCTCATCATCACCTGCGGTCTGCATGTCTAACCGTGTATCTGCAGCTCAAACAAACTACCCACATTAAAGTGAATGTTAGAACTTGTGTGCTTTCCACAACACCTGATTTGGTCTGAATAAGATCTTACCCTACTCCATCTATTTCCTCTCCTGCCACTCAATTTTTCCTGCTTTGTCTTTCCCCTTGGTTACAGCTCCCCTCTGTCAATAACCCCTCTATTCTACTTTATGGAAGTTTGAACTTATTATCTTCCTCTTTTCCCTCTTCCTTGCCTTTTCTCAGACCCTCCTGTCCTCTACTCTCCTCTGCTAATCCAGATGCAGCCTAACCCCTCCTCCTCCTCAGTTTGTCATGACCATAAAAGGACAAACCCAGGCCTTGGGGCCTTGCATTTCCCCTCTTAGTTCCTCCATACCTCTCTCATTCTCAACTACCACTTCTACTCCATTCTTCTCTCTTCATCCTCTTCACAATACCCCATCTCTTTCTCCTAAACACCAACCTACAAAGCTGGGATGTGTATTGGTTCTAACTGATTCTAACTTTCTGACCAGGGAGAATCGCTGAGTTCAATTTACTCTACATTGCTGCTCAATCTGCATGCGCTGTTTGCTATTACTTTAGATTTTTACAGCTCTTGCCTGAGAGTCCACTTGGCAACATTATATAACTTTTTCTAAATGAACAAATTCATAATCATTTTCATGGAACACAGACTTATAAAAGGGTAAATGGTGTCTCTGTCACTCACTTTGCACCCTGATCAGCTGTAATTGCATTATGTAACTTGAAGGAGTGGGTACAAAACGATGCAAAATGTTTTATAGCACTATGTCTCACAAACCAACAGCTATCACTGTTTTTACTGTAACTGGATCATATTTATGGAGACTCTTTCTGGTTGTATCTCTGACATTCTCAGGCTAATCTCCCTAAACTCTCTGCTTCACGGACACAGGCACTTGCTCAATGTTTGAAAAGTTGTTGACTCCCTTGTTTTGATCATAAGTCAAGTCAGTTCAGAGTTTTAGTCAGTAAATCTTTTCTGGTTTTCTGGTAAATGTTTCTGGTCCGGGCTCTATTAGCTTGCTGTTCAGAGTTGCATGTAAAGCTTGTAAAAATTTTGTCTGTGATGACAGAAGTTTTCAGGACACTGTCATGAAGAGTTTTGTTTTTAGTCAGCTCATTCATCATGACAGCTGACAATTATGCGACAGAAACCTGGGACTTGTATTTACTACAGTAAGATTGTTCGCAGGAAAGGTGGGGGTGCACCAAATTGCACAAAATGCTCATTTCTACACAACGCTGCTTCAATATGCCTGTCACATAATACTGTATCTGAACATTTGACCAACTAACAGCTTGAGCTTTATTATGCTACAGGACCTAAATGTATAAAATCAGGTGTGAAGTCAAATGAGCATGTTACTGGTCTTGAAGTTGAATTACTTTACCTGCACAGTCTTCTTAATGCGCTGGGAGGGTCCGGGGTAGTCCTTGGAGTACAGGTCAGTCAGGAAAAGAGAATTGATGAGAGTCGATTTCCCAAGACCAGATTCACCTAAGAACACAAACACACAAACAAATTTTGTATAAATATAAAATAGATACGATTATAAACTAAAAGGGTTTGCCCTATTTTATTGGCATGAGATGATGGTTTGACAGCAAGTGAAAAACACATTAGGTCCAAACTTGTATGCATAAGTCCAACTACAAACAAACACATATGCAATAAAAAAAAAACTTCACAGAAGCACATGCATTGCACACACAGACATATACAAATATAAACACATACAAATACAAACACACACGCGTCCTGGAGGGACAGGGCTGGAGCAGGATAATAAAATACATTCATGGTCTTTGAGGCGGAAGGTCAGGAGTTTGAGGAGCCTGTCAGCCGGCAAAAAAGCTTTCAGATTGAGGGGATAAAACATTTCCTTTTCACCTCTTGCTCACTCTCTCTCTGGCCATCCACATTCATCCAGTTTTTCTTTGCTTCTTTCACTAAACTTCCCTTCCATTTAAATCTTTTTGTTTCTCTTCTTTCTGTGCCAACTTTCCATTTTCTGCTCCCTTACTGATGTCGGGGGCAGCAGTCGCACAAACACACCTTTAACATTTACTTGACAAAAAGCCATCCCATCCCAAATGTACACATCACATACACTATCACAAGGGTGTGATTAATGACCGAGCATCTGGCTCATGTCTCCTGCAGGACGCTGGAGGAGTGTTTGGTAGGAGGGCAGGTGGGCTGCTTCTTCTACTACACAACTGTGCTGCTTTTCAGAACTGAAGCTGCCTCTGCATCAGCAATTTGTGACCCAACACCCACCCAGTGTGGGATACAATAGCTCAAGAAGGCTTGTCTTGTATTTTTAAAGTCATATATGCACCACTTTACGCACCATCAACAGATTACCTGTTAAATGAACCCTGCTTTATAGGCGTCGCAACACAAAAATGTTGAACGTAGTTGAAAGATTCAAATTGTATTTTTCTGAATTTGGGATACTTTATATTTCTTTAGCAGCTTGATCTAAATACTGAGGGTCCCGACTCAAAACTCAGGCTACTCAGGACTGCACACTGGTCTTACAGCAGAACATTTATTTTTCCTCATAAACAATCTTTGCCACAGCACAAACACTGGCTTGCAGGGAGCACACAAACCCCTTTAGACCAGTTTCATTTCTTCCATCATAAACTTACTCATGAAATTAAAGTTAATTAGAAGCTGCTGATAGGACTTGTGACTGGTGACATTTTGTTTGTCATTTTAAAACAGTGAAAGAGACAATGTCGGTTTGAGCTGAGAGGGTGCTTTCTGAGTGTTCTGTCAGTTCTGATGAAAAAGTGACAAGCGAGCAAACAGATTACTGTCAGAGCTTGATAAATTAAACCAAACTGGGTGTCAAAGGAGCTGCAACACAGGCAGGCTGAAGGGTAAAGAAAAGATTTGACTGGTTTTATGTTGACTGGTTTAATCCATTAAAATGAGCCTGGTTCAGCTGAGGACATCTTCCCTCTGCCTCTACCTACTCTCTATTTTTCATTCATTCTAATTTTACAAATATTTACTCTCTTTTAATCCGTTCGAATCAGCCACCTGCTGGGGGTGAACATGTGCATGAAGAACAGTTTCATTCATACTCTTCACATAGGACATCTGTGTTTTCCATCAGTCCGTGTCAGCGTGGTGTGAACCCCCAGTGGTCTTCAGTCTTTACCCCTTCTTAACCCCTCATTCTGCCCCCTGTGTGTGTTTGCTTAGGCATGGTTGATATTCTGTCCTGTGTGAGTTATGAACACACATCGTCTGAGTGTCTCCTGCAGCCTCTACAGCCGGCTGACTTGCGTCTTTGATGGATTGTTTGGAGTTGGAGGTCAAGCATGCACATACACATGAACACACAAAGACCGTTTCATGACGAGATAGCACAGATGTAAGAAACCCTCCCACTCCTCTTCAGCACTGGGTAAATCTGTGGTGCTCCCGGCAATAGCAAGGAGGAAAGGTTATCTAAATGTGAAGGGGAGGGGCGAAGCAAATGTTTTTGAGTGGGACTGTCCTTCTTTATGTCTGCCTCTTCTTTTAGCTTTGCTCTTTTGGAGTGTTAACGTCACTTCTGCTGCAGAGCAATCAAAAACAAAGGAGAAACTGCAAACATTTGAATTACTTCACTAATATGGATGCTGCAGCTGGATTTTACAGCTTAACAATCCTTAAAATAGACTAAATTAGACTAAAATGTCTACTCGAGGCATACCAAAAGTACAAAGCTGTTCTCATCATGAGCATGATTTTGGTCTCTTAAAAAATAAGGCTCTGATTTTTATGCCAAACAGTGAGAATTAATTTAAGTGCTACTGGCATTAAGTTTGAGTATATTGTTCTGGATGCATAACATAGAGTCTTAAAGATTAGTACAATTCAGGTTTTTTCTTTGGATACTGCAGGCTTGCCTTTGTTTGCATTTTGCATTCTACATACTAAATGTTGACCAAATCTGTAAGTACTGCTGCAGCAAAGATTTTACTTTCTGTTCCTGATAGGCTCTATCTAAGGTTTTGCTGAACCATGCTTGCCCTCTCTTGTCTCTGGAGTAGATTAGTCACTGAGATTTGTCATCCTTAAAGTCCAGACAGACATCTTAAACAATCTTAAGACCCTCAGCCACAGGTCCTGATCAAATACTGCTACTCCAAATGTCCCACTGACCAAACATCTCAGTGGATCCTTGGCAAACATTGTGCTGGATGTCCTGACTAAACTAAACAGGTTTCACAAACAATCTAATCTTTGGCACAAACACAGCAGTGAGGAGTCAGAGGCCAAACTCTCTCTCTCTTTCCACCTACACGTGACCTATCCAGAGGTCTGATATTGGCTGATATTGGCTTTGAGGCCAATGCCAATATGCTCAGGTCAAAGTTGCTGATCAGTGAGACTTGGTGTCACTGTTCAATGGCACTTGTCTATAACACTTTTGCAGAGAAAATGTTGCACCAAACACCATTCTAAAATAAGACAAATTGTTTCTTGCTTGCTGACTTTGGTTTATTCCTGGTAGAACATCCCTTAACTCAAATTAGACATGGTCAGGATGCATTTTTTATTAAGGCACATAAACACTGAGCAGTATTTTGATCTCCATTTGCAGGAACGAAAGAAACTCTAAAATCTACTAAAGTTTTACCAAATGAAAGGCTGCAAATGGTCAGTAGCCAGGCCAATTTCATTTCAAGGTCCTTTTTTACGGTCATTTGAAGGTTTGTCATGTCCCATCTGCATCTCATACAGATGCACAAGGTCCCTCTAAGCATCTGAATGAGATGCACCAGGCTTTTAACTAACTCCAAAGGGATTGCATGTGCAGTGATATTAGATGTACACAGCAGTCAGTTGAGACAGCATGAAAGGTGAAATAGTCCACATACGTAGGAGGCTGGGGTGGATGGATGAGTCAAAAACAGGACTTTCCCACAACAGACTGTGATATGTGTCCTGTATGAATACAAAACTCAATGTTGACTTATTTTAACTAATGTCATGTAACATTAAAAACATAATGCCACATATGTAGCTACTTTATTTTTACTGAATCATTATCTTTGCCTATATCCAAGTAGTTTTGGTGCCTTGACCTCACCAAACTGTGACAGTTTTACAACATTAACCATGTTTGAAGGGCTATGTGGCAGAAAGGTCATCTGGCAGCCTTCTCATACAGCTGTTTGAGATTGTGAGGGGTGTGGCAAAACACTGTCTGCATTTGGCAATCTAGGCATGAGAACAGGTTGTCATGGTTGAACAACTGAAGATGAAGAGTTGGAACTAAAGATGACAGGTTAGTTTCTTCAACCTTTACGTTATGAGTCTTTGTAGAAATACGTGTCATTGGGTCCTGATGACATTATTTAAAGACATTGTTGTGTTGTTGCTCTAATTCAAATAAGCAGTGAGTGAGTTCTCCTAAAAGAAAGGGGAAGAGGACAAAAGAAGGACTCCTGGTAATAATGGACACATTAGGAGAAGTTTAGGAGACAGGACGAGGCATTAGGTTGCGAGTTTGCTAACCTTAGAGTAAGGCTTATCCTCAAGCTCAGGTTAGCAACATAACATTGCCAGAGAGGCCCACAGTGCGACAGGCTTCACTCAGTCACAGCAGTCATCTAAACCCCCCTGGGGGCAGGTCCGTCCCAATTAGCCTTCCTGGTTCAGCTTTAATTAAATATTGGCTCCATGTGACAAGTGGAAGCTCGGTGCCAGCTCTCTGTAAATAGACTAATGACCTGAACGTCAGTGATGGGTGGCTGACCCTCCAGCTCATTCCTGCTGTTTCTCTTCCCCTCTCTCAGTGAGCCATCAGTTCATCTCTCCACAGCTCTGTTTCTGTGTCACTCAGCCTCCAACCACTTTTTATTTAGTATAAATACTCTTCTCTGTACCCAGTGTCAAGTCTTTTACTTTAACTTTTTAATTGTTGCTATGGTATAATAATCAACAGTGTTGTCTCTGCACATATCTTTGTAATCATGATTTTGTTTTTGTTTATTTCAATTTTCATGTTACATTTGATTGTGTTTTGAAAAAACTCGCTCTTACTGCTGTGTTCTTGCACTGTCATTACAGGCTGGTTAGGGATGTATCAACATGTTCGAGCAAAACAAGACTAAACTTTCTCCAGTATTTACTAGTCCAGTGGCAGGCTGCAATATTTGTAGGACAAGGTGCTTTTCCTGTTGTGCATTGTTGCTTTTTTCCATGGCTTTGTGAATGGGTGGCCTATTGTCTTGTCGGAGAGTCATTTGCTTTTGGGCAAAAGTTCAGGTTGGTAGAGACGACCTCAGAAAGTAAGACAGTAGCACTCAGCTTTCACAGTTTGACCCAGGGGAGCAAATTCACGGTGCACTGCCCAGCAAATGTCAAAGACATCACCAGCAAGCTGGACGTAACCAACTCGAACTAATCACTTCTTTTTCACTTCTCATAAAACCTTGCAGAACATGTACTGCACATTACAACAGTGTTGTCTTTGTCTAAAAACTGCAAAACACATCCACACCAGCGACAACATGCTGGACTCTCTGGTCTGCACTGCATGGCTTTGCAGTAGTACAAATCACCACCTATTGTAGTGGAATGTGCAGAGGCTGTACTTGTTAGGTCAATAAAAGTAATTTAGCTTGATATTATCTGCTTATTTTATAACAAACAGCAATGTTATCAATAGAGCACCAATAAATATTGTGCATCCCTTGCTGTTATTAATCTAATTTATGTGTCTCTGCTTTGGAACCTGTCCTTGGGCTTCTTTTCCATAATAGAACTCAGTCTTTATCAGATTTAGGTAATAGGTAAAAGTAACTGACAGTACAAGTATCGCACCAGAAATCTGACTGGCTTACTGATGCTTACTAATTGCTGTGAGGTAGCATGTTGGAAGATGAATGTAAGGATGAAAGGACTGAGAACACTGCATAATAAATATGAGCATGTAAAAATAAGCATAGTAAGCTGGAGAGACAGGACAACAAACACACAAAAGGTCATGGTGGGTTTCCCATGGGATTCCTGACATTCTCATTCTGTCTCTCCCTCTCTCTGTCAGCCCCGTGGCAGCAGCTGGCCCCCTCACATCCTAACAGGCCTAGTAACTAGCACCCAACAAAAACACTCACACACACGTACACTCATACCTAACAGGCATGTGTGAGGCCTGAACCAGAAAGTGTGAACAGAGACATCTGGGGATCATACAGGCATAAAAGAGAGAACAGCAGAGTCATGGACAGGCGAAGCATGTGAGAAAAGTCGTGTTTGCTGAACACCAGACTGTTGGACAAGATAATTCTCCATTGTTGGGGCTAAATGGGACCAGCTGAAACAGAGGGCAAAGGTCAGTAGTCTTTGCCAAAGATAAGGATCTGCAAGGCCAGCAGAGCTGATGGAAGAGTTAGACTCTAACCCAAACCGTGTGAGCACTCTGCCTGACAGCAGTGGTCCATATGGAGTGGTTGCGGTAGCCTTGGTGGGACACAACCCACTTTTCTCAGGTTTTTTAAAATTAAAGAGTGAGTGTTCCGCTGTGATCTGCTTAGCCTGAACTAAATCTGACAGAACTGGCACGTGCTGGGTCATAGAAGACATGTGCATCTCAAAATAGAGACTCAGAGAACGGGAGCAGAGCAAAGAAAATGAATGAGAAAGGAGAGAGACTTGCCTGCAGTGGTTTGACTGAGCATGCATGAACATGCACATGTGCATGAGCCCCATCAGCACGCACACAAACACAGTGACAGAGCAGACCATGCTGAGTGTTGTGCCCAAGGGCGACGAGGAGTCTTTGTGAAGTAGGTCTGTAAGCAGGCCGCTGTCCAGAAATAATAATGATGCCTGTCCTGCTTTAACATCGATGACATCACTTTGTAACATTCAGCTGGCCTTCTTCAAGACCAGAAAGTGCAGTTCTGGGTTTTAGAGCTCTGAGACTTTTCTTAGTACATGCAACTGTGGTGACTTTTTCGTTTTCATTGGTTCTCACAGCTTGCAAGAATAACCAGGTAATGAAGTTTTTATAGCCATGAAGCACAGCTGTGTCTGGCTTACGAGGAAGTATAGACACAAAAACAACACCTGAACAATGTAACACTATAAGAGCCCATCCATTCATCCCGTCTTTTTTCCACTACTTATCAACTTCTGAGGGACAGTGGCAAGTAAAGTTGCTCATCTTCACTCTAACCACTTCCAACATCTACTCTGGGGAGATTCTGGGATGTTCATATCCCTGCCTCTAGCATTCAGTGGGCTTTGTCCGATCAATTTTTACAACAGAACAAGTCAGTGTAGTTGCCTCCTCTGCTCCATTCTCCCTGTGTGTTTAAGGAGCCCAGTTATTTTTCTAAGGACAGCAAAATATTGTCCCACTCTACTCTGCCTCTGATTGGCTAGTACTGATTGCCTTTGTTGGTTTGACTGGTTGGGCTTAGATATGAGGCGTGAGATTGGTTCAAAGGGTAAGTATATTATGTTAAGCTAATTAGAGGCAGAGTAGGGTGGGTCATTCATCTGCCCTGCTAGGGAAGAAATATTGCATGGTGGGCTGTGCTGAGCAGAGTAGGAGAGGAGTCATTTCCGCATATGTAAATGTCTCATCATAGAGACTCTAAAGTGAATACAGGTATATAGATAAATTACATAAGCATAATTTGTTCATTTATTATTGAGTACAATTTTCATCTTCTCTGTTTGAATTTTCTGCCCTATAGAAAACTTCTGTTGCGATATTGCACTATAAAATTAAATTGACTGGAGTTGACTTAAATTTCAGAGGGGCGGGGGGTCATGTAGGGGGTTGGGGTGCAGCCTCCAAGGCAATGTAGGGCAAACACTAAACTATGATGATTAAAATAATATGCTGTTTAGTTGAATGACTTAACTTAGCAACAGCATTGCAGATCAAGCGTTAAGTGGGGCCCTGTTCTGCATCACAATGAGCTAGAGAACCAAAATCCTAAATGAGGAATTACAGTTAGCCACCATTGGCTACATGGCACTATGCTCTAACTGTGGCTGAAACAGTAAAAGCTGGTGGGGAAACTGAAACTCTTAATTCTGAGTATCTAAGCTAAAGTGAGAGTTTGGTGTAGGTGATTTAATACAAAGAGGGAAAAGGAAGAGTGGTACTTTTATATAAAGTGCTTAACAAATTGAGACAGTGAGTGTGTGTGAGTGTGAGTAAATGTGTGTGCTTGGTGTGTGTAAACGCATCTGGTTAAGCCAGTGGATTAACCAGACCAAATCCCTTCTTCACTCACTCCCTTCTGCACGGTCAGTAGGTGAAGTGAGTATCTTCAGTCTGCATTCTTATCTTTTTTCAAACTTACCTCAATTTACAGCACTTTTCTTAGGAAAGTTTTATGTTTAAGACATTGAGTCTGCACTGCAGCAATACTACCAGTGAAACTGCAGCACGGCTCTGCTGTCCACTAATTACATGAAGCAAGCCTTATATGAAGACAACAAAGATTTACAGAGGTCAAATACAGAAATGAAGTCACAAAGCACAAATTCAACGATATTCATTTCTTGTACCAAAGCAAGTTATGCCATTCAACAATATTCACTGATAAATGGCGCCTAAAGTAGGCAAGGCGGTCAATCCTAAGCCTGTCAGACTGTCTTATCTGGGCACACACATAAACACATGATGTTATTACACACTCACAAAACACACAAAACACACACACACACACACACACACACACGCACACACACGCACACACACGCGCACACACGCGCACACACGCGCACACACGCGCACACACACACACACACAGAGCTTGCAAGCTTGGAGGAAGTACAACAACAACAGGATAGACAGCAGGACAGACAGGCAAACAGTCTTACAATCACACAGAGCTCAGCAGTGAGGGAGATAAACAGATAGAGACTTAGAAGGCAGACTACTCTGGACTGTACAGAAGGTTCAAGCACATCCAGCACTCCACTGGCTGCTTCATTCACAGGACTCCACCACTAAATAAACGCCATGTTGTGCTTATTTGGCCTTTAAACACAACTAGACCACATTTTTAATGAAAAGGCAAAAAAACAGAAATGTTTGCATAAAATCATTTTTACATTGCCCAATGTAGTTTAAATATTTTGTTATATTGCACCAAAGCTGACACCACAAGTCACAACAGGTACAACGTGTTTTGCTTTTGACAGATGTTGCAAAATAACTGCTCTGACATTGAATGAGGTGTGTGTGCATGTACTCACTTACAAATTTGGTTGACATAACTGTGTTACACACAGTACTGTGTGCGCTGGGAACTAACCCTGATTCTAACTGCGTTGTGGCTGGTGAGAAACTTTGAATTTTCAATGCACTCTGAGGGAATGCATTGCTCAACTGAGAGTTAAATTGTGAGTGCACCAAGTTCAGGTTGTTTTTACCAAATGTTCTTCACCAGATGCCTCAGTAGTACTTGGCCTGAACAATCTGACCCTGCAGGAGTAATTCAACCCTACAAACCTACAAATAAAGAAAAATACATCCGTGTCTTTATGCTTCTGGTCTGGCATGCCTTCTGTGGTCCTGAAGCCTGCAGGAAAGGTTGCTCTTTGATGTCTGGGTCTTTAGCTTTAGACTCAACTCTCATCATCACTGATAATCTACATGACATTCGGGTCATCCCAGGCCTGTTGATCGAGATCTTATCACAGTACAGCACAATGCTGCTCCGGCTTGGGAGTCAGAAATTCTGTTTTTCTGGTCATATTATGTAGCTCTGGAAATTCCAAAACACAAGAAGGCTGCTTAGATTTTTATCTATCTTTTTGCCTAAGCAGTGGTCAACAGCACTTATTGAGACCACAAAATGTCAGCACGGCTATCTGAACTTTTGGTATGCCGTCTGCACAGAGACATCACTACATACTTCATACATATTAACAGAGAAGGCAATTTTTTTTCCTGAAAAATATTAATGGGCAACATAAATCATTACACACACCAGCAGCTCTGTGAAGTTGTGCTTATGTCAAGAGGTACTTTGAGCTAAACCATAACATGCAAATACAAATTACAGATGAGGCAGAGTCAGTGCCCCCCTCTACCCTCTCCCTGGCTGAATGAATCAGCGTAGTAGTAAAAAAAAAAAACAAAAAACAGTGAAACTTTAGAGGACCATATATCAGTTCAACTCTAATTAATGCCCCATTTGCAACTCACAGCTCTGCTAGCGAGGTCAGACTCATAAAAAGTTTCTGATGTGCTCCCCTCCTGAGTTCCTTAAAGGAAGCAAAGGCAGCATGGCTGTTAAGCATTGGCCTTGTTACACATCAGAAGCAGCATGAAGCAGGCATCGCTTCCCCTCTCCTCCCTGCTCCTTTCAGTTTCGACCGGACTCTCAGCTCTTTTCAGCTCTCTACGCTGGTACTGGATCTCACTAATCTTTCCAGGAGTTTC
Source organism: Acanthurus leucopareius (assembly GCA_029814765.1). Taxonomy (NCBI): domain Eukaryota; kingdom Metazoa; phylum Chordata; class Actinopteri; order Acanthuriformes; family Acanthuridae; genus Acanthurus; species Acanthurus leucopareius. The sequence goes on from JAQMCX010000050.1 coordinate 5,474,330, forward strand.
TATTCAATCTGCCAGCTGGACAAAGGGGTAGGAAGCAGCTATTTCACCCTCAGACAGTGGCGGATTGAGAGGGAAAAGACTCCACAGTCCAACTCTGTAGTTGAACTGAGGGGAGGAAGAAAAGAGAGGCTGAAGAAGAAAGAAAACACAAGAAGAGCAGTTTCTGGTGGCGTTCCATCTCAGGGAGTGTCACAGCAGAACAACCATAGCTGCTCTTTGGTGAGAGCTCCACATGGGCATGACAAGCATTCACAGTGTGGGCACATCACCATCACTCTGACTTCCATGCCAATAATAGCTTTAAGAGATAATAACCAAGAATGACACTGCTACATACCACATCAGTGCGAGCAACATTACAAAGCCTCACCACGATCAGTGGTGTCCTGTCGGTAACGATCAATGACACAAAAAAAACCCCTGCAAGATCTTCTGGGAAAAAGTGGAAGTTAGCTCAGCTTTTGTTGAAAGGGCATGCAATAAAAAACAGGGAATTTTACCATTTATCTTAGGATACAATGATTATCAAAAATCCTTCTAAATTTTACTTTGCCATTTCATTGGTAGCTGTTGCAACATGACCCAATCAATAAAGCCCCTGCATTTCTAATAAGTAGTGCGTGGTTATATTGGGCGCAGCTACCACAGGCAGAGGCTACTCAGGAACTGTAAGGCTCCCCCCTTTTGTTTGTTATGCTCATTGATGCTCTTTTGTAATCAGAAGGGCATAAATTGCCATTAAGAGTTAAAATCTATTTTGTCAGCCAGTTTGGTTTCAAGTTTGTGTTATGCCTGGAAAATCTGCCACGCTCATGGTTTATTTATTATTGCAGGTGGCTTCAGCCACCCCTCCCCCCATTTTAATATGCGGCAGACATGTCTGACAGAGGAGTGTTACTAGTTCAGATATGAAAAGTTTCAGTCCACTTTGTTTCATGTGTCCAGTCTGCAGGTCTGTCCAACCCGAAAGACTTACAAAACTGAAGTCAAACTGTGAAACCAGACAGTGCTGATCAAATATGAAACAAGTTTCTGTTACTGCTTTGCCTGTTTTCCACCTTAAGTCTTTTCAAAACCACATTTTAGTGTAATGTTTACTTGTAATTTGAGAGCCTTTGTGAACAGGCTGGTGTTTGAAAGCAGACTGAGCACCACACCAGTTGCATTTGTTGCTTGGAGTTACATTACACATTTCATTGCTCTTATTGGTTTTAGGTCTGTCCAACTGTGTCCACAGACATTTTGTTCAGGGCCATTTGACAGCACCCAGTGAAAAATCAAAATTTAATTGAGAGGTTCCTCACCAAACACAAACCTTGCATTTGTATTTACTGGTCTTGCAGTAAGAAAATGTAGCAACTCTTATATAAAGTAGCTAAAATTTATGACAGTGAACAGACAGTTCAAATGAATTCTTTATCAGGATTTAATGGGAGAAAAAAACACAATTTCAGTGTTGAACCTAGTATAAAATCTGGCCCGCAGATTGAGGTTAAACTAACACATTCACACACAGCCTGCTGCAGTTAAAAACACCACACAAGTTCAGCTGGATGCCATTACAATCTGTTAATCTGAAGTGTCTCGCCATGAGCTATATTAGAGCTCATATTTTAGCCAGTCTGATCTTTGTCTCACTCATACACACAAAAACACAGACTTGGACTGCATATTAGTTTAGTGTTATAGACTGTTATCTAGTGGTGATGGGAGAAGAAAAGGGTTGATATATTTTTATTAATTCATCTAAAACAACCCCATTTCACCATTATATTTTGAAGTACCAGCTACAGAAGCAACTATTCTTCGCTGCAACCATAATTTGAAAGAATGACTCGCAGGCATTAGCCCAGTCAAGTCATAGTACAACATCTGTCTTTTCCAAAACCTCAACAGAACAATACTGGGCCTTTGAGTCAAACCGAGTTTTCACACTTCAACACGATGCCAAGTATAGCAGAGCTGAATCCAGCCTTCCCTTTTTACTTTCAGTCTGCCTTCAGCTGTAGGTCTAGCTGGCTCCCTTTAAAATAGAAAAAATACCAGCTTCTTCTGCTCTCTGGTATTATAACAATGCCATTTACTTATCTTCTCTTTCACCTCTCCAAGACGTGTTTTGTGATCATATATCTGAATATATTTAGTTAGTGTTGACGTTTTAGACTCAAAAATTTTAAATCTTTTTCCATATTCTACTAACTATTGTTCTTCAGCTAAAAAAAGAGCTAATTGGCATTATCAGTGTGTGAAATTTGGACCAGCTCAAGTATGCGGGGCAGGTAGCCAAGAAATCTGTGAAGAGACAGAGGGGTCTATATGTGAGAGGGCTTAAAGCATGATCCAGTTGATTGTGGATTTCTTTGGTTTTCTTCTCAGCCACTTCTTCTGCCTCCTGCTAGTCTTCCTCAGGATCTGTCTACTAAACAGGAAGCTACATGCCCAGGCTGAAATAGTAAATTGTGGTTACCTCTTCATAGTAATGTCTTTGTCCTTTCACTTAACTGATTAGGGGAAACCACAGGATACAATGAGTTGAATTTATGACCTCTTGAAACATTTGGATGGGGGCTGGAACAGAGGTTAAAACAAATTTAAACCAATAAAACCTGTCAAAAACTGATAATTTAAGAGTATTTCTGAAGAAAACAAGATGATAAAAAGACAACAAGAAGGAGAAGCACAAAAGGAAACCAAGTCTAATTTTGAATAGCAATTTGAAAGACTGACTTAGGTCCTCAGTGGAAAACAATGGTTGGTATGGTAAAGAAGTTGGAAAATGAGAGAGAGAGGAACACGATGTTGTTTTTGGTCTTTTCACGGGATTTGTGCACAACAATGAAAAAGAAAACTACAGCAACCTTATTCTTCAAGTAGAAAATAACAGCAATAACAGCAGAATTACAATTCAGAGAAACTTAATCATTTTTTTTAAAATTAAATACTCATAATATCTGCCAACAACAATACCTACATTGTGCACAGTTTTTACCTTACACAAAGTGTGAAGATCAATTTCGATATATCTGATATTAGACCTCCTCTGCAGAACTTTCTGAGTGCTTCCATTTCTTGTCATTACAAAGTTCAGTGCTTATAAAGGGTGCTGAAGTGAAACCAGAGCTTCCAGATTCTGGTAAACGTCAAAAAACCTCATTCAAAGTTCTATTGACATTAGTAACTCCACAAAGAATTAATAATCCACTCTTGGAACACAGTCTTTCCCAAAAGTATGTTGTGTGGCTGCTTCTTATGTTTGGACAAGGACAACCTAATGTCTTTGTCTACTTAATATTGATGTTATGAAAGCGATTACATTTTTTTCTGTGTTAACAAAAAGTAATTGTTGTTTAATGCTGTTGATACAACAAATGTTTTAATTTCTAACACCAAGTCTTGTCATGGATGCTGATATGGACCGCAAACTTCAAGATTGGGCTTCTTATTTTTGAAAGACCTCTTAAAGACATAAGAAATGAGAGATTGCATTAAATAGCGAGAGCACAGGCTTGGAACATGGCATCATGATTTCAGTCCCCTATACAATACTGCTTGTGTGTTTGTGTGTATGTTCATATAGACAGCCAGACCCATGGTTTTGCCATTCCTTTCTCTACTATTCTCAGCCAGTAATACTGTTAGCTACACTTCGTAATCAAGTTAATTCATACTTGAATCCGCTTCCAGCAGCTCACTTTCTAAATCAAATCATCCAAAACACACAGATGGGTTTCAGTGTGTCCCAGGGTTACAGAGAAAACTCTCCTGGGAAACTGCAGGAATCCTGCTTGAAAAAGAAATACTTTCTCATGCGCAAATTCTGTGTCACCGAATAACACTGCAGATGTTTTAAAGACAGGCCAGCCAAGGCACCACCCCCCTGCAGAAACTGCTTTTTAAATTGTCAACTTGTCAATGTGAGCAGCTGAGTGCACCGGATGCCACACATGCTTTACCTTCTTTCAACCTGCGCTGAAGACCCACACAGACACAAAAAATGAAAACACACTCAGACGAATGGACACAGATATAGAAAATGGGCAGGTGTGCACACACAGGTTTTGCATTGGCACACACACATCCTTTACATGAACACATAACAAATACACATTCACATTCTCACTGATGGGACAAATCCAAAAGTTTTCAACTCACCTACAACCATTAATGTGAACTCAAACCCTCTTTTGACCGACTTTCGATACACCTGGTTGGGGAGGTTGGCGAAGCCCACATAGCCTTCCAGGTTCCGCTGCTAAAGGAGAACACACACAAACACATTCTGTTAATGCATGAATCACACGGCATGAATGAATTACGAAACAGACACACACACTTGCTGTCAGACTTAAAATAAAAGCGTAAAAAGCCTTTTGGCAGAAGACGAGCCTTTAACACACAAATGCATGCAGGCAAGGTATACAGAAACTCTGTTACTATGGTATTTTACATGTGTGCGGAAAAAAAAGAGGCTGCACACAGACACACAGTTGTGAACCTACAATTACTATTTCTGTGTCCTGCAGCGACAGATCCCCTTTGAAGTGAAGTGCAGCTGGGATAAATACAAGAGGGGGAAAAAAGGCTGTTTTAAGGGAAAGAGAAGAGGGGGGGAGACGAACTCACAAAGAGAAATATCAGGCATTCCTCAGGGAGGAAGGAAAGAGGAAGTACAGCCAACCCTGCCAAAATCCATCGAGCAAGTTATCTAAAACAGAGAAGTGATCTAAGCCAATAAATGAAGCTGATCGGTTCCTCGTAATATAACTGCAGAATTGTAAAGCCATGTTGATAAAGACAAGGAACCACTATCCAATAAATGCAAGTCTCCTACGTGCTGAATAATGTCCATCCTGTCCATTGTGTGGGACAGGTCGTGGTGAAGGCAGTGGGTCTCAGACAAGATCACAGCCAGGCCAGGCTCTCTAGCTGTTCCCTCTCCTTACTGGTGAGGTATCTCTTCACCCATTTCTCCCTTCCCCATCGCTCACTGCCTCTCTCTAACTCCCAGCCTGCTGTCAGATAACATCCCCCACTAATCACTGTGCAGTGTCCTGCACGCTACGTCAGGCAAACACAATTGATTGCTGGCCTGTCTGCCTGACTGTGTGCGGCCTCTCAGGCTCTGTCATGCATGGTGCTGATGGAAAAGTGCAGTTCTGCGCTGATAGGTCTTCTGAAAGAGGAGGTAAAAAAACATATGTAGCTTAACTCACGAGTAACTCAAATTCTCTAATGAAGACCCAGAGTGAACCTATCCATGGTTGTCAATTGGCCTGTCACGATGATATCTACAATGTCAACTTAACTTCCATATATTGATGTGACCTTGATGGCTGACCATGTTTTTGCATGCTGTATTTAAATGCATGTTTGCTTGCATAAGACTGTCACTGACTTTTAACCTACTTAATGCAAGAATAACTTGCAGTGCCTAAGATGAATTATCAGAAAAAATGCTGTGGGAACAATTTGTTTTTGAGCTGAATAAAAGAAGAAAGTCCATCAGGTAAAAAAGCTGTTATGTCGCCTTTTTTGTAAATGACAAAGAAAAAGTGGCAAAATCTTGATTGATCATGCTTTTGGTTGTGAACATTGACATGCAAGTAAGTTAAAAAACTTAACCAAACAATCAGTTGAAAGTATCTTCTAACTCCAAAGCCTCCAAACTAACATGTCACACGTATAATTTCCAACCACAGAAAGAAAATTAAACATAGTGGTTTATTTAGAAACCACTCTATATTTTGGAGATATTTACTGAATACCATAAGCTAGCTTATCCCCAGTAAAAGTGGCAATGAATGAATGTGAATGTAGGCTTACCAGTAGCAAATTTTAAAAAGGCAGCTAAAAGGAAAACAAATGTAAGACACCTGTAGAGTTCCTGTAAGGTGTATCCTCGTTTCTGCTGAAGCTATGTGCATACACCTCCAGCCCCTGTGCAAACCTACCAGATCAGACACTCCTCTCTGATCTTAACCTCTCATCCAATTCTTGTTAAATCAGCAAATACTTGATATTATAAGAGCATATTATATTCATATTATAAGAGTATTTTACATTTGTCACTTTTGAGCATCACATTCAGAAAAACTGCAGGTTCCACAACATCATTAGCAGTGGATGTTATGGACACACAGAATGTGGACAAAAAGGAAGCGATCTATCTGCCTCATCAATACTCTGTGATGGATGCAGCTCGGAAGCAGGCGTAGCTACTCTGAATAAAGCCTGAAGCACTTTCCACAAATTCAATGTTTGATCCGCCCACATACAAGTTTTATGTGTGTGAGTATGTATGTGTTACATAAGGGGCCACCTCTGATGGTTGGTTCACTTCCCTGTAGCTGCACTGTGGGTGGCAGAAGAAGAACTGTCAGAATAACCACTTTTATTGGACAATTTTTTGTCCCACAATATGATAACCATTATATAAGTACTACATATATTAAAATAATAGAATAATGACACAAGTGCACCTTTTCAAAATGCAATTATCATTTAATTCTTAAGAATAATCGGAAATTGGAATGCTAAAGACACATTTCATAAATTAACTTAATAAACATATAATCATATAATCAACTCTATGGTTCTGTTAAAAAAATTAATGAAAAAAAAAGCTATACCGGGATACAGAGAGTCAATAATTCCAAAAAAGGCAATACTGCCAATCAAGTTTTTGCCACATTTGTGTGCCACCGCTTTTAACAAAGAAGACATACTGGCCTCCTCACACTGCGGTCTCTCCTCTTACATTCGGCTTAAATCCAAATTCTTCCCACACCCCAGCTGTGGACTGTGGCTTTGAAGCGAAGTCCATTCGGATTTATTTTTTCCATTTGCACTTACTTTTCCAAACTCTAAGACCATAAATATACAGTCATTGAGAAAAACACCTATTCACTATGACAAAACACTTAGGATGTCTCTACTGCTTAAAATGGCAGAGACAATCTGCTGTTTGTTTTGACATTTTGATCAATGAAACACTGCCGACCGTCTTATGTAAATAAATATGCATGTCAGTACAATGGGTGATATTGTGTTCAGTAGAGGTTGCACCCATGTATTGTATATGGCTCAGTCATCACAAGTGAACTGTTAGAGAGAAAATATTAGGGCACGCTGTCAGTGTTTAGCCACAGTTATACTTTGTGAGTGTGTGTACATAGGTGGAAGTCTCTGTGTGCGTGTTTGTGTGTGAGTGTGCATCAACAAACAGTAAGCATTTCCCTTGCACATTCATGGCAAATCCAAATATTTACTAAGGTTGGTACACAAGAAATGCACAATATACTTAAAACATCATAGTTCCAGCTTAAAACAAATTCTATCAATTGAAGTATAATTACAATATTTACAATGCTACATTGGCAGTTGTCCCATATGTAATGCTTTATGATTAATACGATTCTTTTCCATGAGCACTGGACTAACAAAGAGAAAGACAGGCAGGGGAGTTCAGTGAGGGAAGTAATGGGGAATGAGAGAGAGGAAGCTAGTCGGTCCATACCCTTGATGCTAACCCCTCCCCCAGTCTACACAGTGGAGATAGTAGCTGCCTGGTTTACAGACATCATCTGTATTGCCAAGTCCACTCCCTTCATGCATTCAGCAGCTAATTCTGAGGCCCTCTCACTGCTTCCATCAGCTGTTTTTAACTTACATAAGTATCTGTTGGATATTTATTATGTACTGTAGTACACACAGCATCATTTAATATTGCTGGTAGAAGACAAATTTTACAAAAACAGGCTCTGGGTAACTTTTTATTTCTTTTATTCTTTTCAGCACCCAACACATTGCATCTACTGCTCCTTCACCATCTCTCAAAGCACATTGTGTATGCCCACCCGCTTGCTGTTGTGCCAAGAAGAGTCCATGCCAATCACCTCAGACTGTGTCACAAACAGATTCAGTGCAAACAGTGTGTGGTGTGTTGTGTGATGAGTAATCACTCACTGCTGAATGTAAGTGTCAGTCTAAAAAGGACCAAACAAAACAAGCCAGATGTGGTCAACCAAGGGGATTCTTTGGCAAAGCACAATTTGTGCAGACAATCAAACAAAACTATATTCAACAATTAAGCAGTTTAAAGATGAGTTGTTATGTTAAAAAGGTACTTCTCTGTTACTGGGGCAATGGTTTTAATAACTGTAGTAGAAAATGGTTGAGCCATTGTTGCACTTTTAGATGATGCTGACCACCAACCAACGTTTCACTTGATGAAGTTCACTTTTTATTTATACTGTTGGCGGTTCAAAACGGGAAATTTCTTTAGGGAATTTGGCACAAGAGAGCAAATCTAATCGGGGCTCTGATATAGCATGAAATCAGGCCAGCATAGCTGACCACAGCTGTTACCTACATTCTATTCAGTTTCATTAGTATCATTGTCGAGGTCGGTGTGAAAACATATCTTAAAGAGAATTACTGTTTCCCATCTTTTTCTCAACCGCAACGAGCTAATTAAGACCAGACCACCTATGTGTGTTATTCTGTGTTACCTTCAGGGAAGCCTCAAGTCAGCTTCCCTTCACATAACTTTCATTTTTTTATGGTGTTATCCGTCAAGGATGGGGCCAAACGGCAAATTCAACAAAGACTGTTTCCAACACACATAAACCGTTGCAACAAAATATACATTGCTACAGTTTTGTCATACCCCAACCTAGCTTCACAAGAAAGGCTGGTCACACGAGCTGGAGAGCGTAATTCATTTTTAAAATCGTGATATTTCTATGAAATAAAGGCTGTTTGGTCAGTCACATTATGCCGAAGTCATTAGTGGACGATATCAAATTGGTAGAAACTACGAGTAATGTCTTATTCAACTGTTAATCCTTGTAGATGGGCATAATGTCGTTAAACATTAAGATTGTTAAATGGAGCTTGGTGTGCAGTTCTCTCCATTCCGTTATATGACCAGTTGGCACTAGCAGGCACTAAAACGGTATTTGAGGTATATCTAATGGGGTTTCAATTAGTAATATATATTTGGTATTACAAAGTATTGTAGTACTTGCACATCAGTCTTACTCGAAGACAATTGGACTTACCGCGATGCTAGGAACCGCAGTCTCTGGTCGCTCGATCATTGTGCTATGCTGTCACCACCCAGCCTGCAACGGACAGTCACCGACACATAAACTGGTAAACGTCCCAAAAGAAAGACGGAGCGCTGAGACTCACGCAGCTTTTCACTCGAAAAAACGTTACTTGGTGTTCACAAAAAGAGGCACAGTGCGTCTATAAATGAATGAATGAGGTTAAATTACATATGGCCGCTGTGGGATACTACTATCAGATCCAGCACAGTGAAGAAAATTGCTCCGTCTGTTTTTTTTTCTCGTGAGGCAAACAAACTGAATTTTTACAATCACATGTCCGGCTGAGAATTTCACAATAAGACGCGATGTACCGCAAATAATTTTATCGCTTTTATTCGTAATCTTCTGACAAAAGGTACAATAACACCGAGTGTGAAAAGATAAGTAAAATCAATGCTCTATTTGTTTTTGGCGCATATGTATTGATTAAAAAGGCCCAAGTTGAAACCCCACTAAAACTAGGTTTCTAGCAAGCATCTGACAAACTATTTCTTACATTATATATTTCTATCTTCAGAGATCTAAAAACATGATACTTGAATTATTATTATTAATCTGGTAAATATACTTTATTGGACATGAAAATGTACACAAATGTGCACCACTATACCCAGATACTTACAGAGACAGGAATAATTTTGTTCATGTTTAGAAACTAAGCCAAATAATTGTAGCAATATTTTTTATTGCATTGCAGCAGGTCCAGTTGTATTTAATATTCATGTAGCAATGCTAAAATGTAGATTTGCTCACATTTGCATGCAAGTAGATACGAGTTCAGCTCAAAATATGCACAAAAAAGTCACATTTTATATTTCAGCTTTTCAGAAAAAAGAAGCAGGGGAATTCAATATTCTCACGAAGGTTGGAAATTGCTTCTTATTTTGGAAGGAATACGATTAACTTCCAGTATTCTACGTGATGTTTCTGGAAAACTTAACACACGTAGTGGGACCTGGATCCACCTCCCTATTGGTCAAACACAGATGTGATCGGCCTCCGATCGTGTGTGTGAGGCCTTCATGAGCTGCAGGGTAAAATTTGTTGCCTCCAAAGACTATTGTAAATGGCGTTACCCAATTGGCCTGGTCATACAAGTATAAAAAAACGAACATGTAGTTAATGCAACATTTCATTTGACCAGTCTGAAATTAATTTGAACAACTGAGATTGATCATTTGTGATTTGTTTATCATTTGAAACGTAAAGGAAATTATCCATAGACCCTCTTTGAAAATTATAAAGGCTTATCAAAATTTAAGACCAAGACTGATTCTGTGTAAGGTTTTTTTTTTTGTATGAAATACATCAACATGGCCCATTGTTCATATAATTATGGCCCACAAAATGCTTACACTTGTTAGGTCTTTGTTTGGCCTGGATATGACATTCAGTGGTTCATTGGTGCACTCTAGTGGTAGTAAAAGAATCTGACATTAGATGACCTAGCACATGTCCTGACAAATCCAAATTTTAAACAAATGCACTTGCCCTTTCTTTATTTAAATCTACACTTATGTGCTGTAGTCCATCTGTAGTTCATACATGACTTTGAAAAGAGAAGTTTTTCTTGGGACAGGAAATATTTCAGAAGTCATCAAATAGACTTTGTGGGTAAAAATCTTGCTGAGGGCAAGATGTTCTTCAGCCACACTGTGTAACTTTTAGTAACTACTTGAAGGTTTTCAAATGAACAAAATGGAATGTAGAAACAAACACTGGATGCTCCTATGATCCTGATATGAGTGAGGTTATAACATCACAAACCAAACTGGTCCCGCAGAGCAACCGAACTGTCGCACTTACACATTTCTCATTTGTAATATCACCCCCCATCCACCTACCCACCCACAAGCACACACACAGTGTAACACACACATCACTTTGGGGGCCTTAGGTATAGTTCTGTCATTATGTCTTCTGTTTTTGACCATCTCATCTTGACACCATTATTTAAAACTTTTAATTCCATTAACCCTAACTGAGCTGCTCTCTGAAAATAATTGTGGTTTGCATTCCTCAGGGACTGATATCCCCCATTCTTAATGATATTGAGTAATTACACTCTGAGGCCTATTGAGAGTAACACTGTTAATGTTTGTTAGCCCCATACCTGATAAAACATGGCCACTGAGCAGGAGTAAATAATCACAGTTACATTTTGATTGTCTCCATATTTACTCTAACATGCTGGATCTTAATATTTGACACAGTTCAACTGAGAAATACTTTTCACAGTTTATTTACAGAATTAAATTCACTAAATAAAGTTACACATGTGCTTTTGTATATTTAAGAAAAGGAAAAAATGTTGAGAATATAACACATGCAACTATTGATGAGCAGATATGATGGATTTTCAATGTTTTCAATGTAAATCTTAATGTAAATTTATGCAGCACTGTCTAGGGTGACATATATTCATGGACCGTAGGGAAATGAATATGTAATATGCTTTGTGTTTGGTCATCACACAAACTGACAGTATATTTATTTTTGAGGCATTGTTAAAGTTAACTTTAAATAAAGACTTTCTGCCACTGTGACTATAAGTGTCAATGGTAAAATGTAGTGGAACAGTGACAAATATTAGCGAGAAATATGGATTCAGCAAAGCACCACAGAAATTACAAAAAAAAAAAAACTGACTGACATCAGTTACAAGACCAGCAGAACCTTAAATGATAAATCCCCTGAATGTTTGAATCGAGCAAGAATTCATCCTTTCTGTTGAAAAAAGAAAGTTTTTTATTTTCCTTTCAAAAATCAAATAGCCTGTCCTTAAGAAAATTTGTTTTTGGCCAAGCCAGTAAAAACTCATTACCTTATCTTGCTTACAGCTACAGAGTCCTGCACATCTAAAGCCAGGAGGTCAGGAGTTACTGCAGAGAGCTCGGCACTGAGATTCAAGCCAGTTTTCAGCACCTTGTTTAAATTTGTATGTCTCCATCTCTTTCACATTTATGGCTCCAGAGGTTAATAATAACAATAATATTAAAAAAATTCAAATAAATATCAGTATATGTGAAAACAAGAGCCCTGATAAATATATATATATATATATATATATATATATATATTTGAGAGAGAGAGAGAGAGAGAGAGAGAGAGAGAGAGAGAGGAAAACAGAGGGACAAACTTTGACATGTTGTCTTGCTTTAATTCAAATCAAATTAGTAGCATAAGCATACAGAAATAAATATCATTTTGTTTGTTAAACTGAGTGAGTTACTCATGTGTACAAGTAACTGAGCTTAACACATGACTGAAAAAAAGAAAAAAACCTCATTACTCTGAACAAAACACAAAGCAAAGAGCTCACAGTGGGTCATTATTGAAAAAATGAGGTAACCCATAGCTTATACTCTACTGATGACAACAAATGGAGTTGGGAGACTTTGCTCTTTAACAGTGAATGTAGTTTCTGTGAGTAAGTTTGAATTACAATACAACAATTGTTCACAGTGCTGACGGTCGAAATTTAAGTGTTGTATCAAGCAAAGATGTACATATCTAGTATATATTTAGCATGCGGACAGAGAAGGCTGTTGTTCAGTATTTGACTTCCCTCTGCAGACCCTATTATGGAGTTAGTAACATATCTTTAGTCAGTGCTTCTTTAAAAGTAACAGTTTGAAAAATTGCAGCATCATAGCTCATTAACTGGCCATATTCCAATCACCGGAGGCTCTGACTGTGGATAGTCTGTTGCCACGGTTACAGGTTGGATGTATTGCCTGGGGTAGATTTGGCATCCAGGTAGCTGATGAGCGCCCTCACCCAGGGCTCTGAAGATCTGGCACACAGCTGACGACCTCCCTTCATCATGAACCTGAACACACACATGAACAAAACAGGCTCAGTGGATTCAAGAGTAGAAACGTGATGTTGGTGATGTATCACTCAAAGGATGTGTGCTTACTTGATGGCGGGGGTGGGGCACTGCTGGCTGGTCCTGATGTATCCCTTCACTCGGTCCTTATTTATCTGCGTCCCAATGAAACGTGTGCAGCATGACTTTGGTCCAGAACCACGCATGCCTGAAAACAAACCCATGCAAATGAACAACGTACATGGAACACACACACTGCAAGTCAGCATTAGGTTCTTTCTTTTCTGTTCCCTTTTTAATTTCCTGTTGGTCTACGTAAGGCGGAATCTGATACTTTTTTTTTTAATTGCGTCATTGCTTATTTGTTGCATTGTGAAATGGAAAAAAAACTTGACGTGCTACTCTGATGTTTCCATTAAATAAGAAGTGGGTCAGTATAAAAAAAAAATTGATTTTGAATGACATTGCATTGATTTGAATAATTTCAAATCCTTTACAGCACGAGTACATGCTGCTGGATATCTCAGTTGACGGTTTCACAGTCTTGGAAGTTGCATTATTAGGTCTTAAGGCCCTTCAAGGGCAGTGGAGCCAGTCATATTATCAGCTTATAAAGTTATTATGGCTAATATGTTAGCACACAGTTGCCTATTTACACAAACTAGGGTGGAACAAAAACGGCATTTGATTCATATTTAAGGCACCCAAACTCAGTCCCAGTGTGTTTTTGGTGCTGGGCAGGTGTAGGGTGCTCAGTCAATTTGTCAGAACTGTTTACTGCTGCTGATCATGACATCACAGAGACTACAGCCGCTCTGCAGGGCTGATAAGAGCTGGAGAGTTGTTGGTGGGTCCCCTCTTTTTTTTTTTTGACGCAGAATTAGATATCACACTGTATTCACACTAAAGAGGCATTTTATCAATAAGTTTTATAAAATATTGATAAACACTGTTCTATTTGTCAATAATTTAGATTTTTGGGTCAAAATCACAGTCAGACAGTCTTAAGAGACAAGTTATATGGTGCAGAATTTGAAGCGAGCTTCAGAATGATAAAACAGAATTTATATCACGTATAAGTATTTTCTATGTAAATGTATAGGATTCCTAAAAATCTTATTGCTGAAATTGTGAAACAAAACTGTTTTCTTGCTGGCAGCTTAACTTTCTGCACACATTGATCAAGTCTACAAAATATAACATGAGCCTCCTTTCTTCATCATCTCCCCCACACACACTAAGGCAATGCATTATTCCTCTTACCCTCAGTCACAGAGATGACAGCCAGCATCAGCACAAACACAGCCAGAGCGAGACGAGCCATCCTGAAGTATTCGCTTGTATGTGTGTTCCCTTCACAGAGCAGCAGTGGGTGAGTCTCGGTTGAGCTGTCTTAGCCTGTTCACCTTGCTGTGTGAACTTGTACTCTACCATATTTATACCCTTTAGAGGCAGCTGCTCTGGAAAGCCCAAGACTAAAAACGGAAAATATTATGACGTGTCGATTGAACGGGGGCTGCCAGCAGTGAGTGTTTAATGTTTTGGCCTTTTTTGTGAGAGTGTTTGTCTGTCTCAGTTCCGTATTGAATGAGGAAGTTCTTGTTTTTAAGTGTGATTTCCCTCTTTATTACACCTTGCATATGTGATTACAATCAAAAGTCCAGTATTTTTTTTGTCTATTTCACTGTAGACAGCCAAAGCTACTGTGTAATGAAGAATTTTTCCTTGCACTGCCAGTTGAGCCAGTAACCTTGGCACTGAGATAATGAAGGAATGCACCGCTCTGAGTGCAGTCTTTCAGTGGCTCAGCACAAACCAGTGTCTTAGACCACAAATACGACTTTTGACTGCGTAAATAAACTAATAAAATAGTCAAAAGGACTGATAATTAATGTTCAATAATGGTAAAAAAATGAAATAGACTGGACACTGAATCTTTGATAGCAGGTGTATGTAATCCAAATGATCTAAATGATCTTTTTGGACAGCAGCCTAAAGGGTGTGTAAAAACGAATGCCTCCAGGGAACAGACGATACTACTGTGGTATTCAAATCAGAGTACAGATTATATTGTAACATAAGTTTTGGAATGTGAATTCTAGTCCACCTGTATGAGGGCTTACTGTATGTTTGACTCATTTTGTTGCTTCATATTTTTATCATGAAGTAGTCATAGTAATCGTAAACCATGTTTAAAGCAGTCATGTGTGAAGACACCTTGTGCCTGTGGAGCCTGATGAGATGAAATGATACACAATGGATAATTCAGGTAGTTTCATGTGCAAATATTAGGTAATCCTTATATTTCCCTTGTTCCCTTCAGTTTTGTATCTCGAAATAAACTATACTAACCCCAAATTAATCTTAATAATAGTTCCAAGTCAGACTTTTTGAAATGGATGTGTTTCTGTGTAATGGATTTGTTTTGAACCAAAATGCAGAACACCGGATCATAAGATTAGTTGAGAATAACTTTTAATGTCAACTTTGGCAGATAAGAGGCAAACAGGTGAATAGCAACACAGTTTCAATTTGATGCTAAGAGAGAGAGAGTCCCTGAGGGCCTGGAAAGAGTTTGGGACCTGGACTTGGAAAGACGAACATACAAGTGGGTGAGTGGAGCGAGGTAAGTGTGCTCTCTCTCACACACAGACACACACAGAGTTTTTTTCAGATTTATTTGACCCAAAGGTAAAATGATTTAAGTGAAAATACTTATCCAAGGTCACGATTGGATTTTTGTGCTCAGTTTATCAATGTTACAAAACTATGGTTAGTTCACTGCAAGATCGGTTTTTATTGTTTGTTTAAGGTTTATCTGAAATAAATGACAGGTTGAGCTGAATAAATGTAAGTATTACAGCAGCCATATGTATGTTTGTATGTATGAATTTATTTAGTTATTTACTTTTATTGTGTTGGCAGTGCATTGCATTCATTTGAAGTTATGCGTCTGGCCAGCTCTTTGGTGTAATAATAAATAACTACATTATCTTGCTCTTACGTTTGTAAATGCTGCACCTGCTTAGAGGCGAACTTTGTCTGTCTATTGTTTTGTGTTTGTCAGGTAGAATTTGGTGGATTTTCAGACCCAGTTTTGCTGCTGATAACAAGGCTTGGAGCAGGGACACAACCAAAGCCATAAACCAAACCAAAGAGTAAAAAACACATTATTGAGCTGCAAAAATCTCACAGATGAACTGTAGTCATGGACAGTAAAATGGAATCCTTTAACATTACACACATTTTTCTTTCAAATTTCATGTATTTACTAGTGTATATTAGTATTAGAGAATTAAAGGCACATCTTAAAACAGATTAAGGGTTCTTTTATTGTACTGGGAATTATTAGGAATAGACGGATAAAGCTTTGACCTTTTAATCTCATGACTGTATGTGTCATACAGGACTTATCTCACATAAGTTTCACTGTAGGGGGAGTTTTTCCACACTCGACAGTACCATATGTAAATTTTAAGAGCTGCTTTTCTCCGTGTCCCTCAAAAGCAGAAGGACTCCTTGAACACTTCTTTCACTTCTTTAAATGTTGCTCTTTTAGAGAGAGTTTCTTGCTGGTTTGACCCCAGTTTTATATAATACCAGTCTCACTTGAGTGAGTAAATAATGACACATAGACACAGATAAAGAGGGGGACACTCATTTTTTTTTAAAAAAAGCAGAAGAAAATGAGCAATGTGCTAAAGAAGCAGAGAAAGAGAAAAGATACTGATTCCCCTGCCACATCATAGAGACAAACTAGAAACCCCCACTGAGAAACAACCCCACCCATCAAAAGACAACGATCAATTAAAAAGATATGATCATTTGAGACAAGTTATAGAAAACTGAACCCAAAAGATAGCAAAATGAGGCCTTACTTCTACCAGATTACAAACCTGAAGCACATTTACAGTTCATGCAGCCACAAAAGCTTAGAGCCCATCTTGGACTTGCTGCCCATTGGCCAGCTGTGGAGTCATTTTGTCCTGAACTTGACGTGGACATCAGGGGGACAGTGAATGGAGATCAAAAATGATACAAAACACAAAAATGATTCCAGGAATTCTTAGAACAGACACTTGGCTACTTATTCTATACTATAGACACCAAAATAAAGCATGAGTCCGGGCGTATTCTTGGTTAGAATCCATCGTAACTTCTCCAGGTAACCTGTTAGTGTGGATACATGTGAGTGCTCAAGACTGATCTAAATGTTTTCATCCCTCCATAGTCTTTATAATTTGTAATCCTCAATGTCAATCAACATATGAGTGTGATATGAGTGTTTGCATTTAATACAGGAAGTACATAGATTATCTTGGTGTCCACTTTCTCATAACAAGTTAGATGATCATCAGGAAAATCTATCATCCTTGTGCATTTCCCTTATGATACTGTTCGTTTTGACAGTGATATTAGAAAAGGCTCAAGTGAGAAAAGGAGCATGGTTTGTGTTTGCCATCAGACTCAACAGCACTCGTCCCCTGCTTGGCTGCTTTATGTCAATCTGTGCTATGTTTGCTCATGTGTTAAAAGGGCAGGGGGTCTGTGTGCCAAGTGTGTATGTCTACGGTAAAGGCTTAGAAATAATTCAGAGGCTATGCCTTATCAATTCTGGTTGCTTGATTGTCATTAGCAACACTATAATGAAAACACTGTCCCTCTGTGGAGCAACTGGACAAACGTACCTGTAATCCAGGACCATCTTACTATGTATCGTGGTCTTAAAGGGTTACATGACAGAACCCAAACATTTCAGTCAATCAGGTGTTCAACAAGTTTGAAGCGGGCATATCTTCTGAGCAACTGTTTAGGTTGAAAAATAATGTCCTCAGGAAAGTGTAATGTAACAAACTAATTTATTTGTTTGTTTTGGGAGTGAGAAATGCCATGTAATACCAGCAGGAAAATAAATCAGAATTTTGTTTTTAACAGAAGTTTTACTGCAGTGTAGCTTCCAGTCACCAGTGGCAGCACTGAGTGCACTGCTGCTGAGCAGCACCCCAGTTGTTGAGCCGTCTGTGAAGGCACAACATGCAGGACTTCTCTCTTACTGTTTGCAAAAGCAGTATTCAAACACGACCCTTCCTCCTGGGCTGAACTATACTGAGAGAACAAAACAGTGATAGAGCGAAACAGAGTAAACGATGAGAGGCAGAAGTGTTACTGAGGTCAAAGCAGTGAATCCATCCATCCATCCACTGATTATCTGTGATTGAGTATTCTTTGCAGGTTGCTGGACCCAATTCCCAGCTGACGCTGTGTGAGCAGGGGGGTCACCACAGGGCTGATACGTAGAGACATGTCATGTGTCGTGTTGTGTGGGAGGAAACAGGAGCACCCAGAGGACACCCACACAGACTCAGAGAGAACATGAAAACTGCACACAGAAAGGTCAGATTCAAACCCACAACCTTTATGTTGTGAGGTCACAATGGTAAGGTGATAGGAGAATAGAAATAATATTTTCTGATTAATTCACTGCTGTTACCTTAAAAAATAAACACACTCATACCTCCTCACTGTCCTGCAGATCAGTGCTATAATGCTGGACTTTGTGTGATTTCAGCTTAAGTGTCTTCTGCTCTGCATGTCCCTGCTATGTGTGTGTGTGTGTGTGTGTGTGTGTGTGTGAAACAGACACACTAATCTGAGACGAAATATCTGTACGTTTTGCCCTTAATTTGACATAGTTTGTATTTACTTTAAAGCTGAATCTATCAATATTTTTCCATGACTCTAGAGTAACATGGTGTATTGTACTGTGAAGCGGTCTTAAGAACCCACAACAAAGTATCTGCTGCTACAGTTCATCCTCGCTCATTTTTCCATTTTTTTTTTGTCCACATCAGAAATAAATAAGATTGCCTGTCATCTTGTGAGTTAATATTTCCTCCCTCCTTAAATAATTTGTCAGGTGACTGAACTGTCAGGTTCCCATCGCACAGCTGTTCTGTTTCTTGGAAAAAGGCTCAGCATGAACATACAACCTCAACAAACCAAACTACTTTGCCCTTTCAACTTATCCTTCACTTTTTAATCAATCTTTTTCTGCCCTCCACTTTCTTCAAACCTCCTGTCATTAAAAATCAACTATAATACAAAAACAGAACAAATAGTGTCGTCATGAGGATGGACTATTATGTAAGATCCACTGTTCAGATGTCTGCTGTGTCTCCTTGCTTATTGATGAATTGTTTTGGCGCTTTTCATGTATAGCGTGATGAAATGGGATGGTTAAAAATTAAATCTAAAATCATTTTTTACTCTGGCTGCCACTGCGTCTCATTCCCAAATCATAACTTATTTATTGTTCTATACATGTCCAAAGACCTACAGTTTTTGTACATTACTATTTAGCAATTAAATAACATATTTGATCTCATTCAAGTCCACTCTAACCAGAGGAATTGAAGGAGATCAAATGTAGAAGAACAGACTCAATCAAAGAAATCCCCCCCAAAACTAAACATGGTGAAGCTTTAAAGGAAAAAAGCACAGTTACAAACCTCAGTAATATGAATATATAAGTCATTATAGTGTGAGTCATAACGAGAAATAGAAGGTGTTAGAACAGCTGCACTAAGTTACACATACGCCTTGACACAAACCCATGCACACACGCCAGTGAAATGTGTTATCCCGGAACCACAAATGCAAATGATGACTGCGTTGCCCATCCTGTGTTACTTTTCAGCTCAGTGTTCAGAGAAACACCAACTGGCACATTTGTCTTGAGAAAAAATAACATGATGAGCTGCCCGAACACACACACACACAAACAAAAAAAATTTGTGTTGAGGACAGACAGGTCAAAAACTGCTGTAAACACCGTTGACCAGACCATGAAAATTGAACAGTATCTGAAGTCCTAAACTGTTACAGTGATACATGTTTTATTCAGAGAAACAAGTTTCCACATTAGGAAATGCTCTTACACACATCTGCAGATGAAATATAAAGCATGTTTTTGGTAATTGTCCCCATGTTGATTGATTACAACATGGACACCAGCATGGTCCCAGTAGATCACTGATCTGGTGTTGTCTGCTAACAAGTTAGCCTATATAGTGTTGAGTGATAGAGAGGCCACTTTTACTAAAAACAACTTAATTTTAAAAACAACAATGTGTGTAAAAAAAAAAGGAAAAAGGAAAAAGAAAGAAAAACACAATTTTCCCCTTACAAGTTAAAAGTTTAATACATAAATAATAAAACATAGACTTGATAAGTTAAAATGACTCAGAATTTGCTGCAGCATGTTGATGCTGAACTCACTTTAACATCATGTATTTGTGTATTTGTGTACTTTGGATGCTGTGTGTATGTAAATCTTTATCTGTACATTTTGTGGTTGGTTGTAATCTGTCTGTCAAATTGTTTGTAACTTTGTCAAATGTGTTTCTAATTATCTGGCAGATTATAGTTTGTATGGTTTTTTTTTTAATATGTATTATGAGGTTCTGCAGCAGCTTCACATTATGGCTGTTATTGGGATCCATTGGACATGTAGCTTTGCTCAAACCAAAACTGGGCTGAATACTTTTACCGTGTGCGAGTCAGTCATGCTTACAAGAGTGGGGTGACTCACTAACCACATAGCTACAGCAGTTTGTTAGCTAACGAGCTGACAATATCTACTTTCTCACAGATAGCTAAGTCACATGTTATCAGAGCACCCCCAACACATCAACTAAGATCCCTCTGTACATGACATGTAAAGCAGTGTGCCTGCTTTTGCTGTGCATACCGTGATGTGTGTTTCATGTCATCAGCAGGGTGGACTCTCACATGCACAAATGTCACACTGGCATACAGTAAGTGTGTGTTTTCAGGTCAAAATGCTTCCTGACTCAACAAGTTAGTCTCAAGCAAGCAAGTGTATCAAGCTGCTATATTAATTGTTGTAAACTGATACCGTTTCCCATCATGCATTAGCAAAACCTCAGTTCCCACTACTATGCCAAAAGAGTCTTGTCTAATTTTCAGCAGTCATGGCTGAAAAACATGCTATAAGCGTTCCATTGCAACAAACTTTTTTTTTTTCACAACTTTTTTCACCAATTTCATTTCCCTTTAGACAATACCTCTTATTAAAAACATACCATATAGTATTAAACAGGCATTGAAACTTCCTATAAAAAGTGGCGTGGCAACCATAGAAATCATATCATATAATTTTCCTCCTTTTAGAAAGACTAGTTTCGTTTTCTTTCTTTTTTTTTTTTTTTTTAGAAAAAAAGACACTTGTTGAGGTTCCTGGGACTGATGTGGGAGTAGTAAGATGAACGACTGAACTGACCAATAGCCTTCCAGAAAGGACCACAACACAAGGACGCAGACGGTCAGTTTCGAGGCCAGTCAGTAGCTAAATGCTTCACTCTCATCATGTCAGTAATATGTCTGTCTTTCATTACACAGTCACCAAAGAAGAAAGATCCAACTGTCCCTGAAGGTAGAACCATTAAAAAAAATCATACTCACAATACAACTAAAACAGATTCAAGAAAAGGAGTGTGTGTAAATTGGCTACATAAAACAATTCACTGTAAATAAAACCCTCTGGATTAGTTCAGCAGGGAGGGTTGGAGGAGAAGAGTGGAGAGGCCAGGCGATATTCAACAGTCGAAACGTCCATCTCTTGTGTTTGTGTGGTTGGTGCTGTAATAAGGGTGTGTTTCTTTATGTGTGTGTGTGGGTGGTTTACCCAGGAAGATGATTTCCTTTATGTATTTTTTCAACTGAAATCCCCTGCTCATCTTTCCCTGAAGGAGTCTTTGTCTTACATATAAATCCTCTCCTTCCTTATTCCTCTCTATATTCCTTCATCCACTTAGTGTCCCTCTCTCTCTGGCAGCTCTATATCTGTAAACTCTTCATTTCTTCTTTTCTTCCTGGCCATCCGTCATTCCTCCATGGCAGTATTTTATTTTATAAAAGCTCAGGTGGTCAATCTAAGGCTCCTCCTCTCCGGTGGAAACAGCCAATCGCATGGCCACAGACAGGTGGTCGGTGATACCAGCAAGCTGGGTGACGAAACTAAACTCCTCCATTTCCTGTAGGAGCAGAAAGGGCAAAATGTCATTCAATCATGATCTGAACTTTTATTTTTTTTACTTAAAAACTGTAGTTGATATTTTGGCAATTCAAGGGCTTTGTAACATGCTAAGAGTGACTCATATGTCACAACTATTTATTCATCTATTTATTAACTTAAGTCATGTGTGTATTGTCACAAACTCTAGGAAAAAACCTGACTCTTTAGCAGCTCTTGACTGACTAGTTGCCAGCTTCATCTGTCTGCTGTTTGGTGCTGAACAGGTGGTGTACAAAACTGGGGTTTTTGAGAACAGAGTTTGGGGCTGGAAATCCAAAACAAAAAGAGCTTAAGAGTTTTGTGGAATTGAGAACTGTAATGTTGGATGACTCTGTGAGATACCAACAATAACATCTTTCATAATTCACATGAAAAAAGAGGATGGGACCTTCCCCTGACAATGTGAAACAATGCTTCAGCACACTGTCCACCATGTGTGCTGTTCTGTGTGCCGAAGCATTGAAATTTCCCTTCTCTGGAACTTCAGGGACTTATCCGAACATAATTAAAAAAACAGACTCAAAATGAAAAGTATGCAGAAAACTGGAATTCAAATACTTTGGACATACACAGTACTTTTCCTACTACCTGTGCCACTATTGTTATGTGAAAAAAAAAATACTATTACCATTAATACCAACAGGCCTCAAAATTAAAATAACTGTGCTGCTGGTACTTCTGCCATCACTGCTGCTACAACTGTTGCAAGTGAGATAATATCTTGGAATATTGCAAATACATTCCACATTTTTTTATGCGTCTTAATCTATATTTATTGCAAATGATTTTTTGATTATTTTGCAGACAAAGGTAAGCAATTAAATTCACTCAGGTGACAAAACCAGATCTAGGGTCAGCAAATTCACTCACATGCTCTCTGGAGTTATTTATAAGGCAAGTGAAAGAACAGAAACACATGACAAGAGTTGAGAGTGCTGTTTATGAGGAAATAAAACCATGTTTCATCATTTTCACGTCTTCAGTGTCATATTAAAGTAACTGTATTCCGGCACAAGGTGGCATCAGATGCTTGTGGTTTGACACAGAGAGAGTTAGACAGAGAGCAGGGAGGAGAGAGAGAGAGATGTTCTGTGTAAATAATGTGATTTATTATCCCAATCCTCTCCAATCCCTCACACAGACAGACAGCCATGACAGTATTGCCCTCATTTCTTCTTCTCCCAGTTGGAATTGTTATGTTTCATTGTTTGCCTCGCCAGCTTTATGTCTTTAAATCTTTTTATCCTTTTAACAAGTCAAATATTCTCCTGTGCAGTGAAATCATTTCACTGGCTTCCTGTAATGTTTCATATGGCTCAGAAAAACAAGTGTTGACAAGTGTCTTGTTACTAGGAAATGAATCAGGGCAGAATAAGGCAAATCACTTCCCTGCTGACAAGAAAATGGCATGCAAATCAACAGAGTAGTTGCACAAAGTTTCTTGAAATGGAAACAAAAATTTCACTCTCTTAGCAGACTCACATTGTCGATGTTTGATATAGAATGAAATTGCAAAACTTGCTGCAAACAAAAGGCTGCTGCACAGAGCTAATTGGTGTAGGCCTGCTGAAACCGTTGTCACTCATAAGCAGTGAAAATGTAGGTCTATTTTTAATACAGTTACAAAAATAACAAATGTAGATAAACCTGTTACTGGTTTAGAACAGAGGTTCCAACCTGAGCTTCAATGAGATAAATCTCAAGGCTCGTGAGATGATTATTAATCTAAAACAGCTGAAAATAATAATTTGATAAACAACTTTATGCCTTATTTCTCAGATTTTCTTTAAATCAATGTTTTTTTTTTCATTTTTATACTACAGAAACACGGTAAGTTCAGATTCATTGGTTGAATTGCTCACAACATGTAAATACATGCCACCTGTGAGGATGGCTGACAAGTAGATGTTACTTGGAAAGGTCACAAATTAAAAAAAAACAAAAAAAAAACTGTTGTCTGTGCAGACATGAGACTGATTTTCCTTCTAAACCCTCCCAGCAAAGTAAATATGCAATTTGTCCCTAAGACAGGACAATGTTTTCATTTAATTTTCCTCTAATCTTCTGCTAAACCATACCAGTTTCCAGTCCGGCTGCAGGCCCTCGTCACTGTAGAGGATGTAGTCAATCCGGCGTCCGTTGCCCTTCAGTGGGATCTTTCTTCCCTTCTGACTGCTGGCGGGACACTGACTCTTGCTGGGAGGAAACACCAGGTACTCCTTCCTCCCCTCTTCATTCTCCATCACTCTGGCAAACACACAGAGACGGGGAAGGATCAGTAAACCAAAGTTTAGACAGAGATAGGCCCATCTTAAGAGGATGAGGGATGTTTTTATGAACTTGCATTCCCAAGTCTCAGCAAAGGTAACAAAATAACAGGAATTCAAAGGTGTTCAAAGAAAATAATATTACCTTTTGCAGTAAAATCAAGTGAGAGTGCACAAACTACAAATGATGAAATGCAGTGCTTAGTTCAAACGTAGGATTTTGACGAGATGTCAAGAGATAATACTAGAATAAATCCCCTTTATTTCTGATAACCACAAAGTCTAAGCCTGCTTCTCTGTTTCTAGTGAGAAAGACATGAATTGAATGTGGAACCCACAGATTAAACAATAGAAAACAAAAGTGTACTCTGGACTGTTCTAATGCAAGGACCAGATTTGATTTATGACCTTCAGTGAAGATGTTCTCGTAAATTGAGAACATTCTAAACATCAGAAAGCCCTGTGTTAGGTTTAGGTCATGGGTGGGGAAAGGAGGAGAAAGATTTTAGGATAAGATTGGAGGATCAGATGAAATTTAAGATTAAATGCGGTCTGAAGCATGCACTAGTGCTGGTAAAGATTCAGGTAAGTCTCTTGGGATTGAACAGATATCAGGTCAAAGCCGTCCTCTGTGATAAATACAAGTTTGTGTGTGTGTGTCCGTGTGACTTACTTTTGTAAACTTTCAGGTGAACTGACCTCGTCGTCATAAAGGCCACTGGGATCCAGTAAAGTACCTGTTGAATGACACATTAACATGCATTAATACACTTCAGTAACAGTAACAGTGCAGAGAAAATATGAATCGTTGTCATTCAAGCTTTCTGCAGTGACTGGCTGGGTGAGCAAAAGTGTAAAATGTTTGCCTCGAATTCATTTTCTCTCCTTCACGTTTCTCATGTTTCTGCTTTTACCCATTGCCTGTTTTCATTACTGAGCAACACCAAGCCTCTGTGCTGTGTCTTCAGAGATAAGATGGTGTGGGATAGAATGATAGAAATCTGGGTCATGTTTGGAGCAATTTTCAGGACCGATTCTGAACTGTCTCTTCATCTCCGCTCCATGGTTTTCATTTACAGCAACATTACTGCAAATATAGCCACCATCATTTTCTGTTTACTGATCTAGTGTATGCTTTACGACCTCTCCCTGCACTGTGATGACCAGCTCCTCGCTACAAGCACAATTGTTCCTGAAGTGCATCGTGGCTTCTTCCAGCTTGGCAAAGGAGGAATCAGCACGCCTCATTCTGAGAGCAAGTATTGTAAGTTTGCCTTCATGATCCGCAGACCACAATCTACTGTCCCTCACCATTAAAATATAACAGCCAGAGAGAGAGAGAGGCACTCAGAGATCCTTTAACAATAAGGATGTGAGGCTGTGGGCTGGATAATGTGTTTAAAATGCCCCATATGAAGAGAGCGGCACTCTGAAGTTACTCTACTCAATTCACAAGTGCTGGGAGCTCTTATGAACAGTAGGCGTCTGATACACAGCCGGCACTTTTCACAAGTTTAAGAGAGGGTTTTAGATCACTGAAACAAAAGATGGTGAGGTGTTAGACACACTCAGCTACACAGACTGGCTGCTGCCTGTCTGCTGTGCTACTTTCGGTTCCCTTGGGAAAGTATACATAAACATGAGATTCCCTCTTTTAGGTGGTTAACATGAACTCAGTCTCTCCCTCCTCACTGACAAGCTGTAATACATCCACGAGAAAGACATTACATTTTCTGTCATATCAATTCTGACCACAGTTCCTGGAATTCAGTGGAAGCCACAGTTACTGTAGTTGTTGGGTTTTAGGTTTGTGGTTGATTTTTCTTTAAATCTGCCATCAAATTTGAACTTGAAGGCGACAGCAGAGGCATGAAGAGGAGTCGAGATCAGATCATGATCAACAAGCAGAGATCTGAGATGAAATCTTTAATTTTCAAAACTTCAACCGTGTAATTTTAATTCTATGTCACTGCTTTATTACTATAAAATAATCTAAGCTGCCTGCAAGTTTACTGTTACTTGAATGCAACACAAGCCCTGCAGGTTATCTGTGTATCCAGCAGGCAGGGAGGTCTGCACAGGAAGCTTTCCGAAGCCCTCAGAGTTCAGCACATTTCATGAAATCTGAAATCTCTGCTCTGTCAGTACAATAGCTGGCAGCCTTTCTTTCTGCCTGTCTTTTTTGGCCTGCTATTGTAGCCATTTAGGTCTAATCTCCTTTGGATAAGCTTTATGAAATGGGATAATCTTTCCTGCCTTTCTTTCATGGATTCATCGATCCATTCTTCTGGTCTCGCTTTCCTCTGCCCTTCCCGTCTAACAGCGGCCAAACATGAGGCGCAGATCATATCCCCTGGTTCGCTGCGCAAAATGTCCCTGTCCAAATAAATAAGTCCTCCTCTAAACGAGCCCTTTCACTCTGTTCTGCCCACACTGTCCCCGAAATACCGCTGGCCTAAATAGCTCTTCACATCCAGACCAAAACCCTCCAGTCTTTACGTCACTAATGCCCATGTATCAGCATGCGGCACTGGGTGTATTTTAATTCACACTGTGGGTGCATCCTGATTTAGCCAGACAGAGCCAGATTATACTCTGCTCTTCTCTGCATGCACTATATAGATCACCAGATTATTGAGTCACCAAATTTAGGAGTGTATAGCAACACTTGTATTTGATAACATAGTGTAACATCACATATTAAGGATTGGTTTGTTTTAATGTTGTGTATCTTTCCAAAGGTTTGATCTGTTAATGCACAAATGTATTAGACATGTAAGTGCATAGAGAACCACAGTATATGTCTGACTGTGTCCTTAAAGGGACATGTGACTCTGCTCGTGTGGATATGTATAAGAGTGTGTGTGTGTGTGTGTGAGTGAGCATGTATTTTTACCCAGAGCCCAAGGTTTGTCCTCCCCTGGCCCCAGGCGACATGGGTCCTTGTATTGAGTAAAAAGTGCATGCTGCTGCTCCAGCTTGTCCTCTGGAAAAACACGAGAGCACACACACAGTAAGACTTCACACACACGCAGACATGGTTTCAGTCGACAGATTGCCAGAGAATGACACATTTCTGTTTTCTGAGGAGGTTTCATGAGTTACTGTCTGTGTGCAGCCTATGTGAAAGAGTCTTATCTGGATAAACACAAAACAAACTTCCACCTCCAAATTACTCCAACAAAATTCTTCATTCATAAGATGAAACACGGAGACACAAAGCTAATGTTACTATTTGCTTTCTTATCGATGTGGATGCTTATACTCTTATTTTTCTTCTTTAGGACGTAAAGAACTAAAAATTAAAAGCACTATAGATTTATATACAGATACAGATATTTCTTTTTGTTTTATGAAAATGTAACACACATTGTTATATAAATAAACCTGTGTTCTTTGTATTTATGTTACTTTCATTTTTTTCTAATGAGTTTCCATCTTGTAAATAAAATCAATCCTTACACTTCCTCTCGGCAATTAATATTTATTTAGCTATATATGGAAAAAAAAGTCCATTGATGTGTATTTTTTGAATAATTATTGCAGGAAACATATACATTGAAAAGAAATCGATTTGTTTTTATTCAGGTAAATCTTCCATATGCACACAGTGTGGCAAAAACCATTGAAACAAGTCACACAGTTACATTTGGTGAAAAGAAGCATGGTTTACCAGAGAGGAGCTGTGCATCATGTTTAAATCAATGTACTGAGAGAATCAGTAGTAAAGCTGGACAACTGTGTGTCTTGTAGTCTTTTGTTTATTAACATCAATCAAGTTTTAGCGGAGGCAGAAAGAAACATAGTGAAAGACTTGTTATTCAGTCACTGTGATCATTTGTGTTGCCATAACAGAAATAAATTGCACTTATTTAAAGCTGTTGTTTTAGCAAAATGTGTTGCCTATGACTCATGTGTTTCTACACTGTTGTGTGAGCCACCAAGCTTTCACATTCATGGTAAATAAATCATTATTTTATCAGTTGTTATCAGGGTGAGGAAGATGTTGGAGCTGACACCTTCATCATTTTGGTGATTGACACTGATTGACATAAAATAAAACGCAGAGTTTATTGTGTATTTTTACTCAGCCCTGACAGCTGCATACCTGAAGAGCAGTTATCAAAGTTGAGGTCTCCCAGGATGACATCAAAGGCCACCAGGTCTTCTAGCACCTTTTCCCCTGCAGGTGGCAGGGATGTGGATTGGCGAAACTCAGCCCCCCACTGAAGCAACAGGTCCAGCTGCTCACATCGAACAGATGCATCACCTGGTGGACAATGTGTGTGTGTGTGTGTGTGTGTGATGGAGAGAGGGAGGAAGAAAAAAGAGAAAAAAAGGGAGAGAGCAAGCAAATGAGTACAAAATGTCTGCGACCAAAGCATGTCTGAATGAAACTGACCACAACTGATCTTTAAAAAAAGGACAGCCAAAGATGGAGAACTGATCTGAGTTTTATCAAAGACCCCACAGCATTTTATTCTCTCTATATGAGTAAGAAATGGGTTAATTAGCGCAGAATATATTATGATACAGTATGACACATCGGGATGTGATAAAATTTTGTTAAATAAAATATAAAATCTA
Source organism: Acanthurus leucopareius (assembly GCA_029814765.1). NCBI lineage: Eukaryota > Metazoa > Chordata > Actinopteri > Acanthuriformes > Acanthuridae > Acanthurus > Acanthurus leucopareius. The sequence continues at coordinate 5,503,226 of JAQMCX010000050.1, forward strand.
AAAAAATACTGCATATATAACACAACAGACCAGGACACAACGTGACATAACAGCATAATGATTCAGTCAAATCAGCTCTGATCCTAAACATAGGTTACCATCTGACAGCATGTAGGTGTACTTTAATCATTATTAATAACAAAGGCCAAAAATCAAGAAATGATCTCTTATCCTATTGTTAGGTAAAACATTATGAAACCACCAAATGTGCCAGGACATGAAATAATATAATAATACAAATGCAAAATAACCATAACATCTTTTTAAGGTGGAATTTTGTCAGTCAAATCATCGCTCTTTCCTTTTTTTTTTTTTAGCTTTATTACTGAACACATGCACACAGGACAAGGCAGCAGCAGCAACATGATGCCATCTTAACAAACTCTGTCTCAAACTGGGGTGTAATCAATCTAAGTTAAGCATCACACCCTACATCACCATCTTACACTGTATATTCAACTGAGACGTCACCCGTTGGTTGAGTCTTGCACTGTGGCTGTTGCCGTCTTGGTTTTTCTGAAGCCAGACCCATATTTGGATGAGAAGGTGGAGCAGGGGAGGATGGGCCTCTGAACTAATGACTGACAAAGTTAAATAAAAACCCATCCTCTGTGTAGATGCCAGTAATGGGTTAATTAGCTACATAGACCAATACCTTTTTTGTACTTAGATGTAATCAATAATCTCTGGTGAAAGTGGGGCATTTCATTATGAGGCTCTATGTGGATTCACTTGTTTTTGGAGCCTCAAGGGGAAAATGAAGGGATTGCAGTTTCTGGCACTGCAGTGTTTCATTTCTCAGCCATGGAGGCTGTTGCTTGGTCATTATGCACCAGACCCTAGGGGTCATACAGGGCATGTGCCCAAGCGAGGAGAGCTCCAGTAGCATAGCCTACTGCTAAAAGCTGATAAATGATGAGTATTAAAAGTCCTAAAACATGCTAATATAGTCAGCAGATTTACGGAAAGAACGCATCATGATGCCAACGAGAAAACTACATGCAGTTCATATTGAGATGGGCAAAGGAACAAAAATGGTCAGCTGCGCTAGGATGCTTTTTGCTTCAGTGATGAAAGTTAGCAAAGTCAGCAGAACTGCTTTAGAGCCAGACGGTGGTACAACCATCTCCACTGCCGTCTACTGTGATTGGCTGTTCAGCTGAAACCACTGTCAGCCAATCACAGTCAGGAGAAACACTCTGTGGTGCAGTGGGATTAATTACTGATCTGTGAGCAGGAGGCACACTGTTACTTTCTCTGATGTGTTCAAATCTAATGTTCACAACACAGATGACGAAGTCTGACATTAAAACTTGGAGTCTTAACATGCCAGTCATTAAAGCAGATCTTGGAGTTTAGTTTGCTGCTTGACTGAAAATAAAGGAAAATGAATGCTGTTCATATGTCTGTGTTTGAGCTTGTTGTCCCAAAGAGACCAACAAAATCAATCACTAAAGGTTTACTGCGCGTTACATTAACACAGCTTATAGCAATGGAGGTTTTCTGAGGTATAGGGATCAATATTAATTTTCTGATGGCTGTAAAGAATAACTGGGATGTATGCATTCCTATTTACTAAATAGTCTTATGTATAGAGCCTCTAAGTTTATTTATTGTGCTACTGATATTAGTGACATAATATTAAGGGACTCTTGGTGCTTTTTTGCTTTGGCAGGATTTTCTTCTCTCCACTCCAGGCAGTAAGTAAATTGGATGGATATGGGAGGAGGTGAACAGAGGGAGGCGGTAGGTGAGAGCGCGCGAGAGAGAAATAACAGCTGAATAGTGGAGAGTGTGAGAAACAAAGAGGTGTCAAGATAGTGGTAGGTGAGTAGGTGGCTTTGGCTTTGATTACTCTCAGCTCCAGCTCAAGTACATGTGAAATGTAATGTCTCTCTTTTTTGTGTGTTTGCGTATGTGTGTGTGCGTGTGGGTGTTTGTGTGTGTGTGTGTGTGTGTGTGTGTTTATTACTGTATCACTTGGAGAAAGATGAAGCTGTGGAGGTTGCGGAGGTGTGTTTGCTGTACAACTGCCTGTGTGTATGTGTTTGCATGTGTCTGTGTGTGTGTTTACACATGCTTGTTAGTTGAAGTGTGTGAAAAGTTATGCGTGAGGAAAACTTGAGTAAAAAACTGTTAGTTGTTTATTTATAACTGAATAGTGCAACATTTCATATAGTTGTAACCAAACAAGAACCCTTTTCTAATGGAGTTCCAAAGTAAAAAGTATGGTTATATTCAGTCCAAATGTTATAACAGGCTGATCCAAATATAGACCAGCAATGCTGCTTTCTTATGTCCAACTTGGGGAGATGCAACTCTGTTTTTATTCCTTTCAGCATTATAAAACTTCTTTAACACTGCACCGGGGAAGTCTTTGTCAATTCATGCTTTTGGGAATTTCTGGGTTTTAAGCCAAAAAGGTCATCCTTAAATAACAGCAAAGTGGTAAATACCAGCGGGGAATTTTTAAAGTTCACAGGTATTAGGATGTTTCACTCTGACTCATAACGGACCACCCTCAAATTGTGTTTCATGTTCGTGGCAAATATCTAAATGTAATTTCATGACGTAAGTTCGTTAATAGTGTGTGCTGAACTGATGGGATTTATGTTTAAACATCCGTCAAGCTCAACTGGCCTGACTGAGGAATTTCCCATTAATCCACATCACACCTCACCTTCAGTGATGATTGGATGTGGTATAACTGGGACAGATTTGTCATCCTCTGTGGACTGTACAAGGCCAAACAAAACAAAACAATCTTCCTGAATAACATAAAATGTTTAGATGTCAGGCTGAATGATAAAGTGAACTGAAATGGAAATGGCTGATTTTAATGCCTCTGAGGAAAACAGCCTCACAGCCTGCATTTCTATATAAATCCCTTCTAAAAATGGGACACAGCAAGTATTTCTATCAAAATTACAATACTTGTTAGTTTGAAAATGCTAATGAAACATTCATCTTACCCTGTTTTGTGTAATTGCTTGCAGACAAAAATAAATTTTAATTTTCAATAATCCAAACAGTCAGTGAAAGACAGGCTGGTGAAATCCTGACGTCTGCTGCTACCACAATCTTCTGCTTGTGCAGCACGCAGTCAAGAAAGCTTTCACACACACAGGAAGCTGTCATGACAGGTGTGTAGAAGAAAAACAGAACACAAAATCTAGAAATGACTGACATTTGCACATCCAATTTACTTTAACACTGGTTTGATGCAACCCAGAGTAACGTCGGCTCAGGAGTTGTCAGTGACAGTCAGTGTACCTTTAAGTGTTCTATATATACTGTATATTTAGTCATCACACTGACTGCCTCATGCATTTTGCAGTCAAGAAAAAATTACACATATACATCTCCTCAGAAAGAATCAGGCCTCTATGCTCCTCCCCCTTTTTTCCTCCATGTTCTCTCACTCTGCCCCCAACCCCCCTCCCCCAGGCTTTATGTTTGATGTATCTTTAGAAACAGCCTGGCAGTGCTATATTTAGGCCTGTAAGAAGCGTAGGAGGAGCCCAGAATAGCAGGCAAAGAGGGGGAGATGTGTCTCTGGTAAAAAATGAGGGAGTCATCGACCGGAGGCTTTAAATAGGGCTGTGACGCCTTAAACAGCTTGAGCCAGTCTCCATGGGAACAGCAGGAGGAGGCACACAGGGGTTTGGATGCGCCCATTTATCTAGTATCTGGACTTACAAACACACAAACACACACACACACACACACATATGTATAGAATACAAACACACACTTGTACACACTCGCAGGTCTGGATAGGCATAGCAGTCTGGCCGTTGTAGACAGAAAAAATACAGACACACAAAGAGCTTAGACGTTCTCCACTCCTTTTCCTGAACAGCATTAATAAGTGAAAGGTGATGTCATGTCAGTCATATAAATGCATTTATGTGTGCATGTGTGCATGTGCACGCACTTGTGCATCTGTGTTTTTGGTGGACAGAGAGAGAGAGAGCAACAGAGAGAGAGCGTGGACTCCTTTAGAACATGTAACTGTACCTTCTATGGCGTGGAGGTGCGTACACGTGAGATATCCCACAACCCTTTGCTCCTGATGCGAGGTGCCCATGTGAACCTGCAGGGGACCAGAGACAAACATGACATGGTGTCACTCTGCAATGTTTAAACAAGCAAAATCAAAGCCCACCTCACGAGTGTGTTTGTGCATGTAAAGTACGCCACATGAAAACAGCACTAATTGGATCATACAAGGCAAGGTGTAACGTTATTGATCCCTGTGGGAAAGCTGAACCATTACAGCCCTCATTGGATAACTGCAGTTCGGGTTTGCCACAACAGGAATGAAAAAAATGCAGCACAAGAAAAAACACAGTGGTGCATTGCATTTGCTAAATAAAACAATTATTTAAATGATTATATAATAATAATCATAATAATTCTGACTTCTGTATCTTGCAATTTTGACTTACCAGCTGATATTAAGTAAGATCTTTATCTCATTATTACAAGGTTTATTATAATTATGATGCACTTACAATGTATCTACATTTCATTCATTTGATCTCATGCTACTTAACAACTTCATAATAACAATAAAATTAAAAACAGCAAAATCACCACATGAGGTTTCCCAAAATTAAAGGATCCTTCTCTCATTTTTATATAACAGTTTGCTTGTAATTGCAGTATTTGCATCTTGTAATTTTAGATTTTGAGTATTATTGAATTATTAGTTATTAGATACCGTTTCATATCTTTTGATGAATGCAGAATGCTTTTCTAAACCCATACATAGTAACATGGACCGAAAAATAATCAGTTGACAGAATAAGAGGGATGTGGGCATATGGATGTTTCAAAAAGTACAAGTATTTTTAAAAAACACTACATTATTTTACACATGATTCAAAGCAAAACTTGGTCGGAACATTTGGATGTAACCTGTGAAAAGGGTATAAATGTGAAATCAAGTTGCTCTTGTGACACCTTATACATATTCAAAATATATATTCAAATATTGACTCATTTGGACTCTTCCTCCTCACTGATGATTGCAAGCTGCTGTAGCTGGAAACATTTGCTTGCATTTTGCTGCGGTTGACTAATGCAGCTGAACCAGGCAAGATGCAGTGAGCATTGCTGGGAACCTCCAGTCTACTGTGAGCCCAGCTGTCTCTGCTGATCAACGTCCAGCTTCAAGATACAGTATTTGCCTCTTGTATTCTGTTCCAGACAAAAAGTAGCACTTACGCAATCAATTATGTAACAGTTGTCATGTTTTCCATAGAAAAATCTTTAGAAACCTCATTATCATGCCTTTATTTTTAGTGCTTATTGCTTCACATGTCAGAATCAGCTAGGTGTTCATCTTTGGATTTCCTTTTGATTGAGTGTTTGCTAATTAAGAAGGCAATTTCAATCCTTCTCTATGGCTGCTAGTGTTGACTAGCCATTTTTTCCTCTGCAGATGAAATTAAAACACATCATTTGCAAGGAATGCAATGCTGGTCAGTCAGCCCAAGATTCCTTTATAACTAAATGGATTGCCTCGACATTTTGTACAGACATTCATGGCTCCCAGAGGATCGGTTCTACTGACTTTGGTAATCTCTCTGACTTTCTCTAAGGCCACTATTAGATTAACATTTATGATTTTAAGGGAAAAGTATCAACAACAGGTTACTGAAAGCCCTTGAGGCTGCTGTTATAGTATACATGCTTTCATACAAGTGCTGTTTCTCCTTTTTTCTTTCCTCCACCTCTTCTATTCTTCTTCCAAAACTTCCAAAACAAACACTGCAGTTTGGGGCTGTTTTCTCAAACATATTCTCAACTAGATGCAGTTTTATTACAAAACCATGTAAGAGAGAGTGGTCTGAGCATTGTAAGCAAAAGGTGCTTTATCACAATCATTTGTAAATCCACATTCCAAGGTCTTTGGGTCTTAAGACTTATTCACTATGCAAGTACTGAAAATATAAGCTATTTTGCTGTTGGCTGTAATCTTTGCTGTCTGTGCATGTTGCTTGTTTTTTCTGCTCATAAAAAGGTTTGTTTTTCCCCCTGCAAATTACATGTTAAACGCAGCCAGAGCAAATTACCCCTGGAGTTCCAGTTCCATATTTTTAGAATTCCAGTATTTTCCTATGGATTCCTGTTAGATTCCATGGAAAGTTTCCAACTCAAATATTCCCTAAATTTTGCAGCTCTAACCAGGACTGAAATCTTCCAGATTGCCACTGAAACATTCTGTTTATGCAGTTAATGAAAGCTTTTACAGTTGCTGTTCTAAAAACTTGCTGCCAGGTAGGATTTTAGCCAGGAATAATTCTTTGGCAAAAAGGAGAACAGTACTTCTTTTTTTTTCAAGCTCCATAACTTTCATTTCTTCGTCTTATTTATATACAGTCTCCAGCCCACCGACGTTCCCTTTCCTTGCAGCTATGCAGCCGTTTGGCTGGCATCAGCTTTAATGAGGCCTCAGTGGTGTGTCAACAACCATGCAGCAAGTAACGGTAGGGCCACAGAGTGCACTGGGGTCTGTCATATAACTTCCCCACCACACTAGCTGAAAGATGCTAAAAAAAGCTCCTGTCGGAAGGGTAACCACAGTTAGGTGACGATTCTCTGCGCATTCTTCACTACATGTGACACTTTTCACAATACACGTACTGATTTGAGGCATTTTTAATATAAAACTATCCATTGGTGCAGCTTTAGAGCGTAGATTAGTTTAATCTATCCAAGCACTGTGATTTCCATTTAAACACTGCCGTCATATATTTGCAGCTTGCCCACATCACAGTAATGAAGCTGGTGAGTTAAAGGTCATAATTGATCTAGTTTTGTCAAAGCCTTAAAATAAGTACAAGGTTGTTAAGAAATGAGCTTTCAGAGTAAATGAATCTATCTGCTATGTTATTCGGTTGATCAGTAGCTCTTTACTTCTCTTTTACCTCCAGTGCCTTTCTGCACAGTGACTTAACATGGTGGTTGTGTGAGGCCCTCATTAAGTCAAATTAATGTGTATAATTTCAGATCAATACATTTCTACTTTAATGAAGAGGGAACTCAGCATTTATTCCTCTGATAAATTAACCACACTGTTAAAGCGCGCCTCTGAGGAAGGGATTTTCATTTAGACAAATGGAAACTGATTGCCAATAATGGGATGGCTGTTTTGGCTTTGTGTCTGTGCAGAGCTCCAAATGAAAAAAATCCTAAAAGCAACAATAAAGCATTAGTCTAATTGGCTTTACTTTGATACCAAAAACAAAGCTCACATTGTAGACTAAAGAACAGTAAATTTACTGTACTTAAGTCTACAATGGAAGCTTTGTGTTGAGGAAAATGTATTAATACACCTTACAGCAAAGACCATGCATGCCCATAGAAATATTTAAAAAGCTAGAATGGAATAAGTATTTTGTGAGAATGGGTGGACTGAAAAAGCAAACAAAACTAAATTTTTTTAAATGCATCAGATTTAATTTTAAATTTCACAATATTGTTGCATAACTTATCAGTCCATGTAAACTTGCAAGACTGTAGTTTTTTATCACAGCCAACTGAGGAAGACACCAGAAATCTGTAATATTGCAAGTTTCTTTTAACACATCTTTAACAATCCACACATAAAGGAACAGTTTGTGGAAAATGCACCCATTACTCTCCTGACTGGATATAAAGACTGATATTCTAACGCTCTCAGGTCTATAAAACATGAAGGTGCAGAAAGGAAACCATTACTTTGGGTTAGATTAACAAGTTTTGCTTAGCGTAGAAACAACTGGCCTGACTTTGTCTTAATATAGAAAAACACAGGCCTCTTCTAAAGCTAGCTAATTAAAATGTTTCACTGTAGTTTTTTTTAACCTGTAAAAATTGATGTGTAAAATCGCTGCACCTGCCAAGGAATACTCCAGCACAGCCACCCACATAAAGCTGCGTTTTTACACTCTTCACACAGATTAAACAAACACAATACAACCTGTTAATTATGCCCTTCAAAAGTACTGGTTGTAAACACTAGATGTTTGTTTTTTTTCTTTTTTATGAAGCCAGACCTGTTTTCATGCTAAGCTAACTAGCTGCTTGCAGTTGCTTCATCTCTTAAGCATACAAAAATAAGATGAGTATTAAGTTTTTAATCAAACTCTTAGCGACAAAGCCAAAAAACTAGTCATCAATATTTGGTAATAAGTAATAGTTTTACTTTTCAAAATGTCAAGCTATTATGTTAAGAACAACTTTGCCAACTTCAACTTAAATCCATAAACGTACAGAGGAGTCCTCTCACTCAGTCAGCTCTGACAACGAAGCCCAAAGCCTTTTTTGTTTCTGCTACATGAATGACCTTCATTGCTTTTAATTTTGCAGTTTGAATAAATCTCACCACAGGGATCATCAAAGTTTCATCTAATCATCTAATCTTTTCTTTTATTCCATCACTCCCACTCTGTCCTCTTTCTTACCCTTTCTGTTGCTCCTTTTCTCATCTCTTCCTTCCCCTCAGCTCTCCTCTCTATCTGCCATAATATTTCAGGAGCTTATCTATGCTTCACTAGGTGTTTATGCACCCTGAAATTGACAAGAGACCTGAGGGTATACTTATGAGTCTGTGCATGTGTGAGTTATGCACTCATGTGTACTTGAAAGAGTGGACTTTCAATGTATTTATATTGTTGGTGGTTTATGCAGAGGATGAAGTTCAGACGATGCCAAACACTAATTGGAGTCCTGTGAAGTGATGGAGCTTCAACTGAGAGCAATTTATGCTAAAATGAGCCGAACATGTTTTTTTCCCCTCCTGCTCTGTCTGAGTTAAAATAAAATGGAATTAAATTAATGGCACTTCTTTAAAAATAAAGCAGCAAATGAGTCAGAATGCAGGATATGAGATGCTAAAACTTTCCAAGACTTCCTCTCATTACAGGGCATTGAGAAAGAACTGAGCGGAACTGAAATAAGCACCGAGAGACGATTTCACACTGGAAGCCAACGAAACCAAGCTGAGTTATAAAAGTCTAATTATGAAGCCTCCAAGGCTGCTGAAACTAATTACTTTAACTTTACCATCAGGCGAAGACTGAGCTGAGATTTCATCTTGCATTACTTGCTTGAGTTTGATCGCTTCACTTGAAAACCGAGCAGCCAAATCGTTGTGATGACAGACAGCAGGAAGACAAAATGAAGAAGGGTTTTATTTTTCGGTTCATCCAGATGGACAAAGCCACTGAGATTCTGACATTTTAGCCCTAGTCTTTTCGATGAAAGCTTGGCAGCAGTGTTATCTTCAGGGAAAGTAGTTTATGGGGCTTTTTGTAAATCCCATGCAGTGCTGAGGATTTACTGAGGTCTGGACAAAATCCAGGAGGGAGCCGACTCGCTTTAATTTGTCAGACAATTTGTTACTTAGCCTAATAAATAGTCAAGTCTAATAATTATCTCACTTGTTTCTTAAGAATGTCAACTCTCTGTGCCCATTCAGCACCAACTGTTTATCACAGAGGTGTTTCTAAGTCTATTGGCCAGTTCAAGTCGTGTCCCAAGTCAAACAAGGAAAGTTCATGAGTCGGCTGACACAAGTTCAAATCTCAAATTAATTGAGATCAGTTACATTCAAGACACACGAACTCAACTCAAGTTAATGGTAGGCAAATTCAATTCAAGTTCCACATGAAACTTAAGTCTAGCTCAAGTTGAGTCTCAAACTTGATCTTAACCTTAACTTATCATGAGCCATGGTTTTCTGGACTTTATTAACAAAAAAAAGAATATAAAGATGTAAATATAGAAGAAGAGAAGTTGGTTTGACAGCAGTAAGCCTTCCTGTGCACTGAGAAGTTTCATGTGCACCAAACCCTGATCACAGAACCAGCAGTGACAAAGACAAACTCGCGTCAGTGTGTCTTGGTCAAAACGCTTCACTTAAAACACCACAAAGATTACAGACGCCTGTGTAGGAAATAAATCTCCAGACCAGCAGTCGGATGGAGTCTGTATTCCTCTCTGAAAATGGAAACCGAAGATCTGAAATGTGTTTACACAAACTGTTGTTATGATGAGGCAGCTTTTGCTAACCATTTCACACCACTCTCACCCACCAGTTAGACATTCAGTTATAGTCCTACTCCAGATTAAGAATAAGCCTGATTGACTCTGTGTCAAGAGTTGGAGTCAAATTTAACCTCTGATTCTACAAACTTTGTTCAGCTCTTTCTTGTTCAGTTTCTCATACATAATGAACTTATCACTCCAGTCATTCAAGACAATCCCTACATGCTGAGATTGTATTTCTGTGGACCAACAGCCAACCAGAAAATGTCATACTGACAGGCTCTGCCACCAATTCAACATGCGTAATTGGCTGGAAAGGACCATCAAAGGCTGACTGGAGCAAATGATGCAGGACAGTCCGCAAAAACCAGGTGACAGATGCTCGTCCTCAGCCCACAATTGACTGACAGTCTGCTGTTGTCTTGGCGTGTCAGGGGCCTTACCTTGATCAGTGTTTAATTAAGTGTTGCATTAGGGGGCAGACTGTTAACCCTTGGGCCAAAGTAGGAAAGCAATTTGTGTCAATAAATTGAGTTGACCTCAATAATGAAAAGAGGACCTTTAGCTCATGATAGGCCAGGAGTGATTTGAGGAATTCTCCTATTGATTTCCATTCAATCCCATCTACATTTAAGTATGTTCCTTTTTTTTTAAGGCCTAATCCGTAGTAATGCATTCAAACCTTGTATTTACACACTCACTAACACACACATGCACACAACTCTTCAACCATGCACTTAGTAGTTTGAAATAATTATAAGAGGGGATAAATGCTGCGAGTGAAAAGCTTTAATTACGGAGCTGGAGCTGGCTCTCTCTTTAGGGAAACATTTTTTAATTAATATTCTATCTCTGCCTCTCTCTCCCTCTCTCCCTCTCTCTCTCTCTCTCTCTCTCTCTACAGTTCAGACTGATGTTTCTGACCAGCTGCTGCTCTCCAGGTAAATACATCCATTAGGAAATTATGAGAAAACATATGTGCCTCGAGTCATACAGGATGAAGGCTTCATTTAAGAAGGACAGAATTTCAATTGTTTTATTTGGAGTAAGACAACCTGAGAGCAATAGCATAGTAGGCGGGTGGTAGGTTTTTGATATTTATAAGCATATTTGGTATAATAATCAGTTTATTGTGATATTAAATATGAATCATCTGCTCGATACTTTCACCCAAAGTAACTCAGTTCAAATGAAATAGGCCTCATCATTAAAAGCTGTAAATGTGACACATTGTCGGAAAAATGAGAACATTCTCAGACGAACGTTGATGCCAGAGAAAAATGTCATGACTGTACATGCAAAACTCTGAATAATGACATGTTTTCATTTTCTCTTTATTTATCCATGATACTTACATCTTATTAAAGTTTAAGAAAGTTAAAACTGTTACGGTTACAGTGAACAAAAAGGCAAACATTATTTGCAGGGCTGTGAAGGGAAACAACCTTTGATCTCCTGCAGGAAAGTTAAAGTTGCCACTTGCACATTCAGCCATCCTTGCCTCTAAACCCTCAGCATTCATCTCACTACAGAAAGAAACACTACTTTCTACATTGGCACTGAATGTTGGCACTGTACATCCATCTCGATGTACAGAATCATCAGTTTCTGCTTGGACTAATGTCTTAATTTTAATTAATGGTTGATCTCTTAAGTCAAAACAGTTGGCCTTTTCCACACTATGAATCAGATTAAATTCTATATTGAAATATCAGCTTTTCACTAAATGTTTAATTTAGTTAAGGACATTTTGTAACACCCTGCCAAGTCTCTACATTCTTCACTTTATGTACAGTTTTAGTTCGTTAGAGTCATAATTAAGTAATTCATGTCAAACCTTAATTTAATCAGTGTTCATTTTATGTCACAAAACCATAATGACTGATTATTAACTGTGGCAAGAAACTATACAAAATCATCGTGTGGGTTCAAGACTAGAACTGTTGTGTATCTGCAAATACATGGACATGCACTCTCTTCCACAGATTCATAAAGCTTTGCACACACACGGCTCTGCTCTATAACTCTCAAAAGTTTGATGGAAATTGATGGTTACAGTGTTTGGAAGATAGTATTAAAGTTTACGCCCACACTGTTTTGACTGACAATTGATATCTGGATAAAGTGCAAAAGCACCACAATAATAAGCACTGTGGTGCAAAAAAAAAAAACGGAGACAGGAAAAATCTTAAGCATCATCACCCTGACTGTGACTGACTGATCATCCTTGTTTGTGTTTGAGATGAAAGACAAACAAATAAAATATCTGCTAGCTGCAAGGTCGAGCACAGCGTAAACATCAAATACATTAAAGCAAATGCATCTGCTGAAACGCTTTATAGCTGGTTCATGGAGGGGAAGCAAGGTGTTCACATCAAAATGCTGCCAAGACTCTGGAGGAAAGAGAGAGGCGAGGAATGAACAGCAGGCACATCAAAGCCTGCAGCTGGCTGGGGGACATGGTTAATAGGGTTAGGGTTAGGTTAGGAAGGGCCAGCAAGAGTCACAGCTGAACACTGTTTCATTGATGAAAGCCAAAACGCAGAGCATGAACAGAGATCACATTAGTAAGAAATAAACAGCGCAGCTCTAAAAGCTTCTTCAGTATTGATTATTGTCTAAAATGTCAATTTAATCTTAGCAGGTTTGATCAGCTTGCTTGGGAAGTTGATGGGAATGCAGTTTAAGCATTTAAAAACAGAGAACCATAAAGACTTTTCGCAACCTGTGTAGGCCTGCGGTGGCAACAAGGTTGGACAGTAAACTAAATATATGAATGAAAGGCTTTAATGACCTTATGTTACTCCATTACAAATCTTTAATAAATTTATAGTTTTTCAGTATTATATAGTTAGTATTTCAGCTGACAAGAGCTATGGCAACAGAGGGTATCACATTACCTCTTGAGACATTTTATCAGCCCACTTTGTAGATTTCAGGCCATATTGTATCGTTCTGTACTCATAGTCTGGCTACCGGTAAATAATATATGGAGACTTCAAATTTTTAACATTTCGGATCAAACCTGTTTTCTGAATGCAACATCTAAAGGAGAAGAGGAAGAAACCAGAAACAGCAGATTGACTGATTATGAGTTCAACTCAAAATCTCCCAATAAGCTATTTTGAAATGACTCAGAGTATTTATGTATATGTAACAACAACATGTTGAATGTTTGGTCAGATATGTTTTTCCTGTTCAAACACCTCTTCAAAGGGGGGGCATGTATCGATCATGCTGAATTGGGAGACACATGGGTCTAAATAACCATTTACCAGCGGTGAGGAGAATCAATTGGACAATGTTTGGCTTCTTTCTCTGTCACCTGAGGGTATAAAAAGCTTGCATTCAGACATGCGCCCGCCCGCCAGCTGGCTGCCAGCCAGCTTCTCAGGGGGACCCCGAGCAACCTCATATGCAGTACAAGGAGGTGGTGAGACTGGGATGTGAGGCCAGCTTGTAAACTGCAGTGACAGTCAGCAGGCAGCAGGGCTAACAGGATGAGACTGTCAGCATGCAAGATGTGATGGACTGTGACTTTATTAGATCTGCTGTATGTTGAGTTATTTGCAGACACAAACAAATAGATGCTCACACACACACCAACACACACGCACAGGTACCCGGCACTAGCATCAGGTCACACAAAGTGGATCCGTCCCAGTGGGAACTGGGTCACATCCTGACTCACATCCTGACGGTCGCAGTGCGTGGCTGATTAATGTACTCACAGACTGTCAACACTCATCACAGGGGCATATGGACACGGGCAGGTGGACACACACACACAAACACACACGCACACACACACTCACCCACACACACACACACGTTCATCTCTGATTCACTGAAAATCTTCTTGCTAAGCTTTAAACTGTGCATAACTGCTTGTTCTCTCCTGGGAGAATTCTTTGTGTTTCCCTGTTTCAGAGAATGTAAAGTTTGCAGATAAAAAAAACAGTAATTAAATTCAAACAGGATAAAGCACTCTAGTCACCACAGCAAAATCCTGTAACTCTGCTTGTAGCCCGCTTAAGTACACTGGCGGATGTAAATGAATATGATAATTTCTACATAACTATAATTTTTCTGAGAACTGAGAATCTAGGAAGAGTCAGTCAAAGCAACATGTATCTATTTAATCTTAATATAACAACTTCAACATCATTTTGACAACTGAACAAATGTAGCAGAGAATACTGATACAGAGAAGCTATGAAAAGCAAAGAGAGGTTATGAGCCAGCTTTATGTCAGACTGACTTTTGATTAGATATTTTTGCAAAATAAAAGACTGAAAAACAGACACCAAGCTGCCCCTCTCACTGTGTTACAAGTAACTGGTATTAGCTGGCTTGCTAAGTCAAACGTTTTGTGTTGTTGCACGTGCCAAGTGTACGGCTGTATTAGCAAAGATGTTGGCTCGCTTGTTTTTGATCAGCGGTTTACACAATTCCACAGAGCTGCAGCCTGTACATTGTTATGTTCAGGTGCAAGCTGCATATCGTCTCTGGTTCAGGTTATGTTAGTTTGGCATGCTGGTATTTTGAGTCTTTTCCTGTGCATATGTTTAAGAAATAACATTGTCATGACCGACACTATTGTTACAGAAACCTGGGTTTTGTATTTCTGCCAGTGTTGTTGCACTCAGGGCACCCAGTTTCACATAATACCAATTTTTACATTATGTTGCTCTAATGGATATCAACCTTTGAATTTATGCAATTTATGTTCATGTCCCATAGTCCTTTTATAGCTCTGTTGCGTTTCATGCAAAGATTACACTGTAAATGTTTTCAAATGGTGGTATAACTCAGCCTTTAAAAATAAAATATTACCTCTAAATACATCTATATAGGTAAAATAACTGAACATTGAAGAACTTTTCAGTTGACAATTATCCTATAAGCCATGTTATTATGTTTTAGATCCCTTTGTTTCAGTACGTTGTATAAACACATATGCGGAATTATACCAAGTTCCTAACAAACATCACAATCTAACACATTTTTTTTGCACACAGCAGTGGGACATTTGGAAAGATTGTGAGTGTTTTGTAATTACTGTGATGTTTGCACTCACCACAATGACAAATGTGTAATGTGAGAATAAATGAGGGTGTGAATGTATTTACCAAGTAGTGTCTGCAGTCTACAGTCCATTGCTGTAAAATGGTGACAATAGTGCAGCAAACATTTAGGCCCACTGAAACACATTATTCATAATATTTACAGGTGGGCATCAAATGGATAAAGAAATTGAGCTTACTAGCAAACTGGTGTATTTTTTACTGTATGAAAATAATCAAAAGTGAAGAAATGTTTTGCAAGGCTTTATAAAGTAATGCTTTCGCTTTACTGCAGAGAGGTGCAGTAAATGATGGATACAGCTGGCAGGTTATTATAAGTCTCTGCATCCTTCTTTCACACTCTCTATCACAAATACATGATAAGATATTTCAGTATTAATGGGCAGATTCAATTACTGCCTTGCCAAAGTTATAGATAGCAGCGTTAGAGATAACAAGATGAGCTTTTGGCTGAAATGGCACCAAGCAGTTAATAGAGCATAGACTTTCCTTCTGCAGGAAAAGCATAAAAATCAGCCAACACAGGCATTTGGTTTTAATAAAGCCCAGTTTTAAGTAAAATAAGATAACAAAAAAGTTTGTTTTCCATGTTGCATCTACATTATGATTGAAAGATTGAAAAATATCCCAGGATGATAGTAAAAGGTCTCATTTTTATGACTTAAAGTCATGCAGTCTCGTCCAAAAAGCAGTTGTGTCTAAATATGGCCAGGTCATAAAATTTATCACAGGAGCTTTTTAAAATCTCTTTTGTTAAAGAAGAATAAGGTGTCAAAATTTGAGTTTAAATGACTCAATCACTGAGTGTTTATCATCAGTAGAAACAGACACAGATGTGCAACATGAGGACACTAAGAAGAAACTGGTTTGTAACCGCTTAAGCAATGTATACACTGAAGGACTGAGTCTTATTGTGTTAGTTTTTGACACTGAATGGAAAATGTATTAAACATCTTTGAAACAGTTGTTAGTATGGGTTCACTAAGTAAGCTGTGCCTAGTTCTGTCTGATTTTGATAGACATCCCGTGTTAAAATCTGAAAAGATGCGTTTAGCTTATTATCAATGCATTTTTCACCTAATTTTTCCGGATGTCACACAGTTCATTAACAGTGTAATGAGTCCGTGATTAAATCAGCTCGTGTCTGATCCACCAACCAGCACATATTTTAGTGAGAAATCTTTGTTTTGCCATGTTTCTCCTCTCAGTCATTGATTCTTTCCCCCCTAAAATATTGCAGCTAGCCAACAAAGACGACAAAAATCAAAATCTGTGAAAATCTTTGCACAGAAAAACACTTTATCTGAATTATTGATGTTGGAACTGACTGGAAGACTGTTGACACACAATGGTTTTTGTATTGTGTTTTTGGAGTGATTACTTATAACAGGAGAGCGCAAGAACTTTTAGTGCTGTGTATTTATTTTTGGTTGTGCCACCTCAGCAGTCACACCAAATTTACAACCAAAATCTTAATAAAAATGTCTGATATTCATTAACTGCTGTTAGTTATTGTTTTGAATAATGGTTTATAGTGTAATAACTTGTGTTTGAATAGATTACTGGTCAGTTTCTAATGGCATTATTCACAAAATAGTTGCCCTTTGTGTATATTTTTTTAAGCAACATTTTAAACATGATGTGCATGATGTCATTTATGAGGCCTGAAGAAAATTCTGTGAAACTCCCACTGTACACAAGTATTGTGTTCAATAAATCTCTGTCCAAATGAAAATGCACAAAAAACACCACTAATAAAACAAGATAAAACAAAAAAAACAAACAAAAAACAAAATAGAAGCAATTTCAAGAGCATGCCATGCTAACAGGCAGCCATGTAATCCTGTTGTGGGAGCATTTTGTGGGCTCTGTGATGTTAATGACACAACTGGAAAAGGACTTTCCCAGAATATGCAGAAAAATTGAGAATAAACACCCTTGAGTGTTGTTGGGAATCCTCTGACAATGGAAGTAACATGCAGGAGAAAGATCGGGGTGCACAGAGAAAATGCTAAACAGAAACAAAAGGTCCTGTGGGAGCCAGATCCTAAACCTGGTGACTGGTGATGCAGCAAAGTCTTCTGTATTGTCAGTGACCTTTGCTGGCAACTTGGTCAGAAACCATACAACCTGTTAGCTCCTCTGTACATCAGTGAGAGATTTAAGATACCTGCATGGTTGGCTGTCAAGAATCTGACTGAAACTAGATTGGAATGCAAAGTAAACAGTGTCACTTCCTGGGGGAAGTAATCCAGATTTCATCTCTTGATCATCATCAGCAGTGGAGTTACACACGTCAGTATCTACTCAGCTACTCGTTTGGTGGACTAAGAAACTACACCTGACTTTTAATCAGCATAAAGGTGAATATGTAATGACTGAATTTTAAATTAAGCGTCCCTGCCAAGAATGAGATGAGAGATGAGAATCTTGATACAACTTACATGGAAAAACTTACTGGTAAAAATGATAAGTTGTAGTTTGAGTTGGGGTTACACACCATTGCTTTTGCAATTGCTGACCTATTTTATTTGGTTGGGCACAGTGAATTCCTGGAGTTTTTTCATCACCAACCTCACACTGATGACAAAAAAACTGTTATGTGTTACTTAATTTGTTAAAGTACAGTAAGAAGAAGAGGTGGTAAAAAAAAAAGATAAAGTTTCTGACCTTGGCAAACAGAGCTCCCTTGGCTGCCAGTGCGTCCTCCCCCCGTCCGTTGGGATAGCACTCGTATCGTGCATCCAGGATTGGGTAGCGGCTGGCTAACAGCAGCCCACTGTTCAGGAATTTAAACCTGGAGCAGCAACCTTTCCAGCCATATCGCCCCACATCACTCAGCACATAGGGGAAGTAGCGATGCAACTGCCGCCGCAGTCTTGAGGTTGCTCCGTGGTCAAACACTTCCTGTAGAGCCAGGAAATCCAAATTGGCAGGGAAAAAGGCAGAGATCTCATGGTCAAACGTCTCATCTCCATGGCGGCGTTTTCGTCCAGGACGCTTAAAGATTGATGTGCGAGGGACGTGTGAGAGAGTATTGTTGGAGGATATTCCCCCACCTCCATCATTTCCATGGTAACGAGCGAGGGATTCCCTGGAGGCAGTCATGCTCCCTGCGTCTCCCACTCCTTGCTCCCGATGGTTCCCTGCTTCAGCCTCCTCATCCTGGGGGTCTGGCTCTGGGGCGCTGATGCTGATTTGAACCCCTGAGGTGTGAAGCGGGCAGTCATGGGATGGTTTTGGCTCCCCATGCAAGGGACAGTCACTATGGCCTTGGCTATTCTGAGTGGAATGCATTGGACAGTCTGAAGCCTCCCCTGAGGTGTGAACAGGACAGTCTGAGCTGCTGTTATTCCCTGTAGAGTGGAGGGGGCAGTCTGCCTTTGTATCTGCTTTGTCTTGGTGAAGGGGGCATTCAGAGGAGCCGTGGTCTCCTGCTGGAGGGTGAATAGGGCAATCAATGGCACCTGAGGGGTGGATTGGGCATTCGGTGGCAGCTTCGGTTTCAGTGTCGGCGGGGCCGTTGGTGGTGTGTGTTTGGTCTGGACGCTGGTCCAGAGAGGAGGTACGACGGAAACCTGTGGCGAGGCTACTGAAGGATGCCGCGCTGATGAATGATGCAGAAATAATGAAAAAACGTTTTCATTTGTTATACTGATTTTTAGAATAATGTAACAGGATATATACTTTTACTAGTGCTAAACAGAAGGAGTGCAAGAGCAAGCTGTCCTCACCTGATGGAAGTGTTGGTGGGAGAGTCGATGTAGATTTTAATCTGGGGGCGGCTGGCACCGTTGCGGATCCTCTTTCCCACCTCCCGGGCTCTCCTGTGGGTGTCTGACAGGTTGTTGAATCTGGCCAGGGAGTCAGGCAGCAGGCATACGTTGGCACTGCTGAAACAGAAGCTTCTGCCTTGTGGCCTCCACTCACCAATCCCAGCACCCCCTGGCCCGGCCTGACCCTGCTCGACCTGGTGTTTGTCCGGTCTAAACAAGGTAAGCAGCACAAAAAAAAAAAAAAACCCATGCCAAGTTGAGTAGAAGATCTGGAGCATCCAAATATCCCTCCTTAATGTTTTAAAAGAATCATTTTAAATATTAATGCTTATTCACTGTCTTGTTAAGGGTTAGATTAGCAGATCTATACCACTCTGATTTCTTTTACTAAATATGAAAGTAAAGCCAGCAGTCAATTAGCTCAAGAAAACCTGGAGCAACTGCCTCTGTCCAAAGGTAAAGAAATTTGTGCAAGTTTATTTCTATGCTATGCTATGTCATTTGTTTATTAGATGCCACAATTGAAGACAATAAATTTTGGCTTAAAAGTTTAGAAATACTATTATTCTTCTAAAGCAACACGGCCTGCACCAACTCTATACAGGTGTCTGTTGTTGTATGTTATCAACAACAAAATTTGATCATAATTTCATTATGTTTTCTATCCAAATCTGCCTTTTTCCTCCTCCTGCTTTTTTCTTGGCACTATGGTGACTTACTCCTTTAATATCACTGCCCTTTAACCTTATATTAAGAAAAATTAACTACTCTACCCTTTAAATTCATTAAACCATCACCACATTTAGAGGGCAGCAGTGGAATTACTGGAAAGAATCGTGGGGTGAATTTCTGTTACATTTTAAATTATATACCATTAAGACTGCTGTTGAGTTCCTGGGAGACAGTGCTGCTCTTCCACAGAAAACAAAGACAAACATTACATCTAAGGCAGCTGTCTGGTGGGTAGCCACTGTTTTATGGCATTGGGATAACCAAACACCAACTGAAAACTGGTAGAGCCTGGCAGCTGGAAGCCAAATGAAGGAGAGAAAAACATTTACAGGAGATAATGTCTCTATTTTCTGCCCCAGTCCTTGTCAACAACTCTCTGCAACTGCATGGCCTATTTCTCACCCCCAGGTGATTCGTAAATTCATTTGGTTGCAGTTAATTTGAAAAATAGATGCAAAGACCAGTGATGATCAAGAAAACGGCTTTTTCTTTTCCTCATGAAATGTTGATGACAAATGACCTGCTTTCAATTATGTCTTTTTCAAACAGAAATGAAAATGCCAGATAATTTTTTACCAATTGACTGTTACCGTTACAATTTTAAAGCTTTTCCATCATATAAACACTGGAGTCTTCTGAATAGTTTCTACTTTGACAGTGATTTTTTTGTGCACACATGCAGCCATGTAACAGCATGTTTAACCACTGGATTTTGTTTTTTTAGGACCAAAGACAGTTTAACAGTCTAATTACATATAAAAACCACAAACCAAAATTAAACTCTTGTAGAAAAACACAAACCGAAACCAAACCAAAACCATAGGAGAGATTTAAACAACTGTGTCTTGACTCATACAGGACAGGATTCATGAGAAGTAATAGTGAAACAACCTGCACCACTTGAACAAAGTCCATACTAACCTGCGGTAGGTGAACAGGTAGGGCTGGCGGATGGCCTGCAGGGGAGCCCAGATGATGAATCCGAGTAGAGCAAAAGGCAGGGAGACGAGGAGGAGGAGGAGGTAAAGGGGCGCAGAGATCAGGACACACAAGGTGAGGTAGGAGCAGGGGTCCTGGGAGCGTTGGCGCTTCTCCAGCGAGGTGGCCACGCAGGACGCCAGGAGCCGGTCCAGGAGCCAGTAACAGGGAAACACCAGGCTCCATGACAAGCCATCCAGGAAGTGCAGACACGCACTCGAGTAAGGGGTCGTGTGGAGAACCATCTCTTTCCTTCTTTTTCCCTCTTTCTTTCTGTCTGTCGCTTTCTCCTCACCTTACACACTCTGTCCACATCCACATACACTCCTTCCGTACGCAAACACAAATATGCTCCAGTAATAATATCAAAAAAATGAAAAAGAAAAGAAAAGAAATCAGACTTGAATGCAGACCCTCCCCCCTCCTTGGAGAGAGGTACACTACATGGTTTGAGTGATCTTTATCTTGATGGGTAAGCTTGTCTGGGTCTTACTACCCCTCCCTCAGCAATTACACCCTCTACAAGAGGTATCATGGAGCGCTATCTGGAAGTAGGGGGTTTCCATGATGACAGCTTTTCCGTTGATGATGGATCTATGATTGCGAGGACTCAGACGACCTCAGGAGGGGGCAGCCATTAAACATCCTCAGGACCTGGTGAACACAAGAAAATCAATAGAAGAAAAGAGGAAGGAAATAGGGCGGTGTAGAGGAGGGAGGGAAAGAAAAAAGAGGCAGGAGATTAGCGACATACTTGTTCTATTATAATTAGCATTGATATTCAGAGGCCGTTGGCTCACTGAAATACAATTTATGCTTAACAACACAATATATTTATCATAATCTAACACACCCACATTAAGCTAATTTTCTCTGTGGAAAAGTGATCTTCTATTTTTCTTCAAGCATTGAAACTGTAGTTTAAAATATGGTTTGATTACTGTTATGGAGCAAAGTATTTAGTTCTACGTTAGGCTAATCCAAACTCTGGGAACAGTAAAAGATAAATGTGGCTAAAAAAGTTTATACTGAAGGTATCTGGTTAAGCACAAGTAGGCCAGCAATCAAATGCCTACATCAACAAATGATAAGAGGCTCCAACCATATTTTAATAATCAATTGTATCGATAGGAAAGTGCTATGGAAGCAATTTCTAGAAGCCCTGGAATGGTCACAAAAAAGATGATGATCGATGTTAATGCTAACCACCGCTGTTCAGACGATCTAAGCGCTTCCTGCCCACAGATGAATTAACCAGAACTTGACGTTAAATTCCTTGGTTGCCTTTCAACTGACCAGGAAAACACAAGCCAGAGTGGATAGCACAGCATTCCCAGCATGAATAAATAATGAATGGATTAATTCTTTCATGTCAACAGTCTGCAGGCTATAGGAAGACACAGAGAAAGTGCTGACCTCAGCGTAACCTCACATAGCCCTCAGGGACCCCCCCCAGAGTGATGGTAAAACAACCTCAGGCCTCAAGTATCAGATCTATGGCAAAATGAGTCCATAATACATCAAACCACACAATCAAAAACCACCATGCTAACACTTTACATTCACATCAAATATATTAATATGTGCTGTAGGCAAAAGTAATGTTTCCAATTATATATTAAATGACTGTTGGGTAACTGAACTATGATACAATTGACAAATAATATTCTAGCTTGTATAATCTGTATCCAGTTGACTCCAGCTTCAGTCACGCTTGTAAATTTAAAAGAGCAAGATAATGTCATTTATGTGTTATTATAATATAATGTCTTATTTTCCATAAAAAACTGTCAATTTATGCTTTTATCCTCAATTTTGACAATTACTACACCTACACATCGTCCAGATAATAATAAAAAACAAAACACAAACCACCAATGTGTGAGAAATTTGTCATAACTGTAAAAAATAACAATAAAATATTTTGTTGGACAGGCTCATCCAAAGCTACGTGTATCAGAATAATAATCTTTACCCTCTTTTTTCTGTAGAGTTAAACCTTTTGTACAGAAATGAGTCATGTTGTGACAGAGCAGTTGATGGTCTTGGTGTGCTGTTTGACTGGCTAATCGGGTGAAAAATGAAGAGATGACTTGCTGACTCACCAGCAGGCAGCCTGCGACATACTGAGGTCATGGGGGCACTAGATATTTTAAACAGTGAATATGAGCCATTGTTATGGTAAATGGTGGGTGTAAAACACTGATACACCCACTTATTGATGAAACTCTTGTATCCATTTAGCTCAAATTGCCTGACCTGGCAGACGGTCAGAAAAGTAATGAAAGGAAGCAAACAGGAGGCTTCTGCCCATGCATAAACTCTAATCCAGACAAATTCACTTACCGCCATGGTGCCTGGCATTTAAACTGCAATCTGTAGCCCTTCCTCATTAAAACAAGCTATTTATGGCTCATTGTTGTAGATTTAACAAAAATACATGAATTATACAAAAGTGTTTAATCAATTCAAACTAATTTTATCCGGGCTGTTATTGAAAAAAATACTCCAAACTTTTTCTTGATGTTAAAGGACACTTTTTGCCACAATCTACAGTAAATATCATCTCATGGTTAGTACAGCTCAGACATGCTGCATTAGGATTCACTATAGTGCATCTCATGGTCTTCATCGGCTAATGGCCTTTGCCCAGATGAAAACCGTTAAATGCTTTTAAAAAATGAGAAAAAAAATAGTAAGTGTATCTTAGTTACAGATGTAGTTTAACTTTTTTGGAAATAGCTTTTGTGTTCTCACAACCTAACATAACTCTACATAACTCTACTATCGTATGTATTTAACCCCAAGCTATGATCATTTCCTAAATCTAACCAATTCGTTTTGGTGCTCGACAAATTACAACTATCACCTGCAGTGTTTCTTAGCAAGTTTTATTTTGAAAGTCTCACCAGTTGTTGCGTAGTAATGAACCATAGAATGAGAATGTTGTATTTTTTTAAATTTATTTTCTTGTCTTGAAGCAAAACCTGACAATAACACAACATTGATCATCAATCACCACACACAGAAAAATACCCATCAGTCACAGCTATCACGTCAGTAAGCACAAATGGTCACACCAAACCTTATCAGGGGACACACATGTGCTTGTGCATAACTCATTCACATAAATCAACACGTGAGCTCATAGAAAGAGACTGAAACACACACACACAGACCAAAGACCACACAAACTGCCACACTCGTTCAGTAACACAAACTTAGAAAAAAAAAGTCCAAACAGATAAATCCTTGAAGACACACATATGTTTGCAGTGAATATGTTCTGTGCCAAAGAGAAATCCTTTGTTGTGATGCATTACACTAAGAAGCTGAAGTGGACTAATTAGAGATGCTGTTTCTGAAATCCTGCTGCCGCTGAAGTTTCACCAGAGTAAACAGTGGAGACTAATGGAGAGAAACACTGTGTCTGTGGGGCCAAGGGGCAATTTGTGGGATTAACCTCTTGAGAAACTGAGAGCTTAGTTGATGCCACAGATCAAAGATATATAAACAGTTCTTTCAGACTTACACAAGTAAACTAGGCCTTGTAATTTTTTAAATCTACCACTCTGTTCTGAACATTTTTTTCATCTGAATTTTTCCTCAAAAAAGATACCTGTTGCTTGAAATGTGGCTGGTGAGAGCCGAGTTTACAGGACTGAAAAATGGAAAAATGCACTAAGAGAGACTAAAAAGATCTGGAGAACTAAGAGAAACCACATAATTAGGTAGTGATTTGCTGTAGGTTTTTAACAGACACAACCCCTTTCATGCCAAGCACAGTCACTTCATTCAAAGTTAATATGAAAGATTGACTGGCCCAGCTTCAAGGGCAAAAAGAAATAAGAGATTAAATTTGTGTGCATGTATGACTAAGAACTGGAAAAATGTAATATCTGTCAGAAATGTTGTCTTTTCCCAGTAACCTGCAGCCAATGTAGAAGATTGCTAAATACACAAATGTCTTAATTTCATCGAAATTTGTCAAACCAATAGCAGTTTTCATGTGCAGCACATTTTAGCATTGACTCTATTAAGTTCTTAGGGATGCCAAGGGACCATGACCAGTTTCTTTTTTTAAAAAATAGTCAACGTTTGTTAATTATGTGCCTCCACCATTAATGAATCCCAGGAGATCATCCTGTTTTACATAACAGAGTAATGAAAACTAGCAGCCAGTGTATAATACGAATACAATATGATGAGTGATGCTTTAATCCAAGAGTAGTGTGGGAGTTCGACTCCTAATTAGAAAAAAATAATGACACTTCAAAATAACCTTTCCCTCATTTGCATACATATAGAACATTGTGAATAGAATGAAATAAAGTATGACGTGTACTGTAATGTTGTGAGGGATAGAAACTGCTGGTAACAACAAGGAGGACAAATTTTCTCATTTCCTTTCTCATCCTTCATTTTCTCTTCCATATATTTGTGTAAATAAATCTAAATAAATATCAATTCATGTCTCTCACTATGGTACGGAAGCCCTAAGCGGACATGGTTTAATTTTTTTAGATAATATCTCGTTATCTCGAGAAAACGGCTTGTAAAAAAAAAAATTAACCAATGTCCGCTTAGGGCTTCCGTACTATGGCTTGTATTCTATTGGACACAATATTTTTTAAATAGCACTTAAATACAGCATAAAGCAACAATGGCAATTTTCATCTCCCTTTTCCCTCGTAGGATGCACACCTCACTGTACTCAGAAGCTCATTGGGATGTACAAATCGAATGATGAATGACTGTGTCATCCTGGGAACTGGAGTTTGTTAAAGTTTCCCCACAGATATGCTTCAGAGGATCCCTTTCTCAGGCTTAATCAATACTGTCTGTCTGGATAAAAACCAGAAAAACAGTGTGTGAGCGCTGCTGCTCCGGTGTGTATGTGTGAGTCTATAGAGTCTAAAGGGCTGTATTGTGCTCATGTGAGAGCCAACCAATTGCATGTGCGTTTACTTTCTAAGCATATTTAAGTGTGTATGACGTGTGTGTGTACATGTGTGAGGCATTAACCATTGTGTTTGTGTTCTGCATGTGAGCGTGTTTAACAATACAATGTAGTGAAGCAGCTGAATAGAGCAGTGATCAATGCCCTGCCTTTGTTGGGACAGTGAATAGAGAATTGAGCTACGCACACACACACACTCACACACACACACATGCACAGACCCAAATGCACACAGAGAGATCAGAATAGGAAATAGTGATAAGACAAATATGGGCGTCTTGCAGAGACTCAAACAGTGGTGGAGTGCACATCAGAGTAATTATGCCCTCTCTGCTGCTGATGTTTTTTTTAATTTTCCTCACTGTTGGTCTTTTGTCTCCTCTTGTCTTTGTTTATGCTTTACTTATTCTCTCTCCCTCCCTTTCATTTTCTCCCTCTCCATTTTGTTGTATAAAATAAATCTATCGAGCTGATGCTTCAATCCAAGACGACTTACAATAAATGCATTCAGCCATGTGGATGCAACCCAACATTCGCACAAATCATGCAGACACATCATCCTCTTCAAATACACTGAACTGCTCGAAATTTAAAAAAAAAACAATACATAGACGCCGCACCCAAAAGATAGAAAGAGATGTTTTTTATTTGTTTCTGTCTATTTCTTGTACACAGCCTATTCCAGCAGCTTCTGCAGGACCAGCAGTTAAACCAGCAAGTGCTACATGTACTGTACTCACATGAACACACACACACACACACATGCAAAGGCCAGTGACGTCACTCTGCTCTCAGCATGCTTCATTGAGTTTGGTTGTCATGGTGACCCAGTCACATGCACTTAGTAACTGTACTAGTGTGGCTGCCTGTCAGCATACAGAGACTGAACATGGGCACAGTCCCGACACACACTGGCTCTGTGCTAAGTGTTGTCTGTACAGTGTGTGTATGACACAAACACAAACAGTGCATGTATGCTGCTACAGTGAAGCATATCAGGTGTTTAGTTCAGCCTTTTCAGTCCCATGGAGGCTTTGCTTGACGCAAGTGATACCTGTGTCACATGCTTTCTCCTGGACGCTTATTTCTCAGTCAATAAAGGGTTATGGTGCTCTTTGAATGACTTCTCATTTCCCTCAACAACAAAACAATCTGAGCTAAATCTGGCCTGTGGGAACAACAACTCCCACGAGGCCACTGGCTTCTCAACTGGACTGGATAAACTGTCAAATTAGTAATCATCAGCTTGAGGGGAGCCTGCAGCTAATTAGCCTCAATATTTCAAGGCTTGAGTACACACAGAATACAGTAATCTTCGCTGTGTATTCAGTGTGTATTTTACTAGTTGTGATCAGCTCTTTTACTTGTTAATTTGTTGTGCAATTACAATGCTGTTTTCATCAGACGCAAGACTATCTTGCACTGATGATTCAACCTTGGAAATTCCTGACTACATAGAAACCTGTTTGCAATAATAAAGGTGAAATGGCACAGTTAAATTGTGTTTATGCAAATTAGGTCATGCAGGGCAAATTTCTATTTTGCCTTAAAATTGCATGTGTTTGGATGCGCTCATTTAACCAAACTTCCAGTTTTTATGTCCTTTTGTTGGCAAAGGTGCACTCACAGACAACAACAAAACACCTAAACCTGCTGAGTTCTGCCCCCCAGGTAAATTAAACTGTCTGGTGTTTGTATAGAGGAAACAAGTAGCCCCTGTGATTGGACACAAAGGACATATTCCACTTGCTACTGTGTTTTTACCATTTATCATATATTTTCTAGTTTCCACCGTGCTCTGTCAGGACTACATGTGCCTATAGTCCCACATTAATTCACATTAATGAGTACAGATGTCACAAGGTTTGCTAGTAATTCTATTTTTTATGAAATAAGAGGCAGAGTGTTTAAGATTCCATATTTTAACTCTGTGTTTTAATGATATTACTTTACAGTATTTCCTGCAATTTAAATAGTCATGAGTCTACAAGTATTATAGGTGATTTAAAGATCACAGCCTCCTTCAACATCTCTGTATCTCTGTCTCCTAAATCAGTGTAACATGGTTGTATAACATGGTTAACTCAAGCATAAAATACCATCTACCTCTCATCCCCCTACTTTCAGCACCCTCGCTCGAGCCACGCCCATCATGGAGCTCAATGCCCATTTTGATCTCAGCTGCAAACCTGGACAGTTTTTTTGTGCCACCTTGCATGGTTGTGATGTCATTGAGTTGACAAAATAAGCCCACAGACACACACACACATATACGAACACTTGAAAAAGCACTAAAAACCATTGCAATAAGAGTCTAGAGGAGCACATTTTTCCATGAACATACAAAGAGACAGACAAACTAAGAGGGTGAAACAGCAGGTCCATTGTTATGGCTCGTATTGTTTGAGTCTAACCCATGACCTTTTGTTTCATGTTATTTTTTCCTTCGCTTCTCAGCCTCCCTCTCAGTCATTCCGTTCTGTCTCTCTTTCCTGTTCATGATCTAATAAATCGCTCAGCGGAGCAGCACAGCATCACCTCTGGACTTTTACGTAACACAAGGCTGCTATTAGAGGCTTTCTGCCATTAACCTGCTTTTGATTTGAGGCTCACTATGTCATTAGCCGTGGATGACTGCCACTCAGACATTGTGTACAATAGACTAGCTTTAGTTTATGCAGTTAATTCTGTGATATTTCTATGAAGCTTAGTATTCCAAGGACGTCCAGATTTGACAAATAATTTGTTTTATTAACAGGAGGGTGGATGTGCAAAAACACCCACCATGCTGAAGAATTTGTATAAAGAGAATGAGATCTCTTTTGTAAAACTGGAGAAGTTTTTTACAATACAGATGATATTTGGCATGAAAAACTGTTGAAAATATCAAGAATATTGGCAGCCATTTAAATGCAACTGCCTATGAGTGATAACACTGGCCTTTGGCATATTTGCACAGCGTCCTCAGGACAACATCTTAAAACATCCAATAGGTTTCTGGGGAAATAGATGAATAGATTGGAAAATACAAACATGAACTCATGCTGGCCTTTGTACAGGTTACACTTTTGTTTGATGGTGAAGGAAACTACTCCACACACTCCTCTGTAATGCTGATGCTCAAAAGGACAAGACAAAATTACTCAGGGGTCAAGTTGAAAAGAATAACTCCCTCAGTTACAGTGATTTTTTCATATTATTTGGTCCCTGTAACTTGGCTTCAGCAAAGGGGACATCTCCACTTTCGTGCAACATTATTCTTTAGAAATATGAGGTGGCCTTGTAACCTCAGAGAGCCTCCTTTGCAAGTGAATGAATTCATCTATAGCAAGAAGAAAAAACACTTGCTATGTGCCCTCTATTAATCACTTGGTTCAACTAATATTACGAGCAAACCTGTTCGTTACTCCAGCATGAACAAAGTGGTTAAATCCTCTTACTTTACATTTGAACTGTGCAGCATGTGAAAGGGGATCCTTACATCTAAACATAACAAAGGAGATCTCGTTGGTCACACACTCTCACAGCCCTGATGCAAATTCACCTGTCAAAAATAACCACAGAGACATTTGATGCTAAGCTAGCTGTGGATGGTGACAGCTACTCAGAGGCTCATCGGGAACTTAAGGGTGCATGTTTGCCATCTGCTATGCAGGAACCTGAAGAGCTGGACAGTCAGGAAGATGAAGACCATGTTACATATGGAGTGAGTGCCAAACATCATCTCCTGGTACCCACCCAAGCACATGACATACATTCATACAAGGAGTCATGTGATCATATATAACCAGAAAAAAGCAGATTTTTGCTGCTTTAACCCTAATTTTTTTTTTTTGCTGTTGTCACAACTTTGCTTTTAGATGCTAAAAATGAAATGGTGACATTATCATCATATTCTGAGATTCCCACAATCCTCCATTGCCACGAATAGGGTTGTTCTATAATGTGCTTTACTTACATATACACAGACGTGTTGACCCACTTTGCAGTCCATACTAAGTATGCATAATCTGCCAATGTTTGTCGCTTTCACTGGTAATAGATTAAAGGTAATCTGGACCTCCTTAAAATGGTTCCAGTGTTTCATGCCTTTACAATCATGTAAGAAGATCTGAGGGGCCTGATCAGGCTTTAAACTGCCTGTGATCTGTAATAAGAACTGCAACATCATAAACTTTTTCCTTTTCATCCTTTGTCTCACATTACACACACAAGGGAGAAATAACAGAGCCAGAAGATACCCTCATCCACCACCTGCCTTTGTTTTTTCCATTATTGCTCCCCAGAGTCAGTAAAACAAAACTAAAAATGAATCACTCTCTCAAAGATGAGATCTGAGGACGGGGGGGAAGGTAAAGCCAAATCAATAGTTGTCTCGCCCTCTCATGCGTTTTGTCTATTCTATACTCACTGACTGTTCACCACAAATTGGTGTCACAATCGAGCAGCGAGGCGGTTAAAAAAAAAACGACCTTCAAAGAACAGGAAAGCACACAAGGAAGCCTCTCAATTACACTAACAAGAGTGGCTAATGTCCTCCCTTCTTGCCTTGTAGGAATCATTATCTGCCTCCTCGCAGCTGCATGACCACTTGACAGAGAGTAGAAGACAATTCAATACATTCAGAGCTGCCCAATGCAAAGTGCAGTCTTACTCTCTGTGTTTCCATTCAGCTGACTACAATCATGACTCACAATTATCTATCAACCCTTTAGGCAGTCATCCATACGGGTTCAGAGCAGGCAGCAGTGGAGCTCAGATGAACATTACGTGCGCCTGTGCACGTTATCATGTGTGTGTCCTCATGCACATTTGCATGAATGTAGGCGTGCAAAGCTATTGCTGTGTGTGTGTGTGTGTGTGTGTGTGTGTGTTTTATAATCCAGAGCAGCTGGCTTGTAGAGGATCAATACCTCAGAATTATGGATGTCAGTTCAGCACCAGTCTACTTAATGTTGGATGATAGGACAGAAGGCACTCCTCTGACTTGATGTCTAATGCATAATAGTAAAAGGTATCATTTAAAAGTTTGCTATTTGACCTTATAAAGTAGTAATTAAGTAATGTAATCAAAAACCACACTTCTCTTTGTCTTTCCTCTTATTTTTCTATTTTTTCTGTTTTTAGTGCCATGCATTTCTGTCCCACTGACCTTTGATCTTTGTCCCCTCCCCTTATATATATCAGTCTAGTGACCTTTATACAAGCACACACCCATACACACCCCCACACATGCACACACACACATACATACACTCAAACACCATCAGCTAGTAACAGGCATGGAGGCATAAAGGCAGACAGACAGTTTTCACTCTCCATACATTAAGCTATTGATACTTGATCAGAGCATCAAACTGTGCATTGTCTTCACAAACAAGAACAAGCACAAAACACACACTACGCAAGCCCAAAAACACACACTCACACGCACATCGGTTGCACTCTCACTCTCACTCCCACACTGTACTCTGCTCTCCGGCCCAGACAGACAGTATAGATCGTTCAGCAGCGATTTGCTCTACATTTGTTACAGTGAGCAGCTTCGTGCTGATCCACTGTCAAAACACAATCTCACTCTCAGTCAGAGCACAGAAACGTTTTTTACATCCACTTGCCACATAGTTTGAACTCTAATATTCACAGGGGACTTTTTTTAAACATCTGTGCTGGATGTTTCTGATGACCTCTGGGTTGAAATATGTTTGGGTTACTGGCCAAACAGCCACAAAACACAGACAACTATAATTATGTGGCCTAAATTAGAAAACACTTTGCCTGGGGTTCTTTCCCAGCATGCTCCCAGTGGCAAGTTCAAATTTTTTTTTTAATGCCAAAAGAAAACCATGAACATCAGCTTCTCCACAATTTAAAACAGTGTGGAAAATTCACATCAACATCCAAGTGTTGTTTTTTTAAGATTCCACAACAGGTTGTGAATGTTTAACTTTGAAGTGAAAACCTTGAAGAAGCTGAAAGTGAATTCCCACATGGCATTAACTGCACTGGGGAGGACAAATATGTATTTGCTGAAGCCAAAACCAGCAAGACAAGCAGCTGCTTTGAGCTCAAATTAGTAAGGCTCAAGAATTAAAAAGATGACAAAAAACCCCACAAAAAACGTCTACACAGAAGTACAGCACTGACATTAAATGGAAAAGATCGTGACCAGCTAAAATTATTTTGACTATACAGCAAGTTTGCCACATTTAGAGAGCAGTTTGAACCACAACCAGTTCTTTTGAATTTTTCAACCATATTCTCATAATTCTTCTGTGTCATATTCTGTGTCCCCTATTCTTTCATAATTATGATCCTTAAGCTTTTCAGATTTTCAATTTTATACACATTACTTTAGGTGCTTTCTCTGAGTTTACCTTGTAACTCCAATGTATTAATGACAGTCTTACAAACACTGATTCAGACAGTAAGGAATCCTTCAGTAACGTTTATAAGGAACAAATCTCATCATTTTGCAGGATGGGGCTGGTGCAGTAAGTGGTATTAAAAGAGAAGTCAGGTGTAGCTATGAGCAGGTGTTTTATAAACTCATTTTTTTAAAAGAAATGATGGAAACCAAAGACTTTACCAGTAGCTGGAGGAGACCAAAAAGAACCAATCAGAGTGGATGACTACTAAACTTTCACTGAGCATGCACCAGATGAACTACATGAATGACAATGTTTCTCCATTTCCACATAAGCAATGTTTTACAAAACTTTGTGTGGTGATATTATGAGATGACAGTTGTCTTTATATGTTGTTGCACTGCTTTTAAGTGACCAGAAAGAGATTGTTATATAAGTTCAAAAATGCATTATCCTGCTTTATAAAACCATTTTAAAAATAGATTTTTAACTAAATAACTAAACCAAAACCAAGGCTACTGTCTCTCTTAATCACCCAGCTGAAGTAGCACTTAAAACGACAGACTGAGTCCACATTGTGTAAACTTGATGAGTCACAGAAAAAGTGCTCTGATCACAGTGACTCTGTGGTTTGCACAGTTTCCTCACATGAAGGTCCTGCAGTTTGAGGCTCTCTGCTGTATGGGGCTTTCTTTGAGGAGTTTGCAAGTTCATTGTTCCTCATGTTGTCCTTCTACCCCAGAAGATACATGCATGTTATTTTTCTAGGCCTCAGAAGTGGAGGACAGTGGCGCTCCCTCCTCCCTGCATGCTGCTGTTCCTGCCTCTGCCGATCTCTCCCTTGACAACCAAAGCCTCTTCCTGTTTTAGTCATTATTTATCCTTCTTGTGACTGCATTTCCTGCCTAATGCATTATATATGCTTCATTCCTCAGTCATACAGGTCTGGAATATTATGTGCTGTAACACATTTAGGTTCAGCCTCTAGCGTGTGTTTGGATCCGTCTGGACAGCTGAGATGTTTGCTGACGGGGATCTGTCGGTCCTGAATACTGAATGTTTTTCTGTAGGTTGACAAATAAACAATTTTTGATATTTTGTTTATATTTTTATCACTATCATGACGTATTCTAACCTAAACATATGTAAAATAGACAATGTTAAGGTATGGTGCATTTCTCAACTTGTCAAACTTTATACATGTTCAGGGGAAATGTGATGGCAAGAACAAATGGAAAAGGAGGCATAGAGAAGATGTAATTGGTAAATGCAGAGGGAAGACAGGAGCAAATGATTGCTGACTGGCTGTCGTTGTCACCAGTGTGGTGAATGTTTCTATGGAAACAGCCCAAAGTTCAGGCAATGGCAAACACAGGTAAGTGTTTGGGGGAGAGAGAGAGAGAGTCTGAAAATGAGATGTGCTTTCACATCTCCATACAGTACCAATCATTTGGAAATGATTTTTATTGACATGTTATTTTAAAAATTTATAGGGTTAAATTCAGATGTTTCTTGTGTGAAAACTGCATAGAAATGTACATAAAATAAAGAAGCAAGTAACAGAATCACCTAAGACAGAAATATGTGACAGTAAAGGGAAAATATTGAATGTGACTGTATAAAGGAGCTGATCACTGCTCTGCGGTTGTTCGCCTCCATAAACAATCCAGGCTGCAGTTTTTTATCATGTCTGTACAGACTTATGTGGGTATTAAAGCCTCTGGAGGAATTCATTGAAATGTATGAAGTCTAATTTTTGTCCAAATGGAATTATCATTAAATTAATATGTATGATTGCAGTGAATAATTTCCAGTGAGAAACACACTATCTTCAGTTGAAGACAGTTTTTACAGAGGAGTACAGAGGACAGATGGACAGAGAAGAAGAAAGAGGCTACAGTTTCTGAAACATGGCTTATTTTTATAAACATATTCAACACAGCAGCATTGAAGATCAAAACAAACGCTGCAGTCAAAAGGTGGGAACCCAAAATAAGTGTCATCAATTCAGAATCTTAAAAAAATATGAAATATACTGTAGTGGCAATCTGACCTTCTGATCCCGGGTTATGGTGTTAAATAAAGGCTAGAAAAGAGTTTTGGTTGAACATTATGACTTAACAATAAGACTGACCTTTGACCTTTTGAATATAAAATGTCTTCACTATTGTTTTATTCTGTTAGACATTTTGTGATGTCATATGATTGATGCAAACTCCTGGGTTTTAGCCAGAGTGTTAGCTTCATGACACATGGCTCAGATGAAGAGTCAGTCATGAACATTACAGGTTGTTGGCTGACTGAGCTGCAGAATGGTTGACATTTTCTCTGGAGCAGGTTTGACTTATTTATATGTTCACATTATTTATAGCGATGAAATGTCCAAGGATTGTAGTTTTTCATGAATATTATTTCTCACAGGAAGAAACTCTGTCAAAGACATGTCCCCTTTAGAAATGTTAAAATAAAACTTTTTATAGAAAAAGCCTAAAGTTTAGATTAAATGAAAGCTGGTTTTCGTAGTGCACAGCACACTGCACTACACTTAAATTGTTAAAGCACTAAAGCTGTTTGATATTGATGTGCTTGCTTTTTATGTCCAGTACAAATTTCCCTGTGGGACCTATAAAGTCATCCAGAGTTATGACTCTTGGGTTACTCCCTAATCCTTGTTTCATCCTAAATTACTTGGATGTTAAGAGCAAAGAGTGTGGCAGTGGGAAGCAACGGTCTTAAAAATCACAGTCCAAACAATTTAGAAATACATGTGTTTATTTAGAAAAATTTAATCAGTAGTACTCTACACTCACTATTGGTACAATTATGACTCACTTACTCATCACTGAAATGTTGGAAAATTGTCAATCTAGATCCTCTGTGTTACTTTGTGTCACTGAGAATATTCTTCCTGATGCATTTAAGTGACTTTTTAAGGAAGAGTTTATTAAATTAATTCTTCATCCAAGAACTGTTACAGAATATTGATAAACGTCATTAAATTGTGCTCCTAACTACGTGCCTTGAATAGAAGGAGAGCTAGCTTTCTGTTAATTTAATTTAATAATACATGTTATTACCTAAAATGAACTAGTTGGGCAGTCTCAGGATATGATTGCTGGTGTGTGTCAGGAAAATATCTTCTCCACTGCTGGAAAAAACACTGGTAAGAGCAGCAAAAATGAACAATGAGCCTTGAAGCTGAACTCCAAAATAATCAAACCAAAAACAACAGCTAAAAGGGCATAAAATGCTACATGAAGCTGAAGGCAACAGGAGGTTTTTCTTTGTAGATTGATCAAATACAACTCCATCCTCTGGTCAACAGATTTCATGTGTCTATATATAAGATTTTACCATCACATGACATGAGCACCTTTGTTTTGTCTGTGAGCAGGCGGCTGTGGATAAATGACCTGGTCCTGCTCCAAACTGCGCTCTGTTTCTTGCAACAAAATCTGTGTGTGCCCTCCCCAATCTACGCTGCCAGCTGCACTAGTTGTATCCTGAATTCAGCCATTTAAATCTCCTCAATCATAAGTACATTTTGAATTTTCCTTATGGGAGAGTGAGAGCAGAAAGAGGATGAAGAAATCTAAAATCAGGTTGACGTGGAGCTCTGAGCCACAGCTCACCCTGCCTTGATGCCATCTTTAACCTCAGCAACACACTAATTACTGTACAGGGCTGCCTCTCATCCTCCCTCCCCACCCATCCCCTCTCAAGACACACACACACACACACACACACACACAGATGCATTGAGGTCAGAACATGGCCTGTAGTCCACGTAGGTAATGAGAGACCATGTGCAGCTTCCAACATGTACTGTGTGGTCTTCACTGTTTAGCTTTCTTCCCCCATTATCAGTTTGTGGCTGGTTCTCTGAGAATTTCGAAAACCATACTGTTCAATTACATCGACCACATCTGACACACACACACACGACTCCACCCAAAGAGAGGCAACATAACCACACAGCTGCAGTGAACTTGTGTACACTATAAAAACACATCTGGTCTAGTTGGGAAAAAAAATATTTTCAAAGTAATAGAGCCAAAGATCAGTCAACGTAGTCAACAGTGTGAATGATTTGGGTGTCGATAATTTAATCAGCTAACGGGGAGATGACTGTCGGCACACACAAACTCACACTGTTTCCAAATATAAACCTCTGACTGGGAGATTAAGTCAACCAAACCCAAATCCCGCTCCCTGCATCCTCTCAGCAGAGGTAAAGACAGGACCAGCGCTGGAAACATAATCTCTCCATGTTCACACAGTCGGTTCTCAATGACCTGCCAACAGCAGCAAGCAGGCAACCAACCAACCAACCAACCAACCAACCCCCAACACACACACACACAATATCCACTGCACAGCTGTCCACCCTAAATGTAGCTTTAGTGAGATGCACATATTTCAACAAAATGAATATAATCCAGAGAAAATATAGTTCAGACAATCTCATTTAGTGGGATTACAAAAAAGGAACCGTTTCCTTTCTAAATCTTCTTGCAAAAGACCCAATTTAAACATGTTGTTGCTATAATCTTGAGCGGTTCAGTTTACATTCGCAAACATGAAGCAGTTGCTTACCAAAGCCAGTGGTTGAGGATTAGCATCTGTACCAAAGTCCCTTTAAAGTGGTCAGGTCAGCTGGACACTTGTGTATTGACAAGGTTATTTATTTAGATCTAAATTTAACATTAAAAATTTGTCTCTCATATTTTAAGACACTGGTGAATTGAAAACAAGTTTAATCCCCCCCAGGAAAAACTGTTTTGTACAACTACAAGCAACTTTGCAAGCACATCTACTCTGGATCTTTAAATGAGAGTCCTCACGCTTTGCCCACTACTGCTGCTTGCGTCAGGTTCAGCCAGAGGCTTTATGTTTGAAACAGACTGAAGCTCAAACCTGTACGAGAGTCAGAGAAGAAGCATTTTGTGCACCAAAATCAGCAGGCAACTAGTAGATGTATCAGAATGGTAAGATTAGTCAGAAACTTTATGTTTCTGTTGTTTGTCAGCTTATTATTGGCAGTGACCAGCACAGGTTATTAGTTATGGTGCTAATGCTAACTGTCATTTTCTGTACTAAAACGAAGGTTTCAGTCTCTTTGCTTGTGGTTGGCTTTCAAATTTGTGTTGTACTAAATCCAGCTTGTCAGAGGTATGTTTGATCTTAGGATTTTAGGGAAGAACACAGACATCGCCCCCTTCAGGAGAAGAAACTCAGAACAGACACATTGCAGTGCAGTCATTTTAGGGGACATAAAGGTAAGAAAAACACTTTTCTGAGTGGAGGGGGACTTGCTTTTTTTATAAAAAAAATCATATATTACTGCATTTTAAGCTACATCAGTTACAAAGTCAAAACAAAGTCAAATGAAAAAGTCCTGATGGACTGTGTGAAAATGGAACAAAAGACAGGAGCCAAATCACTAGGTGCAGCAGTGAAGAGGTTGCTGGTCTGTTTGTTCCCCGTCTGTCTGGAGCTGCTGGTGTTTCTGTAGCTGCAGAGCTCCAGAGAGCTCCACATTCAAAGGAGAGACAGAACCTGCACTCAGCTGACATGCATAGTTAAAAAAAGGTCACATCTCCCTGCATCAGTCACTGATTTAATGCACCACCTGACAAGACCCATCATCAGTCACAGCCAAGATGTAACATAACCAACAGGTTGATGTTCGTCTCGCTTAATGCAAAATGCTAAAATGCTCACGTTGGATTCTCAAGTGGTGATTTTTTGTTTGCTTGTATATTTCTGCCTTCATGTGAGGTATGTGAGTCCTTTCTGCTATTTTTGACAATTTCGTCACAGTTGGGACTGCAGAGCCCTTCTCAGCTCACAGCGTTTGAAAACTGAGACAGGAGGAAATGTAGAGAGCCACAAACCAGAAACAAGAACCAGAGCGCAAGAAATACATAAGAGATTGCTCAGATTGGAAATGGTTTTTCACATGCAGTGAAAATTAAATGAAGCTTCGATGACAGTATGCATACCAGTGGAGTCTAATCAGTAGACTTGAATGTATATTTATGAAACACTAGGTGATGTGTTGTGGAAGCCCTTGAAGACCAATTAGCGATTTTTGGCTGAATAAATAAAACAGGTTTACACGACATGACTACCACACTGCACTTATTTGTGAGGAGGACTACTCAGAATGCTGATAATGTTTTCTTGAGCTATAATTTAAAGGGAAAGAGGGAAAATAATACTGTATACATTTTTTTACATGTTAGTTGTTGTCTTTGAATACAGACACTTTGTTGCAAACTAAGCAGACAGTTTTACCACCAAACTCAGGAAAAAAAATCTTACCAGTTCATCACTTGTTCAGCATTCTACATTTGGTGTCAAATTTATGCTTTTTAGTGATCATTTGTAGCACCTATGTCTAGATTCAACCTTCATCCACTGTGTGTAAGAACAAAGTGAAAATCATCAGTCATGTCGTGCCTCAGCCACCTCAGCAGTTGATGCAATGAGTTTAAACATCATTCACAAAAATGATGACTGTGACAGGAATAACCAAAGCACAATTACAACGTAAGTGTGTCAAAATAAATGCAGACTGCGACTGTTCATCCAGTATTTTTAGCCTGAAAGTAAATTACCATGGTTTTTCTGAGTCTTCTGAGGCCGTGCTGAACCCTCAGGCTGTACAATGCCCAGGTCTGGTGAGGAGTGTTCTAGCAGCAGTAGTTTTTTTTTTTTAAAGAAAAAACTCAGATAAAACAACCTTACACTGTACCTGCTCAGCACCAAACAGCAGACAGATGAAGAAAGTGACGAGCTGATGAACATCCTGAGACATTCAGCAGCTTCGTGAGCTGGCAGAGGAAAAAAAAGGAGGGAGAACACTGAAATAAATTCTACTAATTCTCTGTGTCTTCTGGATGTGCTGCTTGTGTGTGAGCTATAGCAACAACAAAAAAAGAAAATAAAAAAAGGATTGATTCTGCTTTAATTAGGGGCCGTAAGCTATTTATACGCACTCATACATTGTTCACTGTTTGATGTGAAATCCGTCACCGACACATTTCCAATGACGCCAGCAAAGATGACAACATGTCACATGTGACCCTATGTAGTTAATCCTGTTTTTGATGCCATTGACCAATCAGGTAACATGAACGTGAATATATTATTTAGTTGTAAGACAGCAGCAAAGCGTCAGCATTGTCAGGGGAACAGATGTCACGCGTCGAAATCAATTATCTTGTCTCAATAGTGGAGCATCTCCAAATACAACTAATTAAACCATTAAAAATTTTTCAACTGCTTACTAGCAGAAACAGTTTTTATGTGTTACAAAGCGGTTAATTAATTGATGCACTGAATGTAAGACACACATCAGGTTATACAGTAGGGATAAATGAAACAGGGCTGCTTTTCTGTTTCAAGTTCCTGGTGTAAAGCACTGTACCAGGATCAGTTTCAAACCTTGCAGGAAAAGTCTACAATTTCCCTTAAAGCATTAGATCAAACAATGCAAATTGGGCAAAATAATATCTTATAAGAAGAGAGTTTTCGGCTGTGGCCCAGCACTGCTCTTCTCTGGACAATGCACAGCCAAAAGCAATAGAATTTAGCAGACATCCACCCATGCTGGCATGCTGGCAGGCTCATGTGCCAGCATGGCACCAAGTATGGATGCAGGGAACGATAGACAGATGGAGGATACAGAGAAGATGGGAGGATGGCAGACCAACAAGAGCGGAGGGGGAAGACGCAGAGATGAGAGATGTACTGTAACAGACACACACCCACATAAAGACAGGACTGAGGGACGAAGCCCATACATTTTGAGCAGAAATGAAAGGGTGAAGGCAAGTGAAGAGGGCGGAGGAGAGATTGAGTGAAGGTGGATACACAGTCTGGTCTCTAATCAGCTTTACAAGGTCTCATTAGGACTAGCTACATGCTGTAATCATATAGCCTATCTACATGTGTATATATATATACTTTCTGCCTTTCAAACACAGCCTGCACGTTCTGTCTTAGGGTGGGTGCACTGCCTGACCGTTATATCTGTCTTATTATTAAGGCTTGTACTTTGTCCACAGATTATGTCTTTATTATAACAGCTAAAAACATTTAGGTAATGGGGAGGGATTCTTTCTACATCAGTAAAAAACATTTTTGCTTGAATTTATCAGATCCACAAGTCAGTTCTTTACAAAAGCGGATTATCAACTTTTAAGCGTATCCAAATGCTCCAGACTTCTGTGCACCAGTTGATATGGGCTAATTAATGTCTGTTGAATATGTCAAATCTGCATAAAGACCTTGACTTTTATGCTTATGCGTTGCATATTCCTAGAATAAAGTGTTTCATATTGTTACCATACAGCAAATAAGATTGTTTTCCAACTCTGTATTTTCTTGGCTGCACAAATCAAACAACAAGGATTCTTTTAATGGTCAATATTAACAAGGGAAATGATTACAGCCACCAAAACCCTTTTCAGTGTACATAAGACCACCTGACAATTATTTGAACCAAACTTGACAAAGTGTGAATTTATATTTTAATGTGTTTGTTCACAACTAAAGGACTGACAAGTTTTGTTTGTCATCCTCTGCTCTGTACTTAACTTAGTCTAAACCAAATTTTAAATGACTGAATTGGAGGAATCACCAATAACATGTTTGGCCAATTATATGTGTTTTAATCTAAAATATTGTTATAAGTCCGAACAAAATGACTCAACGTAAAAAAACAGTTTTATGGTTCTATAAAAGAAAAAAAAAATGTTTTTCACATTTTATGACAAATGGAAAACTACGGACAAAAGACCTTCAGAAGCCATTACTTTATACACATTTCATGAGTTTTTTTCAGTGCGTACACAGCAGCATGCTGACCAGATGTGGCCTTAAGTAGGCCGTTCTAGCAAAAATGCAGAGGATCAGGGTGACAATCCTATGAAATAGCTAATCCCAGAGGCTTTCAGTTTGCGGCTGTCTTTGTCTGTCTGCTCCATGCTGAAGCTGACAGACATCACATCACCGCTCCATATGCACCGTGTTTGACTGATAGTGAAAACCTGTCCTCTGCTTTCAACCTGAAGATTTGACAGATTTGTTCTTTCTCACCATAAGTTGTCTTCTGGAAATCATTCAGTAATCAGTTACTCTCGACTCTTGTAAAGACTCAATAAAATTGAGAGATAGAGAAAATGAATATGTACCTTTCTTAGATCAGAGGTGCAATTACTGCCTGAACAAAAAGAATATTCTGAGCTATAGAAACAGATCAGCTTTCACAGTCTGTCACTAATGGAATTTTGAGCAGCTGTAGTGGTTTCTGCATACATTGTTTGCTTGCATAAGTGCATGTGTGCCTCGGTGCGAGCATTTGTGTGTGTGTGCATGCCTACTGTTTCTCTAAAAGCTTTAGTTTAACAAAGAGCCACAGCCGGCTCTGCAGGCGAGGTCACACTAGATGAGTTTTATGCTGATGTCGAGCACGACTCCACTGTTACTCGTTCTTAACCTCCCAGCATCAGCCAAGGAAGGAGAAGACACTGAACCAGAGGAGCTAAACCTCACTAATAAATTGCGACCGTAGCTGACTGTTGTTAATTTTTACAGTGATGTGATGATATAACATATGTTCTAACGTTCAATTATTTTGAGGTTTTCTTTGAACCAAAAAAAGTACTTTTAAATCACAATTTTGAGCCATACATAGTTCAAGGACAAGGACAACAAATTCCTCCATAATTATTGCTGACTTATGTGACGGATGTATAATTAGACAACAACC
This sequence comes from Acanthurus leucopareius, assembly GCA_029814765.1. Classification (NCBI taxonomy): domain Eukaryota; kingdom Metazoa; phylum Chordata; class Actinopteri; order Acanthuriformes; family Acanthuridae; genus Acanthurus; species Acanthurus leucopareius. The sequence continues at coordinate 5,544,949 of JAQMCX010000050.1, forward strand.
TAAAAATTAGCCTACATACAATTATATTTTAAGTTGTAAGTTACAAAGCAGAGAATGTTCAGCCACTCCACAAAGATCCACAAGCAAGTGAACAATTGTTGATCTAAACTCCATGCATATTAAATACAAAAAAAAGTTAGAAACAGTGACATGCTTTGTGCAATGATGTCGCCTTACAGGCTTTCTGTGCATTAAAGTTCTTACATTTCAGACAGAGACCTGTTGCTTCCACATGAAGCAAGCTAACATTCAAAAAGATTTGATTCAGAGTAAGTCAGAGTAAGAAATAAGACTTTACTTTCATGCATAAATAAGCATATCAAGATGGATGCAGTTAACCCCAAGCCTAACACTTATACCGGTTGTTGAAGTCAAGATAAAAACACTCAAATCAACATGTTTCTTTGAACGATGTGAAAAATGTTACATCATAACCGCAGTCAGGCTGAATGAATGAAGTAAAATAAGGTGGAAAATAAGTCTTCTTAAGATAATAAAGCTGCTTGAGGCCAAAAGTTCAGTGTTGAAACCTTGTTTGTTCCCTTTTATCAAGCTATAAATTAAATTTTAGAGTATATAACACTTCACTATGAAGAGTACCTGGCTTAGTGCAAATAAAGCCCGTTTTAATAGCGAGTCAGTAATGGCAGCCACATTTCACACCCAGTTTGTATCTTCACAGTTTGAAATTTACAGCCCACAGGTATCACACGTCCTTTAAGCTTTGCAGTGGCTGATTCCAAAGACAGCAGACCTGCTTTCAGCTGTTCGCAAAAGCTCTTTTATCTCTGACGAAGGCCGCTCGCTGCTAAACTGCACAACAAGGGGACAGATTTCAGCTTTAAAATGAGATATAAAAAACTGGATTTGCTGCATTCTGAACTATTGTGTGCAGTTTACTTTGGCTCAAGCTTCTCTGCTGACCATAAATCTAAGCGGGGAACCCAGCCCTCCCATGATGCCTGTGATAGTGACAATAAGCTCTATTCAAAGCCCATATGAGAGCACCTAGTGGAGGAGGTGAAAGGAAATAATAGAGATGCAGTAGAGTGTGAAGTCTCAGCAAACATGAAAAGAGAAATCTTGTCTTTGAATCCCTGCAGAAGAGGAGCATTATGAGGGGGCAGAGGAGTGAGGTTAATGACATGACTGACAGACTTATCCCATCTACCATCCCAATTAGATAGAAAACGAAAATGACAACTGTGATCTGAGGTGTCACTGTCATCACTCAGTATGCTCATTAGGTTATCCAATACTGGAGCAGGTCCATATAAAGGCAAGGCCAAGTCCATCCTAATGTTTGGTTCCTGAATGCTAGCAAGGGACCAAAACTGATATGAAGTTAAAAAGAATTGAGAAGAAATGCATTTTAAAGCCATGCTAGCGCAGTCACAGTCAGTCTGAGGGCGTGTTTACACAGAAAGCCATGCAAATCTTTTGCATGCTGCAATTACATACAAACTCAGCTAGAAAATGTGAACTATGTGACATAAAAATGCTCATGCTGTGAACTGTGGAGCTCTGAAGGAAGAAGTCTTGCAGATTGGGAATTTCTGGGCAATACATGCAATGTTTTACAGATATTTGTTGCTTGCTAGCAAAACGGCCTATGTACAGGTACTGTGGTTGTTTGGAACAAATAAATACATTGGTTGATAATTTGTCTGTATTTGTCGTATCGGTGCAAGTGACATGAACACACACACACACACACACACACTCTCATGGTTAAACTGGATAATTCACTCTCTTTTTTTAAAATTTTGTCAACTGCCTGTTCTTTACTGTGGTCCAAACAGACGCATCTCAGCAACTAAGGGACTGATCATGATGACATTTTGCTGAAGCATTCAAAATCCTTGGAGGCTGAGTTCTACTGACTTTACTGATCCTCCCTCGTGGTATGAGGTGTGAAATCTCTTGCCCATTATAGGTCAGACTTGATGAATTTTTAACTTATAAAAACTTTGGTGATTTGATGACCACATACCATATTTACCACATACATGTGTACACATCCAATATGTGTCCACTACATAACTGCTGAAACCTTAGCTAAACCCGTTAACATAGCAAACAGTATATCTGCTAAGTCTCAGGATGTTACCATGATCATTGCAAGCTTGTTCTATCTTTGAGGCAAAGCACAGCCTCACAGAGAAGCTGGTAAGGATTACCATGGGACCATTAAATCTTCATCTTATCAACAGCTAAGCTAAAAGCACTGTTGATAACAAAATCCATCTCTCTGAAGTTTCCTCTAAACAACACATGTACTTTTCCGTGGTGGTCTCTGACCTCCCTGTGAAGGACAGCAGAGTTCCCTTTTGGATCCGGTTACATTAAGAACAACTTAAATTTCCATGGAGCGGCTGTGGCTCAGGCCGTGGTCGACCGCTGATCACAGGGTTGCCAGTTTAATCTGCAGCTCTAGCTGTGTTGAAAAGTGTCTTTACACAAGAAGCTGAACCCCAAACTGCTCCTGGTGGTCAGGCCGACACTTTGCATGGTGGCCTGCTGCCATCAGTGTGTGTGTGAATGGGTGAACAAGAGGTTATTTGTAAAGTGTGTTGGATAAAAGGTTTACATCATTTCATCCATACACTTTTTTTTTTCAAATGGAGTTGATAACCTCTGGGATGTTAAGACAAGTAAAGACAAACACTTTGTATGAGATATTTTTTAACCACAGGTACTCTGCAGAACTGATGCAGAACTGTACACAGTTAAGTATTAACGAGTATTGCTAATGTCACTCCACTTGCACACAGGTGGAGAAACCAGATCCAGCACTATCAGGTGTCACTGGAGTCCAGGACCTGTCTGAGAGCCCCACACAACCCCCCATCTGCCTCCGCCCGCCTCACCAAACCACCAGCTCCACTCAACCACCTGCTCCGCCATGAACAGAAACCCAGTTTGGACACCCAGGGGCCCGTTTGAAGCATGTGGCCAGAAAGGAAGGGGGTGACCTTTTCTACCTCACTGACTCTTTTTTTCCAACCACAGAGAGGTCGATGTGGGGGGTCCTTAAAAAAAGGCATCAGTTTTAGAAAAGATGAAATTTACAGCACTGTAATTTCCTTATGTGACTCTGGCAGTACAGCAGGAACAGAAGCCAAACCAGCCATTCGTTCAGTCCATCAATCAATACCCAGCGCTGTCCACGGAACGTCGGAATAATTAACATTTTGCTTGGATTCAAACATTTATCTGCCTTTAGGGTAATCCTGAAATATTGAGCATTAAAGCTCTCAGCATCCACTGCCTCTAATAAAGACACCAGGCCTTTCATTTGACAAATTACAGATCTTCAAAAACTACACTCCAACATGAACAAGCACTCATCAAAGAGGTTTAGATAACATTTTCAATCGAAATATATCAAACAGAAGGTGATGATTTAACCAATCAAGGAGACATCAAAGCCAAACAGACTGAAAAGGTTAGTCTCAGATTATTTAAACATGTGAACATATTGTGGAGCCTTCTGCCTCTTTTGGCAGGGTGGTCTCCATTAAACATCTCACAAAATCAAAGGCAAACATTGTGTATTAAATGAAAGCACAGGATTAGTCTAGTACAGAGCTGATTGAGTAAATATAAGAAGAGTTGGAGCTGCTGGTCCAGAAAACTCACTGTGCAATTTAGATAGAAAAAACAGAGTGGCACTGCTCCTATATTTAGATCCTCTGTGAGCACTCGAAACATACGACATGTACTTTTGCAGCCCCTGTCGCGATGTCAGCAATGTCACCTTTCACATATCTTTCTGTCCGCTAAAATGTCAGGATGTGTTTACTTCAGGAAGCGCAGAGAGCTCAAGCTGCACCCTGCGAGCACCCAGATGGCCCTTGTGCAGCTCGTGGAGGCCGAGTGGAAAGTTCAAAATAAATTACGTTGAGCTTTACTAACACTGGTGTCTTTCAGACCCTCTGACACAACCGCAGTGTCTCGCAAACAGGAAACCACGACATCATGCAAAATTTCAGTTCTTTCAAAAAGACTTTCAGTTATAATTTGTCAGAGGTTTTCAAACATCAGTGGGCAAGAGTGAGTGTTTTTTATGACCAAAATTAAGAACATTTGCAAGTTTTTGACACATACTGTAAGACTTGAAAAATAGGTGTGTAATGTCTTTATTGGTCATTAAGGAAGTTTTCAAGTTTTTGCTTGGATTTTATTCTTAAGAGGCTAGCATTAAAAAGTGCAGTGAGGGGTTTGAAATGAGTAGACATTTAGGTAGTGAGGGTCTTATGAGAGGTGCTATTGTTGCATTATGGGTACTGAAGGATCTAGCCTCTTTGGAGTTTGACTCGTATTAAGATCTTAAATTCAGGATTTTTCAGCCTCTGTTCTTTTGACCGTTCTTATTAAAATCTGCCTTTAATGATTCCCCAGCATCATAGAATGTTATATAAATGTGTAATATAACTTTATATGTGACATTAAGAATATTTTCCCTGAACATATAAAAACTGATCAAACTGGATGGAAAAAGTTTTTTTTAATATGACTTTTAAGAAAACAGAAGGTTTCTAACAGTGACTGCAATCCTTCATTTACGGGAAAGCAAAAGAAAAAAAACTCTTTGATTTCTTCAACTTCTGGATTTTGCCAGCTTTCTTAAAGTGTGTATATGTGTGGATGAAGGACAGACAGTTGCAAAAGCATTAAAACTGAGATAAAAAAGAAGAGGAGTGAGACGACGAGGAGATGAGAGGAAGGAGAAAGCCAGAAAGGAGTGGAGGAAACAAGAGAGTGAAGGAGAGAACAGAACTGAGAAGGAGAGAAAAAAGGAGAGGAGGAAACACAAGCAAGAGGGAGGAGAGGAGAGAAGAGGAAAAGCAAAAAAGAAAGGGAGAGAAAAAGATGGAAAAGGAGCAGAAGAGACAAGAGAAGAGGAGGGGAGCAGAGAAAACATAAAAAGGATCAAAGAAAAAAACAAGAAAGGAGTGGAGATAAGGAGAGAGAAGAGGAAACAAAAAAGGAAAAGAGAAGGGAGGACAGAAGAGAAGAAAAAAAGGGAGAAACAAGAAAGGAAAAGAGCGAGGAGAAGGGAGGAGAGTAGAGGCCAGCTGGGCCACACCTAAATGTACTCTACAATCAAAAAAGCATCACTCCTCAACAGATTCACCGGCTCTTTGACTTTCCTCCTCAAACTGTGATCCTCTTTCTGCTTTCAAGAAACACAGCAGCAGATTTGACCCCCACTAACTGACCAGTCCCGTTTGCCTCTGTAAACCAGTAAAACCATGAAGCCACTACATGTGGGCAGTGGGTCAGCGCACTGGGAAAAAATCACTACTGAATGACTAGACACTACAGAAATGACCTAATTTAAGGTTACAAGTATAGTCTGGAATAGTGGTGTTGCTTGAATCAGCCCTGTGTAACCAGTGTGTCTGAGCCATGCACACACACACACACACACACACACACACACACACACACACACACACACACACACACACACACACACACA
>JAQMCX010000050.1:5550536-5572239 GCA_029814765.1 Acanthurus leucopareius
CACACACCCACACACACACACACACACACACACACACACACACACACACACACACACACACACACACACACACACAGCTGAATAGACTGTGTACATAATAGGAGAGAAAGGTGGGGGTGAAAATGCTTCATATTTGTATTTTTGTTCTGTTGCTTTGAGTTGCTGATCTCAACATGAATGCAAAGAAATCAGAGTATGTATAAGAGTGAGAGACATAGAAATAGAAAGAGAGAGAGAGAGAGAGAGAAAGAGCATGTCTGACCACTGGATCATGCAAATATGAGTCAAATGTTTTACCCCAGGCAGGCACAGGGTAAGATTTAGGCGCGGCTGGAAGACTTGCCTCAGTGGACACACACGGTCTGATAATTACAGGCAGCGAGGATGTATATGTACTATTACTTAAACAGGAGTGAAATGATCCCATTGAGAAGGGATCACTCAATGATTTATTGGCGTTTCTAACCCATTAAAGATAACTGTAAAGTATCCATCCCTGTCGCTTTTCCACACGAGACCAAGAAAAAGACAGAAAAGAGGGGACTTACTAGTTGGAAATCTTCCTCGCATGGGCTTCGGTTGAGAAATAAACGCTGCTGTTTGTTTTCTTTTTTTTTTTTTTTTTAAAAAATGTCTTCTTTATCCGGAAAAGAGCGCAGATGAACGGTGTTTGCGGCGGTGAAATCCAGCGTTCAGGGACCAAGTGATGTCTGCGGACCAACCGAGCGAGCGAGCGAGCGACTGGCTGGTTGAGTGAGCAGGAGGAGAGGCGAGGAGAGTTGTGTCTTCAGCACCATACCACTGTGAACAGCTCCCACTGACGTCACTGACTAGCCACGACGCCACGCCCACTTTCCTGGGGACCGCCTCCTTAGGATGAGAGAGAGAAAGAGAGAGAGAGAGAGAGAGATAGGAGAAGAGAAAGAGCAAGACAAAGGTAGAGGAGAGAAGGAGAAAAAAGGGAAGGAGAGGGATAAAGAGTGAGAAAGGAGAGACAAAAGTGACAGTGATAGAGAGATAAAGAGAGAGAGGGAGAATAAAAGGTCCTGAGGTGGTTTGATGTGAAAAAAACCTGATGTATTTATCATTATGCCATGACAACTACCTTGGAGCATGATAAATAATTCAAGATACATTTATTATGAATTTACAACGCAGGGTGGTATAACAAAATGTAGTTTGCAGTCTGTTTGCATCTAAAAACAGAAAACAGAAGACTAATAAAGGATTAATAATTTAGAAGTTCATAAACAAAACTTTTTACTATACTTGAGTGAAGAGGATGTGTTAAAATGTCTTGAACCCTTTTTTTAAAACCTGGGTGAAGATGTGTGATGTCAGGTTCCTGTAATGTTAATTTCCAGGAACCTAGACACTGGTGTGTGTGTGTGTGTGTGTGTGTGTGTGTGTCTTCCTCCATTTTTTCAAAAAGTCAGCTGTTCTCCGTGCATCAGTCTGCAAGATGCTGATTTCCTCCGGATATGAACATCTAATCTGAAAGATGGTGGTGTTGTTCACATACTTCATAATGGAGTTCTCTCTGTGTCGGGGGTTGCAGTCATGGGTGTACTGAGTGAACGGGGGGGGGGGGGAGTTGGCTGAGCGCACAGTCCCTGAGGGCTCCAGTGTTGAGCACCAGAGCACAGAAGATGTGAACACCAAAATCGGACTGTGTGGTGTCTGTGAAGAAATCCAATATCCAGTTGCAGAGTGTGGTAATAAAGCCCAGAGCGCAGAGTTTTCTAATCAGTTTCATGGAGTCGATTGTGAGCTGAAATAAAAAAAAAAAAAAACAGCATTCTGATGTAGGTGTTTGTTGCCTCTAAGGTGTGTGAAGCCTCTGTGGAGGGCAGTTGTGTTGATGTAATGGAAATGCTTAAACCTTCCATGATTGCTGAGCCCCTTCAGGATGCGTCTGAAATCACTCCCTTAGTCACTCGTGTAATACTCTCAACACTCAACAGTTTTCTTTATGTTGAGCTGTAAATTGAGATCTCCATGGCTCCAAACCAACAAAAGGTGACATGGATATAGATTTGTATTATTTTGGGTGAACTGACCCTTTAAATACTGGTTTCCTTGTGTTTAAAGTGCAGAGGCCGGGGACAGATAAACATCTTGACAGTCATAAGCTGCTGCTCTACTTTGCTTCTCAAATGTAGTCTATTTATGTAAGTGGATTTAGAGGATTTGGTAGCAAATGATATTAAATACAGAGTCTGTGTCATAGTTTAAGATTGAGTGAACTGGAAAACCTACATCGCAAAACTGAATGTGAGTGAACCATTTTTCACTTGCTCATTGAAATAAGGTATAAATCTTTCACTCAATGGCAACCAAGGAAAAAATATGATGCAGCAGAAAATGGTCTCTCAGCAAAATGCACAACCTGGCAAAGTAACAAAGGCAAAACTTATGCAGTTAAATCAGTGATGTAAAAAAAAAAAAACTGGTAGCTACAAAACCCAGAATAAATTCCTGTGAAATGAGCCATGTTAAATTACATGTTGCGTACAGCATTTCTGCAAAGCTGAACAAGCCTTTTTTTTTTCATTTTTGTTTGACTGGATACAAAGGACGAGCTCCACTCAGCACTACAAGTCAGTTAATCACCATGTGTTTAAAACATGTATTTGTAATTGGCTCAGAGCAAAGAAAATTACTCAGATTCGCAGAGCAAAAACTGCAAACCAGTAGAGCAGAACAGAACATTTTGTTCAGCCTGAAAAATGCTCTTAGCTCATTCTTTACTGACTGATTATCCTGCATTATCATCAAGATTATCATCAGGTCAAAATAATAATTGTTTATTAATTAAGTAAATGACAATTATGACCAATATCTGCAAAGCTAACAACATTCCCATAAACCTGCAATGTGCACTTAAATTTTTCTAATCAAATGATTCTGCAATAAGCTTATTTACATCTTAAAGTTTCTTAAACAGGAACTCTTTGGGAAATATTGCCCCCAAGAAGAGTATTGTGCAGCCCCAAAATGTGACACAGAATGCATTTTATGTCTACAATCTGATTTCAATACTTTCACTTTTAACACCCTGCATTTAAAACACTACTCAGCCATCTCATTACACCGCCACATTGGAATAAACGCTGTTTGGTTAAGGAGAAAAAGAGTTTAGAGGAAACACTCAAGGGGGCTGAAACTCAGGGAACAGATAAGTCTTATCTCTCAAACAACGTGCTTATGGAATTTAAAATGCCATCATGAGGCCAACCACGTATCCTATGAGGAGTTTGTGGGTTTTCCATTAAACACCTCATTCATATGATGGCTCTCTAAATTGGCACTCTATTGTCAAAACTTTAACAACTCCTGCTCCAAAACTTAAATGATCCAAACTCATACTGAAGCGTCTGGCCTCATAGGTTTGACCAAGCAGCTCAGCTTTTGAATGAAGTGAGGATTTATTGGTTGGATGCAGAGGAGGAGACGGAGGCCTTGCGAGTTTGTTGTCATGTTGCATCAGAGCTACGAGCCTGGAGGTCAGCCTCTGGAGTCCTCAGCAGCCTCACAGACGCACACTGGAGAGATTAGAGATAAGTGAGGAGGCAGAGGGAAAGAGCTCTGACAATGAATTTGGGACATGAGGGATTGTGGGGGCTTACATCATGGTGGTTGGGTGATCTGCGAGTCAGTTAGTGTCTAGGTGATTTGCCATGCGGTATGTGAGCAGCACCTGGCTTCAGTGAACAGACCCACAGAAGACAAAACAGATTTTAAAAAAAGTCCCATGAATTCTTAAACTCTCATTCATGAGGGATCTGTGTAAGTAAAGGGGGTGTCACCAACATATGTCCAAACACTATGTGATTATGTGAAGTGTATGATAACAAAACTGCACCATTTTCGCTATGAATCTGAAAACTGCAGATTATACACAGCTGTACAGAGTAATATTTCGTCGGTGCACTTTCTCCTCAATGCTGAAGTAGACACAGTTTTTATGGAATAATTTAGTCTACTGATCCATGCAGAGCTAAGGCCCAACTCCACCAACTGAATCCCTGTGGATCTGAAACTCTGTTGTGGAGCACGGGTGGTGCACCACACAAAGGAAGCCAGGATGATGCAGGAGTTTGCAGACGGCTGGATTTAGCATGAGATGGTTGTCAAATCAGATCAGCTTTACAGGCGTAATTCTGAGCTAACAACCAAAGTTGAATAAACCACAACTACAGTCTACTGAAATATGATGTTTTAAATTATATATATATATCATTTATAGCAATGGGTGATGAAAAATTAAAAAAATATTAGGTTTTAAAATGTTGTACTTATTAAAATATGAGTCAAAAGTCAGAAAAGTATGCCTGTTTCATAATTAATATACCCCACAGCACCATCCTTCACATAGAAGGAAACAAAAAAAAAGTACAGATCTTGGTATTATTGAAAAATTGATCTGCTTTGATGAAAACATCAGAAAAGACAACATCTTGGAAAACAACAAGACATTTATTAAAGCTTAAAGCCTATGAGTTAATGAATTAATTAGGTATTTATAATGACTGTATCATAGTGGATTCAGTGGAAGAGTTGAGTCTTTTTAAAGCCCTCGTCAGACATTAGCGTGTAGTATGGTGATGGCGAAAAAGTATGTGGCGTTGGATGAAATGGGGAAGGATTATCTCTAAATCACTAATGCAATTTCAAAGGCTTAAAATTAATACTCAAAGCAAGTCAACTCTGTCAGAGCAGCAGCAGCTTCTGATGAGAAGATTTTTGTCGTCTTTGTGCAGAGTGGTTTCTTACAGAGGTTGGAGGACTCAGGCTGTTGGCTCTTCACGGGTCTCCAGTGGAGCGTGGCTCACTTCAGCTCAGTGCTGGAGGGGCAGCTTGGATCAGACAGCAGTGTTATGGTGGTCCTCAATGGGCAAACACTTCTGTGAAAATTGCTCTGAGCAATATTTTTATTGGTTTTGACTCAGTTGACTCTTCATCCATAGAGGCCAGGTCAGGTAGCAGCTCTGTTGACAACCTTTCTTCATTTAATTCTTTTAGGTAACATGAAATTAATATTGCTGGTAGTTGGAACCCTCTGTTTTCCCTTTTCATGCAAACCAGACTTAATATTTAAACAAATATCCACCAAATCATTGTTTATACAGTAAGCTTAGTGTCCTGTATTTCAATACTTAATCCAATGACAGTTATAATATTTATGTGTCAAGTCGGAATGAAATGATCTCAGTTAGATACTTGTGTCCTTTCTTTATCCCCTCCTGTTGTTGTCGTCTCTACAAAAACCAAAAGCATGTTCGATGCAGTTTTAATGTTTCCCTTTACACAAATTCTGAGCGAGTTCAGGAACAGAGGCAGCCCTGCAAGCATGAAGTTTTCAGTGCAAGCTACTGCTAAACAACACAGACAGACACACAATTTGCAGCTTTGTATCGGGATAAAAACTGAGTGACACCGCAGTGATGCTTGCTGGGTGATTTGGCATCAACCACGTGTGGTTGTGCGGCAGGTTTTTTTATAAACGTCAGATCATGTTCAGTGTGATGACTGGAAATGTGACCATTGGTGGGATGTGGGAGTCAAAAACCCAGTCTCAATCCCACTCCTGCTCAGCTAAGGGTGCAGTCATTACAAAACAAGAGGATCTTTACTATCAAAATAATCTGTTTAACTGGGAATCAACCTGAGGCTTCTTTTTCATTTTTGAATCCACCATTTTGTGGTTTTGTTTATGTGGCGCACTGACTCAGGAAGCACAGTGAAGTGCTTTTAAATGCATTCATGAAGGTTTCTCAAGTGCTTCAATACACACACAAACACACAAACACACACATACACACACACACACACACACATACACGCATACAGCCTGACTGACGGCCATTCAGATGAATTATATAAAGTAGCCCAGGAGCAGCCTCTTGTACTGTAAGCCCATGACAGTAATTTCTGCTCCTGCCAAGAAGATGTGGTGGTCCACAGTGTGTGTGTGTGTGTGTGTGTGTGTGTAGGTGGGTGTACGTGTGTGTGTTTGTTGGTGTGGGTGTGTGAAGAGGAAGAACATTGGTAAAGTTGGCAAGCACATATTTGCTGAGTAGCTCATATTCAAGCCACATAATACAACCCTTTTACTCTCAGGTTGATCATCACAAGTAAAGTGGAGAATCAAGACGTGGGTGTCAAATGCATTTGTTTAGGGAGTCTTGTGTGTGCGTGTATGTGTGTAATGGGTGGGGAGGTGTAGATTTTCTTCAGCTCAGAGACAGGAGCAAAATTCTCTCCATCCCACAGTTTTTGACTTACAACTGAGTGCTGCAGAGGCTGAAATAAAAATGAACATCAATACTGGCTGAGGCAGTGCTGAAGTACATCACTATAAATCAGAAGGATGATTAAATGCCTGAAGTATTGGAGAGAACTGTTGGAAACATTTATTACTTCACTTCCAAACCATAAGCCTTGCAGACATTTCCCTACCAGGTGCAGGAGTGTTTTCTTAAGTCACCGACTGCTGTGGCAACATTTTTCTCCAAATACAGGACAAAATAAAGAGTAACAAATGTCAGGGTTTGAAATTTAAAAAAAAGAGACACTGTTATATAATAAATATTGCTTTCTCTGCTGATAGACTGCGTTTTATCTTGTGCTGATGATGGTGAAGTTGATGGACAGCGTTTCTCACATGTCAACCTTTTGATGCGCAGACCATTTTATTTTCACTCTCTTGTTGCTGCTGTTTACATCCCACCACATGAAAACTCAAAAAATGCATTTTAGAGTTATTTCCTGGTTGTACATGTGTATATTTATACATGTACATAAATAACTAAATACTGTGCTTTTCGTTTATTTCATATCCTTTTCTCTTCTGTGATTCTGTGTATACTTGCATAATCTATGAGCGTAGCACGATGAACGTAAAACTCTCTTTTTATTATGCAAACCAGTGTTGCACAAGTGCAAACAAATTACATTAATACCTTTTTTTCATTTTTCATACCTACATAATCAAACAGTGCTGCTTGAATATTAGTTAGGAGAGTAAGTATACACCTACCACTTAGACTGAGATGTTTACACTGTTCAAAATAAGTTCCGTATTCTGTTTTGAACAATCATTGAGTGTATGATTTTTGGTCTAGGCTTTGACCTTGCTATTCCCAACATAAAAGCACACAGAGTAACATAGACTCTGAGTCTGCAGGTGGAGGCACAGTTGGAGGTGGTGCTTTTGAGATGCTTTATGAGCAGCAGCAGAATAGCAAGTGACTGCATGGGTTTTATATGAGTAGTGTGGCAGCAGGAATGGATGCCAAAGAGTGAGTAGAGCAGTGACAGCTGAGGAGCACCGCCATACTGTTGTGTTCAATGTGCTGTAAATTTTGGTGACAAGAATTTGTCATGAGTTTACTAGTGGTCACAGGTTCCACTTTTTTCTTGTGTGCAAACAGAACTTTTGTCTCAATGGTGGCACTAAAGAAAAGGTCAAAGGGTCATTGAAACATTAACATTCATCCTTAGGAGATCATGAGAGCAAACAGCTGCTATTCATCTTTTGGCCTGACTGCTATCTGAGCTTTTCCCACAGTAGATCCACCTCTCTCTACAGGATGTGGATTTCTGTTACAATGCATTAAGCTGGCTACTTGTTTTCAACATTTACTACACTTGCAAACAGAAACCTGTTCTTAGATAACTTTAGTAAGAGATTCAGTCTTCACTGATTAATGTATGCACATTTATGCAGGTCCGACTTTGTGGATGACTGTCAGATGGCCCTTGAAGGTGCCTTGGAGAGATTTACAGCAAGTACACCAGGTCAAGCTTGAGGAGGATGAGAGCAGGAAAAGACGCATGTGATACTTTGGTATGGGCTGCATGCCACTGTTCCCTGCACTTTTTTGTCTTTTGTGTTTCAAAAATACAGTGCTATGTAATAGCCAGTTTTTAAAGGAAAGAGGAAGTGGAGGAAGAAGAAGTGGTCAGGCTTAAGGTACCAAAAAAACCAAAGAGTCAGTCATCAATAAGGCATCTTTGTGCTGTCTGTGCAGATGCAGACCACAATCTAGCCACAATTTCACAACAGTGGAGGTTTGTGAATGTAAACAAGCAAAGTTTTTTAGCTCAGTCTAATCAATCAACCTGTTAGCTGACTGACCATTGTAGTGTGCTGCATTTCTCTAAAGGTTGACTCTGCTTCAACTTTCTGTCTCAGTGCCACTGTGTTGCCTAATCAGAATCCCCACAATAAAATGAACGGGAGTACTTGCATTTTTGCTGAAACACCTGATTTGATTTGAATGGAGCCTTGGGCATGGAAAAATGTAATTTGGAGAACCAGAGTGAAATGCAATTATCCCTTATCTGTGGTGCCATTTAAGCAGTTCAGGCTTTCATCAGCTCTCTGTTGTAGAGGTTTTTTTTCCTGTAGAGGCGCCTGAGCTGCTGTTTCAGAGTCTGTCGAGGGGAAGCCATCCTACCTGATGTGCTCTTATCTCTCCAGCAGTCATTTGGTCCACAAAGCTGTAGTCGATGCCTGGATGCTAGCTGCTTTCCTTAATGAGGCTGTTGATCCTCTTACATACAGCCTCCACCACACACACAAACACACACAAACACACACACACACACACACACAAACACACACACACACACACACACACACACACACACACACACACACACATCTGAAGGACAAGAGCAGAAGAGTGAGTACAGTGAAGTTAAGTCAATTTATAAAGATTGTAAAAGCACAAAAATGCTTTAAATCAAAGTGGTGATACTCTCTGTGCTGTTTATGTTAATATAAAGTCTTTTTGTAAGACTTTTTTTAATGATGTTTTATCCACATCAGAAACAAAATTATATTTTGGAAAGTAACTTTTGACCACTTTATCAAAAATGGACTTTGCTGTATGGACATAGAAAGCATTTTATAAATGTTTTCTCTGGGAACAGAGGTGGAAGCAGATGGAAACTAGGTTGATTGCAATTGACAATTTTACATTTAGATGCCATGAAACCTTTACATACAGGTGTATGTTTAAATGCAGGGAAAAAAAGTAAATATTACATTCCACTGCTGTTGTTTCTGCCTTTGGACTGTTATTTAGCTGGTGATGGCTGCTGTTGTCGACAGTGATAAAATTGATTAATATTGTTATGTTAGTAAATTACTGAGCAGTAGCCTGTCCATTCAATAGTTCATAATGCCCTTGTCAAAATCCACCTTTTGTGTAATTGTTGGGTTTAGGATTCCTCATATTTGTGGACTGACAACATCACATGTAACACTGAAGCCCATTATAAATGAGTAAGGGGTCTGAAATGATATTTGTCTGCAGTATTTAGTCATATGGTCAATTTAGTCAATTTTTGTGTCCTTTGTAAAATAAGTGTTAATTAAGTAAGATAGGTTAGCACAAGCACTGTGCAGTGATTTTACTTTGAAGTTTGGTAAAAAGACTGATTTTACTGATAATGATCCAAGGTTTCAGCCACAGCCATACTAAAAATTGTTTTTTAAAATCAACCCCTATTTTAAAAAGCAAATTTGACATGAAAACTGAA
This sequence comes from Acanthurus leucopareius, assembly GCA_029814765.1. Classification (NCBI taxonomy): domain Eukaryota; kingdom Metazoa; phylum Chordata; class Actinopteri; order Acanthuriformes; family Acanthuridae; genus Acanthurus; species Acanthurus leucopareius. Next base: position 5,560,092 of record JAQMCX010000050.1, read on the forward strand.
TTTATAACTTTTAAATACTATTTCCTGGATTGTTTTATTGTTGGCAGTTGTACATCCAGGCCACAGCATAAGAAGTGCCATCAAAAACTCTGAGATAAAAGCTTTTATACTATTTAAAATGTTATGAGGACCAAAATTAAATTATCATCATTTGCTGAATAAATAAATTAAAAGCAGTTTTTTGTGTATAACACAATACACTATGTTTTTCTGGTCCCCTTATGATAGAGAGACACTGGCTGCATTTCTGTAGAATAGGACTTTATTTGTTTTATTATCAGCCTTGAACCATATAACACTCTAAATTGTATTTTTTGTTAACAGTTGTTCAGAGGTTCAAGGGCTTGATCTCCACACTCCTCCTGTTCACAGTGTCCTCAGATGACACGATGAACCCTGTGTGGTCAGAGCCTCCCTGGGAAACCTGATGTGTTGTGTTCTGCATGAGAGATTTTCTGCTCCTCCGTGTAAAAAACAGAAGGAAGCAGACTCACCTGGCTCACTGATGCAGCGTGACTGTACTGTCAAAAAAGCAAGACAGTTTTACTGGACAGGAGAGTTTATTAAAGAACATTTAATGGTTTTATTTGATAGTACTGTTGTTTTTAAAAAAAATATTTTTTGTAAGAACATTAAAAAATGTTTGCTCTGGAAATGTGACGGAGCTTGTTTTTTTATTTGCCTGTAGTTTCCCCAATGATTCTCACATATAAATACAGCTCTGTAGAAATCATTACAAGTTCAACAAAGAGAATAAAGACACCAGAAGATATATTTATACATGTTTGTATCACCAGGACGCCTTCTCTTAACAGAGCTCATCTGGACCCATCAACTTAGTCTGTGAATGAATAATGCATCTATGGTAATGCATGCAGCAGCCTCCACCCATTGGCTGACGGAAGCCCTCGTCAAAAAGATGAATGATTCAGCTCTGACTCCAGGGCAACTGCAGACAATAAACAGGACTAAAAGATGACTATGATTGGATGATAGGACAACCAGATGTGAAAGGATGGAGACACTGGTTTGCGTTTAAATATGTGCTCGTTACGAAGCAGAGCCAGTGATTAACAGTAATGAGACAAGAAAGACACGACACAAAACATGTTATCTGCGTTGGCTGCCCGAGTGATTCAATTAAGTCATTCATTTCACAATTTTTCATTTTAGATCTTGTGTGCAACTGTTTGTCAGCTGATATTTGTCTAATTTTATTAGCGTCTTGTATCAGTAAAGAGCAAATCTATGAATGCTGCCATCAATAGCCTGTGTCCTTGCATGTTGATGTGATGCTAATAGGCAGGAGCAGAGGAGCAAAGGCAGCACAGTGGTTTTCTCTGGGGTCTGAACCAGCTAGCAAGAGCTACTCTATAAAGATGATGTGATTAAAGAGGGTTTGAGCTGATCTACTCCCCAAGTGATTTCACTCTTTTGCCCAATTCAGATCCTCATGCACAACTGACAGCTCAGTGGTTTGAAAAGCCTTTGGTGAAGGAGGTTGTGTGATCGACTGTCATTGGGTTGTTGACTGTACTGTATATTCAGTGGGGGTGTAATGGCATGTGTTTTCATCCCAGAGTGTTTGGTATTATACAACATGATACAAAACAAAATGATCAATATGATGCAATATGAAACCACTGTACAGTTCTACAGAGTAAGCTACTATAGTAAATGCTGCAGTAGAATTTGATAGGATATATCATGATAGATATGATGCGGTTAAAGCATAATCCATGGCTTGTGTGAGGCCTTGTAGGTGTTTCTCACCACATGATATACAAAACTTGACTCAACTCTTCTCTTTCTTTTTTATTACTGATAATTCCTAACTGCAGGTACTTCTTCCATATAATTTGGTTAGTGGGGTGAAAACACTACACACATTGACACACAGCATCCTGTTCAATCCAGCATTTTTTAATCAAACAACTAGAGTTTTTTCTCCCATGACCCAAAAAATCCAGTTGAACTGATACTTAAAGGTGGCATACACCATCCCTTCCATGCACTCTGTTGTAAGAGTTACCTAGCTTCCTTTGTGTGCGTGCTGAGTGTTTGGTTGAGCGAGAGAGAGAGAGAGCGAGGGGCAGAGAGTGACGGTGGCTGCCAGTGGAGCAGAGGAAAAGGTTAGCAGTAAAGCTGTCAGCTTAGCAGTAAATGTAAAGGTTACAGTTTGCCAGTGAATAAAGGTTGCAGCTTGTGAAGACCATATTAAAGCTCCCATGTTGTTTCCACACTAATAGAAAAGCAGGGTTTGATGATTAGCTTAAATCCTGCCTACACTGAAGGAGGGCTATCTGCAGATAAAAAATAATAGAGAAAACTGAAAGTCCAGTTGTACCTTCATCTTTCAATACAGTGAGATAATAAAGACACAAACTGAAACAGAAACCTATGACTAAAAAAAACATGTTGCCGTCAGGCAGAATTTTTCATTTATTGCATCTTATTATTGATATGATGTTGGCAGAACACTTGTAAAAAAGGGCTCTGATCCTCAACATGGTCTTTCCAAGTGTGAATAAGGTCTGAATTAAATGAATTCAGGCTGATAAGCAACTTGGTTTTGCTGACCAGAGACTGCAACGTAGACAGCAGATGGTTTGGTTCAAAAACCATGTGGGAAGTCGTCTTTGGAAATTGGTTAGCAAAGGACAGGTGATTGAACGAATCATACGTCTGTGGCAGACTATCTTTGACCAATCAGATCAATGAACCACGTCACATATAAGAGGAGTGCCAACAGCAGAGCCAGTGAGTAATTAATTTGCTGACAACAGTCTGGAGAAGAGCGAAACCATCTTTTTCATCATAGTTTAAATATTAGTGATTCTATAGCAGCATTTATGCTAACTACTGTAAGAGCAGTAATGTTAATAATGTATGTTTTTGTATCCAAAAAAGTCAGTGCATGAGAGGTTTATTTGTTTTTCTGTCTTACAGAGATAAAAAATAAAATATCATCACCTGAACTTTTTTGTGTTTATTTTACTGTTAATGCAAGTGGTGAGACTTGTATAGATGATCATCTGAGAAATTAATTTTTGTAAGCATCCACAATAGTGTGTACATAAACAAATAATATCTTTAGTTATTAATAATGTCATATGTAGATAAAATATCTTGTTGAATAATCAAGGATTCTCTATTTAAAGTAGCTGAGGGACAAAGCTGTCTGCTCTGACATCAGGAAGCACAGGGATTATTTTTTGTGGAGGAGAAAAAGCTGTGTGTTCTGCCCGTCCTCTACATAAAACACTGAGGCTGATCCAGCTGTACTGTCACACACTGTAACAGCTAAGCTTCAGTTCAGGAAACATACACACACACACACACACACACACACAAACACCATGAAAAACACACACACACACACACACTGAAGCACTCTGCTTGAGGTTAGTGTCCTCATATACATGTATTAAATTCATCATAAGGCTCTGTTTAGCAGATTATACTGTCATATATTATCTATGATCAGAGTCATTCCAATATGAGAGATCAATCTCAGTTTCATTTCAGTGCATCTGGTGGAGTGACAGGTCAGGGACATGTTCAGCTCAGCTTAGCATTAAGACCAAAGAAACTGGGTTCTTTCCTAAGAGAAAAAATACACCTTCTGACAAAAATAGTTCAAAATAGTTCAGACACCTTGTATCTGGTTAATTGACAGTATGCACAAAAGTTTTGGGTTTTCTTGAAATTAAAAAAAAGAAAACATGCAAAGATAACATATTTAAAAAAAGGCATTCTTGAAGTTGAAAATTCATGAAGTAAACCCCCATATTAAATTATTTTTTGGTCACTTTTGTCACAAGCTGTAATCACGTTGTGTTAAAATTTCCTTGTGTGTCCTCATGATAAATACAAGCCAAATCTGTACTGGGCTAACAGCTCTACTTACAAAACATTATATATATGCACAAGAGAAGACGGATTGCACTTTCCTAGCAGACTTTGGTATTTTTACAAAACAAACTTAGATGAATTGGGGTTTTTTCTTGGAAACTCAGGCGTGGTCTTGGCAGGCAATGGACCAAGTCCACTCTGGTCATTGTAGGTTTCTAACTACGAGGGAATGCCATATTCTTTCTTCTCTCTTTTCTTTGGTCACTTTTTAAAACTGTTGGCGCGGTTTTACTGCATAGACTTGCTGCTCAGTGTTTCTTCATTAAATATCCCTTATATGTTGCATTACTGCCCTTTACTGGGGAGAAGCCATTGTTGTGAGTGGAAATGTCACACAACAGTAAGAAGCATCACAACCACAGATGGAAACGCTGTCACCATGGGAAGAACTGTCTTCATCACAAGCGGAGACATTACCACATAAGACAGACACGCAGTCAAAGCAGGTACAAACATTACTGCAAGTAGATTTGTTACCTTGGGGTTTAGAAATGTCTGAAAAGACTCAAAGAAGAGGAAGTACAACAGGCAGAACTCCACCACAGCAGGAAAAATATCCTGTAGCCTACAGGAGCATCATGGGAATATAACAGACCCTGTTGTAACACTGAAGGCAAAGGTTGGGTGATGTATATAGATACATCATATGAGTAGAAATATTACATAAAACTAGGAATGGGAAATGTGGCTCTGTGAAAGGCTGTGATGGATTTCCTTTGCAAAGTTTATGTTCTGCTACATCAGCATAGACTTCTCTGACTTTGCTTTCTATAGAGTTATAAAGAGAAAGAAGCCATTTTTTCTCTTTTTTTTTCCAAAATTAAACTCCCATTATAAAGTTTTTTTTCAATAATATCTTGAATGTTCCCTCAGCATAGATTTACTACAGTCTCCTAGGCATTGTAAAAATATTTTAAGATTAACTTATGGAAGTGTTATAACTGTAAAGTTGTTTTCTACATTATGTTTTTCCATCAGGTTTTAGCTGTTAGTTGGTGATTAGGACCTCTGCTTCTGATTATGTTCCAATTGCATATGTTATAGATAGTTTATTATTATTATGTTCAGGCTAAAAATCTTGTAATTAATTAACTATAGTTTACATTGAAAGTGTTCCCATTAAGACATGGCAATCAATAGATTATTCTTAATCTGTTTTACATGCAGCAGCATGTGAAACTGCATCTTGGCATTGATGATCTCCTTTTTTTTCAAACTGATCCATTAGGCTGCTGTCAGTGTGCAGCAGAATCAGTGTTGACAGTCTCTCCCAATGCATCTTGTAATTAACCATTTCAAGTCAGCTACATTTCTCAGAATGATCTAGCAGGTACTGTGGCCTTTCAAGGCTCTTGTGGATAAGCGGAAGATTTTTCATGTCAGCGCTGTCATATTTTGTCAAATTTCTGTCAATTTTTTTTAAATTTCTGTAATATCTATGGTTTGTATATTTGACATTTTACCAAAAAGACATATTTATTTATCTTTATCTTTATGTTGATGATTTAACCTTGATATATCAGGGAAACCCAAGCCTGCGAAATCACATATTATATACACCTTCTGTACATCGTTCTCAAACCCTGGATGCCTGAAATAGCTCTCACTGCTTTACAAATCCATCACGTAGTGAGGTTTGTTACTAGCACAGATGGTACTGCTGTAGGTAGACACACTGACACTGTATGAAAAAATATTAAAACTGCAGCAAGAAAGATTATTACTACAAATGTGTAAGATGTGATAACTGCTGTCAGACAGGGGTGTATGAAATAGCATCGCTCCTGTTAGTCTGGAATTATACAGGAACATCTCCTGCCATGTCACTTTCTCTAGAAGTCATATTCAGCTGCTGAGTGCAAGTGAAACAAGGGTAAAGATGGTCAAACAAGTAAAACACACATACACACAAGTAAAACACACACACAACACACCACACACACACACACACATCATATAACAAAGCTGTCTTCACACAGAGGACAGAAATATTTCTGTTACAGCAGCTTTTCCCTCTAAATCTGAACCGAAATGTAAACACCAACCAAACACCACCCAAGTTCCTCTGGGTGAGGGAAGATGGTATGAGCACATGGTGGGAGTCACTGGCAAAAAAAGACCGCAAATCTATGGAAAAATAAATACTCGGCAAATAGTTGTTTTGTTGAAGCACATTCGGTTTCAGCAAAAGGAGAAAAAAAATCAAAATATAAGGTTTGTGTCAACTGAAATGGTCCCTGTGTCTAAATGTGGAGTCTCCCCAGCCTTGTGTCAACAGAGGGCAAACATCTATGTCAGTATTTACACAGCTGAAACAGGATTCTGAATTATAGCCTAAACTAAGTGTTTTACAGAACAGTAATTCTTTAAAGCGCATGTAAGACAACACATTTTGAATGTAGATCCATCATTATCAGAGGGGACAACACACAGCAGAGGAAAATTAGTATGTTTGGTGGGTGTTTAAAGTCCAAATAAAAAGACATTATGAGAGTATCTAGCTTTTGTAACATAACATATAGGCAGATGGAACATAACCATGGGAGGAATTTTTTTGAACAGAGGGTGTCAAAATAAACACCTGGAATATTCCAGTAACGAGTTGGATGTTAGTTTCCATTAAACTGTACTCGCCTTCTTCAACACCTTTGTCACCCGATACCTGAGCAGGAAGACGCACCCCTCAAACTGCAGTAGATGCAGGGTTAGTCACTGTAATCCCAACGGAGTACAGGGACAGCGAGACAGTAACTAAATCTCTGTTTCCTGCAGTATTTGTCAGTGAGAGAGAGACTCAGTAATCCTGTGCTCCTTGTAATTCCTGAAGCAGTCTGCTGTAAAATGCCTCCCACAAAAGCTGGACTTGTCACTGAAAACACTCTCCTCAAAGGGAAAAAAAAATGTGTAGTCTGGTACATCCGTATTTTAAGGAAAATAGTAAAAATTTGATGGGCAAATACTCAAAGAAAAGTCAATGAGCCATGCTGTTGCTAGCAAACTAATAAATTATTCTTGGCTATATGCTGTTAATCTGTGATTGATGGGTGGATGTCATGACATTTCTGGTTGATCAGCATTGTTACATATGACAAAGGATGTGATGTTAAAGAGCTAAAAAGGCATTTTTCATCTCAGATTGACTTTAACACAACCAACATCTGTGACGCAGAAGCAAACTGTGTAAAGCCAGTAAAGTTAAACAGTAAAACGGTCATCCAGTGTGTATTAACTGACGAACACACAAAACGCCCACCCCGAACCACACTCATTTTCCATCCGCCCTGTCATTTTAACCAGGAATGGTGGACTTCTTCCAGGTTTTTACTTGGAACAGCTTTTTAAAAAGTATTTATATCTTCAAACTCCAGGATGCCTTGTCATTAGAAGGCTTCATTTAGCAACAAGGCTCTTTCCACCCGACACAGCTTCTCTGCCTCACTGCTTTACCTCCACATCTTACTGTCTTATCGAGAGCAGCACCTTTGTGGTTTTGCTGATCCAGGTTTGAAAGCTTCATGTCAATGATTTTTTAACAAGTGTATCCGAAACACACCACAACTTGTTTGATTTTTGTATTAATTTGCTTTTAATTTCTTTCCAGCCAACATGTGCAATAATCTGGCTTTGTGACAGTAAATCTACTGTGTTTTAAACATGCAGCCACTTTCACCATCTGGTTACCACTGAAAGCCCTTAATTTCATTAACCTCCTGGCATTAACTTTCTCCCTTTTCCCCTTGATTTGCTTTAGGAAAGTTAAATCAGTTTTATGCATTTTTCTGCAATAATAATTAAGATGCAAATGCTATCTGAAAAAATAAATAAAGTTTAAATTGGTGGTAGATTCTTCTAAATGCTATTTCAAGTTAAGAGGGCCTTGAGGTTGCTGGTGGAGTGAGTGCTGACAACCCTTTAGCATACTTGGTACTGGAAGATAGAATCCTTACCACAAGACAGCAGGTCACACCAGCATTTATTACAGATAAATGTAATACTGAAAATAAGTCATTGCAATGGAATTGCCAAGATCAGCACTAGTGGAGGCAAAGTGAATCTACCCTTAAACTTTAGAGCAAACATATGAAGTCATTCCACTGTAAAACTTCTCATTCAAGTGACCGAACTAGCTTAACTTATTATGGCTGGTAAGCACAAAAAATAGCTAATAACTAAGACAGCTAGCTAACAATTACGTGGTAAAAAACAGCTATGATCACGTCAGGGTCATCCATTTTTATAGTCTGGTTCTTTTGATACTTGGTTTATAAGCACTTGTGTATTTATATACTGCTTTCTTGTCATAGTTTTATATTACTTTTTACAAATATCCTAAAAAAACCTGAAAATCTAGGATCCATTTATGATTTTGGTTCCCATGTGTCTTTAATATCAGTGCAGTGTCTCTGAGAAATCACTATGAGTGCAAACACGTGATGGAAGCTAAAAATATGGAGGAGGGAATAAGGTGTGGTGTTGGTAAGGAGGTTATACAGGGAGGACAGGGAGGGACTGAAGTAACGAGGGGGGCAGGAGGTGGAGGGAGGCTGGGAGGAGTCCCTGTATTCAAGGGAGGAGGTGGAGGTAAAATTGGTGTGTAATTACTCTCTTAAATTAGAGGGGAGGACAGTGCTGCTAAACTCGTGCTGGTGCCTGATGTCTGTACCAACATCTCTCCTCCAGTCCTTCCCCTCTCATTCCTCCTCTCCTCACCTCTCCTCTCCTCACACAGAAGGCCAACCGAGATGCTATGGGAATGTAGGCGATATTTTTCATTTATAAACTGATAAAGTAGCTTTGAGATTACACCAGAGTCTTTATTCTCCAACTGGCTATGTTCCAAAGGAATGAGAGGATTTGACATCTGCATCTTTAAAGAAAACAAGATGTCGTCATAAACAGGATAAAGGATTAAAATGGCTGGATTTCAATGTGTTTAATTAACAGCAAGGAATATGTTCTTGGTGAAGGAACAGAAAGGAAATGAAATTTCCTCACAGATTCAGGATTTCACAGCAAATTATGTTCCTGTCATATGTGCCAGCTTTATCATTAAAATGTAAAAATACAACACAACTTTTCATTTGCAGCAGTGATGAAAAGTCTAAATCTTACCATATGTTGCAGCATGTAGCAAGTCTGGACCTCTAAATGTATCAAGTGTTTCAGCTTTTTAGGCAAAAGCCACTCACATTAAACTCTATAGGCAGTTAGCATCTACAGGCTAACAAACACTGACTGAACTGATGCTAGCACAAGAAAGAAACTGGCAAGTCCTGAAACCCTTATGCAGCATCCTCTGAAGTGTCAAGTGTAGTGTGAATGAAGAGTAGTGGATACTGTCGACATGGGAGCTAATTGCTGAATCACACTAGCAGTGGGCCAATTGAGGCATGTATAGCTTCATCAGGCCATGAAGACTGTTTTTGCATCGCTGATTAAATCTGCATTCATTGATTTTTATTGTCCACTTGAACACGTTGTAATGAGCTGTAAATGTTATCACCTTACTTAGTTGCTGTGGTTAATTGTTGCACAGAATTCCCTAATTACACATCCAGGGGACACAAAAGCACAACAGGCACTGATTTGGCGTCCTGTGTCAAGCCACCTCGCAAATTAGACACTTAGGCCACATTGAGCACATGATGTGTGCACACCATTTGAGGAGCAGATATTCAGTGACAGTGTGTTTTCACCCTCTTTACATATTTGACATTGCAGTACCTACTTTTTCCCCCATCACATTACATTTATTTAGCTTACACTGTTATCCGGAGCCACTTACGAGAAGTGCATTCAACTGAAAGGATACAACACAAACATTTTAAGATTCACATTAACACCTTCATCAAATATGCTCCACTAGTTCTAGTGCTACATGTACCGTCTTTGATCATAATATTATCCACAGTCTAAACTTTGTAAATCTGCATGTGAACAGGGCTCCTCCTCTGCTGCAGCTTGTGGTTTGAGCTTTTAAGCCCGGCTTAATTTTACATGCAAACCCGGCCTGGTGCAGCTTTAAGAAAGTTGGGCAGCTCATTGCAGGGTCAGCTGATGTCAGTCATTACTGGTAATCGTCTGTACTCAATACTGGCAGTGAGTGATGATGTTTTTGTGTATGAGGTGGGCTCTTTAATGCAACCATTACATATATTACATTACATATTTATGGGTAATGATGGTGTGATGATGTGTAAGGTAAAGCTGTCAGGCTGTAGTCATGGTATGTTTCTGTCTTTTAGATAAAACAGGATGGACTTCTTGGCAATAAATATGAGGATATACTTTACTCAAAAACAAATGTTGACCTCCTAGTTGTGCCACAGGATACAACAGAGCTTCACCAAAAACGTTAGGGTTCATCCCCTGGAGACCATGAATGTTTCGATAAGATTTCATGATAATCAATCTATTTGTTGGAATATTTCAGCTTATGTGATGCTTACATGGTGTGTATTCATTACAGAGAACCTGCAGAGGGATAGTTTTACAGTTTAGAAAAAAGAAATTGTTGGTTTGTGGGAACCAGGGAAAAGGTTAGGCTCAGTTGGCACCCACAGCGTATATTTTCCTGTGTCCTCTCATGGGTTGACTGGGCCCTGCAGTGACATGACAGAGATTGTATGAAAAAAAAAAAACAGAGGTGCTACCGGTCATCTATATTGATGGATTAACTGAACTCTTATCATTGTTCCAGCCTTGATCTCAGTAGATTTTAATTACATTGAAAACATTCATTGCTCAATTTACCATTTTCTACCTTGTTTTTGCATGATAATTTCCCAGTGATTGATCCTGAATTGGGAACACTGCAGAGGGTGGTAAAAACACGCATTTGATTCTTCCTTTTATTGCTTATCTGTTCATTCATATGGAGAAGGCCTGCGAAGCAGACTGTGAGAGATGATTTGAGGATAAGAATTATGACCCTGAAGGTCACCAAAATGTTACAGCATCCCGGCATGTTATTGCAGAACATGTAGACTCTCCTCAGTCTACTTTCCCTGAACAGAAACATGAAATCAGGCTGACCACATACACAGTAAAGAATAGACCTCTAAGTTTTGTCCTGAGCCAGCCGCCTGCTGTTTGGCATCTTTAAATCTGCAGGGCAGCAGGTCTGTCATTATGTGAACAGGGCTTTGGGTGTGTCTGAGAGGCAGCCAGCCAGACCTGGAAACCAGGCCACAGCAGCGGAAACATCTGTCTGCCTGACTTCAGTGTGAGAGCACACCACCGCCCACTGGATGCATCCAGTATTACAACAAAATGCTCAGTACATGCACAGGATCCTGCTACTTGTGTTAAAACTATCAAAATAAGTTAAGTGTGAACACTACACTCAAGGCTTCCCATTGAAATTAAAGTTAATAACTGAAATGGCTTTGTCATTTTAATTTAATAAATGAATCTTATTTCTAAAAGGAGACACAAGCAGTAATGTGGCCAGATTGCTATGCATTGCATAGAAGCCTGCCAAGTAAAAAAAAAAAAAAACTATATTCATAAGAAAACATGAAACATCACAGAGCCTCTAATCAGTTAGGTCAAAGCCTCGCTGCCGTAATGCAGCTACAGAACTGTAAGTGGGGTTTTTAGACCTGACACATCATTCTGAAATTAAATCCAAGAACACAATGACTAGTCTTGCATTGCCAACCCATCTTTACAAAGCTATGTTAGTGATGGAGAACGTTCTGGCTGCACTTGTTAGTACGTGCTGTAAAGTATAAGGCTCTATGGCTTGTATATTATTTAAACTATTCACAATCATCTTGAGCAGGGTCGACCATAGAAATACACTGACAAAGATTCTGGAGACGGTAAAATACAGATAGCAGAGACTGAATATAATACCAACTGAAATAGTCGCCCAGTGGCAGACTTTGACTAACAGTCTACAATAGAGGAAACAGACTATGTTTTCTGTTGAATGAAATGCTTGTAAAGTGGGTTTTTATTATAGCATTTGATTACCATAAATTTTCAGATTTATTCCATTCAATATTACAACAAAACAATCATTTGTAAAAACATATAGGAAACAACACAGAGTACATGACTGTTAACAAATACCTATATAGTAAGCATGAGTAATCTTTAGACTGAAACTGCTCTATCTCTGTTTATTTCTCTGCTCTGAGTCTTATCTGAACATGGCTAACATGAAACTTGCAGTAAACAGCCAAATACAACAAAAAGCTTCAGATCAGAAGTAAGCCTGATAGGC
>JAQMCX010000050.1:5572339-5583198 GCA_029814765.1 Acanthurus leucopareius
TTTTTATTGAGAATATAATTTGTTTTGTCAATATATGGCTTTCGATTAAAATGCGATTAATTTCGATTAATTAATTAAGACCCTATAATTAACGCGATTAAAAATTTTAATCGAGTCCCACCACTAGTATTTATATATTTGTGTTAAAGTGTATGTGTTCACACGTGGTTATGTCAGGCTGGAGCATGCTAGCTAAAGGAAGCATGGCATTTGTGGCATGTTTGGCTGGTTTTATTGTCCCTGAGGGTTTTGCAGCTGGCACCTCTTCCTCTTCTGTCCTATTACTTGTTGAGGAGAAGTGGTAAGAGAAATGGCAAGGCAAGTGGCTTGGGGGGCGGGGGACTGGCAGTGATTGGAAAGGTGTTGGCGGCGTTGAAGTAGAGTCACTGTTTGCTCCAAATTTATTTACAGCCTAGAGACCTTTAGATTCTCAAAGTCACCTACTCATTGTGTGAAGAAAGTTCAGGGTGTTGAGACTTGCATAAGACTTGCAAAACATTGACTTGGCCTCACTTCTGCCACTGGGTGCTCAGTCAGCACAAAACTGCTCTAGTTATTAAACATCTCGTTGCATGTGCAGTCCAAACCACAGAATTAAACATTCAGTAAACGTGCTGAAGTCTGTTTTGGTGAAGAATTTCTTGATAATTTCTGTGTTAAGTGCAAAGTGGTCACTTTCTGTTCCCATATCTTTTTTACCACATCTTCAGTCGATAACTGTATGCGCATCTCTGCATACCCACAAACTAAAAATTGCAAGTATGAGTCACAAATTGCCTTCCACATTAGGATCCCCTTGTGTTGACCTATATGATGGTGGCCTAAAAGACGAACAGTCTCCAGCCTGTCCACTCTATCTGCATGGGCCATGGAAATACATGTTTTCATTTAAGGTTAAGATTAAACTGGCACCTGAAGATAACTTTTGTTTCTGATGCCCCACTGCTTAATAGAGAAAAATGAACCTACAACAGAATAGACAAAAATCTATCATCTTTAGGGATAAAGAGTACATACATGTTCTTTAGATAAATGAGTTAGATGAAAATGAGCCTTTTATCATGTGAGTGTGTATTACTTTATTTCAATATCATGAGATAACAACCCATCACCCTTTGAAAATGAGATGATTATTCCATGATCTTGAGATATCAGACCAAAAAAAGATAGACGGGAACATGGCTGCTCTTGGCTACCGTAGAAAACGCTATTTAATAAATCAACATGTTTTATAAAAATAACTGGGAATCCACAAATAGGAAGCTGAATTAAGTTTAGGAGTGTTTATTCCAATAATATCATTGTTTTCATCGACTATCTAGACTACTAGAATTCACTTGGTGCAGAGCTTACCACCTGCTGAAGGTGACTGAACTTCACTTTCATAAATATATCTGATGTCCGACTGATGGTGTTTGTTCAACCCATTTTCATGCCAAAGAACGTACCAAGCACAGAGATTACACCCTGTAAGTACAGGTAACCCTCTTTAACGCGTATCACTTATAGCTGGCTACATAATTAGGTCATGGACATAACACAGTTCAACTTAAATATGTAACCTGACTTATTTATAGTTACCAACTTATTTTAATCCAAACTATGATTTCTTCTAAACTGAACCAAATTATTCACCCAAAGTGTTTTTCAGTACATTTTATTCAATTAAGTCTAACAAGACTTTGCACATTTGTTACCTTTCACACCAAAGTGAGACAAAATGTTACTATTTCAATTTTATGCTATCACTATTTTATGCTAAACACTTTTTTGTTGGTTTTTGCTCAACTAGGACTTCAATTAAGCTCCATGTGTTTTTCAACTCATCATCATCACATCCAGTCTTCCTCACACACAGCAATTTGTGTGTGTCAGTAATTTTGAAAAGCCCAACATTTAGTTTAAAGTTTTAAATAAACTTTAACCATGTAGGGAATGCTTCCCTTCATCATTTACAAAAAAACTCTGAAGTGCTGCAATTTTCACCACAAGGAGGAAGTGATTACATTCTGACAGAAACTTGATGCAAAGCTCACACTAAACACACGCACACATTCACTCACTCACATGCAGAGCTAGTGGGAGTGTTCATAAGTTTGAAGCTGCAGCTAAAATCATATTCAGACTGTGCACAGGGGTTGTTCCATTTAGCTCTGCTCTCTGATCCACCATGAGGCTGTACGTGATCGTTCCTCTGTGTGCTCTATTCAGCCTCACCCAACAGGTAAGACCACAAAAGTTATTATCATTCTGTTTTAAAAGAACTTTGATCTCCTTAGATTTAAATACAAACTGTCATCACCCATGGCCCATTTCAAATGTTAATACTTTGCATACTACTTTGCATAATACTTTGATGTTTAACTTTCTTGATTTCAGGCACCTTCCGATTGTTCCTGTGAGTTAACTAATTCACAGAGGGCATTCCCTTATGACAAACTCCAAAAAGTGGAGAATGATGCATCAGAATGCAACACCAACTTCACCCCACAGAAGGTAACTTGTTACGGTAATTCCTCAACCAAACGGCAAAGAATAGAACCTCTATCGGCAGTTGTAAAATCATAATTATAATAATGATAGAAAGAAGAACAGACTGTTGAATGTAGACAGTGCACTCATGCTGACAGATGTGTGAACAGGTGTTTACCTGCTCTCTCTGCAGACTATGGAGTTGGAGTGTCTGTTGATGGGATTGGAGCGACGTCTGCCCCAGCTGGAAGAAGATGTGTCGATGCTGGAGAAGGAAGATGATGGAGAGCTTTATTCAGTTCTCAGCCTATATGTGATAGAGAATGAACTGATGGAGATCAAGCAGCTCATCAACAGGCTCAACAGCACCACCGGGGACAACCAGCGTCTAACTACTAACACCACTAAACAGGTAAATTCACACAATTACTGGCACCAGCTGCACAACACTGACATATCTGAAGAAGGCAGTGTCTGTTTGCAAGTTTGCTCAAAGTGTAGACTGCAGAATAGAAACTTGACATTACAAATATGCTATTATTTAAAGTAGTAATGATGCTTTTAATGCACCATCCCATTGAATGACAAACATATATGGCTTTCAATGAAACTGATATCCTTTTGGCTCCACCTGTACTGCTCTCCTTCAGGTATTGTAACATGTGACAGCCATTCAAACCCCCCATCTGAAATGACTTGAGAGACATAATGAAGACCCCTGCCTCTAACTTTGATGAGAGACTCAAAAAGAGCATTTCAGTAGAGAAAATGGAGTGAAATCATTTAAAATTCATAACACAGACTGTAATGAAATATAACTCTTAACATAGACTGTGACTTAGCATGACATGTGACTAAAAACTAAAAAAGGTTTATTATGAATTGGCTAATTTGTTTGAGCCATTTATAAACTCATACCTTATGATTTTATTTATTTTCTGTAACCAATTGCCCACTGCTGTTAAGTAACATAATAGTTAAATGAACAAAGACGGGGGAATATCACATATTATATTGTCATAGTCAGAGACTTAGGAAATGAACTTTCACTGATAACATGATGAAGGTGTCTTTAAAAGATTACAGCATTGATTTACACATTTTTTAAGCGCATTAGCATTTGCAGACTTGTGATGTACAGTCTAAGGACGGCATCAAAATCAAAGTGGCATGAAAGAGATGTCATCTCTTTTTATTCTAATCATTTTTTCCTCTTTGTTAAACCCATGTCAGCTTGCTGTTAACCCCCCACCCCCCACCCCAGTGAAAAGGGGAAACAAAAACAGAACAAAAAAAAGGATATTGATGGTTTACTGGTCATATGCTATTCTTCTTTGTATGTGATTAAATCTGAATAAAAATTTGATCACAAAAAAAAAAAAGTATTGATGGTTTAAAAGCACAATGTAAAAATATCGGCGTTTGCTACCATCTGGTGGCATAAAGAGTGACACTGGCAGTCAGCAGTGCTCGCTGCATCAGAAACATTCTGTCATCACACTGAAAACTGTGCAGAGTAGTTAATATGACTTGCATGAAACTTTGACACAAACATAAAGAGAAATAGAAGAGTAGTGTTGCAGGGTCTGCTCTGACTCCACATGTATTATTCAGTGTTTATCAGAAACTGCTTCAACCTTTGTGTGTACCTACAAGAATTCACTTTAAACAGGCGTTTTTATTTTGAAAAACCAAGTCTATGTGGGAGCCGTGTTATCAGAGTAGGTAGCTTTTTGATTGTTTTTGGTTTGTAAGGTTTGAAATGTCTGAATATTATCCCATCTTCATCTGATTTATGGTACAAACTGTATTTTTTTGACTAAATATTGACTGCCTGTTCTGCTGCCTTCCCTCAGCTGGAGGGCCTGAGAGCACAGATGGTGGAGCTGGAGACGTATGACACAATGCAGGTGGTGAAGAGACAACAAGAAAACCAGCGTCTAAAGCGAGCCCTGGACACGTGCAGGAATGGAGTTGACCCCACCTCCCAACCCACTCTGCCTCCACATGGTGAGTCTATAGTCTACCTGTCTTTAATTCCAACTGGAAACAACCAGATGAATAAAAATGATCCTGGTTATGTAGCAGTTGCTTCTTTCTTTAGTTCACTTGATATAAGTCTAAAAACAGAATCCAAGTGGTCTTCCTGATGCCATGTGTTCATGTGTTCATAATGAGTTGCTTAATGTTTTACCTGAGCAAAATCAGAAGTGACTTATCTCCAGGACAATTATATTAAAAATTAGAGGCCATTCTGGTTCTTATTAAATCCCATTAAGGGTTAATGGAGGGTGTAAATGAACCGTGGCAAGCTCTAAGTACCAATCACCGCAATTAGAAAGTAACTGAAGGCTTCACTAATGCAATAGCTCTACTTAGTTTCCCTTCAATTGCACAATATCATTCTCTGACTCACTTTCTTTTTTTCCACAAGCTCAATGTCCCCACAGTGAATTTGTGAACATCACTGGGCCAAGGGTGTTCACAGCAGGAGAGTTCCCTGGCAGGTTCAAATATGGAGCTTGGGGTCGGGATCCAAAACCAGAGAGTGGGAAGGAGAGCTGGTATTGGATGGTAGCGCTGACCTCCAGCGACAAATACGCCCACTATGTTCGTCTCTACTCTAGCCTGAGCTCTCTCATTGTTGGGAAGAGTGTCCCAGGTAAACACCTTTTGAGTTCTTGTTTTATTTTCAGTGAAAATGTTGGAAAAAACAACCTGAGCACTGCACCTTTTACCAAACGATACTTAAACTGGAGTTAACTGTGCATTTTTTGAGAATCTTCATTATTATAGTTCAGTATTAGTAAAATTGAATAATATTGGAGCTCAAAGACTTTAATTTACTTCTTCTCCTCTCCTGCTTCTTCTTCTTCTTCTTCTTCTTCTTCTTCTTCTTCCAGGAAATGTTCAGATCCACCCCTCCAACCCCACCACCAACACCATCCAGGGTCCAAATGTTGTGATGTACGGAGAAGCCTTGTACTACAACTGTTACAACCAAGATGCTGTTTGTCGATTTAACCTCACCACTAAAACTGTCTCCAACTTACAACTGCCCAAAGGCACCAGGTATGCTGCTTTGTCATTGTGATAGATGTTACTGATGCTAGACTTACTGCTTTGTTTATATGAAAAATAACAAAAATCATGAAACTTCTGCCAAAAAAATCACCTCCATCCTCCATTTGTCAGGTACAACTCAAAGTCTGACTTCTGCCACATTGATGACTGTTATCCATTCACCGACCTGGACCTGGCGACAGATGAGTCAGGCGTCTGGGTGATCTACACCACCAACCAGGACTTTGGCAACCTGGTGTTGTCCAAGGTGGAAGAGGGCAGTCCACCGACACTCGGCCAAACCTGGCACACTTCGGTCTACAAGAAAGCGGTGTCCAACACCTTTATGGTGTGCGGCGTTCTCTATGTAACCCGCTTTGTCAACAAAGACTTGGAGGAGATCTTTTATTCATTTGACACCAGGACAAAGGTGGAGAGGTTCGACGTTGGCATCTTCATCAAAAAGATGTCCCCCCACATTTACTCCATGAACTACAGCCCTGTGGACGAGATGTTATATACCTACAGTGACTACAACATGGTGTCCTACAAGCTTTTGTTTTCATAAATGAATAATGCTGATAACATTTCTCAAAGTCTGTATTTACACTTTCTGAAGATGTTTCGCTTAAGAATCATTTAGTAATCTTTGCTCTGTAACTCTGACATCAGTACCATCACTGGAATATAACTGTTTTCTATGCAATCACATGTCTGCTGTTTGAAATACACAGAATAAAAGTGGAGAGACGAACTAAACATGAATAATGTGGTGTGTTACATTTTCAAATCTGCATTGATGTGTTCTCATCCGATAAGGTGAACATAGTGGTACATACACAAGCATTGCTATATCTTTTACCACTTCATTCCCAACAATGTGGCACATTGTGAGTCATCAAGATACAAAACTGCTGCAGGCAAGGACATTAACTTTAGTGCACGTAAGTCAACAAAAAAGAAAAAATAAATAAATAAATAAATATATATATATATATATATATATTTATATATATGAAAAACTGTAAATATGCCCCATTATGCCCCATACAGCTAAAACAAATTCAGTCAGTCAAAGTTGACTAAGAAAGTTGGTCTGTAAACTGCTGAATTTTGTTTTTTCAATCACACAAGTTTTGCCTCACACCCAAGAGGCTTCTTCATTTCTAATTGACTGAGGAGTCTCAGGTTTTAGCTGATACCCACGGCTCTTTGGTGCTCCTGGCTCCTGGCTCTTGTAGTGACCATTGCTAGAGTCACCAGAGTAAAAAGTAAATGTCTTTTTGGTAGATAGAGCATAAAACACATTGGGTAGCACCACTGTGTTTAGTGACATTATTTCCCTCTGTTTAGCAGTGTTTCATGTGAAGCAAACATTGCCATCAGATAGCAGATCAAATCTCAGATTAAGTTGAAAACATGTTTTTACCACTGCTCAGATAGAGTAGAGAGTCTGAGGTGGCTGGAGGTCACTGGTGCTGGAAGAATATCAAAGTTTGAAAGTGCAGAAGACTTTGTGGTTCTAGGATTCAGGAACAGAAAGTGATTAGTTTGCATTTAATAATTCCTGAGAAGTCCACAGTCAAAATGTTTGCAACATTATTTTCAAATGTTTAATTTTGTAGTTTTTGTTTTATGTGCAATGTGTTGTTTAATAACTAGGGAAATTTTGTGCATACTAAACTCCTTTAATGGAACCATAAATAAAGACCTACATTTTTTTTTGTTGACTTGCCCCTTAAAGACTGGATTTTGAGTCTCCACTGTGTGCCTGTGGAGATTGGTGACATAGGCCTTCAGTATATTAAGACTGACAAAATCCTTTGAATAGTCAGATGAACACAAGTTGCTAACACTGCATAAACCCTGATACCTGACAGTTTAGCTTTGCTTAGATTATTAATCAATTAAGCAGTATCTTTAACCTTTTGGTCTTTTGCTTTCTATCTATTGTATAATTATATGCATTGTATGAATAAAAATATAAATGTCTTTGTATAAGGAGTAGGAAAGGGGGGCTGACTGAGACAATGCATGCACAGGACTGTGTGTGGATGTATTTTTCTTTTTCTTTTTACAATTTTGCTTCACATAATAAAATGGAGAAGCTGGAGTAAATGTGAATCTGGATCAGGACAGCTCCATCAGTTGTTTTTATTTTTTGTCCATGTTTATTTTGTACTTCTTTCTTTAGTTGCATCTCCACTTTCCCAGGATCCTACATTTCTAAGAAGCTGTACAGCCAACGATGACTTTAGAATGACCTAATTTTTGAGTTAGGAAGACTTTAAATATAATTGACAAAACAATGATCATACAATATGCCACCAGTTTTCATTGAGTTGTTCCCAAAAGATGAGCCTGATACCTAAAGCATCTATTATTGTTATTACTGATTTTTTGATGACATTTTATATGTAGGCAACAGACACACTGCATGAAAATAAAGAAATGGGCTACAGTTGTTTTCCTTATAAAAATGTACAAATATATTAACACTGTAAAGGTAAAACAAAACGTTAACACTGAAACTCAAATTACCCGACACCTATTCAAACATAACCAACCTTTATGGGGGGGTCAACCCTAACCTACTCTCTGTATGACTGTTGTATATGTCTGAAATGGTCTGGAGTCTCTGGGGGGTCTCCTGCTCTGCATGGCCTTGTTTCTTGTTTATTCAAGCTGTTTTACCAAAATGTCCTTAGTAACAAAAAACAGTGAAGGATGATGACTTTTTAGTTATCTTATTAAATATATTGCTGCATTCATATGTTACACGCATGTTAAAAACTTTACTGTGGAGGATATGTAAAAGAGGATATGATAACAACGGTATGATGAAAGGGCAGAAACACAGGAAACTCCTGTGTTCGGCATAATTAATGTGTAACTCCACAGTTTGGCAATTTCAGAGTTTCATATCCACATAAGTGGCTTTTTGACCCTTTGTGACTCACTTGGGACAAGACACAAATCTGCTGGTTGGTCATCGATGAAGTTAATTGAGCACTAACAGCTTCTGTCCTCATCAGTCCACCACTCATTTCTCTGAACATGCTGCTGCTGCTGCTCCTGCTTCTGCCATCAGTGAGTTATACTTCATATCCTTTCTTTGCAAATTAAGAATTTAAGTGAAAGTTAAAGACATTAGACTGAGGCATTTTACTATTTTTGTTTGTTTGTTTTGTTAGTTTCTTTACTGTACTAGGAAAGCCCCTGTATATATTATATGTGTTTTGCATATGTACATGTACAAGTATTAGGTTGACTCACTGATGTAGCAGGTTACAGATGACTATTTATCCCGTTAAAAACATAATAAGTACAGCAAATATTTTAGTAACCTTTTTTAATTAATGTCGCTTATTGCATGTCATTACTTTTGACTATTGTTGTAACACTTATTTTGAAGTGTAATCATGTAACTCCATGTAACAATAACTATTCACTTTCCAACACTGCTGCAGGCTGATGGCCAGACTCACCGTGTGTCTGGACAGCAGAATGATGACTCTTGTATGTGTGCAGTGGACTTTAACCAGTGGACATTCCCTGCTGTGAGGTATGAGGCTGCTCTGAAGCAGATTCAGACCTGTGGAGGATCTTTGGACTCCTTGCAGGAACAGGTGAGAGCAAAACTTGGCAGGTATCATTTTACAAAGTTAAGTGCGGTACTAAAGTCAGACTTGATCGAATCTAGTCCAATTCCACCTTTGACCTGACAAATAATGTTGATGCAGTGGTACTGAGCCACATGATGCTGGTTAGAAGCATTTACTTTAAAGACACATTTTCGTTGGATTTAACAATTACGATTCTTAAAGGTCCAGTGTGTTTGGGATTTAATGGCATATAACAGTGAAGTTGCAGATTGTATGTGAATGGATATCTTTCCACCTAGCCTCCTATTCCAAGTGTGCAGGAGAGCTTACAATGGCTGAGAAACTAGTGAAATATGAAAAAAGGCCTTCTTTAGAGCCAATTTTTGGTTTGTGGTGGTGCAACATGGCAGACTCCGGTGTCCCATGAAAACACAACAATCATTATTTTCAGGTGATTACACACCAAGGAAAACAAACGTATGAATATAATCTTCTATTTCTACCATATTCTACAAACAGATCCCCCTAAAATCCTACACACTGGACCCTTAATATCACTGCTATCATGACTCAAATGTTTTGTTACTGTGTGAAGGTACACTATGCAATATAGAACATTTCAGAAAACATGACACTGGCATCCTGAAAACACATTCTTTTGTCAAAAACCTTTTTTATTTTGTCCTTATATCCTTGCAGTTGAAAGTATCCAGCCAGCGTCTCCCCTATTTCCAGGCTCTGGTTGAGAATGTGACGGCCCGACTGGAGCCTCACAAGTACCTGCACAACCAGAGCCTGTACACGGCCTTGTCTCTGCGCCTGCTGGGTGAGGAGCTCAGCCAGCTGGAGGAGGACATTGGTGTTGTTCACAGACAGCTAGGCAACTCCCAAACACAGAAACTCTCCAAAGAGGTACATAAGAACATGCCGTGAAGACATGAAAGTCATTCCTAAAGTAGTAGCGCAAGAGCAGAAGTAACATTATGTCGAAGTTGATTAAACCCTGGGGGTTAAAGTGTCATTAGCATAAAAATGAGAAGATCTAACCTGTCTGTATACAATGTTCTATATGTGTGTGTGTGTTTTTGTCAGGTGGGCAAATTGCGTAAAGATGTAGACAAGATGTATACATCTAACACAATTAACATGAAGACAGTCAAAGAGAGACTGCGCTACCTGAGGAACAGCGCTGAGTCCTGTAAATCAATCCCCAAAGACTTCAGAGGTAAGAATGCTGTTTGTTTGTTTGCATGTTTGTGTGCATGTGTATACAAGACAGAATTACTCATTTTTTTAGAATAACTTTGACCAACTAAGAGATCTCATAGGGAATATATGTATTAGCACTGATAAAATATAAGCAACAAAACTAATGCTGACAAAATTCTGTCATATAGCTGAAGGAAACCCTGCAGGCAGTACTCAGGGTTAAAAGAAAGACTAATACCTTCTTTGCTTTGGACAATCATGCAGAACACTGTTCACTTTTTGAAACCAAATCTATGCAATCTGGCAGAAAGTAATACTCTCGACTGAATTGTGCATCACCAGATCATCAAACCCCTGTTATCTCTTTCTGTTTCCAGGCCAGGACAGGCACTGCCTCCGGGGCCTGATGACTAACATCAGTAATCCTGCCGTTACTAAAATCAGTCCCTATGGTAAAACCTACACCTCTGGGTCTTGGGGAAAACAGACCCTGGTGGATGATGGGGAACA
>JAQMCX010000050.1:5592916-5675141 GCA_029814765.1 Acanthurus leucopareius
CCCCCCCCCCCCCCCCGCCCGCGCCCCCCCCCCCCCCCCCCCCCCCCCCCCCCCCCCCCCCCCCCCCCCCCCCGCTAAAAGGGTGCAAGCAAAGAATAAGGAAACACTTAGCAAACACAAGAATGACACTTAGAGAACAAAAACAGTTGCCTAAATCTTTAAGTGCTGGGTGACAAGAGTGGTTTGGGGGTTTAGTAGCAATACATATGGTATTTTACAGTGGAGGAGGGAAGAAGATGGCAGACGAAGGAATCTGAAGGAGATAGATAAAGATAGAAAGAGCTGGTCCACTTTTTTTGGGAATTTTCCTTCCTGTCTATCCCACCGTCTCCTCTTTGCAATCATACCTCCCTGTCTCTCTCTTTCTATCCCTCTACCCCCTCCTTCCCCCTTTCTACGGCTGGCTCAACTCAACTCAGCAGGACACCTCCATGGTTTGGGTGACGGTGCCGACTCCCTCGGTGCTGTCAGAGTGGGTGCATGCCCGAGAGCGGGACCCATCCATGGAGCTGGCGCTGGTCAGGGAGGCCGTCCTGGAGCGTGCTAGGCGGGTCATACTGGCGGAGGGCACTGGATGGAGGGGGAGGGGGAAGATTGGAGGGGACGTGAGAACAATTTAGCATTACATTTTGTAAAACAACAGTGTGATAAGTTGATGTTGGGGTGATGTGGGGGGTTACATGCCAAAGTGAACAACTGAAGAATATTCCTGTTTGTAGCTGGTGTAAAAAGGCAACTGGTTGACTTCTGCAATAGCCATGAATGGTTGAGATTGTTCGTCTAAGCTGTTAGTGTGTCAGAAACAAACTGTCAGCACCATGCACAGAAGGAACTCTCAGCTTAGTTTCTGTTGTATAAACACATACATATATGAATAAATTTTATGTATAAATGTATGTATAAAAATTTATGTATAATTTTTTTTACTAAGAGTCAAAGTTCATTATTATGAAATTGGATTACGGGCATATTATTGACTGAGTAATACAATCAGTTAGTTATTTGTATTAGAGCAAGTGAGCAAATAGGCCTTGAGTTAATATTGTTTGACTACGGCTGATTCCAATATCAATAAAGAGCCATCAAACTCTATGTATATATACAAATGTATCCTGTTCTTTCTCACACAGTCTCTGCCCTCCACTGGAATCGATGGGTAATACTTTCCCCCAACAGCACGCATGCATTCCTGCAACTGCCTGGGAAAGTTGGCGCTGTGCGGCCTTTGAGGGAAAATTTACACAACCTTTTCAAGCCTCAGGAACTGTAACTGGTATGCCAACACTTCAAACCTCTAACTGTAGTTCTATAAGCAATAGCAGAGGTCTCTTCCTGTTGACCCTGTCACTCCTGCACTGCTCATTTGAAGGATTGCAGGTAGCTGTACGGTACACTGCAATCTATACTGTGTGAGAAATATATATTCAATAGGCACTTCATGATTAGACATTTAGGTGTATGCAAATTACAATTAGGTGCCTTTTTTTGGAGGAGTGTGTTCTATCCATTGAATCTGGTGGAGGGTGGAGCCTGTGAGAAATTGAAACTACATCAAGTTTCTGCTGCCCAATCTCCTTTAATGCCATAACTATTACTTCTCCAATGTTAGTAGTATTTAAAGACATGATCATTTTTACAAACTGGTCCATGTGGCTTTGCTCAAAGCAAGCTGAAGGCCATGCAAAGAGCAATATTGGAGATGCAATGGCAAAGGAATAGGGGGAAGGGGAGGGTAGTATATTTTTCCATGGGAGGAAAAATTTTTTAATAAAACAAAGATGGGGGTTAAATGTCCTTGGGGTAGTAAAAAATGAAATAAAATAGAAATTATAAAAATGTAAAAGTTATTTCATAAAAGCCCAAAATATTTCAAGAACCAAATTAAATTAAAATAAATTTTAAAATGCCGATGTAATCGAACAGGGAAGCAATAAGAGGTCAGAGGTGGATAGGGAGGAGGAAGTACCTGGCCCTCCACTCAACCTCCGATCCTTCACATAAGCGACTGAGAGAACGGGTAAGGGAGACAGAGGGCAAGATTAACACAACGCATGTCCCTCTGCATAAAATACATGACAATATCAAACTGAAGCACTACTACAATATGACTGCTAAAAAAATATTTTGAAGAAATTATTGCAAGGGTAAAAGACATAAACATCACATCCTCTCCAACCCACAACTGTCTTTTTTTAATGGTTACTTACTGTAGCCCATTCCCTGTAGGAAATACTTGAAGGCTTCAGTCAGCTTTCCAGGCTGGAAAACAACATGTCAGAGTTTAAATTTCATTGAATTTGGAGCTAAATGTCTGATATGGATGATGTGGTCATTCTAAACTTTTATATGTCATCTGATTGTATGGCAGCCTGTGGACATTGTAAGGTAGTTACCTGTGTGAGCTGAGGAAGTCCACCAGAGTCGGCCATCTACCACGAGAGGAGAGAACAACAATGAACCAAACTGTAAGTTCTCAACCATCACAGATACAGACACTCTATTCTTGCTTTTTTTATGCCAGCAATACTCAGCTCTTCTTTAATTTATAATTTGGGTGTAAATGAGGTATTTAACAAGTCTAAAACTGGAAGTTTGGGTGTCCCAAAATGTAGGTATTCAGCTGTTTTCTCCCCTAAGTTTTGAGAGTATACCTGTTGAGTAATCACGCATCTAGTGCTGAATTTGGTGTGCTATTTGCAGAACAACTTACAACTTTATTTATAGATTTATAACTTTATCTTTTGTTGAATGTATGACTTTAACTGCTACCAGGATTTGTTGATTATAGTAAATTCTCTTTTGTGTTTCTGTTACTGTCATTTATTTCCTAAGTGTCTACATGCATTTTTGCTAAATAATATTTTACAAACTACTCTATGTTCAGTCTACAAAAAGTGGAGTAAAGGCTGTTTCTCTTCTTCTGTCACATATGCCTCACTACAGTTATGCTGTTGCATACAGTATTTAAGAATTAGAAAACTAAACTAAAATATTGGATTTGTTAAAATGTGTAATTTTGCTGTTCTTCCATTGAAGTGCTCATAGTTCTAAATGATCCTGCTGTTTTATTGCAGTGATAAAAATGCGCCTACTGTTTCCAGTTGATCAGTATATTAAAATACAAAATCTAATGTCTTTATTTTGATGCTAATTTTGCATAATCTAAATTAAATTTATCCTTGCATAACAAATCAAACTTAAGGTCAGTGATGCTTTCACTGTAGGTCAAGTAAAAGACAAAGCTTACCTTTAAAAAGGTGGTGTTGGTGGGGTCCAGTTTGGAGTTGCACTCAACCTTGAGGACAAACACAGCAGGTTGAACTGATTAAGTTGCAGCAGGAGCAGAAAACATGCTAACTTTATGCAGCATTAAAAATGGTCAGGACTTATGAAGAGGACCTGTGGATGCACTGTATGTGTACTTCATACATGAAGACTATATTAGTCCATGTGTATGTGAGTGACCCAGAAGCTGCAGTGTGCTGCAGAGATGAGTCACTCATACAGCCGCAGTGTGCTCACACACACACATGCACACACACACACACACACACACACACACACACACACACAGAGCAGTAAACATGACCACTCACACTTGTGAACACACACAAACACATGGACAACATAGAGAAACGCACTGCCATACACACAAAACATGGTTTTGCTCTCTGCTGCTTAGTGCTGCATTTAATCTTTAATCCCTCACACAGATTACCAAATTACATATTTCACTGCTCCAGCATGGTAAATATAGAGACATTACAGAAATGCATTTATGTCCATGTTTCATCTTACAAAATTGTTTTCTTTAAAGCTCTTGTAAGGAGGAATTGTATAAATGGGCTTCATCTGCACAGATAATTATCACAAATCGCATTCAGATTTGCAAATTTACAACAGGACAGTTGCAAATGAGTGGCAGGATATGCAAATGTGAGTCTTAAATCTATGTAAGTCTCAATTATTATATTCTCAAATATTCCGCTCCTCTCTCATTCTGCCCACTGGGTATAGAGGAATGTGTCACATAATTGGAGGCAAACACTGCAGCCTCAACTGGCCATATTAACGGATATAAAATATTAACATGACCTCCATCTGTCACTTCCAATAAACCCATAAAAAAAACCTTTGCTTTGTCATACTGCTTCCAATGTCATATTCCATCTCTCCATCTCTCTTTCTTTCCAAGATGTTTTATAACACCCCACCAACACCATCACCACCCTCCCTCTGTATACCTCAGTTCCATCCCTCCATCTGACAGAGTGATTTGATTTAAATTTGAACCAGATTAACTGGTGCAGAAGCATAAATATCTGGGCCACTTCAAACTAGGAAACCCGGCAGACAGAGCGAGGCCATCTGGCCCCTGGAGAACATGCACATATACGCACGCACACACACATGCACACACATGCACAAACACTCACTAACACATACACACACACACACACAGAGTCCCTTGGGGTGCAGCAGGGATGTAGTGAACCAGGTCTGTGCTGGCTGACCTGTTTCTGTTTTACTAAATGAGGACAAACAGTCACTAACTGGATTTGCATGCCAAGTACAAAACACTGAACAAGGAAGGAAGAGGGGGAGGAGCCCTCAGAAAAGGTGGGTTAAAAAAATGAAAGGAGGAGTAGTGACTCACCACTCCCTCCTCAGCAGGGGCGTTGTCTCCCACCACCAGCATCACAGGACACCTAAAGAAACATTAAGGATATTAAGACAAGTAGTCAGAGGAGACTTGATATTGATTTTGAACAAGAATTGTGTCTGTTATTTGAGAATTAGTTGGGTTTTTTCATGTGCATTATTCAAAATATTGGTATTATTGATTTTGCTCCAACAACAGCCTATAATCCCAAAGTATAGTATTTTTAGTCATGCTAAGCAGCGAATTTCACATATTAGTATTTTCTTATTGATAATTGGGATAAAAAAAAGTGAATAGTTATCAGAATTGTTGACCTTTTGATTCTCCTGATGAGATAGTTAATGAATAGTGGACCTAACTGGAGTGTATCCAAGGTTAATATATATATATAAGGTCAAAAGTCCAAACATAAATTACAAGTTTTTTTAACTGGATTATGTACATAATTGTATCATGAAACCGTGTCTGCAGACTCACTTCAGGGTCTTGGCATTGATCACAGTACCACTGCGATTCATCTCCAGGTCCCTCCGGCTGAAAGGAGAAAAAAAATACAAAATGTTAAAATGACGTGCTGGTGTGTTTATGTGTACCAGGTTTGTGCGTTTGAGGCGTGCAGGTGTGAGTAGGAAAATGTCTTTCTCCACCTGTTGTACATGTTCCAGAAAAGCTGCAGGTTGAACTGGTTGACAGTGTTGTTGATCTGTTGCCTGTAGCTCTGCACCAGCTCTGTGTTGCTCATCAGCTCCTCCTGCATACAAACACACAAATCGACTCAGAACATTTGCAACCTTGCCATGTTTTATTCTTTTTTCAAGAAGTAACAAAAATGGAATAGCAAGTGAAAAAAAACACTATCCAGTTTTCTCTCTGAATCATTAGTTTACCTGGCTGAAAAGGTGTGGCAGCACAGTATCTGGCAGAGTGCTGGTCAGACCTGACAGCTGGAAGAGAGAAAGAAAGGGAAATGTTACTGACAAAAAACAAAAGGTATACCTACATTTGGAAATTTATGTTTAACACACCAAAAACTTGAGTATACAGTAAAAGACAGATACCTTGGTTGCAGCCCAATCAATCCAGCCTTTGCCATTGGGGTCAATATTGAGCAGAACCAAACCCTCCACCAGGTCAGGGAAGATCAGCTGAGAGCAGAGGACACAGAGACACAAGTGAGACTAGTTTATCTTAATGAAAAAACATTGGTCAGAGCACATTAACACTGAGTATCTGAATGTTTCTTCAGCATAGGCTTTTCCTGAACAGATCATGTGTGTGTAGTGCAGTACATTGTAGGAGAAACAGCTTGTGACTTACAGCAAACTTGGCGAGAATGTAAGCTCCAGCTCCCACACCGATCCCAACGATGCTCTTAAATCTAAAACAATAATCATGAATTAGAAGCAATGCTTCTCAATAAATGGTGATATATTATTGTAAATAGTTAATGTGTGGAGGCTACATTGATAAAAGAAGTGTTATTACAATCTAATATCCATGTATGACATTACAGAGTGGTACTGTTGGCAGCACAGACTGAAATCGATGCCTGTGCAGAGCTGTACATCTCAGCTATGGCTGAAACTTAACGTTCAGGCTATTATTACATCCTGTTGGCAAGACCCATCTTCACTCGATATTTTCTATTCTGCAACCAACTGAAAATTCCTAATGAAAGAAAAGTTATATCCATGAGGCCATGCTGTGTCAAAAGATTCAGAGGAAAAAAAATTATCTTGCAAATTTATCTAAGAAGTGTATTATCGGTTTTGTTTTTTTACATCATAGCTTTATTTTTTTGTACTTTTTATTAACTGAACTGAAATTACAGAAATCCTCATAATCATTTTGATTGTACTAAAACTGGTTTGAACTAGCTAGAGAAAAAGGTTGTCTTTGGTAGCTGATTTTGTGGTCTCTTCTAACTCACAAACAAGATGAGACCCTGGTTTGGCTCATATAGTATGTAGACATAAAAGTAAAGTGTTCAAACTCTTGATCAATCAGGGGTGTAACTTCACCACTCAACTATTCAGTCATGCATAAGTGCACTTGTGGCACTTGACCAGCTGTTGCAGTCTAGTCATTAAAACACCATGTATTTGACAGCTCGTAGAGAAAAAGGGGACATAGTTTGCCTGCAATTTGTTAAAATCATGGATGTGAATAACTGTAAAATATGTGTAATTTAAAAATAAAGAGCACCAACCCGAAGTGCTGCACCACAGTGGGCAGCATCCCAGCCAGCTGGTCCATAGTAGGATACTGGTACCTGTGGAGAGTGATGACATGTATTTAAGTCATCATTGTGTCTAACACTGTTTGAACAGTTTATAAGAGTCTGTTTATTCTTATTATCATGATGCATTCAAAGCACTTGGGAGGACTCAAAACCAAGCAAATTGAGATAATCCTAAATTATTTAGCTAATAATCATTATAAAAAGTCTGATCCCTTGATTGAATTTGTATTTTTTCTTGTGTGTGTGTGTAGGTTTTGTACCCCTGTGGCAACTGTGATGCTCCAATCTGCTGTCCAGGGGCGTCGACGTGGCAAACCACAAAGTGCTTGGTGATCTCCTGCATATCCTCATTGTTGAAGAAAGTGTTAAAGCACAGCTTGTCTGTGGGAGAGAGAGGGAGGGGAGGAAATAAGCAAAAGCAATATGGGAGGAAAAGACAGAGATATATTGTGAAAGAAACATGAGTGGAAGGTGGGAAGAAAGGAGAGGGTAGAGAGGAGGAGGAGAGGATGGAGAGTAGAGAGCAGAGGAATGTAATATCATTAAATATGCATTGATAGCACTCAGAGACCCTTAAGGTGTCCATCTGTACCACTCATCTTGTGCCAGAAGGACAAAACTTCTTCCGATTTACACTATGAATTATTCTCTCAGTTACTCCATGATGTGATTTTTTTATATTGCAAAATATCAGATTTTATCTGCATGATTATTGTGGCTTAAAAAAATGATAACAACACTAAGGTACATCGCACATATATATAGAGTAAAACAGCATTTATATCAATTTTTTTTGTCATAAATGATATGTATGGTATGTATGTACAATAGAGTCTCTCTTATTTGTGTACATGTTTCAATTTATTGACCTTTAATTCATTTTTAAATAAAGAGGATTATAACTAACTTCGGCTATATTTGGGCCTAAAACAATCTCTTCTTCTTCATCTTATTTTTCGTCTCTTCCTGCTTCTGTCTTATCAACAAAAAGAGATGAGTGACTCAGTTAGGATTTGTACAAAAATGTTGGGCTCTATTTATTGAACCAACATAAAAAAAAAAACTTGGAGCAGTGCATTCTGAAATAGAAAAATGTATAATAGATGTCAGCTCTCCGTTCATCCTCCTCCCACTGGCTTTGCAGTTGGCCTATTTTCAGTGCATGTGTGTCAGACTCGGTGAAACCTCGCATTGTGTCCTCCTTGGGCTCTGGCTGAGCACGTTAATTAAACGGACCAATTAGCAGATAACTGGGTTAGAGATTAAAGCACGAGAGGAAGGAGCAGTGACCATTTCGTCTTTGCAACGCTGGCACCCATTTTGGAGAGTTTTATAGGTACACCACAATGCCGATGGCGGGTGAGGACAGAGGTAAGAAGTTTCTCCCGCCTCGGTACACACTGCAGCGCTCAGCACATTCAGTCTGCACTACTGACTCCATGACCTACTTTCCCCTTCTGCAATTTCTTTATCACCCTCTCTCTATAAGCCTCTCTTTCTTTTATCCCTCTCCTTTTTTTTGTTCTATAACAATTCACCTCTTTTCTTCTCATTCTTGGATATTAAATCCTGCCCCTGCTTTTTCTCTATCACACACTTTCTATTTTTTCTCAGGCCCTCCTGTTCTCCTCTTCTCTCCTCAGTGTTTTTATTTCAGGCCTGGCAGACTGCTGTGCCATCTGCTGATTGGGAGTCTTTGAAATCTTCCTACCAATTTTCCCTTATGTCTTTTCACAGTGCGACTCCTTCATCCTTTACTTCCCTGCTCCATCCTGTATCATTATGCATCTCAGTTAAGTGATTCACTGACTGGCCATGAATACTAACAGCCTCAAGATTATCCTGAAGCAACAAAACATCCCGCTGTGCTGTTTTCTTTTGTTTATTTTCTACATTATATGTCACTGTTTTGTGATTTCTTTCTTTTGTTTGTTCTCACTTCTGGATTTTATTGTACTATTTTTGTCTGTTTTTGACTCAGGAAGGCTGCTTTGGGTTGTTTATTATGTTATCAGATGATCAGCTTGATAATTAATAAAAAACAAAGGACCAATAATCAGTGGGACAAACAGCAAAAGCCAGATATCTGTAGTCAGCAGAGCTGTTCACAGATCACATCCCTATTCCTCCTCCACCCATCAAGGCAGCGCCGCAGTGCTGCTGGCCCTGCCCTCCCTTCCTCTGCAGGATGGGGATGTTTTTCTGACCTACATTTCATCGATGCCTCTTACACTCACTCTGCCATTTGCGTCCTCATCTCTTCCTCTTTTCTATTTTTTGTCACCACTCGTCACACTGTAAGTCAAAATGTCCTCATTTGGTTTCAGTGTGATTTCATTCCTCCTTTCTTCTCTCTGCATTTCCATCCTTCCTTCCCTATATGAGTTTAAATCATTTTTTACTCCCTGAATGAAATTATTGATCACTGACCCTGCATTAATGGTGCTACATAGGGTGTCAGTGACTACATGTATGATATGAACATCATTACAATCAACACTCTGCTTTTAGACATCAACATGGAGCTTGAGATGTTTTTTTGGGTATCATAGCCAACTGTTGTGATGAAAAATTCTAATTTAAACAGTTACCTAACACCTGGCTAATCAGGAAGGATGGTCATGGGATACAGATTGGTCAAACATAGGACTTTTACACAGGAGACCAGGGTTTGTGTGTCTCATTTGAATCCGAAAGTCAGGGTTGATTGTTTTAAGGAAGTAGTTATTAAAAGTTTAACCACAATCTTTTCCAAAAAAAAAAAAGTTGTTTTAACTTGCTTAAACCTGATCAAACTGCAGTCACAGTTGACCAGAAGGTCAATTACACACTCTGTTGAAATGTCATGTTGAGTCGTGACGATGGTGACATGAACCTCTGCTGGAGGAGAAGACAAACGCATGTGTGTGTGAGTGCAGGCAGGATGGAGTGATGCCACACTGAGGCCAATTATCACCTCTGAAAAGTGCAGAAACACCTTACAGACAAGCCTGGAACATCAGTCAAGCCACGCATATACACACACACACACATGCACACACATACAGAAACATATTTGGCGAATACTCACGGTTCAGTCCCACATCGTGGTAGGTGAGGATAGCAGGCTTATTGCCTTTGGGGGCCCCACGGATCACTACGTGCAGCATCCCATAAGGGGTCTCAATATCATGTTCCTGTGAAACACACAAACACATGTTAGCTTACCTGGTGTTTCACACACACTCGTCTGTTTTCGCATGAAAATTTCCAGCTGAATTGTCTCCTGATAAACAGCTGTTATGATGAGATTAAAAAGAAACACCTTGCTGATCCGTAATCAGATGTTTTTGAGGCACGAAATATTGGTATATCTTGAACTATGGGCATCAGGAGACTCATTATTCAACCTGTTTAAACTTCAGTCAAAGAGCCAATAGCCAATTTCTGCACGATTGTTCCTCATTAATCATTAGTGATACAGCTTTCACAGCAGTAAGACAGATGTGCTGAGGCTCTTTTAGATAACAAGGTCTTTAATTAGTGTGAGCTGTAACCTAAGTGATCCTGACAATAAGCTATTGGAAATGGATTGACTTAGCAAGTCACGCTCTGCAGTTATTGAGTAGTGGATTGCTTTAAGAAACATAGAATTAAATAGTTTTTAAAGTAACAAAAAGAAAGACAATATCAAAAATTTAAATTTTGCTCAAAAAGGATTGTTTGAATGAAATTGTGTAATACAATCATGTAATAAACTTTTACTGTGACACACTCATTTTATTGTATTTATTTTTTGTTTAGCCCTCTGAGATACAAGATCTCTTCTTTCAGGGAGTTCTGGTCAAGTCAGCAGGATAAGCAGTTTCACACACAGACTTAATATCATGTTTGATAACATATAACACATAAAAGCAACATGCAGGAAACAGTAAAAGAGGAGAAACATATGGGACATACAATAAAGTCCATAACACATTCCACCAAGGACAAGGACTGTGTGAAACTGTGGCATGTTTCCCTCAAGGTAATTTTTTTAGTCAATAACAGGATATGTTGTCACTTTCATTTATGACTCAAAATCTCATTTGAATTTAAAATTTAAACAAACATCTTTAAAACATTTGAAAAACAGGAGTTTGTGCCAAATTGTGATTGGGTTTTTTTTTTAAAATGGAAAAGTAAAGAACAAATCTGCAGATTTATTTCTAGAAACATAAAAACTGGAAGAACATTATGTAAATTGGCATCTTACAGTAAATGTAATTATATTTTTATTATTAGTAGTATTAGTTATATACTATTACAAATCCACAAAACAAGGTGACTCTGACAATAGTTTGTATTTTTAAACAATAGAAAAAATGGGGAAGGAAACATTTAAAACTGGACAAACACTACCAAAAAAGCAAAAATGTGAGGGAATCTGAATGGTGGTTCAAAATGAGGTATTTTATTTCTCCTCATATCACAACAGTGTGATTCATCTGACTCATGTTGGAGGGGTTGTTGCTTGGCCGGGTGTTTTGCCCATCTGTTCTGAGTTCTGCCCAAAACGTTTGACTCCAAATTCATCCCTTCTTATCCTTAGTGCCCTTTCTGGAAACAAACCAGAACACAACTATTTTTGACTATTTTAGATTTTGCTTTTAATTCTAAAAGCAAAATAATAATAATAAAAAGATTCACTCTATTTTGATTAAAGTCATACCATCTAAATAATGTGGAGTCTATTTTAAGCATGTTGTTTCTTATGTTGCACACAATTCTAAAACATTTTCAAAATTCATTGGCATAAAATGAAAAAACAGACCTCTGAGGTTTCATACATGCGTCAAAAATTTGGCTTGCTCTGCATCCAAATCTCTCTTGTTATGACCCACATTTTGTCAGGAACGGTTGGTCAGAGCCAGCCAAACTCAAAATGGAGGTAGGAGATATGTGTTACCATGAGCTGCGAAATGTAGGCACACACACACACACACACACACACACCCACACACAAACACTGTCACACACAAAACAGTGGCGTTTTGGGATTATTATGCGTGGTTTAGGCAGTAAACTGCTCTGAAGCCAATGATGCCGAATCTCCTGTTTACATACAGAGATCTAATACACACTGACATCGTCATCACTGTCCTTCACACCTGAAACCATTCATACACACAGAGAAACAGCAAACAACAAAAATTCTCTGTTAACCTGCCACTGTCAATCTGCAGAATTTCTCACCAGCTGCCTGCTATTTATAACATACCAGTGATTTAAAGAACTCCCAAATGACTCACAGCACAGAAACAAACAGCAGCCAACTGCTAAAAATTCTGCAAAGTCCCTCCAGCAGCAGATAGTCATGCAACCAGCAACTAGGAGTTAATCCAACCAGATTATCTCTCTATTATTTCAGCGTCAACATCAGTGTTATCTGCAATCAGCATTCTAATTTGAGGCAGTTACAGCATCAGAGGCTTTGTTCACAGTCTGTTTCCAGTGACTAGATTCTGGTTCCTGATGACCTTCAGATGTCCAAGGGGAAAACACAGTCATTCGCATTTTTTTCTTATTGGAGGTGGACATCCAATTTTAATAAGATGACTGATGTTCCAAAGCAGTGCAAATATAGGAATTTATTTCATTTTATAATGATTTAAGCACAAAGAGCAGAAATCTCAGCTACGTCACAATGCAACACATGAGGCAAAAACAAATAAAATTAGCTGCATGAATCAAACCGTCACTTAAACACACACATATACCTTTAATCATCTGTTTTAAGGTTCCCAAAGTGGATAATACCGCAGAGGGATTAACACATCCATGCACACACACACACACACACAAACACTGTCGCACACATGCTCATGTGTTTGTCCGCAGAGGTATGTGCATCTGCGCATTGCCATACTGCTGAGCTGAAGTGTGTCAGTGGGCCAGAGTCAAAGAATGACCCATCATTTGACAGTCATGCTGCATTTTTCCCCTCTGAATACAAATTACAGAGTCAATACAATTCTCTCATTAACACTGTAATACAAGTGCACCTTGTTGAATGCCAGAAAATTTTTCTTTCTTTTCTCTCTTTTCTTTTCTTTTCTTTTCTTTTCCTTTTTTCTGCAAAACATAATAAATTCAACTCAAATTTTAATTTAAATTCAAATTCAATTCAACATTTGGAGGCAAATACAAGTAGCTGGAAAAACATCATCAGACAATTTGCAGAGACCAATAAATTTATCCTGACGTAGCTTACACCGCATCCAAATAAAGACTCATAAACATACTCAGCATGTAAAGTATACATCCTCCCATCACACACTCATCCCTGCCACTCACCCCGTCCCAGCACTCAGGCATGGCTCCACAGTAATGGAACTGTCAGCTGATGAAGAAGAAGAGAAGAGGAAGATTTTGATGTGCAGACGGGCAGACGAGCGGCCAGGCCTCTCCTGTTTTAAGGGACTAGGTCCTGGTGAGCACTCGCTGTAAAGGAGGGTAGCTGAGTGGTTGATACTGCAGGCTGCTGCAGTGTCTTTGTCTGCTCTGCACTGCTCCCACCCAGACTCTTAAGCTCCGAGCTGCAGCCCTGCCCCTCCTCACCTCCCTCCCCTTCTCCTCACGCTCCATAGGCACTCAAAACAGGGTGCTGGGCAGGCTGGAGATGATTTGCTCAGAACGTTGCTTCTCCTGCTTCACGATTGGTCGGCTGTCTTGTCACTCCTTAGCATGAAGACCCTCTGTCTCTCATCAGCACCACTGCTCCAGTTTTAATCGGTTTCTGCTTCTCTGTCTTTTTGTTTTCCTCAGTGACCTTGTTTTGTTTCAGCCTTTTGGCAAAAACGAAAAGCCTGTGTGCATGAATTAACTGCAATGAGGCTGAACAGGGTTACAGGGTGAATCAAAGGAAAATCAGCACTCCTTTGTTGCAACACTGTCTTCACTTTTCTAAAAATATATTGAGTGGCATCATACTGTTTAGGACTAAACTAAGAGAAATAGAACCCATCACACTTTTTACGTTTACATTTTACTTCTGAAAAGCAAAATCACTGCAGTCTTTTTGCATCAAATTTAACATACAAATTTGCTGATTTTAAGAGACAGAGAGTCCAAAATGGAGAAAACTACATCTGGCTTAATAACATCCTGCACTTCTTATTTATTTAACCTTTATCAAATCCATTGTAAACTCAGTGTTTCTATTCTATTCTATTCTATTCTATTCTATTCTATTCTATTCTATTCTATTCTATTCTATTCTATAATACTAAATTAGATACAAGTATTATATTTTTATTTTTTTCTTCTCTGCCACAGATGCTGTATGTACAAAATATACAAGCAGATAACACACTGCTTGCTGTTGTTAGCTGAGGTGCTGCATCAACATAGTCGCTGTGTTAGTCCAGGGAAGCTGTGGCCTCTTTATAAATTCAAAGGTTCCATGTGTATGATTAAGTGGCATCTAATAAAAAGACTGCAGAGTGCAACAAACTAAATATCCCTCTGCTTCCTCTACACTTCCAAAAGTGTTGGAGAGCCTTCAGTGGCAGCAAAAAATGCAAAATGTCCTGTAGAGCTGGTGCTTGGTTAGAAACTGAGAACAGGTCTTTTGGAAAACTCTGATCAAGGTAGATACTCAAAAACTCCCTTTACTATGTTGTCGTGTGGATGGAGAAACACCTTTGATGGCTTGTGACGACAGTTTTAACACGTTGTCACTCATATGTGACGTCAAAGCGTGGGCCATGTTCTCATTCTCTAAATGGAACAATATAGTGCTGGTGTCAATTTGACTAACATGACTGTTTCCTGTTTTATGTTTGTTCATAAATGTACAGTTAATCTTTCAGAATGTTGAGGAACAAAGCCATCAGAAAGTGCTACTGAGGTCAGGACACAAACCAACAATCTTACTACACGGTTCCCACGACTGCTTTGCAGGTTTGAAACTAGAAGTGGTCAAACCTACAGTAGCACATAACCTACCTCTACCGCTTTTTATTCATGCTACTGATTGGCTCTTATGGCTTTAGCGTTAGAGTTATATCGCCACCTGTTGGTTTTGTCATGCTCATGATAGAATGTCAGTTGTGTTCTTTCTGTTCTCATTTGACCTAAGACCTTGTATCTGTGAATGAAACCTGTGCACTGTGTACTAGGCTGAGTGTACACTGATAAGATTCAAAAGCTCTTGGAAGCAAGCTGTGATTTGTGATATAAGGCTATTGACCTAAAATAAGTTAATTCACAAGCTGAATATGGCATCTACTGTATATTTCTACGCTGCCCTGTTGAAAACAAGTCTCAAGCTAAGCATTGCCTACATATTATGTTTGCTCTTAATTTTCTGTCTTTTGTAAAACACTTTGTAACCTAGATTTTTTTTTTTTAAATGAAGATATGCATAATAATTACAACCTTTAAAGGGATTGCTTAAGATGTAAGGGGTAAAAATCCAATCAGTTAAGAGCAAGTCAATTTTGGGACCATAAAACAATATAACATATATATATATATATTTTTATTTAAACCCAGCTATAACCCACTATTGTCATTCTGTTTACTATTTGCAAATTAGAAAGAAATACCTTCCTCTGCCCACAGCTGAGGATGCACTTATGCAAAACTCTGCTTAAAATGTCTAGGAAATAAAATAAGAACCCTAGCAAGAAAAACCCCAATCAGCAGTTAAATCCACCTAAAATAAAACAATACTTAAGTTTGCTAAAGGCTGAGTCGGGTACGTGCATATTCACATGCCTGTAATGGTGTTAGTGTGTCACTATCATGCTGACTGCAGCACACACACACATACAGACACACACACACACACAATCACACCAAAGTCTCCCAGCTCTTTTCAACTCCATCTCCCCCCTTTTCTCTCCATCTATCCCCCCTTTCCTGTTGACAGAAGACTCAGCATGCTGACTCAACATCAGATGTCACTCTTTGTTTTGTCTCTCACTGACTTCGCCCCTTTTTCCTCCACAGCTGAAACTAACTCTGTCCGTCCGTGCTGACTCTGGATAACTCTGTCTATTTTAAACACGTAATCTCTGTCATCAAGCAGTCGGTGACCAGCGATGGGCAGGAGGGTGAGGAGAGTTTGATCTAAGATCCATATTAGAAAGATACAACAGGATTTAGCAGAGACAGAGTAGATAAAAGGTGGATAAAGACATCAGACGAGTTAATTTCAGTAAATTTGCAGAGCTTTTACGATTAGGCTGTGTGCTTTCACACATGCAGTTCCCTGACATAACCAGAAAGGATTTCACTTTGATCACTTTGATCTTCTGTGGGGTAAAATTCCTGTCATGGTTTTATAAAAAACTACACAACTGAAGTCGCCAGTCTGAGGTGTCTAAAGAGCTCTTTGATGAGCGTGCTAAATAACAGAGAAGGTAGATAATGCACACATCTATACCAAGGTCAATACAGATGAACAAAGCAACACACACACGCGAAAAAAGTCTTTACACAATGCTGCGAACTCCAAAGGAGACTAATAATGAGGCAATAGCTGTGTTTCCATATGAACAGACTGCAGTTTTAACCCAATTTTTAAATAAATCTTGAAAGAAAAAAAAAGATTGTGTATTTCTCTTCACAACTGTTATTAGAATATTAGGAGTTGGCTCTTTAAGATAAGCAGGTGGCACCAACTTTTCAGTCAGGTGTTTTTATATTAGTGCAGAAGAAGAGGGCATAACATGTTGGGGAAAAAAAGTAGCCATCTGCTGCTTCTCGCTCCTGCAGCGTTGTTTTAAACTCACCCACATTACCCCGAAATCTGCAATGATTTTCCAAAGCCTCTGTCTTACATTTGAGTCTGCAGCTGATGTTGTTTCCCATCTAATGTGGCATTTATGTTTGTTTCTTTTATTCAAGGAATGTTGAATCTCCTCATCAGTCTGCTTATACCCGACGTTTTGTTTGATGTTATTTTTACATTTCTGCAGTGGAATGGAGGCAGAAGCCTGAGTGAGATTTAAGTCATACAATTTCTATTCATCATCATTTATTTACTGAATCTTTCTCCATTGCAATTAGTTGCATTAACCTTTTATCAATACTTCAGCTTTTCCACCTCCTCCAAACTTTTTTTTTTTGATATTTCATGGGTTTTTTTAAATTTTCCTGTTTCCACTTTGCGCAATTTCAGGAAATACTGCCTCACTGAATAAGAGCTGATTCTCACTTCAAAATGGAGAATAAGAGCTTTTCATTATCTGGAACAAATTTTACACTTTAGCTAACACACATGGATGTTTTTTTAAAAAAGAATAAATTTATTCAAGAATGAATTCTGTAAAAGAGATGGATGAGGAGTCCTGTATCTTGCAGGCAGCTCGCAAGCAGAAGCAACACTGCTCTTAAAATGGGTTGTTATTTCCTGAGAACATGAAGTGTCAGGTTTAGGTGTGAAAGAGAGGTGCTTCATGAGCAAGGTCTCATCTCTTCCGTCTGACAATCAGCACACGTCTGACTAAAATTAACCAGCAGAGTTGTTACATGTGTTAGGCTCAACTTTTTCTTCAAAAAACCTGAAGGACTTCTCAAACTGATGGCGTCACGGTTCATGAAAGTTTATAGATTGGAGAGTTCAGGTGCTCAAGTTTCACACTGATGATTAAAACTTGAAAAAAAATCGTGCACCTACATGAAATAGAGGCTAGCTTTTATTTTTGGTCATGATAAATGTGAAAATCAGAGTCCTTCTTCCAACTCTTTTCTCAGCTCATTACATGTTTGAGGGTTTGCTATCAGCTGCTTCAGCTCTTTGCTGTTTGGTGCTTGGTACATAGCATTAGCTTGCATTAGCTTGCATTAGCCCTTCTTTAGGAAGTTACTGGTCACAGTTTTATACAAAGTAACACTGTTTTTGGTAGTTAATCAACATAAAAAAAGAAAGACAACAAAGTGAAAACCAAATCATCTCAAATACCCCCCTGGTGCAATATTGGTCATAAATCCTACATTGACTGCCTGTTCTG
This sequence comes from Acanthurus leucopareius, assembly GCA_029814765.1. Taxonomy (NCBI): domain Eukaryota; kingdom Metazoa; phylum Chordata; class Actinopteri; order Acanthuriformes; family Acanthuridae; genus Acanthurus; species Acanthurus leucopareius. The sequence continues at coordinate 5,610,804 of JAQMCX010000050.1, forward strand.
TATAGGAGGAAGAGTAGATGTGTCATCCACCTTTATTTATTTCAGCGCTGTATGTAGGTGTTAGCTTAGCACACTGATTGACGAAATTGATAACGTACAGCTAATAATATCAGCTAAGCCTGGCTAAGTAGCCTGGCAAACTAAAAGACGCCTTATGACCTCAGGCACAAGTTATGGTGGTTTTTTTGACTCATTGTTAAAATATCATAAATATAACTAAGCTAGGACAAAAATTTAACAGAAGCATCTTTGTACTGTCATGATATACTTAAGCATATTACTTTTTGTTTATTAAGACAGAGGTTACTAGAGCTGAAATATGGCACACCTTGAAACTCCAGTGTGAAAGAACAAATGAACTGTAATCTCAGTCAATCACTGACTCATTGCTGTTATTCAGACAAGCACTCATTTTTCATCCATCACTTAATTATCTCCTGTGCCAGGTCTCTGAAGGTTAGACCAGCCTCAGTGATAATTGGGTGACAGGCAGAAACACCTTGGACAGGTCACCCATCTGTCACAGGCCTGACACAGAGAGACAGACATGACACACAAGCTGTGTTCAATACTAGCATGTCTTTGGATGCACGCACAAGGAGAACATGCAAACTCCACGACAAAATCTGGGTTTATCTGGATAATCTTAGGGTAGTTATTATTCAGCTTAGCTAAATCATTGCTATCCATCTTCCACCTTCCCCCGTTTTTCTTTCTGCAGACTCAGGCAAGCGTTTTTGTTTACCCGAGTGAGCAGGCATGAGGAGATAACAAAGAAAGATGAGGGATGACAGACAGTGAGAACACAACACACAAGACTTGCTGATGAGAAAAGTAAGGAGAAGAAAAAGAGAGAGGCGAGCTCAATCTCAACATAGCACCGATGCACATATCAGTTCATACCTTCCAGTCCCCTGCCGGCATCAGCTGTTCACAGCTCTCCTTCAGAGAAAGACAAGCAGAGACAGACAGAAAGAACAAAATTAAAATAGAAAGGAGATAAGTAGTGTGAACTCACAAACACATTTTCCTCACGCAGTGAAGGGTGCTTTCACTGTCAGAGCTTAAAGCTGCCAGACTTATGGAAGAGCAGCACAAGCTGGGTACTGGAGGTCCAAACCACAAAACCACAGACAGAAAAAATGGCATTTTACAAAGACATCTTTATGTTGTCTCCTAACACAGAAAAGTATATAATATACTAAATGTAGCTATTTTTTTTGTGCACAAAAATCCAAGATTTTGCTAGCAAAACCATTCTGTATGCATTTGAGTGTATTTAAAGGGTACTCCAGCTATTTGGTGCACTGCAATAGTTTTTTGTTTTTTTTTATTGAGGAGTGAGAATTGTTTCAACAGAGGTTGAGATAGTCTCACTTTAAGTCTAAATTTGAGTTCCAAAGACACTGGATCCTAAACATCTCTTTTCCTATTGTAAACAACCTTGTCTTTAAAGTTCCACCACCAGTTTCTGACATTGGCTTTCATTACAAACACTGTTGTCTCCAAGTCCAAACTGTGATCACCCTGATGACACTATTATCACATCATGTCACATCACCTTAGTATTTTTTTTTTTTGTCAGACTCCCTCTGCAGAGACAGAAGACCTCATACAGATTTTAAAGGCTGGGTGGTACTCCTCATGGCTTTAATCTCAGATTTATGGATAAATTTGAGTGCTTCTTAAAAAACATTTTAGAGCACAAATACACCTGTTATACCATGTTCTTTCAGTGTATCTCGCTCTACTGAGACAGTAAAGATAATTTACCTAAGTGTGTGTCGGAGACCAGGAACAAATCAGCAGTAAAGAGTGAGGGAAGGTGGTGTTTTAAATAAAGGATAAAAGAGAGCACAGCAACCACAGCAAGCCACCTTAACAGGCATCTATGTGTTCAACAAATATTGGCGGGGCAAAAGATCAGAGCATCAAAAAAAGCATTTTTGCCCCAGTGGCGAGGGGGAGAATCCCTGCAAGCCAGCCTGGCTACTAGACTGCCAAAATCTCATTTTAAAAATTTAGAGACACTGATTGATGACAAGCTGGCTTCAGTAGAAGTGACAGCTGTCCCATGTAGTCAAAACCTTCCAGTTTTTAAACACACTTGATGTCGGGCAAAACGTTTTTGGATTCAAGGCTTGGAGAAAATCATTTTTTTCTGCAGTGCTCACTTTTTGTGGAATCTAATCTTGTCTCTGCATTTAAGAGAAGATGTATTGACATAAAACAGGTTTCCCATCCACAGCCAAATGCATGATGATATACCAGAAACAGATTCATGCTCAATGGCAACATTTAACTAATGTTAACTCTGCTATATTTTTTGTTAGATTTTAACACAACAGTCCAAGTTCACTGGTCTTAACCTGTGTTATTTCAGCACATGTCACTTAAGAACTTATTTCTGCTCTGCTGCCTTTGAAAAGCTTAAAGCAGAGCAGGAACATCTGGAAATCTGGACAAAAAAAATTAAGGGCATGCACATGAGGTTAGTCAGAACAGTCAGACAGATGGTTTTCACACTGCTTTCTTGTCAAACATGCACAAGTAAGTTCTTAGTTTGTGAGTTCATGTGGAAATTTCTTGAGATATTTCTGAAAGAAAATATGACAGGATTAAAGACAGACAATGTACAAATACAACATCAAAAGGAACAGTGGAATAATTAAGGTAAGGAAAAAAAGACCAAAGAAAGTCATATGTTATAAATTATTAGCGGTGACGACTGGAAAAGAAAGGATAGGAGTGGCACATCACTGAGTGACCAGAGTCAGATCATGAACACACCTAAAGAGAGAGAAGGATGTAACTAAAAACAACAGGCGCTGAAGCTGCCCTACAAGAGGAATGTGAGCACTTCATATAACACTGACTTTTCCAATTTGGTATTCTGACTGTATCATCACATGAGTGTCTGAATAAGTGAGACGGAAAAAATCCAATAAATTGATTTTTCTACTGAACTGACACACAATGCTTAAAGGGCAACTTCAGTCCCTGTGAATTTCATGCAAGTGGCTCTTTGTTTTTAGAGCGAACATATTACTAATGACAGTACAGTGGTCGGACCAGCAGGTGGCACTCTTCTCTTTCTGATATCTTCCACCCATTGCATGTGGAGGATGTGCAGCAGCAGCTCATTGAGAAGGGAGAGCATTGTGGACCTGGAGAGTGTAATGTAGGTGGTGATGTCTATGTTAAGGTCCGTGTGAATAATGTTCTCCAGTGAATTAACTAATGGAAATGAATGTGTACAGATAATTTGAGTTAGCCAGCAGTCTGCCTGGGTGATCCTTCAGGCTGTGGGCTGTTTAAGGCTACATAGAGGTAAAGTGCCTCCGAGACGTGTTGGACTTCGCATCATATGTATCATCATGTGTTTGCTACTTTGATGGGTTCCATTCATTGTTGATCTCAGTGTATAAAAGGCTGGTTTCATAAATGTGGTTTGGCCCAAGCCAAGATTTTTCAAGAGGATTTTCTGCTAAAATAGCACAAGAACTAAGGTGCCAAGGATCAGAGGACTGACTTGATAAATCTGATCCTTGCGACATTTCTAACTCAATCATCCAGAGGATGACAAAATTCTCTTGGAACCTGATAGATAGCATGTGTATGACATGCCAAGGCTGCTATGTTAAGGCTTGCCAAAGGTGGTATAGGAGCTAACATTGAGAGCTAATGGCAACTGTGCAGTTTAATGTTAATAAAGATAAAATTAATAAATAAAAACATCAGTATAATCTTATTCAAGAATTGCACAACTTGAACACTTTTTAAAGTTAGTTTCAATGTTGCTTAATGTTCAAATTTTAATAATGCTAGATACTCTAAATATGCAAAATTTGATGCAAAATGAGTACTTAATACTCTTGAGTATTACAAGTACTTGAAAGTGAGTATTTTTTTCAGTTTACTGCTGTTTTTACTTAAATGATTAATTCTCCTTGGTAACTATTTTCAGTCTTGCAAATCACAGTTGTGATATTTCAACAGGAATAACATGTTTCTTCAGCATGTTGGTGACAACTAAATAAAAAGTCCTTGCCAGCCCTTTGTAGAGCTTAGAGGAAACAACAGATCTGAGTACAGTCTAATTTTATTTGTAACTTGACAAATCCCTTTGTTTTTGGTTGTTGCTTCGTGGTTTGAAGCTACACACAGCTGTGTTGCATGTTGGCTGTGTTTGGTTGGTTCAGTGTTCTGGCAGTCAGATGTTTTTTGGCTTGTTCTGGTGGTTCTGGTAGTTACCGGGAGGACCCCGCTGGTCCGACAGCGGGTCTGGCGAAGCCAGTGCCGTGCGATGACATGCCAGCGGTAAGTGGGGCGGCTGGGGGGAGGGGGGTTGTTAGGGGGCGCGGGGCTGGCGGGGCACTGTACCCCTCCTGATGCCTCCTCTCCTTTATCCTGCTGTGTTTGGAAGAAAAAGCAGCAACAGATAGTAATCACATCATTCATGACTCATTTTTTTTTTTCAAGCAATGCTCATGGAAGTCTTAGGAATGCATGTAGTGATCCTCTAAACCTTCATGGAGAGGAGATTTCTGACCTCACTTTGCTTCAGTTCTTTCCAGTGTCACCAGTGAGGTCAAGCTGAAGATGTGAAGCCTTTTTTTTTTAACAGGAAAAAAGGACCTGGCTGCTGATGGAGATCTGCTGGCTCAGACTGCAGGCCTCTGCTGCATTCACGTCACACAGGAAACTTGTTTTATAGTTCCCCTGTTATGATAACTGTTTTAGTTGCCCTTCACCAGAACATTAGAACATTTCTGTCAGAGTACTTCATTTTTAAACTAATGTTACCATTCCTTTTTAGATTTTGGTCATTTATTTTTGTAGCCAAATGAGGGATTTTAGTCACTGGGATTAACTTCAAGGGGAAAGATGAGACTAAAACAGCATCAAAAACTAGTCTGTGATCCAACAACATTTATCACAGTATTAATAAAATTTGAGAACAGAATTTGGTGTCACACAACAGAGAGCCTTTTTTTGGTTACATTTTTGGAAATAAGTAAAGCAAAATAATATCCTTTGACATATTTTTAATTACAATCAGGAAACATCTCACTTTGCATTGTGAGATTTTTGATTGTTGTGCAAGTTGCCAACATACAAAACACTGTTAAGTAATTATAAAATGTTAAATACACCTGTAAGTTTTTGATGTTAAATAATGTAAGATTTTTATACACAGCAAAAGTAAATGATTGCATTTCTGAAATGACAAGGTCCAGTATAATTACATTAAATAGCGTAGGGGATATATGTGCACACATACCGGTCATTGATCCAAACAGTGCTGGGCCGTTTGGGAGCTAGAAGAGTCAACTCTTTTTGCTATAAAGACCTCTAATTCTCATCTCTATAGAGAAGCTTAAGTCATAACAAAAAAGAAAAAAGCACAATCAAGTTAAACTCAAAACTTAAGTCTTTAGGAAGTTATATAGCAGCCCTCACTCCACCGCCAAACTTACTTTTGATCATTGAGACGTGTCTGTTGTGCCTGAATGCAGTATTCATTCAATATGACTTGCAATGAGTCAGACCTGACTTTTACCAGTGTTTTGTGCCAGAAGGTGATTACTCAGTAACTGTTCTTAAAGGTCACAGTCAACTGTTGCACAATATCAAAGCTAAAGACTTTAAATTTGCTGGAAGAAGAGAGGCAGGACATAAATCTGCAAGGATATCTCAGCAGTCGCCTTTCGCAGAACAATGAAACAAGTGGCCTGTTGAGTCACGCACACACGTAACTGGATCAATGCGACAGCAGACAATGGCCTCGATTATTTACAAAAAAAGAGTCGTGATCAGCGAGCCTAATGACCTTTCGCTAGGCTAGCTAATCAATAGCAGAATTAGTCGTTCATATTGATGTACAGCATAATTAGGCTACTTCTAATAAACAACTGTGTCCAAAAAACCCTGACCTACTGTCTCTCCACTGTAAACGTGTTTCATCAGTGGCTTCATTCACTGACTCTGTGATTTGTCCAGAAGAAAAAGGAGGCTTGTCAGTAGCACAAGAACACTCCATTCTTGTTTATGGTTACTTTAATATGCTTTATACTAGTTTCTTGATGCCCGTTTGCTTCCCACAATACTTGACCATGCAGATCTCTCTTTCATTAAATTTGATCAAGAACCCTTAACCCACTTTTTTTTTGTAAGTTGCCAGTTTGTAATAACCAATTTACCTCACCTAGAAACGGTTGTTTGATAAGTTTAAGGAGAAAATGTGTCTATTTTGGGCACAATTTAAGCCTCTTCAAGTCACTTTTCCATTAAGTAGATCTGGCACGTCTCCACCATTTCCATCATTCCTATAACAAGTGACTCTGAAACGTTCAAGAGCCTCTAATGCAGCAACAACCTGTTGTTTGGGCAATGGATAAGTGGCCTGGAATAAGTGGCCTTTATGTAACCACCCACTGCCTCATCCCTGCTCCTGTGCTATCCCTCTTTGTCCTCCGCTGCTCTCTCAGCTTAAATGTGCTTTCATCTTTTCACTTTTATCAAAGAGCCATGGTTGGATGGAGTTCATTAATTTCCTCTGCTGGTAAATTGAGCGCATTGTTTAATTATAAGCCATCACAGCTAATGAGCACAAACATCTCTGTCTTAATGCACCAAGAGTTTGAAAGTGGCTTATTCTGCAAACACTAATGAGCCTGTGAACAACCAGACAAGAGGGTTAGAGATGCAGAGTAAAAAAAAAAAAACAAAAAAAAAAAACGGCACTAACCATGTCTGAGTCCACTCCTCGCTGCTCTGGCAGCAGGGGCTTCTCCTCCGTGAACTGCTGCTCCTTCATCCCCGCCATCCTGGACAGCAACCTGCAATCACCATAGCAACAAGCACAAAAAAACACACACACACACACACACACACACACACACACACACACACACACACACACACATCTAATGTTACACTATGGTTTCATCATGCAGAGCACTGCTTGTGTTTGACCTTAAAAACAACATTCATCGACATTTGCATCACTACTGAGGTTCTACATGATGATGGCAGTTCAGTTTCAGCTACATGGAATGAAACAGTCCTTCCTGGAGTAATTTCACAATCCAAAAATTGTGAAATTAGAGAAGGAACCAGATTGCTGATTGGATGTTACACTGAACTGGAATAATCTGAGAATAGAACAATCTGACAGATTAAAAAACTGACTGGAAACAGTGGAGATGGAATCAAGATGGGAAGTTATGCTGCAGACCTGCCTTTATTTTTTGTAAGTTTTATTGGTGAAAGTCTATTTGAAGAAATAACATGTATGTATTCTAAGTTTGTCACACCAACATGGTAACCTAAAATGAAGCCAATGAAGTGCTAAAAACTGCAGTTTCCCAAAAAGCCACTTAATACTAGCTCCAAAAGTCAAACTCAAAAGATTCTACATTTTTAAATGGCCAACTTTACAGAGAAAAAATAAAAACATGTTTACAGTCTCTTACAAAACACAAAGATTCTTGCTGTATCTTGAACTTTTAATGCTCAGACTTTTCATGCTGTGCAGCAGGTAAAGTTTGCACACAACTAGCATGCCAAGCTAACTTGAGCAAGAGTCACAATTGGTTGACTTGGCCTATGATAACTAACAAGCCAGTCAACAACTTTGCTATGTCAGTCAAACATAGAGCAAACACTGGATATGTTACATAGCAAGTCAGCTAATTACAACAGCAGTGAGATGAGTCTATTTTATTTTACTCTACTACCAGCTATTTCCAGCACTGCTTCCTAGAAATTTTTTTTTTGCGGAGTCTCCCTCCACTGTAAGCCTTAACACCGTCTCCTCACTGCAGTTCAAAGCTCCTGTGATAGCAGTGTAGACACCAACACTCCCTGCTGCTCCATACCGTCAGCTCACAGCGCTGAGCAGCTAACCAGCAGTTAACCAGCAGTCACAGGTTATTTTTGTAACCAAATAGCTGTCTGTCCTTCAGGAAACTTAATAAATCACAAAGAGTTGATGAAGAGCAGCCAAAAGATATCAGGGGCAAAATCAGCAAGCATTTTCTCCATAAAATATGACCCAGTTTCTATAAATTCAGTGACAGTTGGTGGTGTGTTAGACAGAGTACAGTAAAGCCTTGTGCACTGTAATCCTACCTGCTCACCCAAGTTTAATTTCCCAAAAACTGGTGACAGCATTTACGCTATTACAAGTCAGTGTACCATCAAAATGACTTTAAAACTGATACTTTTAGTTACATAATGTTGCTTGAAAACAGTAGTTAGCAACATAAACCAATATTACATCCCTCATGAATCAACATCCTTCAAAATATACATTGTTCAAAATATACATATAAGTTGAGGTTGAGGTGGTTGATGTGTACATCAAGCAGTTATTTGTCCACAGAGAGAAAACACTGTTGCTCTTGTGTTGTCTGTGTGCCTTTTCTGTATCAGCACAATGCACATGTACAGACACACACTCCATTAAAAGCTGCTTTAGCTGCTAAAATTGACTGACAGCTGATCCGGCTGTGAACTGCTGCCTCCGTCATTGGAATCGGATGTTGCCTCACTTGACGCTTGAGAGAGAAAGACGTCTCATTTTTCTAATAATACATTTCCTTGTTTCCTCCGTACTCACATGGCTTTGTTGCATCAATGGAGGAACCAAAATGCAAGTGATGGAAATGTGGGTGCAATTAAGAGAAGTGAGATGTGCCTAATCTGGCAGCGTTACAGAGAACACTTTGCCTGCTTGTACGGAATCGTTTCCTTTTCCCACTGTGCAAATACACGACCTAAATATAAACATCGAACTGTGTCATCACATGAAATATGATGAAATTATAGAAATTTAAATAGGCTTCACTGCCCAGAGACTAAAAAATACTTGCACCAAACCAAAACAAATTAGTGATTATTAATTTTTAGCTGTTTTCATTCCTTTGTTAAGTCTGAAGATACATGGAGGGCAGATAGGCATGTCAACAAATGCAAAAACTGATGTGACTGGACAGCTGAAATTAAACCTCCCATTAGTTTTACTTGGAGCAAAAAAGCAAAGTAAACAAGGTCCAGCATTAAGTTTTTTCCTCAGAAGCCATTGTCACTTACCTTTTTTTTTATCAGTTCAGCCATCCATGCTATTTTTTTGCTCTAGTTTTTATTGAAATCTTTATTGAAAACTTTAGAATTTCATATACTGAGTCACAGGTGCCTGGTTAGTAATATAGAATATAGTGAAAAATATAACACATCATCGTGTCACAACTTAGAAGTGTTTTGTAAAACAATATTAATTAATATAAGAAAAAACTTTTTGCCAAGTGAACTAAATTTTTTTCCTGCCTTGGGCAACGTTTACTCTCTGGGAAAGTGGAAGATGTCAGTTTTATTCCCTGCTTGAGAACAGAAATTATATCTCTGGTATTAAAGTGATGCAACCATGAGAAGTTTAAACTTAAGTTGTCAATACTGATTGGAAACAGCAGCCAATCAGAAAAAACGAATAAAAATCATTATCAATTGCTCCAACAGATTAACAAGAGCATCCTGCCTCTGAGGCTACTTGGGAGAGAAGCAGCATATGTAGGCTGTTCTATATAAAGCTATAAGCATCCTTATGTGAACTGCCCAGCTAAACTTGTTCTTGGTGCAGATCATGAGACTACCTGAGTTTTGAGGTGGTTATCTCACCAGTGATTTTACTTAAACAAAAGTCTCTATACATTTCAGATTTTTCACAATAATAATGATGATTAAAAGACTGATATTTTCAGACAAGTCAATATAATGTATATTAGAAAAAGGTTTTTTAAAGTGGGGCTACACAGCTTGTGTCACTACATGCAAACATACAATTTTGTTGTTATTAATTAAACTGATTCTATCATTAAAATGTAAAAAAAGAGTTTTATTTCCATTACCCTATTAATTATTATCACAGATCATGATTTTCAGTTTTTAGTTATAGCAAGAGGATACAAACTGCCTCTTGTTGGACGACCTTGTGTTGTAAAATGATAATTTAATGAACCTTGAAATCAAAAGGTTAAAAAAAATCTGACTAAATCAAGCAGGGATAGTAAAACATAATATCTTAGTTTACTACAACGTTCACCAACACTCACACACAGGACTTGTTTACGTTTGGCTCAAGCTGAATGGCACAGTTGAAATCGTCAAGGCAGCGGCACTGAAAAATGTCACCAAATGTCCATTCTATTGACTGTGTTTCTATGGTCTGCTCACAGGGCTGCAGGTTGGATGTGCCAGCAGGGCAGACGGGCAGACAGTGTGTGGCTACCAGCAGTACGTTGAGGAAAGAGGGGAGTATTTACCGGACTCCTTCCTGAACCAAACAGAGAACCAGATGTCGAGGAGCAAAGCTCAGTGGAGCACGCTGAGGGGATGAATGGCTTTCCTCAGCAAACTGCAATTGCTTCCTTCAGAGGAACATGGTTTTATTACAGTATTCACTGAAAAAGGCCATAACCCAGAAGCCCAACAGCAGTGATTGCTCTGTATTTTAATTCTGAGTGGGACTAGAGGTACAAAGCCAAATCATGTAGTGGGAAAAAAGGGGTAATCATTCCTCCTTGTGGGTGATAACCTATAATAAATACTGATGAAATGAGGTAGAAAAAAGGGGGTTGGGGCTCTGAACTGAGATTACAGAAAGACATACTGTGATTTTTACTTAACTGTATAGCAGTATCTAACCATAGTAGATGCCTTTGCTTTATGTGCTAAGAAGTGGTGCCTCTTTTGTTTTGGTTCTATTGTTTTTGTGTCTGTTTATTAGGGCCCGAGCCCTACCAGGGGGAGGGCCCTATTGTTATTATTACTATTATTTTCATGAGGGCTCAAGCCCTACAGAGAAACCCACCTCGAGTATTTTTTTAAAAAAGAAAACTGTTTTTGCTTATTTTTTTTGGAAGGAAAAGGCACATGGCTTGTACACACCGCACACACACACTCACTGCTGTTCCCCTTCAAATTATTCCCCAGTGTGTGTCATTGTGCCACTTTTGGCATCGGACATAATGAGCCCGAAGCTCTGTGAGGAGCCGAGACGAGTTCACACACATTTTGTACTATACGCCATTAAGACAAAGGAACTGTTGGTAATTAATGCAAGTTTTACAGAATTTTCTGCAGAATTTTTTTTGCCATTAAATCAAGCTTTTAACCATCTGTAGGAATATGTAGGTGCATCTGCATTCATAGAACAGCCAATAGGAATGTCCTCTCTTTGAAATGACCTGTGGTCATTCTTCCTGTCACAGCCAAGATTTAAACACAGATTCAAGAGGAGGTGCAGAAGTTATGGCTTCCTCTCAGAGCACTGGCATGAATAAAGATTATGATGAAGTTTTGACCATTGACAATAAAAATAAAATGCCTTTCCTAGCTTTAGGTGCTGATCTTCATTTCTCTGTGACAGCTTCAAGATATTCCTGTCTGAGATGTCTGCATCTGCCTGAATGGATAAAAAAGATACTGGTAAGTCATATCTGACTGAAGGACTGTGTCCTTGTTATTCTATGTAATCTTTTGGCTTCGGTGTGAACAGATTTCCTATGAAAACTTTTGACAATAAGGTCTACAGATGTGAGTCCTTTTATCTCTGTTGTTTTGGGGGTGAAGCAAATATCTAAAAACCTCTTAACATAAAACTGAAACTATCTCAACTATTTTAAATATAAATTATAGATGAGGCTTGTTACCACTACTGTGCCATTGCTCAACTTTACTTTTATATGCCTGGTAGACAACAGACCCTCCCCACAAGTTTTTGCAATCCAATGCAATTTTTTTCTAATAAAACTTGAGTTTTAGCATCATGTCAGGTTTATATGGCAGCTGTTGCCTACTTCAAACTAAGGTTTCCACAGAATGCTGCTATCTCATACACACTTAGACACAACTGAGGGTGAATTTGAGGAGCTGATATTGAAACATACTACTTGCATTATTTTTAGCCTGATGGATTATGAACCTGACATGGGGGCCCACTATTTTTGTTCTGCACAAATAAAGAAACAAATAATATCACATTTCTATTTCAGTATCCATCTCCTCCCAGCAGCATTTCTAATCTCCTTCCTTGTCGAGAGGAAGGTGCATTCAGTTGTCTAATGAATAACAACTCATCTTGAGGGCAAACTGCAAAATCATGTTTTCACACATTAAAGGGAGTTTTGCCCCTGGTGTGTCATCCTCCATTTTAATAGATGTCCTCCATTAGTGACCACAGAGTGGCACAGCGCAGACATTCAATATCCAATATGTCAGCAGCAGCATTCCCTTAATGAATGGATCCCCTTGACTTTAACACATCATGGCATCTGCTCTGAGCACAGTCTGACCGTGAAGTTTTTTTCTGCACTGAGCGCGCAACAGAAAAAAGTACAAGGTGTCTTTTTTGACATGACGAATGATCTGAATTTCAGTGCTCTTTCTAAGGAGCGAGATAACCATTATCACCACATATCCTATTTTCACATTTCGAAGTTGAGAATGAACTATATCGTGCAGAAACTAAAGCCATGTGAGAAAAGTGTAAGAATATGCAGGAGGGATGTGTGCAGCATGCAGTTCCCTCCAGACTGATTCAGACAACCACAGAGGACAGCCAGCACCCAGGCTGGTTTTTCAAAGTGCATGGGTGACAGTAAGAGATAACACACACTGAAAAACAAATAATTTGCATGTGTGATGACAGAACATGCTGCTATGCTCATTTTCTTACTGACTATAACACTATAAACCAATGAGGGTGAGATTAGAGGTTTTTTGGCTATTGAGGAAAGGAACCAAAAACTTAATAGAGAACTACAGGGTTTGGTCCAGTGCAATGATTGGATGATGTAATCTCACCTAAGCTAAAGGTCAGATGGGAGGTGTGTGTGTGTGTGTGTGTGTGTGTGTGTGCATATAGGTGTGGGTGTGTTTGGGAGGGGTACAAGATAACCTGGGCTTGAATTACACCAGAAGACCTGGAACGAAATGAATCAGCACAGCTTCCTTTAAGCTTGAAATTAAAGGCGGGACATCTGAGGTCAAGTTTACATCTACAAGTCAAATGTAACAACACTTTATCTATCACAAGCTAATTTCTAGCTAATTTTCTCCTGTGTTAAGTTAACTAATTTTAAATCTTTGGTCTATCTCAATAATATGTTCAGAAAGCTATTAGCTAAAGAGACACAGGTTTTTCTTTCATTTTGTTTATTCTAGACATTACTGTTGTTAATGCAAGGTAGCAAGAGTGCTTAAACATTTTGAACCCAATCTTTTTTTTCCAGATAATGCAAAAATTCTTGGCTATTTTGGTCTTATACCTTGAAAAGTCTTCATTTTAACATTAAGTGGTTGCTAACGTGAACAAGAAAATTAGCTACTGGTTCAAAATTTCATTTTTGAGAGGAAAGCATATAAATTTTATATATTTTATTGCAGCCACTGTTACATGCTCTTAATCTGAAAGTGTGGTATTAGAATCGTAATGCTGCACCAAACACAAGTGCTTATTAGGAATGGAAATAAATAAACTCAAGATATTTGTAAAACACTGGTTTAAAGATACTATTTGTGGCACTGCATTCTGATGTATGTAAAGACAACACAAGAGTGAATAATCTGAATAATGAGAGAAAGGCTCATGCAATAAACTCACGGACACAGTGTGTCTCCTGGAAAAGGTTTCTGCCAAATGTTGTTGAGGGAATTTTCAGTTTCATGGTCTGGCTTTTCTCCCAGCCTAATTCTCAGTATCTGTTCCAGTAAGTGTTGTGATTAAAAAATGATTTCTAAATAGATATTTGACAGATGACAGATGGACTACTCATCCTGTTGCTGTCCGATGCATGTTTGTTGAACTGCATGTTAACTAAATGATGAATTTCTTATTGGATTTGTGGGCTTTTGCGCGTTGCTGGGGAATGAATGTGTGAAACACTGGACTGACTGATTGACAGAATGGAACGGATGGACGGAAATGCCAAAGATAAATCCACACAGGCCGGATAAAGGAGAGGCCGGTGTGGCACGGTATGGTACGTTATGTAGGTAGGTACAGTGGCTTCACGGTCCTACGTACATGGTCTGCAGGAGGCTCTGTGGAACCGTGCAGCCCGCCTTGGGAGGGAAGTTCCAAAACAATCCAGGCCCCATCTAGCAGCAGGTATAAAAATACAAGAGACAAGATCTACTGTACTGGCGTTGGTGCATTGCAGGTGCAAAGGCAGTAAAATGGTTCACAGAGTTATAAGAGGAGACGTCATGCAATAAAACTACACAGAGCAGACAGAAGGTATCAGTAGTTCACTGTGGAACCGGCCATAAAAGACAAGGGAGAGAAATGTAAAGGTTATCAATAACACAAAAAAGACTGGCCTATGATTGAGCTTTTCAGGAAATTTTAGTTGCTAAATAATAAAACCAATAAGAAAAAGTGGAAAAAAAAGCTTTTTGGTCCTTGGAAAAATCCAGCTTAAATCTTTAAAGCTGCTCTAGCTGGTGTTTTATTGGCCTCCTGTGGGGGCCAGAAAAGGTGCAACAACTCAGACTATAATTTACATGATTAATACTGCTGTCCCATTTATCAATAGATGTGAGCTAATGAGAGCAGAGATCCAACAGCAACATCCAGCGAAGAGATATTATATATATCAGCATGCGAAGCATAGTAATAGCAACACTGCTTTTCCAGTGGCCCACTTGCAGTGCCCGCCTTCATTGTTTATCTTGTTGAAAATGTCAGTGAGTGGGAGGGAGGCCAGAGGGTGGGGGTCAAGAGTGGGGTTTGGGACAAAGTTGGGACAAATTGCTAAAAACAAAACTGAAATAATTGAAACAACCAAAACATACTTCTCTGCTCTCTAGTTAAAAACTCACTTCTTGTCTCTTTAAGGTCAAAGTAAAATGTGAATTGTCTTCACTCACTGAGTGAGGACAGGTAGACTGTAATCGTATTGCAGCACATTGTAGTTGACTAATATCTTCAGGGTTTGTTTGTGTTATTAGAATGTGTCATTACTGGCTGGATCATGTCACAATTTTATATCCTTCAAACACTGATAATTTTTTTTCTCCTTTTCCAGCAACTGTAAGTGATAAGCTGCATATCCCTTAGCAACTACCATCATTTTGGAAAAGCTGTTAAACTATTAGGCTATTCCACTTTGACAGCTTGCCAACTAGCTAAATAGCCTTTCTGTCCATAGATTTCATGTTTAATTTAGCATCTGCTGAGTCTTTTGCTGTGTACATCCTACTTTATGAGCTTAGCGAGTATAGCTAGCTTCAGCGGTTTGTGTGTCTTAGGTTCAGTCACAGCTAAACGTCCAGACTATCAACACTGAAAATACTATTCCTAACATAGGAGCTCTTACTCAGAATAACACAGTAAAGGATCAGTTCATGAAAGTAAGCAGCTAATGATGTCCACCTCCAACAGGTTATCTGTGTGTAGCCAGTGAAATTAAAGTGATATTACAGAAATATAGAGGGTGCTGTAACTAGGAAAAAATAAGTTACATCAAAATTCTACCTGATTTTTCAATTTTGACCACATATGTATACAGTTTTAAAAAATAAACATATAGACCAAAATCTTTTATTCAAATATGAGCTAACTGGAGCAGTGTTAAAGAGTAAACTAGCATTGCTGTACAGCTCCGTGTAGCTCATGTAGAACAAAAGCAGCAGTCTATTTCTCTTTGTAAATCTATTTATAAACCCAGAGCTGAGAAACAGACCCGCTCCCAAAGGGAAGACAAGCTCAGCTTCAGTGGCTGTTTCATGTACCGAAGGAGCAGCATAGTAGAGAAAAAAGACAACAAGTTGTATATCTTTAAAATAGAGTGAAAGAAAAACAGTCATTGTGAGGAAAATAGGAGGACAAGTTCTGAATCTGATGGAGAAATTATGTAATCGGACCAAACAAGACATTACAAATCACAACTACAAAGGTTTTAATTGAAATACAACAGTTCATCTTTCTACTGATAATCTAATTGCTATCTGACACAACCAGAGCATTAAAAATGTTTTTGTCAGTCTTATGAAATTAATTACATTTAGTTACAACTAGACAAGATGCAGGCATTTTAAAACATCTAAATAGCACTTATGTCTGATCGTTTACAGAAAAAGCACCCAACCATTTTATTTTCGTCATTATGTTCTCTTGCATTACAGCCTCAATCTTTCCATTGTTGTCCGCAACACTCAGAAAAGGCAGAGAGATTTGGAGCACCACTTACATTTGACTGCACCAAATTCAATCAAGTTTTATGAGTTCTGCCTACTGTAGACTCATCACTCACTCACCTCAGACTGCTGTAAAAACATTATTTTCTTCCGCACTCACTGCTCCCGCCTCTCTACAGTTATAGGCCACTTTAGACTTAGAGCTGTGGCGTTTACTGAAAGTGCAAAGACTTTTTCCAGAAGCAGCACATCTACCCAAGGTTATTATTTTACCGTAAATACCAGTATTTGCCCATGAGGTAAGGCAAACTACTCTTTTTAGTTGTGTTTACAGCCCCTTCTATGGTGTATTATGACGCACTTTGTTTCATGCAGGTTCAATAAATTCAACCTGTGGACATGTTACTCATGTCATTGCAGGTCCTGGCAACAGGAGATATATGCATGTTTGTGTCTGTATGTGTGTGTATGGGTGTGTGTGTGTGTTGGGGGGGAGAGGGAGGAGCGAAGTACAGTGCGAAGCCTCGGCAGCAGCATCCACACAAATTGTGCCCAAAATCCTGTTCACAGTTTAACATCAACCTCCTCCTTCTGTTGTCGTCCGACAGAAAAGCAGTTACAGCATAAGAGAGCCTACACCTGACTGTCCTGGACAATTAAGGACAAAGTAAAAATATCCCGCTCACGTTGGCTTTAGAAATAAGTTTAGCTTTGATTTTGGCCTGAAAACACATCAGGGTGACTGTTTCACACACATTCGTCAACAGAAACAATTTTAAAAAAACATGCTTTAATACAGATAAAGCTTTACTGTACCTGTGTTGTAGTTCAGAGCTTCTCTGGTTGGTACAGTCTTGTTTACTGGCTTTTGGGTTTCTGTGTCCTTGTGTGTGTCGCTCTGGCTACGCAGGACTGGATTGTATGCTGCCGAGTGTTTGTGTCAGTGGGTGCAATGGACAAAATGAGAGAGAGGGAGAGAGAGAGGGTGTGAGAGAGAGAGAGAAAGAGAGAGAGAGAGAGAGAGAGATGCAGAGTCTTCCTCGATGTCTCTTTCTCCATCTCCCTCCCCTTCCTGATGATAAACAGAGAGCACGTGGCTTCCCCAGTGATGCAGCACAGTGAAGATCACAGCACTGAGAGGTGAGAAGAGGGGAGAAGTGACAAAGGAAGTAGAAGGAGGAAAGAAAGGATGGGGGAAAGTAGGGAAAAGCAAAAGGGAAAAGGTTTAGTTAAGCCAAAAAAGAGATGTATGTAGCACTGGGTGTGTGCGTGTGTGTGTGTGTGCGTGTGTGCGTGTGTGTGTGTGTGTGTGTGTGTGTGTGCGTGTGTGTGGTGTGAGTGTTCATCTTGTTAAAAGCAGGACACTCCAGCTCTGAGTTGGCGAATGCAAGCTTTGAAATTACTCATGGTTTTTAGAACACACAGACAAAAGAGCTATAAATCCATCCAATTCTAAAAGAAAATATCCTCTTCTGAACATCCAATTCTGACAGCAAATTATTCTGTTTTAGCTCACAGATATGCTCACACCCCCACACATACACACATACACACACACATACACACACACACACACACACACACACACAAACACACAACAGCCTGCAACAACCACAAGAGCTTTGTTGTCTGATTAAAGCGTCTGCTGCAGGAACTGACCATGTTTGGGCAACTGGCTGAGTGCAAAGACTAGAATATCATACTTGAGCAACGGAACTGTGACTTTAGAGATATTGTATTCACGTAAAAGTAAAAATATGATCCATTTCACACTTGAGTGATTTTTGGTGGATAGCTGGTATGTTGTCATGGCTTGGATTTAAGTAGATTTTTGTTTTAAGTTGATAGTCGTTCCTCATGTCTTCTAGGTTTATTTACTTTCTTGTGTACTTAGTCTGTTTAGTGTAACAAATGTGTTACTGATTTTTCTTATCCTGGGCTCTGCTTTTTTATTGTACTTTTGATTCTTGACTGCACTTCTGTTTTTAATATGTTTGCCTTTTCTGACAGCCTTTCCTGGATTTGACCATTGCCTGCTCCGTTTTCTAAATAATTCTTTAGTTTGTTGGATTTTTGTCCATTAAATTATTAAACCACCTCAGCTCTCCCGTCTTTGTCTACATCTGGGTCCAGTACCTAATATTTCTTGTTCCTTTTATGCACAAATGTATCAGATCTGCTCTTGGTTCATCATCTTCTTTCCTGGACTATTCTTGGCTCATAACATACAGCTTTTCACATAAAACCATTATGAGCTAAATAATAATAAATAAATAAATAATCCACCTCTGACGGACTCTATCTGATGCAACAGAAAGGTCTCATGCATCTGACTAAAAGAAAGTTCCTCAGTGATGTAGCAAACAGAGGTGGAGGACCCACAGTGAACATTTTAGCATTAAGCATTCAGGCAAACTCTGCAATCACATGCTGGTCCTGCAGCATCTTGGGAGTTTTTGATTTCAGCCCCTTAGCTAGCTCTCCAGGTGGTGCATCCCGCGGCTGCAGACACACCATCAGTTTCTCTGACTTCACTCCTTTCCTTCTGTTCTCACACGGATAGCAGGACTTTTCATTAGACTTTTGTTTTGACTCTATTGCAGCTGCAACTCGAAATGTAGCCAAGTTCAATAAGAACAAAAACATGATAATGTAGAGAGATACTCAATAAAATAAATGATCAATTAACAAAAAATAACCAAAAACTAGTTTCCTAAAGTAAAGAGAGTAAATGTAATTTGCTTCTTCCACTCCTGCCAACTGGGGCATGAAGAGATCGAAACACTGACGGCAAAACATCCATGTGACTCTGGTGGATCGCTGGCTTCAACGATCCATGCTTAAACTTTAGCAAAGACTATGGTGAAAACAATATTACTTATTTATAACAACATTTTTACACTGTCAAACTGTCACAACTCTTACCAGATCGTGTTTTCCAGATCAGTTCCCAGCAGCAACACGTGTTTGACTGAGAGTGAGTATGTATTATTTGGTCCTAAGATACTTGGTTGATAGTTAAGGAATAAAAATGGATGAGGAAGATTAAGCATGTTTTGCCAGTGTAATCAAGAATGTGTCATGTTGTAACTTAACTGTTTTACATGAGTCCTGCTGGTACTTGTATATTTTTTCCTTTATCATATCATATGTTTTTTTAGTCCTTCTGTTAGATAAGAAAATTCTCACAACTTTCACTTTGAATAACCATGTATTATGTCAATATATTGTTGTATAGTTTATGCTATCAGCTGTTCATACAAATTATTTTCTATGTAAAGTATTGATTGTGCTATTTTCTCTCTCACTCCACCCAACCAGAGCTTTTCCGATGTCTGCTGACTGCCAAATGTCTCCTCATGGGGGAATGTTAATCTAAACCTGATCTATATGAGAAGTGCTCTGAGATAACTTCTGCTGTGATTTGCCATTAAGTTATCTTTCCAATCAAAAATCTAGTAATGCACTGTATCAGTCCAGCAGGAGCAGAGAAGGTTTAAAAAAAAACTGTTCCCTATGCACAGGAAGGTATGACGGACAGCTCGATGTTAAAGACCCTGAATAACAATCAGTCTGACAAAACATAGAGAGTCATTGAAACACAGGATGTTGTGTTGCTAGAAGCAGCTGTGAGAGCAAAGGGGCAAACAGACAAGTCATTATTACTATATGATAGGTTCTCTTTCAAATCAAAGATCCCGAGATGTGAGTGGAAATTGTTGATTTCCATCTGATTTGACTCAAAAAACAGTTTCATCATGTCATGGGATATGTTTCATCCCACTTTAGTACATTTTAGCAGCAAAACTAACCACAAGAAGACAGCATTTGATATCCAGGAATTCGTATTTAGCACACTCTCATTGACCACTCCACAATCAGTCCGCTATATACTCCGTTTAGATGTCATCTTGTCTCTCATAGACAGTGTGACCTACTTAGCACACCACAGTCTGACTGGGTAGACAGCAGCTTCAGACTGATAGAGAGCTTGCAAAAACCCCCTCTGCTATCTTACTTGTCTTGATCAAACAGCATTTAGAAATCACTCATGGGTCTAATCTAATTGAATTGTTTCGATTTAAATAGATGCATGACTCAAGCCTTCATTAGATAAGCACATGCTGCACCATGCTAAGGAACGTTTAATATTATTCAGAAGGAAATTGTTTAAGGCGTATCTGTGTCACATTACATAACATGCAGCCTAGTTTCACATTTTGGGCAAAAAATTACAAGGCATCATCTCGTTCAGTTTGCAGGGAGAATTTTCTGTTTTGAAATGAGCAAGTTTGCAATTTTTAAGGGTTTCTTTCGACCGTTAGTTCTGCCTCCAGTTTTAGATTTCATCATCTATGATGTAAATGAGGTGATATAAGTGTCACAAAGTGAAAGGTGTTACTCGTAGTGATTAACCCACAGAAAAGTATTTCCCAAAGCGTCTGCTCCTCTTGGCTTAACAAGCTTTATGGTGACTTTAAGCTCATTGTAGCTGTCCATTACAAGTGTTTTAGTTCATTCTTTCATAGTGTCATTTTCTGTCACAGTAGGCAGCTTTCTCAGTGAAAATCTCATGTAGCCTACTAGGATGGTTTTAAAACACACAGAAATGCTCTCTGCAATGCTGGAGCAGCATATTATACAACACTGACAGAGGAAAACATGCACATCCCCCATTTTTTTTCAGCCCTGTAGTCAGACTGACAGACAGTCACAGCTCTAATGAAGCCTACATTCCTATATTGCTCAATATATTTCTAGAGTAACAACTTTATGAGCTTCTTTAAAAATATCGCAGTCATGAGAGACAAATTTGATCATCCCCTGCCTGCATATTGTACTAATTTATCCTCAAAATCAGTGAACTTAGACTGAGCTGTGAAACAGATACATATTTAGGGATATATTTGTACAGTTTTTCCTCTGTCAAACTTCATTATGTTGTGGTTGTTCCTTTTAACAATTTCTTCACCTAAATCATCCACCCCACTCTCAGATCCCATCCCATTCTCGACACATTCTGACACAAAAGATGCAGAAAAAATATGTCTTTTATATCCAGGCTTGACTATTTTAATTCCTTATTATCCTATGTTATTATATTGTTTCCATCATATCAGTCTCTCTTCACAGGCTCCTTGTTAAATCAAGAACACACTTAAAAATCCTCCTCCTCATCTCCAAAGTGCTTAATGGTCAGGCACCATCATATCTTAAAGAGCTCATAGTACCCTATTATCTCACTAGAACACTGCGATCCCTGAAAGCAGGCTTATTTATGGCTCCTAAAGTCTCCAAAAGTAGAATGAGAGCCAGAGGCTTCAACTAACAAGCTCCTCTCCTGTAGACCCATCGTCCAGTTGCAGCCAGGAGGCAGACACCCTCTCTGCATTTCAGAGTAGGCTTAAACTTTCCTGTTTGATGAAGCTTATTGCTAGGGCTGGCTCAGGCTAGCCTCGGACCAGCGGTGGAATGATTTGACACATGTCACAAGCATTCAGATCAAAGTCTACAAACTGCCAGCTTGTCCACTGCAGTCAAAGTCATCCACAGTGATTAAATGTGACAGTTATGTAACGCAAATTAAAATATCTCTAACACACCACCAATTTATAACAGTTCCAATGTGGTCAAAGAGATTGTTTCCAAAGAGATAACAAACGCACATACACTGACACTCACACACACACACGTCTTTGTGTACCCTTTTAAATATCCAATTGGTAATGTAACTATTTTCATGAGGTTACTTTATCAAAGTAAATGATAACTGCGTAATTTAATGACATACAATTAAATTACATTAATGTGTAATTTAATGACATACTTAAATAATTTCATCGTGTGACTCCATTTAAGTTGTGTATATGTTATGTTTAAATATCCATTGTTAAAGGATGGAGGACAAACATTAAAATTTTTAAATGATAGTGTATTTATGTGATGTATTTATAAGTTGTCTAATGAAGGGCTGCTGTGACCCACAACTTCACATCATGAGTGGTGCCATTAAAATGCATATTCTAGTGCTCAGACTCTGTTTTCTATAAGTTAATTTATATGATCCTGTCAGCCAGCTGGTCACACTCTTTACCCTTCGCATCCTCTCTGCAGTAAGTAACAAAAAAAAAACAAAAAACTGAGACTACTTGATTGTTTGACTTCCAAAATACAACACAACAGCTTTTAGGTATGACACCACTAGTTTTTATTTATTTTTTATGACCTTTACAGCTCTTGTTTTCACCCAGAGGGGGCATGGTCATGCTCAGAACAGGAAGGTAACGTGTTGGTACTCTCATCTATACTGAGCAGCAGTTTGTGGCTGTTCCTTTTGATGTGGAGTTAGCTACAACAGATGGCCATCTCTTACACATTACCCGTTTAAGACTCAGTAAAATTAGCCAGAATGTAAGCTTAGCACATGAAGAGGAGGTTGGAACGGTAAAGAGAGCTGCCAACATCGAATACCATTGTTGCCACATGGCTTAGCCAGCCCTCGCTGGACTCAAACCTGCACCCACAAACAAAATCACTGAAATCCCTCCTGACCTCCCACTGACTTTATGCTTTTTTTAATCTGTCCTATAACAGTAACCCTTGTACACACACACACATACAGTATATGAAGTAGCCACAATCAGCACAAGGACTTCAAACTCAGCATGTGCCGTCACAAAGTGACCCCCTTGGCTTGTCTGCCCCTGATGTCCATTCCTATTGATCCAGTCTAAAAAAGCTCTCACTCTGTCCTGCAACCGGAGCTCAGAGTGTGTGAACTGCCAATACACAGACAGAGCTTCTCTCATTATTATTATTATTATGACTCATCTGCCTGATATGTTGCAAATTGGCCTCTGTAGATTTTTCTGAGTGTCTGTTTGTTTATAAGACACAGATCTAATACAGGGTAATTAAAGTGTGTGCCTGAGAGAGGGAGCATGTGAATGAGTTGCTTGCAGTAAGCACTGTGTAATGTATTAATGGCAACCCACAGACACAGCCAGGCGTTATCACCCACAGAACAGACATGATGGGATGGCACTGAACACAGCATAGCATAAAACAACCACAATATGAGTTTATAATTTATTTATTATTTATTCATTCTTGGTAAGGATATTGCTGTTTATTCATTAAAAGGATACTTAACTGATTCAACAACCGAACTCCTGCAACATTTTCCGACTCACAATGGACAATTTAAAAAACAAAAAAAAGATATGTAATACTTCCTCAGATTCTTGATTCTTGTAAAAACATGGTGTCTACAACCCACAATTTGCAATATGCAATTTGACGGCTCAGTTTGGAGATTTTGTGTGTTATGCTGTGCACAGCTAATATGCTAGCCTCAAGCAGCTGAGGTTGAGGCTCAGGCTAAGGAGATCTGGAAAGTTAATTTTTTTCTAACTAAACACTTTTGGATTTTACTTTTTCAGACCCATTGACACTGACTCTATGTGGACTGATTTCACTGACTTCAGTGATTTAAGGGCCCTATAATTAATTCTTGGGGCAATTGTGATGTACATAATAAATTATATGTATCAACATTTATTTTTCTGGTGTGTAATGTCTTACTAATTTCCTTATGTATTCCCACAAAGTTTCCCTCCCATGTAATTTGCTACTTATGTATATAATGTTTTAATGAAAGAAATACTCAGTTTAAGCCCAAATAAATAAACTGACAGTAAAGCTTTACTGGCACCATTTTAGCATGGAACCTGTTACCTCTTATGTTTTCAGGTTACCTCATTTTCACCTCTGTCACCATCAAGATAAAACAATGGTGTTGTATTTATGAAGAGTCTATTTCTGATTCCTCAGTCTGATTGTCACTTTTAGTATAAAAATTGAAGCCTTTGTCAAACTATTGATTGCATCAAAATGTCACATGAAAATCTGTCTGGTTTAAAATGTGTAATTTTGAGAAACAACCTTGGTGAACTGAATTCAAATGAGTTGAAGTGAATTGCTTAACCTTTGCTAAAACCTCAGTGTGCCACCTGAGCTAACTTTGGGCACCCAAGGGTGCCCTTGCGTGCAACAACTGTTGAAAAGTGTGAAACTGTTCCTACAAATGGACCAAGGTAAAAATGTTGTGTTTTCATTTCAGCTGCTTGAGAAAAATTCTTGTCGGTTATGGAGTTGAGCTCCACAGGCCTGTCGCTTTAACGTGGATGATGACCAAACACTCAATCTAATTTATAGAGTCTATTGCAAAGATTATTACACACTTATTGGGTTCATTTAAAAGATCACAACTTAGGATGAATCAACTTTGAATGGGTTGATTTTGATGACAGATGATGAACAATGAATGCCATGTTGATAATTCACAACAGAATGTAAACAATAAGCATCAGTTTGCTGTGATGTTTGATATGTGATTCTACGTGGGACCGTTATTTACTCGAAAGAAAACAGATATTATTTGGTGTTATTCTACATTTCTAGTCTTGCCAGGCAGTGACAGCAGCATTTGGATCAAATTGTCTGTTGGTGGGAGAGTTTCATCTCAGATGATCACCGTTGGAGGAAATGTGCAAACAGACAGACCTGGTCTTATATATGAGTTTCTTTGGCTGAGGTCCGTCTGTAAACATGGCAGCTGCAAGGATGACAAAAGACAACAGGTCAAGTGCTTTTTTATGCTCAGTGCATGACAACATCTGTTTCTTCTGTTAACATTTCAGCTTCGTTTGTGGCTGTTCATCTCAGTGGAGGCACCTTGTTATGATAGTTTCCACAGAGTCCCTTGATACATTATACACAGAGTCACCTAGTCCTGCTTTACGACTTCGGGGTCACCTGAGGTCACCAGGAGATGTGTACCATATATGTACCTTATATAAGATTCCACGTGAACCATGTGTCACATGTAGAAGATGGCACATGAAAAACTCATAAGACACTTATACATCACATGAACATATCGAAAATAGTAGGTAGGTGGTCAATTATAGATCAGAAGAATACATAATATGATATTAAATGTACATGCAGGATATGAAGAATTTAAAAATACATACTATCACTATCACAGGTCATGGTCTGGTTATGCCCTGTCCTAAAGTTTCCAGGTGCATAACATATTTTTCATTAGCAGATGGAGTTGTGATGGATCTGTTAACATGCAGCCACAGTGCCTGTTTGGACTTCTAATTCAAAAAAATGTTAAACGCTCCACTATTAAGCAGCTGGAACAGCTGTATTTGTGTGTCTGCCATTCAGTGCCAGGCACACAGAGTTAAGTAAGTTTATTAAAGCTCTTTCATTTTAAACATCTGCCTACTGAAGCTTAAAATGCCACTGATAAGGGTGATGAGAGTGAACCATGACAATGAAGTTGCAAACTTCAAAAGTGTAGAAAAGACAGTCTTTTGTTTTGACCCACCCAAGCAGCTTTGTTGCCTAAATATAACTCAGTGGTTTAATTTTCCAAAACATATTAAGGTAGTTTTGTTGCCTTGACCAAATAAAACTGTAACAATTTCACAACATTAACCAAGTGTTCAGTGTTTGTGGCAGTGGAGCTCTGTGCTTTGCACAAAGGCACAAAAGTGTACCCTGCGTGTCTGCATGGAACACTGAGAGGCGTGAAATAACCGCTGGTATTTGCCGAGCCGGGATGAGAATGTGATGAGAAAAATCATACAACCCTTTCTCAGCTCACGTTTGCATAGTCAGACACATATATCACCGGTTTCAGAGTAGTTGCCTATTTTTTCCTCGGGGCTGCTTGCCACCTGCTACAGATAATGAAACCAGGCCTACAGTGTGTTGGACTCCCTCCCCTTCGCAGCCCTGTCAACATGCCATTGTATGAGCTGTTCCTCTTGTGCCAACGCAGGGGGGGTGGGGGGTGGTGGGGGGGAGATAATACTAATTTGGAGAGCATAGCTGGGGCGTTGCTTCAGATACAGCTAATCCTCACACCTCATCGCCGAGATATGCCTGGCTGCTGCGGCGCTCACCTCCACCGCTCCCTCCCTCTTTTCTTTTTTGTTCCTTTTCTCTCCTCTTTCCTGACATTCAGTCCATCTCCTGCTGCCTTTGTTGTCATCTCCAAGCCCTCTTCTCTTCATCCTTTTCTTCTCCTCCTGCATTTATCTCTCCTTTCCTCTCTTGTGGGGAATGGGGTACAAAGGGCGAGGGGGCGGGGTATTTGTTAGAGAGAAGAAGATAATAGAGGATTTAGAAGGAAAGAAAAGGGACGTTGATTAGAGAGAGGAGAGGAGAAAACAGCTCAACGGGGGAGAAAATGATGCTGCACCCTTTATATGTTATCCTAAACAAAATGACCTTTTAGGTGGAAATTTTTTAACCATTTCCAGATATTTTATCAAATATACAGATTAAAAAAATGTATAAAAACAGCTTGATTATAAACTAATGTTAGTAACATTTCATGTTTATGAAAATCAAGACCACATTTCCCTCAAACCAATTGCCATAACACAAAAACAGAATGATAGCTGTCTGTTTTTTTTTTGCTTTTTGATCCAAGGAATCACCCAAAAACAGCACTGGCTTTTCTGGTCGTTTTGTCACAGAGGCCACACTCAGTGTGCAGCATGAAGAAAGAGAATGCAATCTTTCCACTGCGCGTTTCATTTTCACTGTTGGTGTCACAGCATTACTCAAGGACTCTCAGTAGTTAATCTAGTTTGCATTCACCAAGGACGACTTTGGAAAGTTCAATCAGCAGACAGAAAACTTAATATATCTTTATTACTCGCCTCTTAAAGGCAAACACAAGCAATACATCGTTTTATTTTTACCTCTACAAAGGTTTCATTTTTCTTCTGTAAGAAATAATTTCTTATAGAATTGTCTGCGGTTTTATACACGAGGCCCTGGGGATTGGAGATGTTCTTAAAATTGGTTTCTGATGTTACATATTACAGCATTAGAAGGTCATTACAGTCGGGTTTAAAGCTAAATGTTGAGAACATCCATGCAGAGTTGGTGCTGTGAGCTCTAAACTGTAAAATATATAA
This sequence comes from Acanthurus leucopareius, assembly GCA_029814765.1. Classification (NCBI taxonomy): domain Eukaryota; kingdom Metazoa; phylum Chordata; class Actinopteri; order Acanthuriformes; family Acanthuridae; genus Acanthurus; species Acanthurus leucopareius. Next base: position 5,638,016 of record JAQMCX010000050.1, read on the forward strand.
AGAAAATAGGAATTAATGTCCCTGCATTTGGTATGTCCAAACAAAAAATGTGTGTATGAACATCCTGAACTTGTGGATCTTCAAACATGTTTGGAAAATTATCAGAATGGATTTACAACAAAAAACAACACAACTACAGGGTTTGCCTCGGAAATGCTCAGTAAATTTTGTGAAGTACCTGAACAACAGAAGACTGCACCTGTTTGAAAAGGAATACAAGCAACAGAAAAAGATTTTAACAAGAAAATAATTAACAAAGGAAAAAGTCAAGTCCCAACCAATTTGTTCCATATTTTCAAAACTTAACTTAATTTACTATCCTTTGTGGAAACTAAAGTCATTATACACTGAAAATGAGAGAGGGAGAGAGAGAGAGAGAAAGAATAAGAAAAAAGCCTTGAGCTTCTCTCAGTATTCTATCATGTAACACAAATGGGTTTTTTTTTACAAATACCAAATGCCAAAGGCACTTAACCGGAGGCAGCATCAGTGTTTAGTGTGTCAGCATCCTGGACTCTCACTCTGTCTGTCCTTTGCATTAGCTAAACCTTTGACTGGACCTGCCCACCAGGGCCCACAGGGTGACGTCATGGAGAACCTGTAATGGATCACATGTAATCAGACAGTAATAGTTTGATCCACCTACAAACAGAATCCACACTGTTCAGATTTCTCACCTTAAATTTGAACCTTTTGTTGAGATTCACTGCATTGTGATGGTCACGATTTACGGAAATCTCTTGATTAAATTCATTGTGAAGAAGTTTTTAAGTTTTTGACTTATGTGACCTTTGTGTAATCTTGAAAAGTCTTGCTGTGTTGATCTAGTTTAAGTGTTAAGCTATAGTACTTTTATTTATTTCCTCAGGCAGAGTGATGACAGGAGATCAGCTGACTCCCCTCTGAGCGCTGACCAGAATTTAGCCCGAGTTATATGAAAATCATCTAAATAGGTAATGATAGGAGCAGTAAGGTTTGTCCCACTGGAAGACTTCCTGATGTAGCCATTCTGGCAGAATTTAATAATACTGCTGTTACTGCTTGTTTATAGGACTGTATAAATAAAAAATGTCTCTTTGTGTTAGAACAAAACTTTTATGTTTATCTAAAATAGTGCAAAATGTAGCTGATTGTTTATGGCCAACAGGTTGACTTTGAGTTTCATGGGTTAAGCTCAAATGCTGCTGAAAAAACGAACTCTGACAAAAAGAAAAACATGGTTTGTGTAGAAATTTGGACCTCATAATAATATGATACAATTTAAAGGACGTGGAGAGGAATGAAGAATCCGAAGAGCAGTAATGCAAAATGTTTTTGTGAAGGCCTCCCTCTGCCAGTACAATCCTATATTAGGATCAATAGTCACAGCCCAGAGGCAGCGTCAATATTTTCATCATCAGTGACCTATCTCCCAACCCGCTGTCCATCATCTGACCCACATTTAACACTTCAGCAAGCAGCTAGGACTGGGCCGTTTGCACTGACGCCTTTTTCCACAGAAGTTCATGTATGAGCAGTTATGACAGCCTGCTGGTGAAAACTCACACCAACAACGTTCCTCAGACGTTGTTTGTGCTGGAGGAATTTGGTAACTCTTAACAGTGCCTGTAAAAGTAGACTCAATCAGACAAAAATGCAGAGTCAATTGAAAGCTGCTCTTTAACGATTTGCAGTGCATTCAAGGTCATGCTTTCAACAAAGTTAGTTTTATTCTCCAGCTTTAAATTTACTTTAAGTGCTATTGGCATTGACTAATATAAGTCTAAGTCTTTTTTTTTAACATACACCAAATTATTTTGCTAACAGAAGCCTGTAGATAACTATAGATGAGAATTAAATGCTTCAAAACACCATAGGGCCACATCTAAAGCCATATCAGGAGATCAGAACATAACAAACAGCTCCCTCCATTTCTAGTTCTGATCAACAGACTTCAGCCGGCAGTGTAAACATCTGCAAAACTGCAGTCACAGTGTCTTTGTGCACTTGTGACTCAGACAAGAGTTTAGACTACATCAAGGGAATGTTGCCACTGCTTCTAATGATTATGGAGTTGAACTCTCTGAAGATTTGTCCAGCAGCACTTTGGTCACTAACAACAGAGACTCAGCCACTCACAGCTCCTCAACTCAATGTACCACACTCATCTCACTCCCAAAGTTAGTCTGTCATGGCAGAGATGTAAGTATCTTAAATGCGGTAATGTCAATAACTTGCTCAGTGACAAATAAAAAATAAATATAATAATTAAAATGAAATTGACTCTATGTCAGTGGAGTATTTTGTTTCAGTAAAAATTGCTATATAGGCCACTGACGTCTACCACAGCCAGTTTGACAACAGATACATTTGAAACGTTGCTGAGGACTCGTGCTGATGACTCCACAGTCTGTCTCCTCTGGGCCTCTGAACACAGTCATGGTCGCAGCATTGATGAATTTGCTCGCTGGTGTCACAGTGCATTTCTAAATCTAATTGTGACAAAAAACCAATGGCATTAGTATTGACCTTAAGCAGCCTTCAACCCTCTCAGGGTTCATAAAGGGAAAGGTGGCAGACTGTTACGGAATACGGTAAAAGAACTTCAGGATTTTAATTCATGTGCTCAATTTTTATTGAAACCATCAAGATGCTTGGCAAGAAGGGCCAGTGATGCCTCTGAAAATTGTCCCAGTTCCGTGTTGACAAGACCATCATGATCATGTATCAAAGATCTTAGAGTGAACCTGTTTTAACCCTCAGATTAAACAACACCCATACTCTATACTCCGTATTTCAGATTTGTTCCTCTGGGTCTCGGCTTAGGTTCTCCCGTTCAGATTAACAGGTAGAAGCGCCGCTTTCCACCCAGTGTGGTTGTGATGAGGACTGTGATGTGTTTGATGCCTGTGCAAGGGATAATGGCAGCTGTTTTGATGGCTGCCATGTTGATCATGTAATCAAAACAAGTAATATGCACTTCATTTTACCCCTCTTTGGTATTTGTATAGTCATATTCTGCTGCTCCTGGTTTAATATTTCAGTATTATTGCTGTTGTTGAACTTTTAGCTCACACCTCTGCTTGCTGTACTGTATGTCTTTGTTTTTTAATATTGTACCAGGATTTGTAGAAAAACCAAGTACCATCCAGAGACAAAAAAAAGCTGAAAAATAAAGTGAAGTTGACTGTGAAATTAACGTGTTTTCTCAAAAAAAGAGCTCTATTTACATCTAATAAAACTGAGCAGCAAAATGTACTTAGAAATTAAAACAAATCAATTAACTATTCAGAGAAGCCTGAGGGTGGAATTCAGTCCAAAGCAAACACGGGCTGAGATGTCTGAATGTCACCTTTGGATAACAAGCAGGGCCACTGCAGGGACAGCTAGCTAATAATAGCAGCTAAAGGCCAACACACTCTCACACACACGCTGAGAGAGAAAGCGTGGACTTCACCCGTAACACCTTGCAATAATAAAGAGAGCCAGTAAATACTAACATGGTGATGATGGAGTTGAATTGTTAAACAGATGTTTACTGAGTGTTTTTTATTCAGTGTTGTTAAAGAATTCAATTATCGTGTGACAACTGTTTCCCTTTGTTATAGTAGTTTTTTAATGTTTGGCACTCTGTTTGTTCTTTACCAAACAAGCCCCATTTTTTTTACTTACACTGAGACTCAGTGTTTGTGATCCAGCAGCGATTCAGGCAGCCAGTGATTACCGTAAATCACAACTACAGAGGCAGCTACATGAGTGAGTCATTTAGTTGAATATCAATAAGTGTGAGTCAGCTTTAGCAGAGGCCTAACAATTATAATTATCCACATTACCATAATAGTCACATGTATTTTCACAATTGTCAAACAAAACAGATAAAAAGCAAGACAATATAAACATCAGAGTGGAAATGAAACATGGAAGAGTCTGTGGAGTCTTTTTTCTTATTAAAATAGGAAGTGCAAAAGCTATAAATGATGTTAAATATCATATTGTGAAGACTTGTAATGTCACTTTTCAACACTTATTCATTTCATTAACAGAAAACCAGACAAACTTTGTGATTTTAGTATCGGTTTTATTGGTAAATCGGTACTGAATATATATAAAATAGACTATTTTGAAGAGGAGGCTTTTAGTAGCATAAAGAACTAAAAGTAAAAAGAAAGCTCTAAAATAATGTACTGTACATTTTTAATATTGAAGAAGTCAATTCATACTATTAATTCTTCCTGTATGATGACCAAACTTGATTTAAAAGACCTAAATTAAGTCCCTCAGACATTTATTGTCCTTCTTTCAAACATATTATAACATAACAGAGTAGACACACAACCAGATGTACAACCAATACCATAAACACGTACATGAAGGCACATATGAAGTCCTGAAGTGAGGTCAGATGATTCATCCTGTCAGTAGGGGACAGTAAAGCTCCCCAAAAATGTGTCTGCAGAGGGGAGTTAGAGTCCACAGTTGAACCACCTTTGAATTGTCTCACACCAACCCACCCCCACCCAGAGTCTGCTCCATATTACAACTGACCATCCTATCTTTTTGTAGGAGAGGCAGAGAGGAAAGGGAGGAAGAAGTTTAAGTTTAGCCTCTGCCACTTTGTTTGGAGTAGCAGCAGAACGGATAGCTGTGCTTCATTGCCTTGCTTGGATACACTTGACAACAAAGAGTGTGGTTTCAAGCGGAGTGACTGTTCAAAAAAATGCACTTGAAATGTCATCGTCCTAATAAGTCAAAGACATTACCAGCATTTGGTGCCTTGCAGGAGGTAATTACAGATTCTGCTCAGTGCACAGAAGTTGGCATTTAGAGGTGACCTCAATCTGCATGCTTGAGCTGCACTTGCAAGTATTCATAAGTGATAGCTGTTCTTGTTTTAGTCAACATTATGAAAGTAATCCTTTTCATATTTTCAAATCAAACCATCAGTAATGATACGATGCAGACTGTTCTGTGTTGATAGATGATGAAACAATATGTGAACAATCAAAATAGCAAGAACTGAACAGATAAATCAACTTAATGTCCATCAACTTTAACAACAATCAACACTTTCTGCACCATCAACACAAAGAGCATGAAAAAAATAAATAGAAAAGACATTTACACTTTTCACTCAGTGGTCATCTCACCACAAAGAGCAGTGGGTGGATTTTTTCAGAGAAAGTCAGAATTTGTTGCTGTTGTGCTCTGAAGTGCAGACTAAGTTCTGACCACAGTCTGTATCTTTTAACTGCACACTGAGGTCAAGGCTGCACATCAGTCATCTTCCTCTTGCGGTAGTTAAGAACCAGACTGGAGGCGGTGAGTTGGGAGGCCTGGCTCTTCTCCCAGCTCTGGAAGCTGTTAAGGCCGCTCTGCCCTGACTTGAACAGAGCCTTCTCCAGACAGTCCAGACGCTCCACCAGCGCAGTCGTGTCCTCATTGTAAGCATTCTGGGAGGAGTCCATGGTCCTTCTGAAACGACCGATGAATGTCTGGACAAAAACACAATGTCAACAATTACCACTAATTAAATAAAAAGAAAAATACAGCATATATAAGGAACAGGAATGCCCTGATATACTGTCCAAAATTGGGAAATATTTGTTAAATATCTGATTGGAATATTTGAATCAGTGCTTTCTATTTGTAGATCACAGGTGACCTGGAGGTCTCTGTTTTGCTTCTTCTTCCTCACTATAAATGTAATCCTATTATAGCAAGCAGTGTCTCCCTTTCTGCCCAGACGTTTGCACTATGACTGCCTGCTCAAAGTGCATATGAAAGAGGAGAGAGACCCTGGTGCTGTTGGCAGAAGAGGACTGTGTGGTTGCTAGTCATTTTTAGGAATAAAGTTGCTTATGGTGTCTTACCCATTATTATAATAGTGTCTGTAATTTTGATTAATATAAAAAATGATACAAAAATACCACCTGAGTCTTCAATTTTTAAAATAGCAAGTGCATCAAAATATCTAGGTCTTATTTATGTATTTAAATGCCGAATACTTCCAAAAAACGCTGCAAATAAAAAAAAACAAAAAACATTTTTTCTGACATTAAGTCCTAAAGGCAAACTAGCAGGTTACTATCAATTCACATAATGTTATGTATGCAATTACATTTCATAGCATATTGCAGTTGACTTAGTGAAGCCCACGAGTTGCATTGCTTCTTGGAGGTGCGTTGCCCTGTTTGGTTGACTGAAGTGAGTAAGTAAAACAGAAAATGGAAGAAAAAATAATGATCAAGATTGATATCATGGTTCCTTATTTCACTTTACAGTCACACAGCATTTATTGCCAAGGTTACGCCACCATTTGGTGGAGATCTCAATACATTGTAAAGCAGTCAAACTGACCATAAATACCAGCCGCTAAGACAGAACAAAAAAATCAATCAGTATTGCTTTGATTTTGCCAATACGATTCAGAGGATTAGAAATTGGAACTGGCAGCAAAAGTGCATTATCGATGTAGCCTATCTCTAGTCAGAATATTGCAGGTAAGGTACTGCATGCTGACGGTGTTTTTAATCAGACTGACCTAGTTTATGGCCCAGCAGTCAACTTTGATATAAAATTTAATGTTACACCTCAAATATGTATAATTTCATTCCCTCCTCGCCTTTAGGCGAAACCATTTTCCAAAAAAAACCCTTAAAAATATTGAAACATCAAAGAGTATGTGCCCAGAAATGACCACTTCCACATTACTGTGTTTAAACATTTAAAGCTGCAGCTGTTATATAATCTGTAAACCTGCAATCAGATGTAGTTCCTCCTATGCACCTTAATATTTTTGTTTCTTTAGTTTTAGCGCTGTGCCTTGATCACAGTTTGGAGTCAATGTAGACATGCAGTCATGCCTCAGTTCAATAAATATAGAGAGCACCAGCAGTACATCTGAACACAGGTTGCATGCAGTAAACAAACCTTCATAACAAGGTCAGTTTCACTCATTTAGTATTTGGCGCAATTGAAACATAACATTAAAAAACTAGTTTAGAAAAGTTGATGATAATTTTATGGGTTTTTTTTCATCAAGTCCACGTTAAAAAAAAAACAAAACAAAACAAAACAAAAAAACTACAAGAACAATCAGGATTGCTATCTTTTCAGTGTCATTAAAGTAAATCTAGTTGTTTCTAAGCATATGAAGAACTTTGATAGTGTGCATCAGCCCCTCGGTTACAGGCTTGGGGTTTGTTTGTATTTGTCTGTCAGACAATGAGATTAGATGTAATCTGCCTGGTAACACCAAACAACCAGGAGTCTGCCATGTTTTATGATCTGAATGCACCCCCTAGTTGTAGCGCACTGAATAACAGAGGCAGCATTTATTTTGAATCTGTATTGTGTCTGTTTATCTGTGTCATATTTTAGACAAGCATTTGGGCTGCTGTGAAATGTAATGGGTATCTATCTGACATTTTTATCACACATTGAAGTCTATACTTATATTAAAAGAACCCCAGATAACTGGTTTGGGAATTGTAGGCTTGTGCAGATTTTATCTCTCATGAAAATGCCCATCACCTTATCAAATCCTCTTTCACAGGCTGAAAATCCTACTTTGTGCATCACAGCTTGAGAAATTTCATTATTGGCTTTTGCTGCTCTGCAGATGTGCACCCCTGCAGGCCTGACACATGGATTAACATGTGTAGCAAACATGAACAATGATTTCTTTAAATAAAAAAGGAAGACCATAAAATAAGTAATAAATTACTCCTCTGGTAAAAATCTGACTTAGTCTTTTCAACTGCTTATGTAAATTAATATGGCAAATAAAAAGTGAAAAATCTCACATGTGCTCTTACTTTCTGTGCTGCAAGACAGACGTCTGCCTCATACTGCTGCCATCAGTTTTGTACATTACAAGGATTTTACTTTATGTGTAAGAAAATTTTAGTTTGACATTTTAAGGAAGAAGCTTGTTTGCTTTGTGACGAGTGAGAAGAGGAGACTGATACCTACTAAAAAGCAGAGTGTTGATCAGACGGGCTATTTTTGAAGTCCAGCACAGTGTTCGCTTCAAATAAAATGCACCTGGGCTACAAAGCTACATCACTTCCAGCAAACATAACGGAAAAACCAGCATCACTGGTTCGTTTCTGTGTGTTATTGACAGTGTTGCATGTAAAAATATTAAACTGTGTCAGATCACCTCAGTATCAAAATGACAGACAGCCTTTAGATTTTACTGTTATAGTTGAAAAATTTCTGTCAATAACAGAAAGTATACAGTTAACACAGTCCCTGCTGGGAAGAACAATAAGTGCAATTCTCAGAGAAGGAATGAAAGCTTACAGAGTATAATAAAATTGTATTAAATGATACTGAGTTTACTGACCTTCAGATAAGATACATTCATACACATGATATCAGCCACTGTTGCTCACCACTGATTCACTGACAATACGTGCTGCAGTGCCAGCCTTGTCAGTCAAATATCTGACTGGTATAAAATGATGTCCCGGTGTCTAACAGTGCGCACAGGTCGACACAATGAATGCATATGTATGCACTGCAAAAGCAGGAAATGGAAAAAACAAGTCTGAGTCAGTCTGACTAGGCACAAATCATAGTTATATCAGTTTTTATCATTTCGGTGAAAACATCCACATAATATTCATAAGACTTATGTGGCAATGCCCAGCAGTTTTCATATCAAAATACTGTTTCTTTATTCCATATCTTTTCAATCTAAGTAGCACTATATGACAAGGAGAGAGTACAGACACTGTACACATCTATGCACACAAAGCTTTAAGATAGAAAGGATATCCCTTAATGGTGACAGCTTGAAATAACACTGGTATGTTAATTTTAAAAGTAAATGTCTCAAAGAGCTCCTTTTATGTGTGCCACCGCCAGAAGCAACCACTGTTTTTCTGCACCCGCCATTTGACTCATCTCCCAGGGGTCATAGTCAAACACCACTTTCCTAAATCCATTACAGGGTTTGCAAAGACATGTTTTGTCCTTGATGAGGTAAATAAGTTATAGTATGCAATGTGTAATGTGAGTAACATGTCAAGTGCAGACCTCTGCACCTCTGCACAACCCCACAGGAAGGTGTTGTAATGCTGGATTATTTGTAAATTCAGCCAAATTCTACACAGCAGATAGCAGGGTGTCTGCATATGAGTGTACTGCAAAACAGTGTGTCAAAAGTGCTGATTGAGAGGAATATTTTTTTCTATGTGTATACATGTTTTTTTTATGAAACTTCTGCATAATGTGCTTTTGCACAATCTCTTTTGTGTTAAGTCTGTGCACGTTGTTTACCTGCAGCAGAGTCTGTCCGATCTCTGGGTTCTCTGGGCTGTCAAAGTGCAGCATCTGGGATCCCAGGCCGTAGTAGTAGGGTCCCATCTTATGCAGGTCCACCACATTAGAGTCTGCATTGAACACAGTCCTCCAGCCCTCTCTGTATACTTTGGGAAGTTCGACTGACAGCACTCTCCTCTTCCTCTCGTACAGCCCTTTGGACAGCCACAGAGGAAGCTCCATCTTTGTACCCTAAAATAATGAAATCACATGACAGATCTGGTATAATTGCCAAGATCCCTGCTTTTTGGGGTCCACACTCCAAATAAATGTGTTAGTGAAGGTGTAGGCTGAAATGCTTCTAACCATGTTCAATAACTAAAAAGACATTTTGACTTGTCATAGTAGGAAAACTTGCTTATAACATTAAATGCCCTTGTTCTTTTTAAATGTCCTAATTAGCCATGACAGTATGATAATAAGCCAGATTTTATACTACCAGGACCTTTCACTCATTGCACTTTTATTTTATTTCAGTCATAATTTACTCCATCACTGATGCCTGTGTTTTCTCAGCTTTACCATGTCAAAAATGTGTTCAGTGAAACAGGCCATTGATCTCTAATTAGTTATTAATATATGTAAGATATGTAAGATGCGTATCTTCCTTCACAAGAGAATTAGTGGTGTTTCCGTGTGTAACATGATCTTTATCTTGAGCTTTTATATTTGTTTAGAATATAACGTTAGGCAGAGTGATAACTTCACCTCAGTACTGAGGTACTGTAATCATAGCGTTATTTAACATGTGAAGATATAACCTGCGTAAATGAAAAAGCAACACAATAGAGCCACTGCAGACACTGCAGTTGACGTTGTGGAATATGATAACTTACATATGCCAAATTAATAAGCGGGTCTTGTTTATGTTTTAGCGGTCCTTAATGGTCTTGGTGAAGTAATTGTCCTTGTATTGTCGTATGATACGTAAGTAATGCCAGTACAGGAAGGTCGGGAATTGCAAATAATTACACGAGTTTTGACATAAAACGATCACCAAGTTTTATTGATTTATTTTTTTCAGTCAATACAACGTTACTAACCTCCGGTATGTCCGGCGTGTCGCTCGACTTCTCAAGAAATCCCAGCCGAGGAAAAGAGCACTCTGTCAGGACGGGAAGTCTCTCATTAGAAAGCAAAATATCGTCGAGAGAAAGGAAATTCTCCTCCATTCCCACTCCGGGCTGCACAGGTAGATATGACTGTGTATCCATTTGTGCTTGAATGAGGCCACAAGTAGCTTTATGCAAATATATTTACTTCAATATTCAGCAGAAATCTCTCCTGTCGTGTTTACAACTCTTCTTCCTTGCTGTTTGGCGCCAGGACCTGTTGACCAATCAGAGCGTCGCTGTCTGTCAGACCAGAGCAATCGAATCGAACGATTCGTATCGAGTCAATAATATCTGCTATCCGCCTTTATGTTATTTTTCTTCCTATAATTGTTGGTGGTTTCTTGAGCTCTCTTTAACCCGTTTTTAATAATAATACAATATTTTGCAATAGTTCGAATAGTTATATTATATAATAATTTTTAACACTTAAACGAACTGAAAAATTAACCTGGCCCATTTTTGCCATTGAAAATTGGATGCAATTATGAAAATAACCATTGGAGGTCAGACTATACCATCAAAATTTTACAATCCCCATGTTTGCTGTTATGAAAATAATTAGCAGTAATGAGTCTGGAAATAATAATAATAATAATAATAATAATAATAATAATAATAATGATAATAATAATAATAATAATAATGCAAGCACTACAAAAAGAAGCACTAGAAAGACAACCTTGAATTTTCTAAGTTGACTGGAAAACGAACATTAACTATTTCCTGATCAAACCTATCAGTTGAAAGTTGTAATCTTGTATTCTGAACACTTCAGAAATCTAGACAACCAGAAGAACAAGTCGTTGATCTTTCTTATTTTGACATTTTTAATATAGATTTAGATTTATTATATATGTCAATAGTGTAACTCATCTCACAGATTGCACATCAAAGTCATCAGACATTTTAGTTGAGACCCCCAAAAAGCCAGTAGCCATTTACATCATTGGAAAGTAAAATAAATCATAAACTAAAATGAGTCAAATGAAATTAAGCCATAGTAAATATAGATACTGCATTCTTCATGTAGCTGTGTGTCCGAGCTGAGAAGGCAGCCGGGTGGTAGGGTACAGTGGGCCCACTGTTGACTGTAGCAGCAGTCTGAGAGACTTATTACATATTTTCACTCTGCAACCCAGACTAAAGCACATGTAATTTCCCATTGATAACATCCCCTTCCAATAGTTTCAGGTCATACCCTGGAAACATCATATGTCACACAAATAGACAATTACCATTATTTACCATTATTATTTGGTGTCTTATGTTCCTATATTCTTCTTACATTACTGTTACATTTCTACTTTTGTCTCCACTGATGTTGGTCTCCATCCACTCTGAAATTAACCCTGCCCTGCCATGTGTTGTGGCCTAAATAAGAAACAGGGATGATCTCAGCCTTAATAATAGTGTAACACTTTATTTGAAGTGATGCTCACGAGGCATCGTAACCATATTCTGTTCACAAGTGCTTTAAAGAAATTATATTATAAAGACAAAAGACTCTAGTGTGATTAAATATCTTTGGCCACATTCATACTCAACTAAAGCTGTATAAGATGTCATCACATGAAGGCCCTCCACATGGCAGCAAGAGGCAGCCGTTAACAAAACTATGAAACTGGATTCCTAAACACAATCTCTGAAGTCAAGTCACATGCTTATGTTAACCAATTCAGCCAATGTGGGAAACTGAATGAAGGACACCAAAGTGACAGCATAAAATGTAAACTTTCAGCTCTTAAGAGTCAATTCATCACTGTTTGGCAGGAGACATGACCTTGTCCTGACAAAAGAACTCTGTGAACATTGTCTCAGTTACAGTTGATGGGACATTTTTCACTGTTGCCTCCAACTTATAGGAACTTTGTCACTGAAAAAGGAGTGTTTTGGCATGCAAAATGCTGTTTTAATGCCAGTCATCATATATCCTAATTAAAACATGCTGAGAGTTCTCTCACTGTTATAAATATATATAATATCTCACTTTCTGTGGACACTTGAGGGCAAAACAACAACCTAAAAACCACCATCTTGATATAACTATTACCTTTATATTTCATTATGGCTGGCATGTTGGCAAACAGTAGCCCATTTACATGTCACCCAAAAACAGATTAGCATTTGGAATAATTTGTTTCTGATGAATTTTAGTTGAACATTCACTCTTCTTTTGGCTCAAATTTTGGCCAGCTCCACTATCTCTGAAGTGAAACATCTGTCCCTTTAGTGGCTAAATCCTGAGTGGAACTTCTGACATAATTCATCACTGCAGGTGAAAACTTTTGCATTACATATGAATAATTTGACCCGTTGTAAATGTAATATTGGCCAGTGCAGCTTCAGCAGCTCTTTGGCTGCTAAATGCTCAACTATAGTTACTTACTAGTTGTTCACTATGGCTGTCAGTAGTTTGGTGTTGGGCAGGCTCTTTGGATTCATTAGAGCTTTCTTCGTTGAAAACAGCTGCCTGAGAGATGGGCAATAATTCTTTGTGAGCAAATTACTATGCTCAGTCAAATAACACTTCCTTATTTAAGCAGTTGTTTATCTGATGATTTCGACCAGTGTAACTTCAAGGTGACATAAATCCTTTTATTGCCTCATAATGTGCTTAAAGTGAAGTTTTGTAACAAAGGTCTCCAAACAGGCCTGTGCTGATGTTGACATCTAACTTTTACAGGAAATCGAAAATCTCATGACTGGCACAGGATGAGCACGGATCATCTTGTTCTGTTGTATAAATGGTCACTCCCAACTTATCACATCTGAAGCAGTTTTCCTGTCAGCTTCAGAGCATTACAGAGGCTCCTTTGGGAGATAACTGCCTTAAATTGTGTTTACTTCCTGAATATAGAGAAATACAGCACAGGCATAAAAGCATTATTTTATTTTAGTGCAAAGTTATACCTCAAGAATTGACTGAGAGATTAAAAAGATCAAAGTATAATGTAGAAACCTGCCAGACTTCTTCTTTTCCCACATATACATGAACACACTTGCAAAGGCTATTGGCTGGAGAAAAGATGATATATCGTGTAGCATCAGCTACTGGTGAGAGTAAAAGATAGGTGTTGTTTTTGTAGCTGTAAGGAATCTTCCAGCTCTGGTCAGTCATTTATTTCCTGCCAACTTTAGTTTTGATTTGAAAATTCTTCTTAATGCCAGGTTTCCTTGAAAGCATCGTATTAAGTCGATACGCACCAACTTGCAACGGCAGAACAGCAATCAAGGGAGCAAGAGCTGAGATCAACATGTCCTTTCAATGTAATTGTTTTAATGTTGTTTATATAACCTCATATAACCCAAAGGAAGAAATCGTGTATTTGTGAAGCATCCAGGGCCCAAATTTTATGTTTGGCTTATCAAATCTCGTACTGTTGACAGCCAGCCAAACACAGGCACAGTGATGTCTAACTAGGATATTTCTAGTTTCTATAACAGTTTGATGGCACATATTTTTCTCATTGCCAGTGTACTATCTTTTCCACCTTTGACAGCCTCAACAGACCAGAATGTGATGAAGCCAAACACGTTTCATGCTTTGAATGTAAATTACAAGGTTGAAAGAGTTACTTTGACCTTTAAAAAAAATGGCTATTTGATAAAAGAGGTGATGGATTGGTCAGCTTGACTACTAAAAAACATAAGGACAAATGTCAACTAGGACTTCTAAAGTGGATTTTGGTTTTGTTTTGTTTTTTTGGTATGAAACATCCAATCATAACAGTTCTGGAGCAAGCACTGCTACATGAACCATTCAGCAGGTTAAAGCTCACATTTAAATTCTGGGTCAGGTTCAGATTAAATCAGCAACCTTGAAGTTATGTTTTGTTTCCAGTTTCTACAAAGAGGCATTTTGAAATCACTGCAGCTCTGATTTACACTTCTCTGTTTTCCCCAGCCGCTTCTCTATAGCTGTGGAGGGTTTAGAGCCGTCTGTCAAGCCAAACTACCAGAGAAAAAAAGTTTTTTTCACAAACCAGGCTGTTGTGATTAAACTGATTAAGTGACATAAACCTATAGTTGATAAATTATCCATTAGACTCCTGTGTTTCTATGTTGACAAAGATTGAGAAAATTGTTAAAAGAATATTTTTAATGGGTTTTTATGATAAGGAACCAGAAGCTCCTTGCACCTCTCAACTCTCTGCATGGCCACATGCCCAATTGTTGGCATTGCCTCATGCTCAAGTAGAAGCTGTAACAGCAGAAGACAGTTGTGGCCATATACCATTCACATATGCTACAGCCACTTCCATGTTGGCTGTCAAATAGCATTCTGGGAAATGTAGGAAGATAATCAAAAGATGTAAGATTACACACGGCCTGTTTTGAGGAAGTGGATAGACCACACTGAAACCCAAAGTAACTCCTGGAGTGTTTCCAACATTTCTGACTGATGTAAGAGTGGGAGATGATTCAAAAGTGGCTTTTTTAAAGACTCAACTGTAAGACCATGTCCATTTATCTTACGGGTAAAATACATCCTGTGTGTCTATATGCCAACAATAATCTCAGGATTAAAATGTTTGATGCGAAACCCAGTGCTGCTCAGGCTGTAAAAAGTCGTATCTGGGTCACAGAATGAAAGTTGGAAATAGAGTCTGTCATCTAGCACAATTTATTTCACCATTGGTTTACAGTAGCGTTGTAAATGCAGTTTGTTTGTATGTGGATTTTGTAGTAGTCTTCATACATCAGCTCTTGGCATTCTGAAGAGTGAGTTAACACCTCACATGATTGAAATATTAAACAAATATTGTTAAATATGAACAAATCAATAAATAAGTCCCGTCCAGTGGTTCCACAGTGGGACTGCAAAGTCCTTTTTCGGGTGGCTCACATCTCCATACGCAGTCAGCCAGACCTACTCTAGCAGAAACACAATGTGGGGAACTGACAGTAGCACAGACCAAGAGGTGCCTCTTGAATCACACACTCAAACACACATGCACAAACAGTCATATGCACGGAGACACACACGCTCTCACACTCGAGGCTCTCACGAGAAAATGACTAATCATGATCACATGAAAAATCTGGCAGATCTAAAAATAAAGAACCGAGAGAGGTTAATCGTGTAATTTACAATATGTCATGTCGCTTCTCAGTAGCTGTAAACATCAGCAAAGTAAAGGGAGGACTGCCAGTCGCACACACGGGAAACATGGACATCTAGACTGTAAACATTTCAATACACAGACACACACAGCGCGCTCCCAGTCAGCCCTCTACACTGACCTTTCACGCTGTCTCTCCCTCTCACACACACACACACACACACACACAAAACACACACACCAGGCTTCAGCAAAAGCTATGTTGTCACGGTTCCAAGTGTGCACACACACACACACACACACACACACATAGTGTACATACCCACACCGGGTGAAGCCTGACACTGGAGCATCCCAAGCACACATGTTACACAGTAGGAGCTTAAACTGCACTGCTGGCCCCCTCCTCCCTCCCGATCCACACTCCAGTCCACCTTTAGATCCCCCTTCATACCCTACATACAAGCTGACATCTCTGTTTTTTCTTTGTTTGTTTTTTTTTACCCTCCATCCCTCCCTGCTTACCCAGATGCACACAAACCAAATCTAAGAAGGATTTGGAGTCTTTGATTTGATTATCATGAGTCAAACTGGCGAGGAGCAGCGCAGAACTGAGAACTGAGGCAGGAACTATGACAAAGAAGCAGACCGGGACCCAGTTCGTCATGAGAGGTCAGGTGAAGTCCTGTTGTGAAATGAGAGGCACACCAAATCATCTACAGGTCTTAAAGCAAGCTTCGTCGGTTTCTTTCTCCTCCTCCTTTCCATCCTCCGTGTCTTCTTTCCTCCTTGTGTGGTTTCATTCCTCTGTCCTGCTGCCCACTCCCTGCTCTGCTTCCTCTCCTGGTTTCCCTTCCTCTTCCCTGCTGCCCACTCCCTCCTGCGCTTCCTCTTCTCTCCCCAGTTAAGGCCATGGGAGGGCTGGACACAAATGACAGACAGGGATGGATCCAGATACAAGATGGAGGGCCAGCTGCTGGAGGCCTGCAAGGACCTGAGCCCGTCAGGGAGGCGAATGGCCACTCTAGTTTGAGGGGGACAGTTGAGGCCGATGAAGCCCTTTAAGGGGCTCTGTTAGCCTGGAGAAGTAGGAGGGGCGGGAGGGGAGGAAGGGGCGGGGCTGGGGGTAAGGGGGTAAGCAGTCTCTTCAGCAGACGTAAAATGGAGGACTCAGGAGGGGCCCTTTAATGTACGATGGTTCGACAGTCACATTTTTTGGTTCAGTTCACGAGGAATAATTATCTTGGTTAGGATGATGGGTTCTGTCAGGATAAGTATGTGTTGATCACTTTAATTGTTTCATCAGATTTGGCTGCGTCTGTGTCCAGATATCCATTGCAGGACAACGAGATGTCCTGCAGACAGACAGACAGACAGAGAGGGTAGGGCACAGACAGACAGACAGACAGACAGTGAATGAAAAATTATAATATATGACATTTTATTAGTCAAGATTTAGCAACATATTTACACATAAATGTGCTTTCAGGGACTGAGATTGTAATAATTTGTGTAATGTTACAGTCACACTCTGTATGAGAGTGAAAAAGTGTAACAGAATATTTTTCCTTATAAATTTTAGGTTTGTAAAACAGAAAGGGCATTAAAATAAACTTTCTAACATGGTAAATGTATTAATATTAACTATTATTATTCAAGAATTTACATGTAATGTTTAGCCTTGTTTGTAGCATTGCTCTGTGGATAAAGGGGGGACTAAACTGACATGCTGGACATGCATACCCAGTATGCCTTGCAGCAAACATGCCTATGATTGGCTATTCAATTCCAGATGTTAGCTGTGATGCTAACTGCCACTACAAATTAGACAGATCCAGATGGAGAGTGACTTGCACTAACCATACTGTGCATGCTGAGAAAAAAGCAAGTCAGTTTGGTCCGTGGACTGCAGTGTCTGCTGGTCACTGGGTTCACCACTTTGGTCCAGACTGAAATATCTCAAACTACTTGATTGCCATGAAATTTTGTACAGACATTTATGATCTACTCAGGATGAGTCTCACTTCCCCGACTTTTCCTTTTTCACTATATTGAGGTCCGAATCTTCAATTTCAGTGTGAAATAAGCCATCATCCACTGGGTGGATTACCTCAAAGACATTCTCAGTCTCTTCATGATGAATTGCAGTGACTTTGCTGTAACTTCTACGAAAATGAACAGCAAGGGATAACATTGTTTTCTCTCTCTTGTACTGGCAAAGTTGTCTTATTTCTGAGTTGTACAACACGTACATGAGAGACGCTGACTTACACATTAAAGCCATCTTGCAACCTCTTGTTAGCCACTGTATTTATTTTACTTAACAAAACAAAATAAATCAAAACATACACTATAAGATTGGCCTTGTAGATATTTGATATATTTAACCTATTAACCAATACATTTTTAATATATGCATATATTTCCATCAGATTTGATTGAACTTTGGTACATAAGGCTAATCAGCAAAGCTAATCATGCTAACACACTAAGCTAAGATGGTAAACACACCTGCTTAACATCAGCATGTTGGTATTGTAATTATGAGCATGTTAGCATGGTAACATTAGCAAGCTGTACTGAGATACTTCTGTATCTCAGTACAACTTCACAGGTTGCTAAAATGCTGATAAAGTCTTTTTTTTTTGTTCCAGAATGAGTATGTTCCTATTTTACGACAAACGAAGACAGAGGCTTGATCACATCTTAATTTAAATACAAAGCCACTTCATGTGCTTTCACACTGATATTCATGCAAACTCCTCTCTTGCAATAATTAGCATTCAAATGTTCTTGTGCCTGTCGTGTTCTCACCTTGAACAGTATTCATTGAGGGCCTGGTGGTCAGTCAGTCAGTCAGTCAGAAGGGTGTTCGGGGCATGACCGATTGATTTCAAACCATGAGTCTATACAGCTACAGACACACATGGACATACAGTCATTTGTTTTGCAGGATGACAAGTCATACAGCTGCAATTATGAAGGACACTTAACATATATACTTGAGATACGTAGGTAAAAGACTAATCAAAGTCATTAGGACTTAAGAAAAATTAGCCAACAAAACCTGAATACACATTCAACAAAATAATGACAAAAACAGGGAATTAGAATCGTAAAACTGGAACATTGATATAGTGAGAGATATCATAGGATAAGAACTAAGATGTACTGTAGTCTTAAACGGATTTATTCCTTCAGAAGATTGTTGCCAAAGCAACATGTAGGCATGTTGGAAGGCCTCCATGCACCCCCACGTCAGCAGATCATACACAATCCAATGTGTAAATAAGACTCAGAGGGAAATATATCAGCAGTGTTACATCACATACACACCAGCATTAAAGTTATACACTCGTTTACTCTCATGGCGTTGTATGGAACCATTTAACACAAGTTCTCTGTTTCTTTTTCTGTGTGCTAAAAGAAGATCCACTATTTTAAAGAGAAAGAAGCTATTTAAAAAGAATTTGTATTAGTAGTAAATAAGTATTAAGGGCAGACACACATGCATATATATATAGACAAAACTGTATACTTCAAAGATTATTTATAGTTTGTATGGACATATTTGAATTTTCATTTAAATCATTTCTACATTTATTTCAAAACCCCACTGTAAGTGTTGTACACATGTAAGATTATCCCTTTCAACACTGAGAGCTTTTACTTGCTTCTGTGCTGTTTCTTACATTGAGCACAACTGGGAGGCAAATCAGCCGAAAAGCTTTATGACGCAAAACAGGAAGAGAGGTCTGTTTATACATAGCAGGCAGAGGATCAGAGACCCTTGTGGGAGTGAATAGCCAAACAAAAAAGTCATTTTTAGCGCTTTTTTAGAGATTTTTGTTAAAACAGATAGACAGAAACCCCTGAAGATTCACCAGCCTGTTTCAGACAGGTAGCAGTAGTAATGAGTAATTTTAGTGGGTAAAGCCCACAGTTACACCCCCAGGCCTCCAGCAGGTTCACCTCTTGTTGAGGTTTTGGAGTGACTCACCCAGAGAGATGGTCAGCACCTGGGCCTGAGTGAGTGCTCACCTCCCTGATTACTGACTGTATACTTTAATTTAGTTTTCTTAAATAAATTCAGCATTACTTTTAGAGAGTCATGTGTTGTTCGGTTCTCTGATTTAGGTCATGACACCCACTAAGAGCTAGGACTTCTAAACAAACATCTGCTGTTTTCTGTTGACTGCAGCCTTCTCTCATTTGTTTATGGTAATTATCCACAGCTATCAGTTAGTTAATCTGACAGATATATCATTGGTTTAGAAAATGCAACACGCAGCATCTTTATTGTCCAACGATATTACATGAATAACCTCTAAATCAAAGGCAACAACTACTGTCCATCTTTAAGGAATGTTTTTATTGGAGTGCACTAAGTTGATTTAATCAGAAGAAGTGCAAAATTATATAACGGGCAGCGATTCAAATCTGTGTGTGTGTGTGTGTGTGTGTGTGTCACCTTTTGTGGTAGATGCAGAGGCACGGCAGTCTGGCTATGGTGTCCCCTTGCTGCAGTTCCTCTAGACAGATCACACACTCACCGGCATCCCTCGCCAACACATCATCTAAAGTGCCAGGTGTACACATACACACACGCACACGCGCACACACACACACACACACACACACACGCAGAGCAGAACATGTATCAGTATGCACCAAAGACAGCGACAATTTCAGACTCCAACAGCATATCAAACACAGCAGAGAGCAGTTAGCAGAGCAGGTTGGTGCATTACACAGAGTAGATATATAGCAGCTCGTTTCTGCTTGCACCAATGAAAATGCACAAGGAGGAGTTTTAAGATGAATTAGGAGCCTTGAGTCCGTTTCCACTCTGGAAAAATAACAGCGTTCATCAACTTACCACTGAATACTTTTATTTCCACTCATCTACTTACTGTAATGAAAACACTCTTGAAGAAACACTGCTGTTAACAAGAGAGATGTTTTCGGTCAATTAGTCAAGGCTGAGCTGGGAGGAAAGAAAGACTGAATGCATGCATGTTCACGCTGACACACAGAATGTAAAGTCTGCTGCTTGGGGTTTCTAAATCAACAGAAAATATAGTTGGATGACATTAAGTAATGTGGGATTCTGGGAGTTGTCTTAATTGTTAAACAACCAATAATGTGATGAAAATCTATCTGACACGATTGAATCAGAAATGTAAAACATTTTTTTGGCTCAGTAGCTCTTTTTCCCATTCATGACAATTGTGCAGGAATTATTTTTTATAAAAATGACTCAATAAGTCAATTATTTGAAGGCTTAACTATGCATAATTCAGGGCGTGGCCACTTTAAGTGACAATAACTCATATCCTCCTGACAGCCATATTGCCAAACGAGGCTTCAAAATAGTTCATCTCAGACCAATGTGTGTCATTACATCGACTCTTTCCACTGTTCAGTATACTGTCCAAGTGGTTTTAAGACATTTTAATGTGGACATACTGCTTGTTTAAAGCCCCTAAATACTTTGCAAGTAAATTTTGCTAATAGTAAGTAATCCTTTACAGCATTAAACATTTATGACTAAACAAGCAACAATCACAGATAAAAAAAAATAAAACAAAACTGTTAAACATTTAATTATTTATAACATGGTTAATAGTCAAAGATACCTAATGTGCTGTTTTGGGGCTGAGGTTGTATCAAGCTTCAGGCAGCTGGTAAACAAAACTGAGAGGCTCTTGTTCCTTCTCAGACTCACTGTAGCTTAAATCAAACATCCTCTCTTGTGTTCATGGCAAACTGCTAACCCAACCATGATCTAACGTCCAGCACATCTTCCTCTTTCTTCTCTGTCTTCTGCACACTTGTCACACGTGCTCCGAATGCTTCCTAACATGCCGCACTGCTCCTCTGTTAGCGACAGTATTTACATTCGAATTTGTTTTGTCTCATGCTGAGTTGACTTGAGCCAAAGCCACATTTTTCTGTGTCACATCTGCCTCTCACATCCGATGGCATCTTGGACAGTCAGAGTTAACATTTGAGTAGATCTTGAGGTGTTTTTATGCAAATCATGATGTGTGTTCGTGCTTCCCAAACTGAGCTGCCACATTTCCTGACAGATCTATTCCTAACTTACTTCCAGAAGCTTGTTTGGTGCTAGCCCAGGAAGGTGTTTGGTTGGTCTGTATCTTGATGGGAGTGATAAAGTGTTTTATATTAATATGATCAATAGAAGAACAAGGACTCACATTTAATAGGCTGCATTTATTTTCTGCAACATAATATATAAACAACAGTATAAAAAGCATAGCTGTTAAAGAGCGCTTCATGCACCCGCTGTGATGTCACGGCACATTTTGAGTATATATAATGTATGAAACATAAAGCTTTGAACTCTGAAACGGAAACATAGCAGATAATGCAGCTCGACACAACACCTCATTTGGAATCTGTCACTGTGGGGTTCTGCTACAAAGCCTCCGCAGCCTGGCCGCTGCTCCACTTTGAGTTTGGCTGGCTGGTAAAGCAGAAGCAGAAACCCCAGCTTCTAATCCAGTGAGTCAATTAAGAGCAAGCTGGTCGCAGCTTGTCACAAATTATCTGTTTTTGTGTGTGTGTGTGTGTCATCTTTGGTGTTTGAGTGATTTTTTTTTTCCTTTTTTAACAGTTGCCTTTTCCCTCATGGCAGATATTAAATTCAGTTAGAAATGGAAATGTGAATGAATGAATGAATGGAAAGTCAGACAAAAAACACAATATCAATAGACATACAAAAATATTTTTGTTAACAAAAAACAAGATATTAGAGATTTAGAAAAGATCTATAAAAGAAGTGAAATAAAATTAAAGGCATAAAAGTAGAGGGACTGTGTCACAACTGACCAAACAAAGACACCAGAAGATTGTTCACAAGTCTGATCTTTTCTGGAATAAAACCAAACTTTCTTCTATTTTTGTTTCACATGCAGGTAAACAAAAGGCTTTTATATTGTGTGGGAAAAAAGGGAAAACATATTTTTTAGGAGACAGTCACATAAAATATATGATTTTTTTTTTTAAATGACCATTTAAATATAAGACTATTATGACCCATCCTTAATAGATAGATAGATAGACAGACAGACAGACAGACAGACAGACAGACAGACAGACAGACAGTATATGGGGCAGAGAAGGATAGTGGGGGCTAGACTGTGAGATAAAACGACAGACAGAAGACATATGCTCTGACTGCAAATCAGCTTAGTTCCTCAACAAACTCCCATAACCACACTCTCCTCCTCCCTCTTTTTATCTCTCTCTACTCTTCTTTCTGACCCCCCCTCTTTTTTCAATTGTTCACGGTAGCACATCCCTCCATCCCTCTGTCCTCTGTTGCCCCCTTGAAAACATCCAGCATCTCTTCGAAAAAATGCTCCAGATTAAATCTAAGGAATCGACACCTTCAGATAACAACAGAGCAGCTCTGCTTCTCCTCTTCCTTTTCCTTAAAGTAATCTTAGCATACAAATCCAACCAGAAAACACTAAGAGATTAATAAACTTATAAAGAGTGTTTATAGTGCCGTGTGTGTTAAATCTAGAGTGTATTAAATCTAAAGTCAACACCTGACCCAAGCTTTAATAATCAAGCAGAGAGGCCTGTTAAATCTAGTTTTCCTCACCTGTGAAATGTTTAAAAAACGAGGTCATCTGGATAAAGTTAGAGCCCTAACTCATCATAGTCCTGCAGAGCCGAAGCTTGCTTCATCGATCGCAGTGCAAAATGCAGCTGCAAGGCTTTTAACTGGATCAGATAGGAAAGTATCACCACTGTTCTAGCTAACTTCCACTGACTCCCAATGAACTTTACAGCTGATTGTAAGAGGTTTTTTTTTGCTACTTTATAAAGACTTTCATGATCTTAAAGCTTTTAAAGATGATGTTTTTTGGGTTTCTCTATTTCCATTAATATGATATACAGCTTTATTGTGCACGTTAATGTCTGCAAAGTTAAAAAAAAACATTAAGTCAATGCCTAAAGCAGCCACTCTCCCCCACAGAAAATGCTTGTCAGCTGTCACTTCGTAACACCTCCAGCTTGGTGACCATCCTCAACCTCAGCAAACAGACCCATCCAACTTGCTGTCAGTCGTTTTAAACAAAGACATAAAAGGTGCAAGAAAATCACTCCAGCTTCTTTGCTTTTGGCTGCAAGAACCAACACAACAGTCTTGATCTACTCCCACTACCTAAGGATGTCGAGACTCAGTGGATGAACTTTATTTTTGACGGAAATGTCCCCACAACAAATGAAAAACTCTTGTGTGCCTGAACTCTTTTTACTTGGGACTGTTTTGAAGGCCAGAACGAAGCTAATCCTGGACACACCATCCTACTGACCTTTACAAGGCTTTGCTATTTTAACATAAACACACAATTTTTGGGCTGCTTGCTGAAACAAACGACACTGTCACTTTTCTTGTGAGGACATTCTCAAATTTTTTTTTAATTTTTAAACTCTCATTTGAAGGTTGCATAAGAGAAAAGTTCATGTAGAAGCTAATATCAAAGTCTTAATCCTATGATGCATGAATGTGCTCAGCAAGCTTAATGACAGTCTACTAGATTACTTCCTGTAAGATATCTGTCGACACATCACAATATAAGACGGTTAGATGCGTTATCAGTGTGCTTAGAGATCCAGCAGATACAGAGCAGCATTAAATTGCTGTGAACAAAGACAGGGATGTACTGACGGACATTAACATCTTGTTGTGTCTGAGACAAATGAGAAAATAAACAGAGTTTGAAGGGAAGGAGAGAGCTCTGATCTGCACACGGGCTCTCAGGTCGTGCAGACTGTCTTAGGTCTCTCAATCATCAGCTCCCTCCTCTCCTGCCCCTGTTTCCCTCTTGACTTTCAGCTGTCTCTCCTGGTCGCCGGCTTGCCAACAGACATTTGGCATCCAACACCTTCACATCAATTATGAGTTAGAGGAGTCGCTCTTTGCTGCTCTGAATCACAGCACTCCATTCCCTCTTTCTGGTCTCTTTCTGTGTCCTTCAGTGACCTCTGCTGCAAGACGTTAACTCCGTGCCCCTCATCTTTATCTCTTCTTTTTCTCTCTCCCTGACACACACAGCTTGCTTATGTGTTGCCATTCCGCTGACTTCTGTGTGTGTGTGTGTGTGTGCGTGTGACCCCCCTCTCCCTCTCTGTGCGAGGGGCTATATTTAGGGAGAGGCATTAAAATATCATCACGCAAAGCCGAAGCCCAGAAAAAATCCAGTGGTCAGCTCACGTGGACTCAGTGTGCTACCTATAACCCTCGCTCGCTCCACACACACTCATCAGCAATGCCTACATCAACACACACACACATAGTACAGAAAAATGAGCAATACACCGCACGAATAAAACATTTGGTTTGAGTGTTCAAAAACCAAAATATGTAACTTTCTAGTCTTTCAGTGAAGACGAAACTCAGCACATTGTGCCATATTTGTCAAGTTACTTCACTTACTCTTGTTGTCGGCAGGTGGAATAACAGGAGTGTTTCAGTGTCTCATATCTCAGTAAATGTGCTTTTCATAACCACACCAATCCTCTATGATAGATTAAAAATCATAAACATAAAAACTTATGGATTTCAACTTTAATTTCATAGCTTTTCTCTTGTACCATTTCTGTAATTTAAATCTGTGGTGTACAATTACTTAAAGGTGTAATATGCAGGATTTTCTAAAAAGAAAAAGAGCAATACTCATAAAAAAGTAATCTCTCTCAATCATCTTTGATGACCCACTAGAAGTGTGTGGTGGTGTGTTTTTTCTGCAGAGACACTGCCTGTATTTCTCATTTTCTTGTTGTTTTGCTGTGTTCAGGACATTTTTGGGTGGCAACCTTCCGGTGGAGTGATGCAGCCCCCCAGCCAATGACAGTGCACAGGACTTTGTAAATAAGTTGTGACCAGCCACATAGCAGAAGATAGCTATTGGTGGATACAGCAGCAAAGACACGAAAATATAGTGAGGCGAAATGCAGTGGACCAAAGTAGTTGTTAAATCAGAGTGAGTCTGGAGTTGGCCTGTTTTCTGTTGGGCAGATAAGTGCTGGTGATTAGCTTAATTAGCCTGCCAACATATCAGCATTTCTATTGCAACACATGTAACGTTCTGACATAGCTTACAGTGTAAGTAACACACACACACCAAGTTCTACTTTCAAACAATGTTATTAATTTATGTTTTGACAAAATAGCCATGGAGATCTGTCAAACACACCAGCCACTGTGTTAACACAAGCTCCTGCATCCCAGGCTGAAAGCTGACTGTCTGAGACAAAATGTTATACTCCTCTGTAGTTCCCCGGTAAGACGCTGCAGGTGGGCAAACTTGTCAGGGCAAAAGGTGTGTGGTTCTCGGTAGGAGGGGCTAATTTTTAATTGTATTTTTATTAACTCCATCTGGAAAATGCTGCAAAGGACGTTACTAGTCAAATTTAACAGCACAGTACTCCAGAGATTTAGTTTCACAGTACTGCAGTGATTTAGTAGTACTTTTGTAGAGCTAAGAACTGTTTTTAAAACTGCCAAACTTAATGCATGAAAAGCTGAGATATTCTGACTTCTAATATTTTAGTGGGTTCCCAAAGTGCTATATCCATCAGTTCCCACAATAATTATTCAGTAATGTTGTTTAACTGACCCAAATACAGAGACAACACCAACACTGGCTGCAGCACCACCAATTAACAAGCAGCTGCAATTTATGAGAGAAGCACATGTGGTTTTTCTGCTGTATGATTATGGAGCCCCACATGATCACAAACATATTTACTCCGCCTGTACTGAAAAGTTTGAAGCTTTGAAGCTTCATTCATGATGCCGAAGTTTTTGAATTTATATTCACATGCGTATAGTGGTGTTTTTGCTCTGTGTTGGGATGGAGGGACCAGGCAGAGTGGAGGGACAAACAGCTGCTGAGAGCCGGTGAGCTCTTGATAAAAGGGCCAGGGGAAGATCAGAGCTTCCTGAGGAATAAACCCCATAGTCATACTGGATTCTACTGCGTGATCTCAGTTGACCTCAGATTAAGGATTTTGACATTGGTACTATAAGTTGTGTTTATGGGTTTAAACATGAAAAAACACCACTGTGGGTCTTAAGTATACTATATTATATTGAATTAGTGGATGCAGGAGGTAGGCAGTGCATGCAAGTACATGACTTTGCTAATTATCACATATTGAAAAAAGTGACTCCCACATAGTCAGTTTGCTCCATTAAAAGTCTGATTACGTTCCTGAATCTTCTGTACAGTAAATGTGTGCATGTGTAATGCCCTTGCTCAGAGATGTGCTGATGTTCTACAGTCACCACCAGGCCCAGGTGATTGACAATGGACCCCTGAGCATGCTGGGAAACGAGATAAGCTGCCGCTCGGCCCGTTTTGTGGGTCTCCGAAAAAACCCAAGAGGGGGGGCAGAGAAAAATTACAGAGAGATTACACAGCAGGAACAGAGCTGGACAGACAGACAGATTCACAGAGCAGAGAAGGACGGAGGGGAAAGGAAAGGGAGAGAGAGTAATTTGCTGGAAATAAAGAGTGACAGGACAGACAGCTGTAGAGGAAAAAAAGAGAGGAATTATGGGAGTCTCTTTCCTTTTACCCTCTCTCCTCTCAACTGTTATCAGCCATCAGGGTACTCCATCACTCTGGATCCCATCTTCCTCAAGACAGTTTCACTCTCCTCTCTCTGCCTCCGTCACTCAATCTTCTTTCCCCTTACAGTCTGAATTCAGCTGCAGGCTTGAAACTTACATTATTTCTTACCGCACTGGCCTTGTGGGCCTAGTTGACTGCTCTTTGTGGGGCAATAAAAATCACTTCTCTCCTCTCTCTCCCTCTTAACAACTTTACATGATTTAGTCTGTGTGGTTACATTATCATTAGCATTAAAAAAAACAAAAGGGGCCTCACTGCACACACAGACACAGGTTTTACAAGGTGACCTTCAGGCTCCAGATCAGACCTACATGTGTGCAGTCTGGAGTCCAACAAATCACTGTCAATTAAAAAGTTGCTAGGGGCAATGAACAGACATGGCTGCTGTCAATCATGTTTCTCCCAGCGACCAGGAGCTGCAGCCCAGGCCATAATTAAAAGAGCAGCCTGCTCAAGGAAAAAAAAAACAGCAGACTGGAAGGTAGACAGAGTGTCTACAGCATTATTACTGACTCTTTACTCTTTATGTACTTTTTTTTTTTCATAAATAGCCCGAGATATCACTTTGGACTCAGAATAACAGAAAGATGTTGAAATCTCTTGGGTATGTTAGCAATAAGTTGCATTGTCCCTCCAACACTTACTGGTGCATTTGAGTTTTATAAAATGTGAAAGTGGGGTCTTTTATATTTTTTCTTATTTTAAGGCCAAGATGAACTGAAAGAGCTGACAATTAAAAGGTAAAGTTTTAAAAACCTATTACCCACATCATATATTTTTATGGTATATTATGTCAGTTATCATGATAAGAGCTCATCTAAATTCTTAAAATAATAGGCCCACAGTAACACCAGTGTTTCAATGGTCATTTTTAGTGTTAAGCCTGGTGTCAGTAATACAGATATATTGCAGCCAGAGGTGTTATAACACTTGTGGCCCAAACCGCTCAAAATTAGTGATAAAAAATAATCAGCAAATATTTTTTTATGTAAATCATTATAAATCAATATAATGAAAAGGTTTTTGCACAAGTTTTTGCACCTTTAGCAGGCAGCTCTGTTCACCATCAAAAACATGTATGTGTACATCCTCCTGTCTATGTCCTTGAACAAGGCACTGGATTTGCACTGAAGTTGGTCCCTAGGTGCCTCACAGTAACTCGACGTCTCCTCTGGGCAGTGATTTTACTTTGTTGTACTAAGTATAATGTATATTTCAGTAACGAATTATTCTTCTAAACCATTTTGACATTTTTTAAGTTAAAATGTAGACCAATCGCTGGTCCCAGCTCTTCTATTGTACTGCACTGAAGCATAAACCACTGCATTAAGCAATAGCCCTTTTATGTAGAAATCTTAAATTGATTCAGTATTATGGTTAAGATTGCAAATAAGGGGAAATGTATTTCTCGCTCTTTCACTTTCTCCCACACACTTTTACACATATATTTGTATGTCTTTGTTACACTTGATTGGCAATGAATCAACTGCTTTGCAGCATTATTAGAAAGTTTTTATAATGTAACCTTTGAGTTCTATGGTGGCTTAGCTAACATTAAAACAGTGTTTGGTCATTATATCTTATCTGTTCAGCTAACAAATCCAACCTGTTAGAAATCAGCAACAACTCTGTCTGAGCTAAAACTCAGCAGGTCTGTTGCTTGGAAGCTAATCATAAAGCTACCAAATTCAAAAGATTATTTTAGGTTTTACACATTCACACAGTGGGCGTTTCTTTTCCAGCTGTTCTTCTTACATCAGGCAGCTGCAACTATGTTGCTTTTATCCTGAATAATGTGTTTAACTATTGTATGAACTTGTTTAACTTTGTTTTTTGCTCTTAGCTTGTCACATTTGTTGTTTTTCCGCCTACATGCTTGCTATATGTTGATTGAAAACTCAAATACACTTACACTTTCATTTTAATGTGGCAGCTATGAGCCCCTATAGACCTTCAGATGTGGTGTGACTTGTCAGATGCTAATTTATCCTCAATGAATCTCGGGTGCATTTAAGATTGTATTTTTGTATAGTCAAGCACTACTGTTGTACTGTTGTGATGAGACAACCTGTAACACATTTTAATGCAGGCTCTTGAGGACAGATGCTTGGACACAGAGTCAGACTTCAGTCGCAAATTTGAAGACTTGACACTTGACTAACATTAATAAAAGATTCAGCTTAACTTAGTATTGATGCTTGAGGCTTGTGACAAGAAAGAACTTTATTTATAACTTAACAAAAGCATTTTTCTAGACATTGAGAAGATAAAGTTTGTTTCTGAAACTAGATTGGGTGATTTCTTGCACAGTGTGTGCAAACCTGGAAACCTTCTGTAGCAGGATACACACCAGACCCGCCATTGCACAAGCAATGCTTTTAATGCCTCATGGTCACTACCACACAATGTTAAATAGTATCAATAAGAAGTAATCAGTAAAATGTATACAGTGTTTACACACTGCCACCACTTATCTTAATGTTTAAATTAAAACCGAACTTTTCACTGCCACTTTTTTTTAACTTACTCACATGATGAAATAGTGGAAACTGGGCAAGATGATAAAATTACCTATGACATGACTGGTGAAGTCTTGAGACTTGCTTTCTTTACTTGCTCCACCTTTGGTTAAAGGGGCTTTAAGTACCATTTCCCCAAAACATGAAGCACACAAAGCAGTAATAGATTAGTTGTCATGAAATCGAATCAGTGAACTGCTGGTTGAGTAACACAGAGGGGCAGCGTGGTGAGACAGTGAGGGATGAGCTAACAGAGTAACACAAAGCAGCACAGCACAGACGATCAATAAAGCAAAATAAAAGACCCTGACATGCCTGCCTCCAAAGGCCTTGTGCTCTTACAAACCGTGGAGTTTTTTCTTTTTCTTTCCAACATCAAACTGAAACCCTGTGGAACCCAGCTGAGCACTGATCCTCAGGTTGTTGGTGGTAAAAATTTGATTTGTTTGACAACACGCTAGATTAGAGTGAAATGTTCTAAGTTAATGTTTTTAAATTACACAGCACAAGCATATGAACTGTTGACAACTTATGTGTATTTGCAATTTCTATTGCGAAATCACACTGAATAAAATGCAAAAGGCGGTTGAAATTAAAGCATCATGAAATTGTAACAGGAAAATGTAGTGATTTGCTTGTGAAAAGTTATCTCTGCAGCAGTGATTAAAGTACAAGAGTTCCTAGTGTTGACTGTCTTTGATTTGCAATTATGGCTCTGCTCAGAGTTTTCTGCTTAAGCTGTAGTTTAAGTTTCCATAGATGATATTCATCCACAAGGTTCATCACCTCTAATGCTAACAATCCAGTTTTTTATGTTTCAGACTGTCAGTAATATAGATCCGAGGATAAATATGGACACAGATAACACAGAACAACCTCTTTTCAAGCTTCACGTTTCCTTTCCACCAGCCTCAGCACCTCTAAAGATTCAGACATTGATATTACAAAATAAACTTAGGTTGATAAGAATTAAATACCTCATCATTTTAAAGATGTTGAAAAAATTACACAATTACAGTTTTCTGTTTGTATTGAACATCTGGGGATCCCATAAGGTTTTAATAGCACACCTGGCTGCTCAAAGGGGCTGTAATTTTCAAATGCAAACAAACTAATGAATGTTTTATCTTTTAATTTCGCCTTCCTGTACAGTGTTTAACTCTTTAGATGAACACCCAAATCGTATCATTGCTTTTCAGAAGGAGAAAGGAGCCTGTATGAATAAATCCTCACAAAGATGAAAGCTAATGCTGGTGAAACAGAAGCTAACCCAATGTCAGGTTTCACTTAAACGCACCCGAAACCCGACAGCGTGGGGAACAAAGAGAGAGCTTTCAAAGCTGCAACAAAAAAGTAGCTGTTGTAGCAGAGGTAACCTAAAAACAATGAAGGAAACACAAGAACAGAAATGATCACAAACTGGGACAACACGAGGAAAACCGTCAGGACTGATACAAGGACACATGACCAGGAAGCAGACATGGAAAAAAATGACAAACGACAAAGGAGGAGACAAAGACTTGTATTCATACATGAGGGAGAGAAATCAATCGAGACACAAGTGAAACTTTTAAGTATTCAAAGAGGGCAGGAAAGCAACTAAAATAATAAGTAACAACAACAACTTGACAAAAAAAAGAAAAACAAAATATAACAGGAAATAACTAAACTCAAAGTGCAAGTTCCGTTCAGAGGAAATTCATTTTGGCTGCAAGAAACATAAAAACCCAAGTCCATGACATGTAAACACACTCAAAGGACAATTAGACAATAGAAGCCATTAAAATGCTTGTACAATGCGTGTGATTTAGAAGAACTAAAGGGTGTACGTATTGTCAAAGCAACAAAAAAGAATAAAGCTGTAGGAGGATGAGATGGTTTATCATGTGCTAGAATTTAAAGAACTTGCATTTAAGGGCACTTACTGAAGAGCAACACAATCTCGTTCTCTAGAGTGGCAACAAAGATATTTATTGGACAAAATGTGACACGTTTTTTTCAGGTTGCTTTCACATCCGCAGTTCATTTCTATTAGGTTTTAGGATGGAAATTTGCTACATTTTGATTTTGCCTCTTTTTTCCTGCCTTTCTCGCTGTTTGAGTCACTGTACTGAATTCTATACTATTGGCTCTTGTCTTCACAGTCAGACTTGTAGATTGCTGCTTCAGCAGTGAAGAATGAGCCAAACTCAGATGGGACCGGAAACATCTTGTGAAACTAAAGAAGTTACATCTTACTACAAGGGTTGATTGTTGCTAGCTGTCTTAGGAAACTCAGTTTTCCATTGTTCATGATTTAATGTGTCAGGTTGTTTAAACTTATTCTATGAACTTTTATGATTCCTTAAATTTCACTGAGTCATATTTAGCTGGACCAGCTTAACAACACCCACCCATCCATAGACCAAAATACCTTGACAGAAATATCTGTCAGCACAGTGAAACTGGACTTGGCACAATACTGGGAGGACCAATGTGGTAAAGAGCATGTAATCCTAAAAAAACAATGTCCAAAATCAGTTTATCACTTACAGGAACAGCAGTGAGCCTGGCTTTTCTGTCCAAACACCTGATTTACAGGAGTCTCCTGTCATACTAAGAAAAGGTGGCTACAGAAAGAGACAAAAACTTTCCGTACCATTGTAGGAGAGGCGAGGCTTGCTTAGACACATGATGAAGTGAACTTCCATTTCGTTGGACGCCACCGACTTGGAGCAGACAGGACACTTGAATCCTAGAAAAGAAAAGCAGAGAACAGATCAGTGGAGAGAGGTTTTTTGTTTTTTTTTTTAGATGTCCTCACATAAAACAAAGTTGAAAAATGTGTTTCAGATTTGAATGGTGATACCCATTTATTTTCTAAGGTGGTGATATATGTCAAGGAGCTCTGATGATAAATTACACATCACCAGACCAATTAAGTGTTGCTGTTTGTCTTCAGGGCCCCTGGATCCCATCTAATAACAAACCATGACAAACTAGGTGTGGATGCTGTGCTGTGATATAAAGCACTGAGCAGAAACTATCCCCTCTGACTCTCTACAACGTGATGTTCATCTCAAACGCTGCAATGCAAAGACATTTGGCTGGTAAATCCTGAAGAAACAAAACACTGAAGAAAATTATTCAAATGCACTATGAGGTATTGAATTGTTATTTAAACTGAAAGAGCTATTGAGCCAGCAGACACTGAGTGCATCAGGGCAGGAGATCGCCTTGTATAATAATAAAATTCAATCTTAACCAAGGTTTCAACTATTTCACCAACTGCCTTGAAGAGAGCCTGAGTCTACGAATAAAGTCAGCAAGGATTTCACTGGAGCGGCATTTAACACTAGCAAATGTTAACTGAACTTGACCTGAGTGTTAGCAGTCTGCATCATATAGCAAGTTCAGATTAAACAATAGTTTTACATGACAATTAATACAGTAGTTTTACTTTGGCTATCCTATAGCACCAAAAAGAAAGTTGTTATTTCTTGAAGCATTCTTAATTTTTCACCACAAAATTCAATCTTTGTGTTTCTTTAGACAATGTTTTCTTACTAAGCTGCATCACCACAGCACCAAATCAGTGCTGGAGAAAGGTCGGGCTGCACCCATTATCAGTCTGCTATTAGAAAAGACAAGGTTCAAGCTTGTTTGTCATCCTGGGCAGCGTTAAGGCCAGGATGCAGCAACAGGTCCCTGCAATACATAATAGATAGCGGAAGGAGGAAAATGACTAAAATAGTCACCAAATGGCAGCTTTAAACCCACGGCCTCCATCCAGTGATTCACACAGCAGCATATGAATATATTCAGGTAAACACGGTAAGTTTGTTGCCAGGACACATGAATAGTCACACAACCATCGGGATTAAAAAATCCACTTCATTCAAGTATCTCAGACTGTTCAACTTTATGGTGCATTCAGCAAAATTTAAGAGAAAGCATCTCAATGCAAAGACACAAGTGGAAATTTGACATCTGAATCACAAGTTATCAGAGAACGGAGGAGCAAAAAGAAATTACAAGAGTAGAAGCAGGCGCTTTTTTTTTGTGCATAAAACCAGAGTTTGATGGTCTGTAGATGAAAACACACAGTAGAGGGGCTTTGGCATTTGTTCTAAACCAAGAGATTCAAATGAGAAGAAGTTTTCCAAGTTGGTTCAAAGAACATTTTGGATTCTCTCTGTGAATGACAGCCAATCCACCTCCACTCCACCTCCTGAAATCCTCAGCGGCTGAAAATAATTCAAACCAGAATGACAAGCTTCATTTAGTGAAACACCATCACCTGAGTTTAACTGATTCACTGAGCAGGAGAAACTCCAGCTTGTGAGATTTGATAAATTCACTGCAGATACAGGGACAGACAAACAGACACCAGACAGACATGATGATGAAGGTCCCTCAACCTTAACAAATTACTTATTCTAAGGAAAAATCATAATCTCCTCCTAAACCTGATCAAGTTAACATGATCATACACATACTTTGTCCAACTACTCTCATCCCCTCTCACACGCTTTAACTCTCAACCTCTCTTGGTTGTTTCATTATGTTGGAGCCATCTCAGCAGCCCCCTCCTGCGCTGTTTGGATGAGACCCATTAGGCTTAACTGTATTAGTTTAACACACAGCGAATAATAAGAGCAACCACTAGACCTCATGAGCCGGGTTTTCACAAATCTGAGAGCACTTCACAAGTGCAGGATCTGTTGGTTTGTGATGTGTTTCAGCAGGTTTGACTTGTGGCTCTCGTGTCCTTTTAACTTAACTTGACTGAGTAAACAGTGCATATGTTTACACATGAAAACCTTGGTACACTCATGCTGTCACACACATAAGTGTCTTTCATTACAACCTTCAGGATTTTACTGATTAGATCAAAGGTTAAAGCGTAGCAGAAAGTGTTGCATCTCCTCTGAACAGATAGAGATCTTATATGTGTCTCAACCATGTGATGCTATAATGAGATTTACATACTGTATAATGAGGAGCATGGTCATGGGGCTTTTCTTTAGGGAGACGTTTTCACTGTGGGGATTTGTAAACATTTCATTTCTTAGGTTGACATTGCTGAGCTCCTTTTGATTTCTACTGTAATTCTATTATTTTGTTTTGTCCTGTTGTTTTTCTTTATTCTTTGTTATGATCATTTCTCTCTTTTTTTCTTGTCCTTGTCTCGTCTTTGACACGTGTTTGAAATGAAGGGTTATATAAAGAAACGTACTTGAACTTAAAGAGGCACTCCAGTGACTTAGTATTGCACTTCCACTCTTGGGGAACGTGTGCTGTACATTAAACATGACCGGCTCAGATCTGTGCTGCACAGGCTGAGATGTCTTGAGTTTTAATCCTTGATAAGGGTTAAGATCCAAAAATGGATTCAAACCAAACACAGATTTGATGAAAACACTCAAAACTATTTGTTTAATTGTGTTACATAAAAGGCAAAAATCTTTTTACAGCTAATAGAAATTACTTGCTAAATAATGAATCTCTAATACAGCTGTATGGAACTCTTGTCCGTATCTCTTTAATCAGTAATCAGTCCTTATCCATCTATAAAAGATGACGACTCTGTGTATCTCTCTGCAAGCATGGATCAAAAAGGCCAAAGTAGTGAGATGTAGTGAGAGGACGAGGCCGAGGCCGAGGGGCCTGAGGAAGAGGAGTTCACATGCATGGTGAGGGAGTCCAAGCATGAGGACAAAACTGAGTTTCAACTTTTGGATGAAATTTAGGCTACAACTGTGACAATTTAATCACTTGTTGCTTGTCCTTTACAGACACAGGACAAACAACCACGTTGACACTGAGTCAGAGCAAGAAGTTTTTAGGATAAAAAAGGTAATTCCCAAAGTTACTGTATACAGATGTGTAGTCCAGCTTTACTGCCCTGCCCTATATGCAGAATACAGTAAAGTGTGTTTACAGTCATAAAGTTGTTTCATCAGTGTAATGTGACTGTCATGTAAAGTCAGTTCCTGCAGCAGGTTTCCTGTGTGTGTTCACAACCTCCTGCAGGACTGAATCTAACAAAGACTACAAACATTAGAATGACAGGAACAACACTCTTTCTCTGATTTGGTCCAAATGTTTTTGGTTGTGTTGTTCATTTTGTGGCTTTTTTTTCGGTAAATGCTGCATGTGTTAATAGAATGGTGGACATATTTTCTCAATTTGCATGTATTGTGAAAATGTGCATGTGTTTTGGAGCTCTCACAGCTACCATGGTTTTTTGATGAACGCTGAACGTGTAGAGTTTTGATTAACAATGCTTTGAAAGTCTGCATAAGCATGACTGCTTGGCAAAAAGCTCAGGGGTGGTACACAAACACCTGCGCAGAGACAGAGTGTGTGTAGCGGGAAAAAAAGTCTTGATCTGCTTGCAATATATTGTGATTTGTTTTTGTTCATCATGTATTTTTGCTGTTACAGAAACATTTGACTACAGAATAGCATGACCTGTGCATCTCTTTAAATTCACAACTTACCAAAACTGCAATTTTCAGGGGTTTTGTTATTTAATAAAACAAGAGCCCCATGTTAATTTGTTTCTTCAATAAAAAGGTCAACATATCATTGAAGAAATGGTAAGGCATTTCATCAGTAACTCAGAGATAGAAAATTAGTCAAAGGCATTTTGTATTATCATTAACTGGTTCCATGAGGGAATTATTTCTGTTTCATATCACTGTAAACTGGATGACTGTTTTTTTTTTTACTACATTTACATGGCTTTTACACTAAATAATTAATAAAGTAGTGGGTGTTCATATTTATCTGCTTCTGCAGTTGTTAATTTTTGTGAGAAAAGCAAACAAAGTATATAAAAATCTTGCATTTTTGGTGCTCACTTTTTGATTCAAGCGAACTACAAACATAAATCAGTTATTTGTCTAAGAAAAATTGCTCAAGAGTTCAAAGAGAAAAGCTTCAAAATGCAAGACACAGCAGTACAGTGACAATTTGTTAGGTTACACACACAGACAAATTCACTACACACAGAGCCCCCTCCACATGGCAGCTGACCCACTTTTCCCTTGCCTGCTATTTTCAGATGCTCAATAGGGACGAACAGAGAGAGAGATGGAGGAAATGAGTGAAAAAGAGGTGCAGAAGGAAGGTGAGAGAGTTCGGGCATTTGAGGAGAAATGAAGGGTTATGATACATGGTCCTGCAGGACTCTAGCTGTGCAGTCAGGGAGGTGTGAGTCTGTGTTTGTGTGTGTTTGTCTGTGTGTGTTTGTGTGTGTTTTTGCACCACAAGTCCTGAAAGACTGAAGAGCACAAAAGGTCAAATAAGGATAAAAATAAATCACTGGATTGGATCATAAAATAATTGTAGTGGTGAGAGAGAGAGAGAGAGAGAGAGAGAGAGAGAGAGAGAGAGAGAGAGAAAGTGTGTGATGGTGTGTGCCTGTGTGTGCCTGTGTGTTTGTATGTGTG
>JAQMCX010000050.1:5675241-5691865 GCA_029814765.1 Acanthurus leucopareius
GTGTGTGTGTGTGTGTGTGTGTGTGTGTGTGTGTGTGTGTGTGTGTGTGTGTGTGTGTGTGTGTGTGTGAGAGAGAGCACACGAGCCTGTGTGTATTTGAGCAACTTGAGCCAGTAATCCTGCCCCGCACACTGCATAGAGCTGGTTTATGTCAAATTGGCACATTTTTCTCAAATATTTTTCTTGACTGTTGTCACTGTGGACGGCAGGTGATGTCAGTAAACTGCACACAGCGCTGTTCTGATCAGCAGCCATGGGACGCTGTTTGACCCAATCAAAACTAAACAGACTGTGAGTCCAGCGTTTTCTAACCAACTGCTGCTGAGGAAACAGAATTTAGTGTAAAATCAGACATATTCAAAATGCCAATCAAGGTACAGAATATTTGGGAAAGGGGAAATTTCTGTATTTGTGCTGCTCTTTTATGAGTTTTTTATATATATATAAAAGAGTCAAACAAACCAACTGGTGTGATTAACTTCAACAGGTTAATGTATATAAGTATGATGTTTTCCAAGCAGGAAGTCACAAAAATATCAAATATAATCTTCAGAAATATTTTTTTTTACCAAATTTAATTATGCATTGCAACATATGGGGAAAAAAAGCAGTTGATTCTTGTGTATTGCTCTGGTACAATGAGCTCCTTATTTTAATAATTTTTAAACAGATTTTACAAATTATTAACACAGTTTAACGGTTGGGGAGGGACCAGCAGACAATTTGTAGACCTACAACCAATCAGAGCAGGAAAACTTGTGACATGGGACTTTTTAAAATGTGGATGGGTAATGCTCGTCTGCCAGTCATGCTATCAAACCCTCCCCATGTTAGATAAACGGTTGTGAATGGCCTGAAATGGGCCAGGAGAGGGGAAATCTGTCTGAATGGGAGGGGGGCCAGACCAATCTGCCAGAGTGGATAAACTACATGCCTGACGGACTCATCTGGTTCTCAGTTGAGGAGGTTGTTGCTTCTCCATCTGTAATTGCATATGGCAATACACTGTATGATACAAAGTTTGGATGAAGTTATCTTTGCAGTTATAGTTATCTGCAGAATGAGGCATCCGCTTGTGGGAAATGAACAGCGTTAATGCTAGTTGATTTGCCTCTTTTATTAGAGCCTCTTAAAGTTATTTTTTAAGTAACTTTGGAAATGAGAGAGGGTATCAAGTATTTACAAGTCAAAAGCCTGAAGTCCAAGTGGAGCCACAAGTCACTGGTTTTAAAGTCCAGGTCGAGTTGCAAGTCTGTTTAAATTTCGTCAAGTCGGTTCTGCAGTTGTCAAATATGTAACTTGAGTCCAACTTGTCAACAAGTCATGTGACAAGTCCTCACATCTGTCTTGTATTTTATTTTTTTTTTGATCACATTTTCTTATGTTAAATTAAATCTGCAAAGAAACAAGTAACTAAAGTTTCCAATAAACGTAGTGAAGTAATAAAGAAAGAAAAATATTTGCTTTTGAACAGTGGTTGCAGTATAAAGAAGCAGAAAATGGGAATACTCGAAGGTTTAGTATAATTACCTAATAACAATACTTGAACACACTATTTCTGATGCTTAAAGTGTCTCAGTCAAACAATGAAGACAGAGGACAGAGTGTGAGGACGTCATGAAGGAGTGTGGGATCATGGGATTTGTTTAACAGCCACCGCTGCAGCTGAAAATCTATCTGACTGACTCGGGCAAAATGTTCACAAATGAGGTAATATATTATATCCCAGACCCCCCCCAGTTTATTCATCTCTCTGTGTGTTTTGTAATGACTGCAGGTGCTGCATACATTTCCTTTCCTGCATTGTGAGCACACACACTTGAACTAAACCGAATGTTGTGTCATCCTGTTTTTGGTCAGCCCTCTGTGATGTTTTAGTGATGAAAAACATCAGCGAATCAAAGTTGCACAGAAAAGCAGCACTATGCTGTGATACAATAATTAACATTCAGCCAGCGGTGGGGATCAAAGCTGGATAATGACTCAAATGCAAAATCAGTTGTTGGGCTGCCAGTTTGGATTTTCATGTAGCTGGCTCATCACTGGGATGATAGTGTCTCACTAAGTCATGATTTCTATCTGAAGGACCACCATGTGATCAGCAGCAATGCCTGTTCTCATAAGTAACTACACATAACTATTCACACACTCTAGCAAAACAAATGTAATATGTATGAAGTGTGAAGACTCGGCCGGCTACAAGCCAAAACATGCACGGTAATGAGGTTTCTTAACTGAGAACATTTCTGTATATTTTTCTTATTTCATTACAATCCTGACTTATTTTTATAAGTTTTAATTCATCATCACACTGCCTCTGAGTTTATAGACACTGAATGAGATGAGCACATAGCACAGCACTCGAAAAACCGAGATGTGACATTTATTTTGGCAGAATGCTGTCGTATATCTTTGTTCTTGGATTTTTCTAACAGCAGATGGATCCTTGAAAACTTCAGTGTCAGATGGCGACTGTCTCACTCTTTGCCTTAAGAAGAACACAGCTTTGGTGAATATCAAAAGAAGGAAATCTGCTCAATTCAATCAGTACAAAACAAATGAGAAATACTTAGAAAGTAAGATAATAACCAGTGTATCTTTTAAAAATTGGCTAAACTAATTAAACCTCAATGATGTACTTAATTAACAATGATTCTTATCATTCATAAAAAAAATTATGAGTATCATAATTTTGATATTAATCACAATCCTGGTGAAATATTTCTGGGAGAAAACTGCCAAATAATGTTACGCTGGCTGATAAAAATAATAACATGCTCCTACACAGTGTCCTTAAGTAAACTTCTAATAATTTTACAGCAGAGAGGTTTAACTGAAATGGATAGAAAAATAATAAGCATTGATGGTGTTTTTCAATACAAACATTTTGCTCTCCACTGAACAGAGAAGCCGTGAAAGAGGAAGGCTGGCTCTGATAATAAACTAATGCAAATCCTTATTATATAATATAAAAATACAATATATGCAAATAAGTTCTGGGGATGGTTGGACCAGAGAAAGACCTCGTAGCCCACAGAGTTCAGCACAGATCTCTGAGAGTAGCGCATGTAATCTAAGACCATAAAAGGGAATGTTTTAAAAGACCATGTCTGTATATCACTGGTCTGACTCACCAGATGCAGGCTGTGGATATAAGATTGTCATTTTTTATTTCAGTGCCTTCCACTTTCTGCATGTCACCCCACTGCAGGGAGACCATGACTGGACTCAGGTTTTAGCACGGTACAAGATGACTGTGATTGGAAGAAATGGCTATGCAAAACTGGTGTTGTTCTTACAACTTTGGTTCCCAAAACAGAAAGACTCAGTCATTCACAAACAAGGACAGGGCAAGGTTCAACACTTTGTAGAAAAAAAAAAAAAGCATAACTGTATAAATGCACTGGGAAATAATTCATAAACCCGTCAAGCGTAATCACAGTTCATTTGAAATTGATTGCACTCTGTTTTAAATTACTTTTTTAAATGTGTCCCAACTTTTCTGGACTCAGGGTTATTCATTTATTTAACCAAGTATTCATTTCTCATATGCTTGGCCTCATTCAGGGTCCAAGTTTGCACAAGGTAAATTGCATTATTTAAGATTCAGTATTCAAGATTATAATGGTCATTGTACAGCACAAGGTTGTGAGGTGAAATATAGTTGGAGTCCTCTGATGCTTTTACTAGACCAGAAAAATATGTGAATACATAAATAATTATTAAGTTCAGAAACAAAAACTACTTTTCAATGTGAATGCTGAGGTAAGGGTAAGTAATCTCACAGCCGGGGGATAAAATCTATTTTTTAGTTTGGTATTTATCATGTCCTATATTTATTTCATGTATGTGTCTTAATTAACGAGCACATGTTGGGATATTCTGACATTTTGTCATGCATCACATTCTTTGAATTTTAAATTATTTTGGGTTAAACTCTCTTAGTCAAACCAGTTAATAAAAATACAATATCTTTGCCCTAAAACTAAGAGAGGCTCACACTGCTTGTTCATATGGATTACAGAACACATGCATATTGATAATGTATTTAACTTGGTTAAACTAAGTTATTTCCTGTGAAACAATTTCTCTTTGAAATGTAATTTTTATGCTTGCAAACCTTTTTCGGTGCTCAAACAGTCCATCACACTCTCAGAATGGAGGCACAAATGTAATTCCTCATAGAGGGAATGGAGATACAAGAGCTCCCATTCAGAGCCGCAGACAATCTGCTCTCCAATCTAACTATCTGTGGCAGGAAAACCCTGAGAACACACATGCAGCACACTCAAACACGTGCATATTCACGCACACACCCACACACACCTTGCATGACTACGCAATAACAACAGTGAAAGAGGCTGAATAAATACAACCGTCACACACTCTGAGCTGAAGTGCTATTAAATGGTCCCACAGAGATTTATTCTTGTCAGCCCCTTCAAAGACAACACACACATGCACACACGCATGCATACACACACAAATCTGTGACAAGGTCACTCAACTCAATCTCTGGTCAATGCATATTTCATCAACCCTTGGCTGCCAAGCCGAGCCTGAGACCCTGATGCAGCTCCCAAATAAGCACCTTTCATTGATGAAGACTTCAAGACTAACAAAGATCCCTGTACCTTGAAAGCACCACCAAGTGTCTGTCAGCAGAGAGTGGAGCTGCAGATAAACAGTACAGCTGGGTATAAGAATGTTTACACAGATTTTTGTGTCTCTAGGCTTCTGTAGTCAGTTAGAAGCCTCCCTATCTGCTTAAAAGTTTCAGTCTTACAGTTTGTTTCTGATATAAAACTCAAAGTCAAATGAGAGGATTCATATTAATTTAATCT
The DNA here is from genome assembly GCA_029814765.1 of Acanthurus leucopareius. Classification (NCBI taxonomy): domain Eukaryota; kingdom Metazoa; phylum Chordata; class Actinopteri; order Acanthuriformes; family Acanthuridae; genus Acanthurus; species Acanthurus leucopareius. The sequence goes on from JAQMCX010000050.1 coordinate 5,680,086, forward strand.
CCAGGAAAAACATACGTCTGGGATGAGCTAGACTTAGCACAAAGACAGGAAGATATGAAAATACATCTTCCACTGACTCTAAAACTGATAAATTCTGTTTTATTTACACATTAATTCTTGATAGCTAACAAGGGAGTCACTAAAACACCAAAGATCATCTGGCTTTTTGTTCATAGTAGAAATACAACAGTTATAAAAGAAGCTTACAAACCTGGATTTTAGTCTTTGTGTGAAGTTAAGCTAAACTTGTCATGGAACAACTCATTCAAGATATGCACAGATATATACAAAATATGTATAAGCAAATTCCCTCATAATGTAATGTTACAGTAAGATAACATTATGAGTGAATTTGATAACATTATAATCAAATTCACTCATAATGTCATCTTGCTGTCAGGTACCAAAAAAGGTATTATTCAGATTGGTGTGTTTTCACTGTGGAAACATATAAATACAGGGGGAAAAGAACTTGTATAGGCCTCTTCTTTATTATATTTTATCCCTTGTGTTTTTATTTTCCTGTGACCAGACATTAGCCTGGAGTAGTCCTGGTTGCACTGAAACCGTGTTTTCAATTTTTGAATTATTCAGTGTTTCCAAGACTTCAGTGTTTAATGGAAATTACTATTTGTGTAAAATTTGTGGAATATTATTACAAGATTTACATTTAAAAATATTTTTTCTTTTCCTATTTCAAGGGGAAATGTATTTATATGCAGTTATGTGGTTTAAATAATATTAGTCCAACTACTTCAACTAAAGTTAGTTTTATTTATATTGAGTAGATTGGTGATCACATAAAACTTACACTGACACATTAGGCTTACATGATGTTGGTTGTAAGGGTGGTGGTGGTGGTGGGGTGGGGAGAGAGGTGGTGGTGAAAGCATATAAGTCACTTTGGCATGTCATGGTCATTTCAAGGGGTCTCAAATCACCCTGACGAGGCTTTTTCTGCAATAATCGCTGGCTCACTGCTTCACCCTTTACTTAACAACTTTTAATTACTTAAAGGTCAGTGTTCTTACTCTGGATAATGTTAGTGGCTGTTATCACACAGGAGAGTGTACAGAGTGCTGGAGCCCGTAATCTGCCCATGAACATAGTGGTTAAGAATGTGTGTGTGTGTGTGTGTGTGTGTGTGTGTGTGTTTTCTTCATTTGCTGAAACAAATGCTCAAAATAATTGTGTTTGATCATTTCTTTAAGAAACAAGCTTATGACTTTGGATTTGCATGTACAGCCAATACTTAATGGCAATCTAGACAGCTGTGTGCAAATTATGAGGCAAATCAAGAAGTAAGGGGATGATCATGTAGTTTCAAGGCCTTATTTCCACTTGGGACAGGCAGGTTCCCTTTACTTTGCGAAACTCTGCCTTTAGGATTTGACAGTTGGGATGTTAACAGCGTCTTTTAATTGACAGTCGTTTCAACATCAGAGCCCCAGAGTTAACCCAAACGTTAATACACTTTAAAATCTGGTGTTCAAGGGCTTTCTATATAAAAGCATTTATTTAGCTTTTGTTGTTTCTTTTTGTGCCCTGGGTTTGGTATGTCAGGTAAGGCTGCCCTTACGCCAAGTACTGTAGCTTTTTGGTAGCATAAACAGTCTGACAAGAAGCTTCACAGATACTCGCAAACAAAACAAATATTATTAACCTCTTTAGAGTCATGTATTTCTTTAAAAACACAAATCAGCACTAAGGTAGGGGACAAAAGCGTTTTTTGAGACAGAATTGTATTTCATGGGTTTGCATGCTGTATTTACACTTGATTCATTTACTTTGGTTTGTGATTTAAGATGGTAATTCAGACAAAATTTTCAATGAAATCAATTAATGAGTCAACTAAACGGAAAGTGATTTATGGTGTTGTTATGTATAAATTGTACAAAAAAACAGTGGCAGAATTTCATGTAACAAACTTCACTATACCAGGGTTTTCCAGAAATAAATGAAAAGTATGATTCACATTTTTTGATGTGTCCCCCACATTCCTACAGCCAAACCTCAACAACACAAGCTGTGAGTGACTTAAATGTCAAGTTTGTTCTTATAGAAAAAAGAGGAAGTCCGGTTCAAGTGGGGCCTTGAACCCTGCAGCAACTCACTCTGGTAAAGATGTATTTCTGAATGAGGTGAAGAGAAGCCAGTCAGCAAACAATGACTCATTCATTACGTCGCCTACTTACTGATTTTATATCATCAGCTGTATGGAAAAACACCTAAACCAATCTTTAGTAAAGATGCTTGTGAGCCATGAATGAAAATAAGATGTAGCAAAACTGCATCATGCTAAAAATATGATTAAATGAAACATGGATCAGCTCATCTCATAATGATGGATAATGTCCAAAAGATGATGGTTGGACTGAAGACAGCCACTTCCACCGAGAGGAGCCAGTCTAAATCAAACCATGGCTGAGAGCGGAACGTCTACACAAACAACTCCCCCTGATCGAATCAATAGCACTGTAAAATCCTGATTGTATTCAAACCTCACATAAAATATCTGCAGAGCAATAATTACCGAGCAGATGAAGGCTCGGTTATTGTTTCAAGTCCGCGCTGTCATCATTATTAGCATCAGACGCTTCGGTTGATAAGTGTCAATAGCTGCATAGGACAGACAGAGAGGAGGAAGGGGGAGTCCGCTTAACTGTGCAGTAAAATAAGGATCACAACAGTCCGGGGGCAGAGGGAGAGATGAATCATCCAGCCATCTACTTTATGGTGCAGAAGTGAGGAGGAGGAGAACAGGACAGAGGGAGAGAAATAGAGAGGACAGTAAGGCAGAAAGAGAAGGCGAGACAGAGAGTTGAAGGGGGGAATTGATAAAAAAAGAGAGTGCATGAGGGGAACAGACAGGAAAAAGCAAGAATACTAAGATGAATAAATAGAGGGAGTGGGACTGACTCATGGGATTGAAGGGGGAGGAAGCGACAGAGGAGCGATTGAGAGGTGGAGAGAGGACAAAAAAGGGTAGACAAGATCAAGGGAGAACAACAAGGAGAGAAGAAAAAGATAACATTTTGTGAAAAGAGAAAACAGCAAGTGTGGTCTTAGAGAGCAGCTTATAATCAGGCGGAAATCAGTATTTGACTCCCTCTTTGGTTAAATTTTTAGGCTTGTTTTACCGCCAAGCCTGTTTTTTCACATCTGTAACCACAGCTGACAGTCACTATGTCCTGAAGGTGCACATGGCCATCACTGCAGCAGGATGGGGAGTTTAGCCACAAGAGATCAGAGGAAACAAGTTTTCAGAGGGTTTTCAACTTGAAATGAATAGTTGGTCATTTTGACCAGGCACAGTGACTTCCTGTATTCCTATTTATTCTTATTGTTTATTGTGGTATGCCACATCCCATGACACACACTGACCCCAAAAACATTTTCCCATGGCACAACCATCAGAGAAGGATTGTTCTATCATCAGAACTAAATCCATTCGGTCCAGTAAAATTTATAAATGCTGCAGGAAACTCTCACAAGTCACCAGGAAGTCAGCTGCCATGTCCAGCAGATGTCTTGTCTAAAGAGGGACTATAATAAACACAAAGAAGTTATCAGGAACCCCATTTAAGCTTTTTTCAGTGATATAAAATGAGTGCCATTATTGGAAATTGCATCTAGTCCCTAAACATTCATGTCTTGAAGTGCTGGCTCTAGCTATAAACTTGATGTATAGATATGGGAGTTATGTTCCCATTGAACACTTGACAAAAAAGCAAATAAGTATATTTAACGAAATTACCATTTTTTATTTAATATTGAGTTAGTTGTTGAGTTTAATATCAATAGCTGATAAGGCATTAAAAAATAATGCAACACAAGCTATTATATTGTGTAAGTTGTACCTAAAATGCATTTGTACCTAATATGTATATTTTTGCTGTTAAAAAACATTCTTGTTCAGTGGATATTTTCATATAGCAGAATCAAAAAGGTGAATTTGGATTCTGCTTTGATGTGCACACAACTCAGTTACAATAAAACCCTTTGCTACCGATGCTGAAAAATATTTAGTGAGATGCTATTTTTTATTCATGTGTCACTGAGGAAAAGGGGGGCAAACTTTGCAGAGAACTAACTGCATATTTTCTGTTCTGGCTCATCTAAACATATAACACTGAATCTGGCAGAATCTGTCACTTCACCTGTGTCACACTGAGGAAAAAGCGACCCCCCCCCTGCCCCCAAGGACGGGAAACACACCACTCACTCATCCAGCACTCAAGGTGGGATGTGATGGCTTCCACAATTTCGACAGTCATGTTCATTCCTGCTTGGAAGTCACACAAGGGTTTCTAATCTCATTAAGTGTAAAGTAGATTCTTCTTTCCGGGGGTTATCGTGTGGGAACGACAACAGTGTCAATCAAATTCAGACGTTTATGTAGGCCGACAAAGGTCTGCTGCTTTCTCCGTCTCACTGCATGTAACCACCTCATTCTTTTATTATATTACAGAGAGGCCTTCGTCACACAGAATAAAAGAGCACCACTGAGCCCAAATCATAGATAGATAGATAGATAGATAGATAGATAGATAGATAGATAGATAGATAGATAGATAGATAGATCAGAAATGTACGCAAAAATGTTTTTTTCAAGTGTCTTAGGGTATATGAGGTCAGTTCACAGGTTATATTTAAGTCTTTGGTTTAGCTAAATGCCAAGATTCATGTAATCTGTTATTTTGCATTGATTCCACATCACTGAAAATAGGATAAGAGGATTGTACCTTTCCAAAGTCTACAGACACCTTTGCTTTGGAGGTGTTCAGGAAAGGGTCTACCCTCTCACACCAAGACGGAAATAGTCAAGAAGCATCCCAAGCTTCACCTCCCCATCATAGAGGAGCCTCACCAAGGCTGCATCATCATTTTTAAGAAAGTGCCTTCATGGAAAGAGCTAGTTCAAGGGTTGGTGTATAAGATAAATGACCAAGATGATAAAATTCATCCCTAGGGTGAGCAAAGTGGTCATTTTGTCAGAGAATGACATATCTACTAAAACTTGCTAGATTCTACGGCCAAGAAAGTCAACAATCCATGAGATTAAGAGTGCTTCAAGTGACAAGTCTGTGGCTAATATACCTGCTAAAGTACTGGGTTGAATAGTATTAAAGGTATACTAAAAGCCTTAAGAATTCTTGCCTTAGTCTTTGGTTTCTTAAGGTGAGTGTGGAGTAAGTGTGATAAGGTCAGAACTACATCTTAAACCCCTTTAAAAGCCTAGTGGATATATTGAAAGAAACCTGTTTGTGATACAACATACTGTTCCTCTTGACAAGACCTTTAAAGCTCTTCATGACCAGCTATGTCAGAGCTACTGGATGCAATTCATGGGGCCCTATGGTCCTGAAAATTTTGGCACAGGTTCAATTGTAGGTGATCTCCATAGGGTCAGGACACTACGAAGATACGGACTTCTGATTCCTTTACAGTAAAGTTGGATGAAGGGGGTAAAGTGAGGTGTCACAGTTGCAGCCTCAGTACTGTTAACTCTCTCAAAGCAACAGCAGAAAATGTTGAGCTGGTTTGCCATTTCCAGACTCACAGTGCCATTCGCCACAAAGAAAGGTTCACCTATTTCCTTGTGTGGAACCTTGGTCATCTTGGTTTAATTCCCTGCCTTGTCTCTGTGGGATTGCTGGATGCCAGTAAGGCCTTATTTTGTTTCTGCTTGTACTTGTCCTGCTGTATTTGTCTTTTTATATGTCCCTTTAAGCTGTTTCATCCTGTTTTTCTATTTTTTTTTTTCCTGACTATAGGTTGTTTTCATTTGATGAATGGCCAAAGTTTATGATTTAGATATACTTCTGTGTGAAGGGTAACACATTCTACACTAAAAGAATTATATAACCGGACAGTGCAATTACTTGATTATTATTAGTGTTGTTGAAGACTTCCCATAAGTGCAGTCAAAACATCCACTGTTCTATAGTTTTGACAGTCCTTTTTGGATACTTCTTGCCCTCTAGTAGCCTCTGACTGACAGGCCAGTCAACGTACTGATAGTATGTGCACAAGCACTCTTTAAAGGAACAGTTATTTCAATCCCCCAGGATACACTTGAGTGCATCAGGTGAAAGTGACTCAAGTTTCGGTGGGAGGTTAAAAATAATCTCTTGTGCCTTATTAAAGCTCCCCTTTGGGTGAGCACACACAGTACGGTGTGGAAAATTTGAGGAAACTCCCTGGGAATGGAAAGGTCAACAACAGACACACAGCAGGGGTACACGGGTGTTCTCTCATTACAACTGCCTGGTATCACTCAACCAGGATGAGAAGACAGACACTGCTCCCACAAGTCTTCCCAGTGGCTATGGGGTCTTGGTTGGTCCTATACGCCCAGAAGCCTGAAGGCTACACAGGACTGGACTCCATGTCACTGCCCAGCTGAGCCAAAGCGATCATCATGACACAGCACATCCATACTCATACAGGTAGCGGGCTTTGACAGATAGCTTGTCTTTCCTTGCCCTCAGGGACTAAGCACTGATGAGCAGGGTAGCAGAGAAGTTAGTTTACCAGCCTTTTTTAATGTCGCCCTTACATCCACATTTTCCTTTGTAGAAAGTTAAGTAATGAGTCAAAAACTGCTGAAAAGTCTATGACTTCATAACAATAGTAAGTATTCTCTGCTGTGTCAGACTTTGAAGGCTTTGCCACTAACAACACAGCTTTGGTTGTGTCCTCATGTGAAAAAAGTGTTTCAAATCTTCACAAACAGCCAGATGAGAACTGCAGCTTCAGTGCAAGTAAGGTGCAACGAAAAAAAGAGTTCAATTCACGTAATCAACAAGATTAAAAAAAACATACAAATGACAAGCATTAAATGCAACAGGGCATCCATAGAGCTAAGCCCCCGGAAGTTTGAGTTTGCTTACTCGGTAGCAGCTACCTGCTGACGGCAAAATGCAGATAGTTTAAAGTTTTTGGTGCCGATTAAAATGTCTAGACGACCATCTAATGGAAATCCATAACATTTGAAATGGCTTGCTAAGGCAATGACCACGTTCACACTGCGGATACAAGTGTCCCAAATCTGACTTTTTGCACTCATGTCACTCAGATCTGTTTTTTTTTTTGGACAGTGTGAGTAGCACAAGTCACAATTAATCAGATTTTTTAAAGTCAGATTGGGACCACTTTCAAGCTGACTCATATTGTGCTATGTTATCTACACAGTAATATCGGAACCCATGCAACCTTTATTTAACTTTCTCACCTGAACTGAGTAACTTGCGGTGAAAATCTTTTGTAGAGCACCACAGATAGATGAAGTTATTGCAACCATAGAGATCTTAAAATTTGAATGAAATCTTCATGACTTTGTACCTGTCATAATCCCACAGCTCTTGGCTCTGTTTCCGCATACATCTCCTTACAAAATAGCATCCGTTGCTCCATAAAAGCCATAATTAAAAATGTAGCCCTCTTGTCCTTGTGCTCTCCTCATCATCATCTGCTCTTAAATTCAATGGCTTTCATTGAACATCAGCAGCATGTGGCCTCCATGTTTACTTCTGTGCGTCAGCATGCTGCATCTCACATCTTTGTTATTGCGCTTTTGCATATGCAGGTCAGTTCAGGACCATGACCAGTTCACAGGGAATCAAATAGCAGTCGCATTTTAAAAAATGAACAGTGAGTCAATGAAAAGAGGGGAAAAGAGTGAAAAAGTGAACAGTCAAACAAAAAAATAAGAACAGAGCAATAAATCAGAATTGAGCACAAAGCCTTGCAGTATAAACGTAGCCCAAGGCAATCCCCTCACTCAGTGTGATCATCACACAAAATAATGACATTCCCATCAGCCTCTGCTAATTAGCAAAATTAAATTAGGATGATAACCATGGTAAATATTATATAGGCTGAACAGAACACAGTCCATTAATAGCTTGCTAGTTTGCTACCAACACTAAAGCTAACATCTCTAGGGCTGAGACATTGAACATCTGAGACTTATTACAACAGACTGTACAAGCAGCACAGAGGTCAAATATGCATAAAAAAACATGAGAAAAAAAATTAACTTTCTTTCTGACCTCATTTTAAGTCTTGTTCAAAATGGGTCTCCACTCGTCTTCACCTGTTGCGATGCATTCTATGTAATTCTTACTGGTTGTCACATAAATATGAACATGGAATACCATTTTGTATATTGCTGCATTAGAATCTTTTTATTCTGTCCAAAAACAGTCTAAGTACAATTGACAGCAAGGTAAAGCCTCCTGTGACTTAATAAATACTTTTCTCCCTACCTTCAAAAACATTCTGTCAGTGGAGCACAAAATTAGTATTTCAGAATGTTATGTACAGATTCACCACACAGGACTAACAATCGATACAAAAATAAAAGAAAACAACAATTACAAATAGTTTATGAATTTCAACTTCTACTTTGGTGAATCTTTAATTGGCTAAACTGAGGTGAATATAAAAAATAACATATCCTTTGAACATCTCTTACAACATTCAAAAATGTGATTGACAATACCTATTAAAATACTGATAGACTAAACACTTTTACATAAAAGACCTTTTTTAAGTGCAAGAACAAGAACAAAAGCCCAGACAGGCAAATGCATGGTGCCTAATTGCTGAGGACAATGTGAAGTGAGGCAAAGCTGAAGACACCATCAGCTCCACGAGCTCCAGACGCCTCTGTCAATTTTTGCTCCAAATCAGGGGAAGCCAGAACTAAGGACACTAAAGGGTTTTCAGCTCTGTGGAAGGGAAGTTGGATACTGATTCAGCTGCAGATGTGCACAGACACACACACACTCACACACACACAGCCATGCTGAGATTTAGCTCTCCGGCAGACAGGCTGATTCTACTGCAGAAGCACAACAAAGCCACTCTGGGGGTTTAGCTCTGTGGCATGGCAGACTGAAGGCGGAGATTTAACACACAGAGGCACTCCAGGCAGGCGGTGTCAGGCAGACAGATCAGAGAGGAGGAGAGAGAAGACACCATTAATACCACAGATGGAAAGTCTGAGAGCAACTCTAGTCACACTGCTTGTCACGCTGCAGAGCCAACATGGCACAAGGAAGGATGGAGGGGGAGAGGAGAGCAAGAGTTGAACTGTTGATGTTTAGTAATGACACATATATATTATAAAAATGACTGAGTTTGCAAATGTTTAACTGAGAATACGGATGAGAGATGCCAGGATGTGACTTAGAGGTGAAAGAAAAGAATATGCACTGTCTGACTGGTAAACATCTCCGTCTGCTGCTCAGAACAAAGACATGTAAGGATGTAAGTGTTACAGTTCATATCTGCTCATTCAGTGTGTGTTTTTAAAAGGCAAATAAAGACAAACCTGTAAAAAATACATGAATGGTAAAAAATTTATATATCTTTGCACTTTACTTTATCTCTACATATACTTTGGAAGCTGCACGCATGGTGTCAAGCTGCAGTTTATGTGCTTCATGTTGTTCAAAGAAATATCCTAAGCAATTAGAAATGTTGATTTGTATTTAATTGTGAACAACAACTTGTGCTGCTTTTTTACCCCTTAATCTGCCTCTGGCATTAAAGAAGAATTTTGAACTTTTAGTATAAAGAGCACTTACTGGTTAAGTGTTTTTTGTCCAGCCAGAATTTCAACTCCTAAGATGTCAGTATGTCTGTCCGTCTGTCTGTCGAGTACTGCTGGATGCATAGCTATGACATTTTGTACTGACATTCATGGTTTCAAGATGATGAGCCTTAAGTTAACTTTTCCTCTGGCATCTCATATGAGACTCACATTTTTGTTTTTTGATGAAATATATACACAGCTATTGCATGTTTGGCATGAAATTTGGTAAAGACATTCATCCCAATTGTAAAAGCTTTGTTGATCCCTTAACTTTTCATGTCGAGCTACCATGGAGCCAAAATACCATTTTCATTTTCACTTTTAACCAAATACCTGCAGGAGCTAATGGCATTCCCATCAGCCACATCTGTACTTTTTGTTTAATACTAATGAGAAAATGTTATCAAGCTAACTTATTGAGATAAGGTACACCGTGCCTGATTACCATCAGCATATTAGCACTATCATGTTAGTCTGTTAGCATATTAATGTTAGAGCTCTATGTAAATGCATATCTGAAAATGCCTGGCACAGTCGACACAAACGCACGATGCATGACTGTGGTGAACATTTACATTCACTCAGTACACAACGTAAGATGTAAGTCCTCACTGGAGCCTTGCAGAGCAAATCAGAGTGTTTTCATGACAGTTTCTCACAGTATATGACGTTTTTATTGTATTCCTGTCAGAATGATGAAGTGACAGAGTTTCATCATTATGCCTGCACATGCACCGACACACGTACACAACTAAAGCCTCAGCAGACAGGCAGCCATGGCTGTTTTAAGCAGTGGTTAATCCAAATGAAAGGGTTTCGCTTTCTCTAGTCGTTTCATGCTATGGTGCCGCTAGTTGCACTCAGACTCCAGCTCACGTTTGCATCAAGACATTTCAGGTGACACACTGTAGAACGCAATGACGCGTGAAATCGAATTTGCGTGGCTCAAAGTGTCTGCGTTCACCTACTGAAGTGGACCATGTTTGTATTAATTGTCTTGTTCTAATCTGGGAAATAGCCATCAGTGAGCAGAGCACCAGACCTATTCAAGGACTAGTAAATTGTAATAAACTGAAATTAGAAAATGAGCCACTGCTTAATCAACAACAAGAGACAAGACCTTTGTCCTCGGGACATCCGCCCTCAAGACCTCAGGGCCAGTGTTTTCCTTTTTGGGATTATTTTAGATTATTTTAGATAATGTCCCTACACGACATCAACTGATAATATGAATTCTTGCCCTGCCTTTCACTGTAACCTTGTTCCTTTCGTCATCTCCATTTTGTTTTTGCCACTTTGCTTATGAAGCAGTGGCATTCAGAGCTCTGCAAATAAAGCAACGCATTAACAGTCATTGTAGATAATTAGTGGAAGAGAAAGCAGTATTTGTGGTGTACCTTTCTATCTCACGAAGACACACACTCAATCACACACTCTCTGGGTGTCAGAGAGCCTTTCCCTGGCAGAGGGAAGACAGGAGGAAGCCTGATCGTCAGCAGCCCACCACTGTCATGACCATAAACGGCAGCCCTGGAAACTGTTGGTTTGATTACATCATAACTTACAAGTAACGCAACTCTCTCCAGCAAACTCTCCTCACCTTACCGGAAAGACCGGCAGTTTCCATGGGAACAGGACAGAACAAGAGTAAGAGAAAAATAGACAGAAAAAGATGGAGAGACAGAAGAGAGGATGAATGTCGGGGGTGTGGAGAGAAGAGGACATACAGGAACAGAAAAATTAGAAATATGTCTGTTGTTTTGTTTGCCACACAGGGAGGTAATGCAGCCTCAGATGGAGGTGAGGCTGGGGGAGGAGAGAGGTGAACTGGGAGTAGGAGGGAGAGAGAAATGTATAATTATACTGAGAAAGAGAAAAGACAGGGCCCCAGCTTGAAGACAGTGCGGCCTGTGCTTTGCGTCTGTACGATCCACTGTCACCGGGGGTTAAATTAGGATGTTTGCTCCAAAGAGAGTCCCAGAATGTTCAATCAACCTCGCAGAGCCCTTCTCTCCAGAGACCACAGTGGGCATGACAGGGATCGGTAAACAACCCTGTGAATATTTAACTCAGCTGAACAACAATCACAGTAGAGCTTCTCACACACACACACACACACACACACACACACACACACACACACACACACACACACACACACACACACACACAC
>JAQMCX010000050.1:5697717-5712034 GCA_029814765.1 Acanthurus leucopareius
ATAATGAGACTTAAGTAGTGGTGTAGTGCAAGTAAAAAGTTTGTCTGCAGGAGTCAATGTTCTCCAAACTGTTCTAAGAAATATATAAATGTATCTGCCAGCTTAATGACTCTGAAAATGAAATCATCTTGGTTTTATTAACATGCTGCTATTCCCAACTGTGGAGATATTGGTACTATTGTCTCTTTGCAAGACATTTATATTTATTTTTTCTTTTAAATCTCAATCTATTATTGATTTTAGTGTCCTTTATTCTATGTAAGTGTCTTTATGGACCTTAAATGTACATTTTAGTGAATGAATAACAAAATATCAAATTTAAATTATAGTCAGATCTACTTGAGTTTCAATGATGGGCCAGTGATATAAGATATAGCAGCCATTTGCTCTAAACATTATGCGGCAGTAAATAACATCCTTAAAATTTGAAGTTTTTTTGGTGTGCTGACGTCTCCCTCCTTTGACTCTGATAGATATTTTGTGATCCAGTAAACTGTGTATCACAATGCTCATGTCTTTTTTATTGTGTTTGCAATGATACTTAAAGCTTATTCACTTACACATTCACACAGTCTATAATTTTGTGCCAGCCATCTTTCCTGCACCTGGTAGCTGCAAATACATTGCTTTTAGCCTGATTTTGCATTCAACTTTGGCATGAATTTTTCTCATTTTATAGTTTGCTCTTAGCTTTTACAAAATGTACCACTCTGCTGCCAGTGGTTTTGTCCTTGTAAGCTAGTGACCAAACTGCATTTTTCTGGTCTGTACTTTACAGTACAGCAATCAAACCATGTGTTCAGTCTAAAAGAACACTGTAAGCAACTGAGTGACTGTGTGCAGTGTAGTAGCATCTTGGTTGGCAGTCAGATAACAACAGAGAGGACATTAAGAGGGAGCTTGAAACTACGGATGACTAGAGCTTTGGAGCGGCAACTGTGTTTGTCCTGAGCGCCTGCATTATATTGTCAAGTGTGTTAAGTTTCAGTCGAACAGTACAGGCTTAACTTGTATGAGAATCTGTTCCGGTTACAGCAATGAACTGATTTAACTCGCCTGCTTCAAAGCATTGTTCAAATGAACAATTGATTTGTGAATTGACCCATCACTACTGTTCACCCATGTTACAAATGGGCCTGCTTGATGGCACCAGTCGAGGCTGCGTGGAGAATTCTGAGTCATCTGCAAAGGCCTCTATTGAAATGATTTTGGTTATATTCTGTTTAAAAAGGGAATGTAATGAAGTGTTAGAAATGCTTTTCCACTCGCACCTCAGGGGAATTTACAGTCAAGTTGGACAGGGTTTAAACTTGTTGGTCAGAAAAGAGTGCAAATGCTGTATTGATTAAGCACTGATGCTGTATTGACAGAATGTGTCAATAAAGAGGCAGAAGGACGGACGTGCGGCCAGCTTGACTGATGCATGTAATGATCAAAGGCTTGCTAAAGCACTGCGGGAAAGACAGTTTTTTGTGCTTTTGAGAGGTTGGGGAAGGATTTAACCTGTCTGTGTCTCTATCAGTCTGTCTGTATGTCTGTCTCTCAGCTGGTCTGCTTCTCTGATAACATTGTCTGATTGTCTTTCGGTTTCTAAAGATGAACTATTGAATATAACAACATACCTGGCTCTGGTATCCCTTTACTGACAACATTAATCATGGTCGAATGATTCAGCATTGATCAGTTTTAGGTACAAGGCTATTTCAAATTTATCAATAGCTTTTAGCAACTCAACCATTCAGTACTTACTTTAAACTATTTATGTATTCATTTATTTGAACTGTTTATGCATTATTTTAGCTAATTATTTTGACCATTTATTCACTAACATTGATAGGTTTTTAAAGTAGTGAAACCCCAGGATCTCAGGATGGGTCACTGCATGGGTCCCAGGCAACAAGCCAGGGAAGGTGGCCTTGGGTGGAGATTTGCCTAACTAGACAATCTGATCTATATAAACCTGATCTATATATATGAATTTGATTAACTATGGTCAAATGTTGTATTTTCTCCTTCTTTAAATGCTACATAAATGTTACATGATATACACAGGATATAGATATGGATAGAAACTATGTTTGATTGTGCACTAACCCAAGACTACAACCGGAAAACAACAAACTCTGTGTACAAGCCAGTTACCTCTTACACAAACACACACACACACACACACACACACACACAAACACATGTAACGGCTATGTCTTATTCTTGTTTACCCAACATGTACCCCTTGTTGAGAACTACCTGTTTACAGCCTCCTATAGGTTTAGGTTATCAAGATTCTATGGAGGTAAAAAGGTGACTAAATTGAGTTTTGTTGGCTTTAGCACATCCAGTCTGTCTCCCTGCCTCTTTTCTTCAGTTACATCACAGTGATACCCCACCACAAAGAACAGATTTATTCCTCTCTGTGTGTTTCCTTTAATGATTCATTCACTCAGCCTGTCCTTCTTTCACTTTCAGTCTATTCACTCTGTCACATCTGTCTGTTTTTTTGACATATTAATTACACAGACTCCAGCTTTAAGTGGCAGGTCTCCAGGTTCAAACCCTCTTCAAACTGGCCAGCCTTTCACACGTCTTAAAGACAGCAGATGTGGAACATTGGGACTAATCAGAGTAATTAAGAATTTGCATACAAGACCAAAGAAGAGAAAAAAGCTAATGTTATGAAACAAAGTTTGGCTTCTATTATGTAACTCACTTTCATATAACTGTACACTTTTTGTATTAAGTATGGGTTGTACATTCTTTACCAAAGTAGAGCCAAGCACTGATTGATTAAAGATACAATCCATCCATGCTAAATTTTTCATAGAATAACTTTAGTCAACACGCCTGTTGCTTTGTCCAAAAGCTACTTGCTATTGCAGATACAATAACTACTTGTTTTTGAGCCTTTCCAAGTGCAGCGCACACTGTTTTCTTGTTGCTGGAAAGAGTAAAGTCTCCTAAATTTCTCAGCATCTGCAGTCTTTACTTTTATTAAATGTGCTTTCAGTGAGACATCTAACAAAACCTGGGGTACAACATCCACCCATCACCAACAGACAGACAAAGTTAGCTGGTGAACACAGTGGAGGATTTAGTGTAAAAAGAGCCTGATATTTGTCTGAGGAGGTGCTGGAGACTGAAACAGAGCTAAGAAAAAAGAGTGAATGTTGGAAACTACTAGGTAGATATAAAACTCACACATCTATTTAAATGTGCAAATAGGCAACTGTTTGCCAAAACTTTAACCATAGAAACTTGATAAAATGATCAAAAAATAACCAAAAATCTGTGTTAGTTTAAACAGGCGCACCTTAAGTGTTATCAGCCTGTTACATTATTTCCTGCTGGTGATTTCAGAGTATACATTTTGTCCCCAGTGAGAATACAAATAATTCAGCAGAGGAAGGGATTTGTAGACCAGAAGAGAGGGAAATCCCCCCTCCCTATCCTGCAGATAGCACCCACAATGGGATGAATGTCTGATGTCATGTCTGATGAATTAAGTTAGAATGACATGCAGTGTGTTTTCCACAACACCATGAACCTACTGGAGCAAAAAGTAGATACAAAGACTAGAAAAATGCTGTAACTACTGTAGCAATAAACCATCAAAGCACAACTGTCTGCTGTGACAACTGCTGACTCTTTTAGGGAATATAATTAACATTCTCTTGTTTTTGTTTTTTTTTTAAACGACATAAACTAATTTTAAGACAGCAAACACGCATAAAAAAGAAACCTTAAGTCAGACACCCACTTTGAATTAAGCCCTATGTTAATCCTTAACACAATACAGTGGAATCGTGCAATAGCAATGACAGAGTGAATGGTGGCGTGTGTGGTTTTTTTTAAATGTTTGACTGAGTATTTATTTATTCATTAATGTAGTACCGGTATTTATTACCGTAGTTGATATTTTAATGATGCACTGACTGTTTGGCACTTTTTAATTTCGTTGTACTTGTTACAATGACAATAAAGGACTATTCTATATTCTATTCTGTGGCTGTCCTGAAGTTATTTTTCTTTTCTGCCATATCAGTTGTCATTTCACATGCAATATGAGGAGGATCACAAATGATTAATAGCCTGAGCAATTAACAATCTGCCTCTTGCTTGATCAGTTGTGTTTTTGGCATGTAAAAAAATCTGACTGGCTGTCCTGTGGCTTTGTGCCATTAAGCAGATTGATTTCTTAACATGACTGCTATCAAAAGAGCAGTTCACTGTAATAGGCTTGTTTTAATATCATTGGAGTATTGTTTTACATTCTGTGGCTGTTAATGTTGTATGAATTAAGACTGTACCGTGATATAAAAATGAACTTAGCTCCACAGCAGACGTACCATGTTGTCTGCATCTTCCAGCCATCTGTGGTTCCATATTTGTCCATTTTTTCTCTTTATTGAAATTTCCATTCACAGTTCTACTGTGAATGGAAATTTCTCTATTTTTGTCAATATTATTGAGGATGCTGCCATCTTGGTTTGAATAAACGTTATTGGATTTCTTACCAGATAAAAGCCAAACAGGATTTTGATGCTTATATGTGAACAACCCTGTCTTGGTTCACAAACACATCAGTGTTTTTGTGTGAAGTGTCAGCATCACAATATCTAAAAATGCACTTATACGGATAATTATACAAATGATAAAGAAAATTCTCTTTTACTTGTGCACTACACACACAGATAGCACATACAGATGGCCCTCCTGTGTTGGTTTCATTTTGAGTCAGCCTGAGTTTGTTGCTTAGGTCAAACACAAAATCCAACACAAAGTGGACAAGTGCCTTAAAATCCAAACCTCTGCTCATTTTGAGTCATCGTCAAACTTATTAAGGTCTTTGTGTAATTAGTTAGTTTTTTGATAAGTTGTGATTGTAGATAGCTGGGAATTTTTCACTTTCTTGGTTCATGTTAGTTTAGCATTTCTACCAGTGTTAGCCAACGCTGGTCCTCAAATTAAATCCAGTTGGGAATAAGTATGTCCTAAAACCAGAGGTAATGAATTGCATGATATTTAAGGGAAGATATAACTATATGCAAGAACATTGGTAGTGATGACAATAACAGAAAATACCAGTGTTTTCTTCTTTGGATTAGGCAGACTACCAGAGGCTACAACAGTGTATTTCTGCCCTTTCTACTGTTAATTATTAATTTTTTTAACAGTTATTTTTTTATCGGCAATACTGTACTAACACTCAATATCTTTCCTCTTCATACTCCAGCTCTCAAGTTGAATAAAGTGTGCAGAATAAAAACTGTTTCTCCGGATGATCTCAGGTATGTGAACATCCTCCTTTGAAGCGGTGCTTCAGCTGCATCGTATTTCATGACATTTTTTACAGCTGAAATGACACTTTTGCTCTTACAGAGAGCATAGAGTAAAGAAAAGCATAACCTTGATTATGGTAGGTACCATAATGATATCTGTTACATGTAAATGTACCCAAATGTACCCAACACTAGTGAGCACTGACGATTAGATACACACATACCACACACACACACCACGGCATTTGCATTGGCCTTTTATCTTAAATTTTAGAGAACTTAAAGAGACAATCTGCTCTGACAGAATCTCTTATGATGCTGATTTTGAGTCTCTTTTGACCCCCCACCCCACTCCACCCCACCCCTGTCTCTCTTTCACAAACACAGACGCACTCCCACACACTCCAGCTTCCCAAGGGCAAACAGGGGAAGAGGCACCTGTGGCCTGCCTGATTAACAGTCATTTTACAGAGCAGAGCACAGAGACTGAAGAGTTTTCAGCACAGCAACGATGAGTGTCTTCTGAGAATCCATGACAGAATGACACATGCGTGTGTGTGTGTGCATGTGTGTTTGTGTTTATGTGTGCATGTGTGTGTGTGTGGAAGGGGGGTGGGGGTCTGAAAGTGACTTTTGCATCACAGTCTCACAACCTCTAAATATGACTTCTGCAAAAAAAGATTTGAAAAGACTTCTTGTCAGACTACAAATCAGGTTTCTGAGCATTACCTCTCAGATAATGATCATTTACAGTCCTTGTGCGTAGCAGCAGAAACAGTGTTGTCATTAGATAGACCCTCCTCTTTTAGAAGGTTGTTTTGGAGGTCTCTACCAACACTTTCTGACATTCCTCTTAAATGGATTGTCCTTAACATGACTGTATTAACCTACTCAAGGACACAGGAGCACAAATGACCTACTGGGCCACCAACACTGTCATTTCCTTGATATATAAAGTGAGTTCTTCAAAGCAGATGGAAACCATCCTACAACCCTTAGCATTTCAGTTGATGTTGTGCTTAACTGATTCATATTCTCAAGCAAATATTCAGTTGACTTTGGCAAAAACACATAACAAATTTGAAACAGAAAATAATAAGCCTAAAGCTTTGGGAGCTTTTGGAGGTCTAAAATCCTGAGGCAGGTTTCCTACTTTCCCAGTTGAAAATTTACAAATCTCAAAAGTTCCCAGGTTGCATCATTTGCCTCCCAAAACCAGTGAAATAAAAAATGATATGTACATTTTTGTGTGACAGCTTCAGTATTATGTACTGTATGAACTATATGAACTATGTGAACTTAACACCATGAGATCTAAATTAAGTTCATACTTATTCCAACTGGATTTAATTTGAGTTTAGGAGTCTACCAGCTTGCTACATTGTTTGACTTTGAGCACTGATGATGCTACTTTATTAAAAAGAGCAATGCATTTTCATCCTTACATTAATTCATTAGGAATTCATCAAATTAATCTCTTATTAATAAGTCATTAAGTTGATGTTTCCTGAAAAAAAAAATCACCAAGCCTGCCTTTTTTTCTGTAACAACATACATTGGGACTAGCTTGAAAACTTTGGGTTGAACCATGAAAAAAAATCCCTTGGGTCCCTTAGGTCCAGCTCTGTTCTCCTAGCTTTCCTAATCTCGACAGCAACACTAGTGAATGATGATTGATGGAATACGCTGCCATCAGGACAGAAATCACTGTATCGCTCAGTTCTGTGAAGTCATTTTAAAACTACAACCCAAACTGGGAGCCACATTCATGAGTGAATAAAAATCTCTATCTAGATCAGTGCAGCCTCGCTCAATAGATGCCTGAGAGAACAGGAGCATCTTGTGCTTTTAGATGACAGCTCAGCTTTTTCTCCTACATCTTTTGGCAACAACTGCAAAATGTATCTTCCATTTTCCTCAACTGCATTCCAGTCTGATCCAAAGGCAAATGTACATGCCTTTTCACATTTTTTGTAAAACTGAGAATTTTCTCACAGTGGAAAATACAAACCTGGGCATGTTTCCTGTGTTGAATTCACACCAGACTTCCTTACCAATAGCTGTTTTTTATCACAAGTGTATCAGTCCAAACAAATTTGGTTCAAAACTAATTCAAAGAACCTTCATAGTTTAAAATAACTACTCAAACTAGATGTGACCAGACTAGAGGAAGGCAGCCACAGACTTAAAGACACGTCATTTGACTTGATCTAGAGAAGTCTCTGAGTCTCTGACTTAAACTCTTTGACACCCCACTGATGACAGCATAATTCTAAGTTCTTAATTGTATTCTTAGCGTTTTTTTTCCTATATATTAATTATCTTGAAGCATTCTTTTTTCTACTAACCACAATAACTGAAACGATGAGAGTCAAACCATGTATGCAAATATGAATTGTTCATATGCACAAGTTACACATCCAGGTGCTAAAATGACAAGTACGGTCAGAAACAGAAACAGAAAACAATTTACCCCTTACCATAGCTCTACAGGTAAAGATCACACTTTGAAGAATTTTAAGGAAAAAACCGTATGATATAGGGTTTGGGGATCATTTTAAAGTAATGTGGTTCACATCAGTGCTCTGAGGTTTTGAGCTGAACTGATTTTCCTGAAGTTTCAAACAGTTCAGGATGCAAACATGTGCCATTCCAAAAAGATCACATCAAGAAATTTCTTCAGTTTATTTAGTATGTTTGTAACGTAACCAGTGTAATTATAGCAATGCCACATGCTACTGCTCTACCTAATATATGCATGAGGTGTGATCAAAAACATCACAAAAAGAGCACTGCACAGTCATGTTCATGCAGGAGGTCCTTTTTGTGAAAAAAAATATTCCAAGTAACATTGCTTGATCATCATCAGCACACTGGTTCATTTGTGAGTTTACCATTGACCGGAAACTTCGGTCTATGGCTACAACACAGAGACCAAACTTCATTATAAGGAAAAAAAGAGGTCGCAGGGAGTCAATATCAACATGTAGGAGGGTGGGGAGCAGCTACTGTGTTGTTGCAAGTGAGGAACATACCCATTTCCAATGCACTGTGAGTGGGCATGTTGTCATTTTGAAGAATCCAGTTGCCAGCATGCCAAAGTTCAGATAATTTGCACAGACTTTACTCCCTGAGACCAGTTGCTGAATTTACACTGCATGACCCCATAACAAGTCAAAGAAATCCACCACCAAGCTCTCGGTTGTGCTCCTGACCTGACACGTCTTGTTTGAACTTGTAGACTGTAGAATGCTGTTTTTCGGTCTCTGGGTCATAGTCATAGACACAGCTATTATTAATGGTGATGATCATCTACATAAATTAGGCTCATCCTGGGCCTGCTGATGGAGATCACGCAGACTCAGACAAGGAGCTGCTCCGACTTGGAAGTCAGGAAATCACAAATGTGCAGATACCATTGTCCATAAAAACATGTGCAACTCAGATGCTGACAATGATTAAGCGATGAAACTTGGAATAGTTGACACCTTCAGCACATAAAAGTTATGGCTCGCACCTGCTACATGAACTTTATCGTGCAGCGCTCCAATCATGTGCAACAAAAAACTGTCTCTGAAGTTTTTAATAACATTTGGTATACAGGACTTTCACTCGCTGGACAAGCCAATGCAAAGCATTCCCACATGTCAAAGCTATGTCCTGCAGCTAAAGTTAAACCATGATGAACTGTTTTTGACAGATGACATGCTTTTACATGTTAAAGCCCTTTAAAGCTGCTCCCCACTGTGCTAATGCAGTGGTCTCACTGAAACAAATGAGGACCCTGGATTCTCGAACACTGTGCTAAAGTCATTCTGGATGCATCTACAGCAGCTGGAGGTTTCAAAAAAAGCTTATATGCCACTGGACAATCCCTGTGAGAGGAACACTTCTCCTGGAATCACAAGTGAAATAAAACATCAGGCTAAGCAATTGGAGCAGGGGTCTAAAGAGATTTTGGTCGTAGGGACTTTCAACAGACACCTAGCTTGGACTGTATATTGTAAGTTTATCTGCCTCTATCCACATATTCCAACACTGAGAAAAAAAAACAGAATAAAGCTGCAACTTTTCTCATAGAGACAGGAGGAGTATTGTCAGTCTTGCCCTCTTCCCTCTCTGATGGTCCAGTTCTTTGCCCAACACTTGTCACTCATCTTGATGGGCTGTCTGTCATTTTTATGTGATCTTGCTTGAGGCTGAGGTCTTAAGCATCCCTCAACACCACTGATATTCACCTTTTTTGTGAACTGTTAAACGTGTGGTTTATTCATTTTTCCTGCTTGCCTACATTGCTGTGGCTGTTATGACTTTGCGCAATATGTCCACTGCTAGCTTTGCTTTTTTACCCACAAGCTAGCTGCTGACCACACCCCATTTGATGACCCCATAGTAACTGTGCACCCAAAAATGTGCTTAACTTTGTTACAATGCTATTTTGAGTCCAACAAGGATTTAGTCATAAATGCCCTGGTGTTTCCTCTGTATTTACTATCTCCTGAAGGCCTGTCTTTCTGACAGGTGCACCTTCCTCAATTTTTGTGATCTCCTGCTGCCTCCCTGCCCCCCAAAAACTCTGTTATCTCCTCCCACTGATATGAAAGAAATTCAGAGTTGAGTTGCTAAGCAATGAAGGCAGGGTAAAACAGCTGAGATGTTGACGTCCAACCTGCTATTCTCCTGCTGCGAAGCCGGTCAGGGCTTTGGTAATGAGAGCCTGGGGACCTGGCTGAGCATGCTGCATGTGTGTGTGAGGATGTGTGCGAGAGAGATGGAGTGTGTGTGTGTGTGTATGATCTTTCTCAAAGACTATAGTTGAATGTTTGTGTGTGTTTCTGTATGTGCAGTTGGAAGGGGACCAGCTGTGGCCATGTGGTTAAGGATTTGTTTGTGTGTGTCTACCTACATATGCATGTGTTTATGCATGTAGAGGTGTCGGTGTGTGTGTGTGTGTGTGTGTGTGTGTGTGTGTGTGTGTGTGTGTGTGTGTGTGTGTGTGTGCCAGTATTTGATGGCCTGACAGGTTCAGTCACATACAGAAACATATTATTAGCTGATGATAACTATGAACAACCACCCTCAACCTCTCTCTCCACACTCTCCCTCCTTTCCTCTTTTCCTCTTTCCTTCCCTGTCTCACCTTCCTCTATCTCATTTCCTCCTTCCTTCTCCCATTCCTCCTCCCTCCCTTCCTCCTCTCTAATCGTCAGGCTAATTGACTAAGCCAGATTTGGCAACAGGCTTATTAGTGTCATTTCACACAACAAGGAATGACCTATGCAGACAGTACAGCAGTGACAGTCAAGATGGAGTACACCCTGCAATGTTATGTTCACCAAATTCAACTTGCAGTCACATACACAAGAATTTTCCTTTATTGATAAAATGACCTATGAATAGGACTCTTCTATGAGTGTTTGGACAACATTGGTATGTGATCATTCTAAGGTTTATATAAGCTGAAGCTGTAATATTCAGTATATCAATTTTCATATAATTTCCTGACTGATAATAACATTTAAAAAGCTGTTTTCTGTTCAGCGTCCCAATATTTTGTGTTGGTACTGTGTAGTTTACTGACCTCAGCCAACACAGGATGAGAACTAGAGGGAAATATGTTGTTATACTCACAGGTCAACCTATGGTTTTATTCCAAAAGCTGCGTTTTCAGTATCTCTCTAGCTAAGAGCATTCTCATGCTGGCCTGAATTTCCCTTCATAGCAGTGAAATTTAATGACACTGCATTAGAGTCCCTCCTACCTGCAGGTAAACAAGGTGTGCGTGATTGTAGGTGTCTGTAGGAGCTGATGTCCCAAGCAGTGCATTTTTATGGTGTGTCCTCTGATGATTAATCCCTAACGTCACAAATATTGCCCGATGGGTGTAAGTGTGTGTGTTTGTATGTGTGTGTGTCTGTGTGTATGTGTGTGTGCAGAGTAGACGGCCCTTACCACTGTGCGCGCTGAACCAGCGGGGTGCGATGTGCAGGGGCAAGGTGTCAGCCAGCGACCCCCGGGACCCCAAGTAGAGCACCCCGTCCGTGTGGTGCCCTCCGCCCCCAGTGTCCTGGTAGCCGGTACCGTGGGGGGCGGCGGTGGTACCCCCTGACCCCCCTCCGGCACGATCCGAGTCCGTCCCTCTTGGGGTGTAGAAGCCGAAGGGCACGGCGGGACTGTGTTCGATGCCCATCCCGGCCACAGAGCTCACCGAGCGGCTCCGCAGGCCCATGGTGCCGCTCGGTCGGTAGTGGCCAAAGTGGGCCGAGGGTGGCACCGCGCTGTCATCCGTAGAGACACCGGGAAAAGCACCCCGGGGCCGACCCGCCGTGCTCTGCTTTCCCCCCATCCAAAGCGGGAGGTAAGTGGGTGGGGGTTCTGGGTGGAAACAGGAGGGGGCTCGGCTCGATCCGCAAAGGGTCGAGAGAGCCGAAGCAGGCTGTCGCCCCCCTCCCCTCGTTCCTGTCTGTCTCTCGGCCTGCCTGCCTGCCTGTCTGTCCGTGTGTCTCAGCAGGCTCGTCAGCTCTGACTCTCTGCAGACGCAACAGCCCGTTTCCCTGCTGAGCGGAACATGAGCCCGCCCTGACGTCTGGATTCACCTCACCCGCAGACAAAACCTCGACTCGATCGGGGGGTTTTCTGAGGAGCTGAATGACACCGACAGCCCAGAATGACAAACCAATGCACACCACGCTCTCCTCACTGTCCCAGGTGATTAAGACGGCTGTATCATTGCAGGCGGGACGCGCCAGCAACACGTTTTATCCCGCCCGGCCCGGATCACAGCAGCGCCGCAATATTCACTCCGCTGCGCTCGCCTCATCTGATCTCAGACATCGTGACAACTGTTGCTGTCTGTCTGACCGCCAGAAAACGACGATCTGTCTTTGACCGACAAAATGACGTCGCCGTCCGCGCTTGTCTGTCCAGTGGTCTCCAACCAGCGGTTGCTTTTTAGGGGTCACACTGAAGCCGCTCCCCTGCGCTCACATCGGCGCTCCGTTCCGCCGCCGCCGCCGCCGCTGCTGCTACTGGCCAGACAATGGAGGCGCTCAGTGCGCAAGCTCGGATCATAAATACAGACAGGACAGGAGACAGTGCTGGGAGAAGGCACACTTTGTTTTAATTCCTAATCGGGAGAATGGGCTTAGAAATTGTCCCCAGTGTTTCCTTACGAAACATGGATCGTCTAAGGACAAGATAAGGTGTGGCTGGACATGAGGTCTCCCAGTTTTATTGCCCAAATTGAGCCTAAATTGGATTATGTAGATTTAACCATCATGTGTTATCAAGAGTCAGACAACACACCAACATTCAAGGAATTACAATAAGAAGTTTTATCCAAGAATATGAACAATTTCTGCCGATCACAAGTGATTTAATAAATGATTTTAAAGGCCTATTACTTTTAAACATATCAGTATGAATTAATAGCTATGAAAGCTAAATCTTATACAGAAATTAAGTTTATTCCAATGAGAACACCTGAGGTTTGGTAATTTAACGGCTTTGAAAGGGCTAGGGAATCCCCCCTTTTAAGATTATTGTGGAGGAACATAAATATGATTTATTGTCTTTTCTGGGTCTTTTCTGTAATGCTGTTCAGCACCTCCACTATCAGACCTTCAACCAGTATAATAGTGTGGTCAGAGCTATGCGCAGATTCTTCCACCATATGCTAAATTGTTGGGATTACTGGCTCACATGTTTTTTAATTTGGGATTATTTGATCTAATCCTCTGTGTGTGTGTGTGTGATTAGGCTATTTTTATGCTGTCTGGCTCTTTGTTTCTTCACAATGATATAGTGTCAGTCTTGTACAGTCATCTTGGCCATGCTTCCCAATAAGGTAAACTGTGGTAAAAGACTTACTGCAATAGGTGTTAATCTATTCTGTTATAATGACAGCACGCCTATAAATGGTCCCCTCTCTTTTCACAGGCATGCAATACACACACACACACACGCCCGCACTGCTGCACACATAAACCATGCGCACAATCAACTTAAATGGTTCTAATATAAATATAAGACCGCAGGGAGAAAATAAACCTACAGGGCTTAAGGGCAACTCTGTCATCTAGTGGTTTGATTTTAAGTGCTTCTCTCCATTGTTGTGAGATGTACAGAAGCTCTGAAGTCTTAACTCACATTAAAATAATCCAATGACACAAATTTAACCAAATAAAGGCTTTACTTTCTTCACACACAGTCTTATTAAGGAACAAGCAAAAGGGAGAAGCCTTATGTTATGTATGGCACAGAGGAAAAGATGGATCATAAATATGAATGAAATGTGTTTTAATAAAGTTTAAAGACAAAACTGGGATTTTAGAAATACTGAGGGCATGAGTCCAAATCCACTCAGCAAAATCTCATCAAATGTAGAAATTCTGTCAACACTTATAATACTTCAGCATTAAGTGTTTGCAAGTTGTATAATGTCTTTAACTATGGGTCATAAATTACTGCTTTATGGAGTCCTTAAGCTACAGATAAAAGGGGAAACTTTGGATGTTACAGATTGGATATAATTCCATTTATTCATCCTTAACCAAGACACTTCCAGATAAACCTGAGGGGAATCTGACCCAAAATCCAAAAATCCAAAAAAACACCACCAGAGAGATTTTCACAGCCTGGCAAAGCCAAAACTAACTATTATTGTCTCAGAACTGACCCTTTAAAACATTGTTAATTGATTTATTAGCATTAACAAAATGATTTTTTAAGCGAATTTAGTTTCACCTTTAGAATGATTCATGAAGGATGACTTCTAATCA
The DNA here is from genome assembly GCA_029814765.1 of Acanthurus leucopareius. Taxonomy (NCBI): domain Eukaryota; kingdom Metazoa; phylum Chordata; class Actinopteri; order Acanthuriformes; family Acanthuridae; genus Acanthurus; species Acanthurus leucopareius. The sequence goes on from JAQMCX010000050.1 coordinate 5,711,774, forward strand.
AGTGTTATTAAAATTTTTATTAGCAACCAACCAAATTCTTCAATTTTTTAAAAAAAAAAAAAGAAAATCACAAAACTTGTACTTACTATGTAATTTGGATGGAGATCTCTTTTATTTAAATGTAATTAGAACAGGCAAGGTTTTTACTAAAAATATCAAAATAATCCTTTGAATCCCAAACAAAGGAATTAGATAGATAGATAGATAGATAGATAGATAGATAGATAGATAGATAGATAGATAGATAGATAGATAGATAGA
>JAQMCX010000050.1:5712134-5776674 GCA_029814765.1 Acanthurus leucopareius
TCAGAGTTTTCATGAGATGGTAGAGAAGCTGTAGACGAAAAACCGTTTTTTGAACCAGGCTGTAAATATGTTTATTTATGCTCTAAAGTTGGTCATTTTAACATGGGCTCCAATGGGAATTTGCTCCCTTTTGGAGCAAGCCTCAAGCGGTCAGTCAAGGAATTGCAAGTTTTTGTACTTCCTGGTTGGCTTCGATGCGGAAGTGGGGAGTTTGCCCCTTGGACCTACATTAGTTAGAAATTTCTTTCATTAGCATGAACAAAAAAGGTAAAGATATATTTTCAGAGATTTTAGGGAACGTACGGGTGCAGCAATTGACTAAATCACTACTACAAAGCTTCAAACTATCCAGCATTCTTCAATAGCAACATGAATCTGTACTAGGATGATAGTTGTAACGAAAATTCTGCTAATAGTTATCAACCTTGCTTTCAAAAACTCTTTACATGATAATGCAACTCATTGCATTATTGCATGCACTCAAGCATGTTGTTCTTTCCACATTATGACTTCAAAAGCATGTGAACAGAATGCAGTCGGAACAACTTCCCAGTTTGGAAACTCAGATCTTCTGAGAGTACATGGATGCTGGGTCATTTTTTATACATAACCTAGCTATGGCAAGCTGTTTTGATTTAATGGCAAAATTTGACCATTCAAAATTAACATTAACATTTTTTTCCAGTCCTAATTATGTTTTGACAAGTCAAACAGTTTGACAGTTAGAGATATCTGTAATTCAGTTTTGAGTGTCACAAAAGCAGTTAGAGATACCTGTAATTTAATTTTGGCAAGTCAAAACTGAATTACGGATATCTGCAATGACATCACTGAAAATGACATCTGACTTATCACACATCCTAAATGATAGTTGGAGACATCTTTAGTCCAATTTTAACTGTCTTCATTTTGAGATTTCTTTAAAAGATATCTGTAACTCAATAATAGATATCTACAACTAAATTATGACTATCTGTTATTCCAGTATGAGCTATCTACAATATTATTGTGGCTTGTCACAAAGACCAATCCAAGATATCTAAAATATCGTTTGGACTAAATCAGGAGTCGGCATCTCGCGGCTCCGGAGCCACATGTGGTACTTTCATCGCTCTGCTGCGGCTCCCTCTGTCTTTGGAAAATATGTAATGAGTATTTAATTTAAATCTATTTTATTTTATTGTGTTTATTTTTTTTAATGTAATTCTAAATTCGAAGATTATGGTGCTCTTGTAAAATTAAAATATTTTTTTTTTCTTTCTGTTTTTCTTTTCTTTTTTGTCGCTCAAAATATGCGTCGCAACCGCGACTTGTGCGACACCGGCCGGTGCGTAATTCATTGAGCTTTTCAACCCCTGGTAGGCTAACCATCAATAATTGCAAGAAAAGAAAAGTTTCTGTAGAAACCAGAACATTTATCAGACAGCAAATTAAAGACACCAATTCAGCTGTGGCGTACTTAATTGCCAGCGTCTTTTTTTCGGAGTTCCAAATGTTCAAAAATGTTTTTGTTGCATGCAGGAAAAAAATAGTTTTCTCTGTACCAGATCATTGGTTTCATGAATGCAACACACTATGTTTTTTTATACATAGAATAAAGGTTTTAATATATATATATATATATATATGCAGTGTAATCTTCATTTTAGATGTCAAAAGGGTTTTGCAGCTCTCGGTGTTTTCTTCTGTGGGAAACGGGTCCAAATGGCTTTTGGATTGTCTAAGGTTGCCGACCCTTGACCGGACGACGGCTGGACTAGATAAAACTTAATTTAAGATTTCCACAAAGAACAATATAGATATCTCCAATTGAGGAGATTCGATGATATCTTGAACTGGAATAATGACTCGGCGGAATTAAATTATAGATATCTCAAAACCGGAATTATGGATAGTCATAATTTGGTTGCAGATATCCATGATTCAAATTGTTTAATTGTTTGTTTAATTTTTTAAATCAAAGATATCTGTAATGAGAAACCCCAAAAACATGAATGGGGGAGTGACGTCATTTGTCCAAGGAAAAACGATGTTGTGGATATCTGAATATCTGAAACGACACTTCTGGATAGGAGGAATGCCATGGTGGATTTCTGAAATGTTGATTTTGACTAGGAAGAATTGAAATATGGATACCTGTAATACATACCCAGACTGGCTATTAAATATTAAAATGGCTTGCCATACCTAGCCCAACAAAGACAACGAATCAAAGGCAAATGGGGGGGGGGGGAGGTTCCTAACTGAGTGAAATTATGCGGGCTAGTTTATAAAAAAGAGCTGATCAAATTGCCTATATGCTAAGAAAAGGTGGTTCAGTGCTTTCTTTCATATCCTCGTAAGCACAAGATACACCAGTGCATTATCTGATTACTTGCAAACTCAGACGAATAATGACAAACAAAGGATGCAAATCATCATGTAATTTACCTCGATTGATCCTTTCCAAATTATGCCATCACGTGCCTTAACTTGCTAACTATTGTTTGAAAGGTGGAAAATCCAGCACTGCTGATAAATAGATAAAAATCTGCATACAAACCTTAACATTGTCTTAGCTTATCTTTCAAGAAAGCAGGATATGAGACATTCAGTGTAGATAATGTTATCAACATGGTTAAGTATTGATGATTTTTGTAGTAGTAGGATGTGGACTCAACACATCATGCTTGTTTTGCATTCATTAACCATTTATTTTCATACACTGATTGGTATTCATGTCAATAATATTAAGTGGACAAGTTAAACTTTTTTTTTAAATGTCACTTCCAACATTGGTAATGAATATTTTTTTCTCCCGGGATGTTAATGTTTAAATTGTTTGGAAGGACAAGAGGGTTAGGATGCACGAGCGGAGCAGCGCATATAAAATGCACCCTTTGTAGTCCATCTTCGGATAATTGTAGTTTCACCGCAGCACAATCACGTCAATAGCATCCGTTGTCGCGTGGTTACTTAGCCTAGTGGAGTTGGATTCTCTCAGCACAGCAGTTGTCTTTTCCAAAGTCCTTTTGAGTTCTCCTCTCTCCTTTCCTTGGCCTCGTGACGTTTTTCATCTGAGTTAGGGAAGGGTAGATAGGAAAGGACTTGGGAGGTGACTATTCTGCTGCAGCCACTATCTTTGGGCAGGTTTGTATATACATCATACATCCACATCCGCCATCTTGTTTGTGACCTAGTACTCTGACCGCATTTGTACCCATTTATAAAATCATTTTACTAATAGACCCAAGCCAACTACTTTAGCAGAATTCTCTATCCTGGACTACTGTGAGTCAAGTAACCAATTTAAGCTATAAGGTTAAATTGAGTCATAAAGCAATTAGATTAATTCAGTGCTCTCAAAGTTTTATTTGACATTCTCATTTTTTAATAATGTTCCTATCACACACACAAACACACACGTGCAATAAATGCACGTATGCTTTTTTAAGGGAAAAGTAGCATTACACATGCATAAAGAACAGCTTGGCCCTAGAGTGTGCCGCGTTGCCCCTGGTGACGCGTGTTTATCCACTGAAGTCCCTCAAATGCCTCTCAATCCTGGTCTATGATTGGCTGTTGGGAGTTATTTTGTGCATTTGATTGGCTAAGCTAACTGTCTATTAGTTTGTTGGGTATATTAAGCTGATTGCATTATCGGATCAGATCTAGCCCGCAGTCCACAATATTGAGTTAAGTACACATTGTTAATTGTATTTTCAGGCAACTATTAGCTGGCAAAGTAGTTACCTAACTAGTTAAGTTAACATTAACAGCAGCGTCATTATCTCACAGATCCTGGGTTTTCTATTAGGAACGAAAACAGACGATTTCTGAAATGTCTTCAGACGATGACAGAGCCAAGGAAATTTTGAAAGGCTTCAAACTGTATCCTTTTTTGCTGATGTGGCGGTTAAGATGTGTTTTGCGGTTAGACATGTAGGTATGGGCTGCCCTGATTTTGTCTGTAGTGTTATTGTTTAACAACGTTGTCTAACATTAGCACGATGGTTGAAACGTCATGTGACTATGGTTGAGGGTTGTGGTAAAGTAAGGTTCGCAGCTGCGTCTAACCCATCAGTCTCACCTCTCTTTGATTTATCAGCTTCATAGCTGGTGTTTCGCTGTATGTGATGTGGGCTACGTCAACAAAAGAAAAGTTTATAACGACCCGACCTCGTCATCTGAACGACGGCCTGTCTTCTAAAGAAGTAGCCTTGCCCTATGGCTAACTTTCCAGCTAACTGTACAGTGCGATTGGTGTGGCAGTAGTAACGTTAAATAACGTTAACGTTACCCATTATACATGCAGTATGAAGTTAAGATAATGTTAGGATTGTCGCTGATCGTCACATCCCAGTTATAACGTCTGTCTTTTACTGACAACTTGTAAGTTTCAAGACTAAAGTTTAAAGAAGAAAAAGATTTTAAAATAGTCTAAGAGAAATTACTTACATCGTATCGTTTTGTTTCCGCTACGACCCGTAATTTACGTAAACGTTACATATTCTGAAGTTGTAAAAATGTCCAAGTGCATCCCTCTATTATATGGGAGCAAAATCCCTGTTTAAAGATCGTGCCAGTGTTTTCTTTATGTAACTCTCCATTAAATGCGACCTGCGATGTTACATTTGTATGGTATGTGATCAAGACAACAAGAATACTCTGGCGCTTGATTTTACGAAGTTATGTCGTTGGTTTGCTGATCATCAGTTTCCTCACTGCTCTTCATTAATGTTGTAGCAGTCTATGTTTGCGTAACACTTCTAACGTATGATGTTTTTGCTCGCAGCTTTATTAATGTAATTTGACACATTTACTTTTAAACCGTTAACTATGCATCCATAGTAATATGATATGATACTTTTGGTGTGAATTTGGGCCTTAAAAAACTTTTTTGCCAACTGCCTTTGCACAGGCTTTTACTCTGTTAACTTACATTTATAGGTGATGGTGGTTAAAAAAAAAATTTAAAAAAAAACTTCTTTGGCTTACCACCCTGAATTAGACAGGCAGAGTAGATTGTTTACCCAATAATGTTAACAATAATCATTCTGACTTTGATTTTGTTTAAATTTAAATTTAAATTTAAATTTATTTCATACCTATTCTTGTTTATTACTATTATACATTTGCTTGATTTTGTATTTGTTGAAAGCAGTTCAAGCCTGAATTGTCCTGTGTTTGCAGCTGAATGTGTCCATTTTCGTGATAATGGAATGTTCATTTTCATAATAACCGATCTTGACTTAAGTTTCAAAAAAGCATCGTAAAGTTAAGTTCATACTTATTTATTCATATTGTTTTAGTTATAAATTGATGATTCTTATGGCAAATGGGACCCTGGTGGGTCTTCTTGACCGTGGCTGCTTTATGCAGAATGAGTTGCTGTTAGCAGTAGATTTAACCTTTTAGCTTTTAGCCAAGCATCATAAACACCAAAACTGTTCAATCACTTCCAGTACAAGGCATTAATCGTATCATTATTTTAGCATATGCTTTACCGTTGTAATATATTTTAAAGAGCATGAAAAGGGAGCTATCAGTCTATCAGAATAGAATAGAATTGAATACTACAGAATGTCACTGACTGCCACTTATGCCTCACTCTTGCAGTAACATGGCCAAAATTCATAAATGCGCAGGCCATTTGTGCTGACAAACCTAAGTGTATGCAGATACTTATTGAAAATATTAACAAACTCAGTGGGCACCAAAAGGTTTGTCTGCATTAGGGCTGCACCTTATGATTATTTTCTTATTGATTGATTTGTTAATTATTTGTTAAATTAATCTAACTATTATTTTTATTACTCTTTAATACAACAACAAATTTGCCCAAAATAATTTTTAAAAAATTGTCATTTTATATTACAATATTTTATTCAGTCATCTTTTCAAAAAAAAAATATATATATATATGACACACAATCTATCTAACAACAATCTAACAATCTATAACAACCTTTCAGTAAACTAAGTTAATAAATACAAAGTAATAAATAGAAAGTGGTGGAGGACACTTTTGGTAAAATTATTTGAGAAGTAGTCCAGTGTTTCCCCTACCATTCAATTGGGGTCGGCCTGCCTCCCAACGCAGCCTCCACCCCCTGAAAAAGAAAAAAAGGCTCAAAGCATGTGCATCTTATAAGCATTTCACTGCCCTGTGCCATGATGCTCTTCTCCATTTCCTTCTCCTTCTCTTCCTTACTGGGGCTTTTACTGATGCTTACACATGCAGCTAAAAAGAGATTCTAGTTTGATCCACTGCATAGGTGTAGTGCTGCCAGAAAGCACTTGGACGGCGCTCTGGGACTTTTTTTCTCTAAGAGAGGAAAAAGAGTTTTTGCAGTTTGGGTTTGAGATCTGATCATCACTGAAGTGTTTGTCTTGTAAGAGACAGTAGAAACAAACACATCAGACAGTTATTCTTTTGACATTTAAGATAGACTGATTAATGACGTCAGCGTAAGCACTGATTGGCATGATAGAAAACACTATCATATGCCCTCTAATAGCGGTCAAAGACAAGGCTATATAATAGTGACACAGTGAATTTTTTTCCAGTTTATTTAACAACTGTTGTAAAGATGAAAAGGTAGCAAAGCCTCCTTCCTTTATTTGAAACAGCTAAAATGATGAAAGTTTATGAAGATGTGCAAAATTTATATGCACACCTCAAGCTAAGACTGGGTAGCCTCAAAACTTGTCGTAGTAGAGGCAGGTGTTACACAACCTTCCAGAGGAGACACATGTTAACTGTGTGCTTGCAAACATGCATGGGCATTGTAGGTGCACTTCATTCAGTAATAATAAAAATGGCACCAAACCTGACCATTTCTCACACCCTACTTCATCTTTGCACTGCATCAACCCACGTAACGTGAATCTACGAATTAAAGTAATCAATTAAATCAGCGCATCGCCACAGCCCTATTCTGTACAGAGTTTGGTCTGAATGCAAAGCCAAGAAAACTAGGAATGGCTTCACAGAAATAGATTTCATTCAAAATTTCAGGAAGTGAAGAGCTACTTTAAAATTTATTTATCAACACCTCTCAATTAGAGTCTCACTTCAAGACAGTCACTTCAGGAGAGACAGTGATGGAAATGTGGTATGAATTTTGAATAACTGTTCAGACTGAGGTAAAAAAAATATGCTGAAAGACTTGTATAAATAAGCTGGTTGATCAACAAACTAAAAGATACGAAAAATAATAAAAGTGCCAATTTAGTATTCATTTATCAAGTAAGGGCACTAAACATTTCATAAAATTGTAAAATAAATACTCTTCTCAAGCAGACATCATGGCGGTAAATATGATATGAATTTACTTAAATTAAAAATTGTATCTGTTTAGTTGTAATTGTGTCAAGGTTGGGGTTTAGGAGACATTAATGAGTCTTAAATAAATGCAGTCTAAACAATGACAGCAGCTTTTCACTGGGGACTCATTAACATGTGTGTGTTCTGACAAATTTATACAGACGCCCTAGCATATACACAAACCACAAAGACTGCAGAGGGCTATGGTAAGATGTTGCTAGAGTTTAAATCTGTTGCCGTAGGAAATTTTCTTTCGTTCAGTTTATGAGGAAGTTATATGAGAAAAACTGGGGAAAAAAAGTTGCTCACGTTACAGGCAGTAACCAACAAATGTAGGTAATTTTTTGTCCATCCAAATGCTGACCTAGCTGTCTGCTTCTTTTGTTGGTGGCACCATCACTGATGTCCTGCTGAAATAATATATGTGTTCTCTCTTTTTTCTTTTTTGTTTGGTTGTTTGTTTTGGGGTTTTTTTTTTAAAGTATTTTTTTTTGTTGAATGTAGAAAGTGTTGAGAGATTTAAGTTGCATAGAGCTTGTTGAAATACCACTATTGCAATGTAGTCGGGATTATTCTGGAAGGTATGGAAGATGATCAGTTAGATGTTGGAGATCGGATTTAGTTAGACTTGAGAGGATTAGACGAACCATTCAACTCAGCAGACCTACTAAAAAAGCCAGAGGAAGATTTGGGGGATGGTGGAGTTGGTGAAGTCCTGCTTTTGGTGGGAAATGGGATTGGTAGCCATAAATTGCTCTGATTAGAATCCTAGTTTTAACTGTCAAGGAAAATATTAAATATTTAAAATGCAGCAGTCATTTTTAATCTTTCCTCTCATAGGCTTCCATTGATGATAATCACTAACCTAGTATTGTATAATTCACTCTTTAATCCACATATTATTCATTCACCCTGGCTGTCTCACAAGCTTAGTAATTTCAAGTGATTATTTGTACTTATTCTCTAGTCCCAAAGGTCTATCTGGAGTGTTTGTTCACTAAACCTAACCAAGTAGTTTAGTTTTCAAACCTGACCAAACTGGGGCTGACAACAGAAAGAAATAAATCATTTTGGTCTATTAAAACAATCAAACAAACAAACAAAAAATTGCCTTTAGCTCTACATGGGTCTTTAAACCCTGGTTTCATGCACACCTTTGGTTCTCCCGCCCAAAATAAAGCTTTTATCCCCAGGCTGTGAAACTTCTCAACCTATCCTTAGCACCCAATGAAAAAAGTAGTTCTAGTTATATGAACTAGTTAATTATTAATACAATCAAATGTTTCTCTGATTTAGCAGTAGCATAAGGAGGCTGCAACTCTATTTTCTACAGCCTCGTGTTGCAAAATGACAATAAGATGATCTTGAATCTTGAATATGACCCACACAGTATCATCCAAATTTGGACTTTGTTGCCTTAAGGTACATCACTTGATAGCAGGTTTAAATAGCTAAATAGCTGACATGTTACTTGGTTGCAGAAAGACACTCTTTGCAAGAGCCTAGAGAACTCATTCAAAAATATCCTATTGTCAGAGATGTGAATTGTAACATTATACAAGACAGTTTTAGATATAAGGTTAAAGAGGGTATGAATGTTATTTACTGCTATTATTTAAGCAGATTAAAAGAAAAACAAAAGGAGTTGCAGAAAGTAGGACAATCCAAATCAAAGTGAGATAAACACATCTGTAACCCAATTATTGCAATATCATATGACCTGCATAACACTGGTGAGGATGCTGATCATCATTACAATAGCATTTGCACAAACCTTTCTTCAACATATGTATCTTATATATGTCTCTTATGTCTCTTGAATCTTTTTTAGTTTTCTCAATAAATAAAATAACTTCAACTCAATAGTATGAGCTTAATGAGCTTAAGTCCCTAAACGCCAAAAAAGGCCCATCTGAAAGCAGATGTGGTTAAAAAAAAGTGTCTTTTTAATTTTCTGTGTGCATTAATAATCTGTATGTAACTGTAGTCCTCTGGCACAGTATGCTAGCATGATAAGTCAGAATTCTGGAGCTTTAGAAATTGTGTGTCTTGAGGTAGTTGAGGATGGTGTTAAAACGGTATGGAGGGCTTTGCAGATGGAGTAGAGCTGAATGTATGTGACACTAAGTAGTATCTGAGTGTGACAGGATACCAGTTGGAGAATCTCCTGAAAAAAAAAGATAAAATCTGCCTTTCTCAAATTGAAGAAAACTAGGAACAGTTTGCAGATCCTGTCTGCCACAGTTTCTTGATTCTAAAACTAACAGTGAGCAGGACCTTTTTAATATTACAGCACTGCACGGGGCTGACATTTTTTAAACCACTGGCCCATGGCAGTATTTGCATATCAAGATAGGTCCCAACCTTGACACAAATAATGCAGCATATTTTGGCAGGAGAAACAATTGAGACAATTATATTAGTGTATGAGACAGGAAAATGAAAGTTAATCATTTTGCATTACACAGGATAAAGTCCTTTATTTGATTATTTTGTATTCCTGCAGTGGCCATCTCTCCTTGGCAAAAAATATATTACATAGGCTATCTTCAAAGTAAATTAGTGGAGAGTTTGCGATGACGTCTCTTCTAATTTGTTGTTTTACACATTTGTTCCGCGATCATGAATGCTTTGCACCAAATAAAATCTTTGTGCATTTTATGGTTTAAAATGGTTTGCACAATGACGGATCAGTAGCATTAAATCTATGCATACACTGGGTGCCCTTACACTTTCACTAAATAAGGTCCCAAGTGTGCTGTTGAAATGATTGTGAAGCAAAGCATGAGAAGTTTAACAGTTGAATCAAACTAGGTCCTTACAGGTTCTGTGATTGACAGTTGTATTGTGTTTATAGTAGGTGTGGAGGTCAGGAGCAGCTGACCATGTCACAGATTGATGGGACAGGTAGCAGCCAGCATCATTTACATAATGTTTTTTTTTTCAGTTCTCTCTTTCTTATTACACATGAGGGCACTCTACGCCACTGTTCTATTTCGAGCGCAGCCAGCCACGGCCAGCAAAGTTGTTTTATCTCAGCAGCCTTAGCTTGAAGTCACAGAAGAAGAAATTCAGCACCATCTGCAGCTCATGTATGACCGTTAGTATCATTTTTTAGGTTGTTTTTAATAGCACTTTTTTTAGTTATATTTTTTTAGCATGGTTTTCTTCCTGTCCATTACTTCCTCTGGTAAAATGAATATAACAGTTTAAAATGTGAAACTTTTTGAGTTGTCTGGTTTTAGGTTGGACAGTCAGGGTTTGAAACGTAATGTCCATCTACTAGCGCCACTTTGCTATATGCTCATTCGTTCTCCTTTTCAAATCATCTCTACTTTGTACTTTCTCTAGTGGTGTATTGAATAAATAAATAGGCTCAAACCAAAAAATAAGTAATGTCACCAACAAATATGTTTTGTCTAATTTTACACTCCCAAGAGACTTTTGATTTTAACAAATCTTTAAATGAACGTGTCAAATAATTATCTGAAATTTCGTGGATTTGGACAGGGAAGCAGAGCAGAGCCGCAGATTTGTGTCATATCACATGCGCAGAAATGTAGGCAGGAAATTCTTGCAAACCGCCGGGAAAGATCAAAAGTATGGAACATACTACAAACATCAAATGCACCAGAGTCACTTGTTATGAGTTATGGGGTCAGGATTATATTTTCAGGGATAGTGATGTAAGGTGTCCTGCTTTTTGGTATTTGGGATCTGACCACTCTAATTAAAATAGTAATAATAATAGACTGTGTATGTAGACCAAAGGTGTCAGGTTAATAACAGTGTAACTTAACAGTAACTAAACCTAGTCCAGGGGTCGGCAACCTTAGACACTCCAAGGGCCATTGGAGCGCCATGTTTCCCACAGAAAAGAAAACACTGAGAGCCACAAAATCCTTTTGACATCTAAAATGAAGATTACACTGCATATATCTTTTTTTTTTAACCTTTATTCTATGTATTAAAAAACTATAGTGTGTTGCATTCATGAAATCAATGAACTGGTACAGAGAAAACTATTTCTTTTCCCTGCATGCAACAAAAACATTTTGAACTCCGAAAAAAAGACGCTGGCCATTGAGTGCGCCACAGCTGAATTGATGTATTTAATTTGCTGTCTGGTAAATGTTCTGGTTTCTTCAGAAACTTTTCTTTTCTTGCAACTATTCATGGTTGGCCTACCGGGGTTGAAAAGCTCAATGAATTATGCACCGGCCGGTGTCGCACATGTCGCGGTTGTGATGCATATTTTGAGCGACAAAAAAGAAGAAAAGAAAAACTGAAAAGAGAAATGTTTTATTTTAATATTACAGGAGCACCATAATCTTCGAATTTAGAATTACATTTAAAAAAATAAACACAATAAAATAAAATAAGTTCAAATTAAATACTCATTATGTATTTTCCAAAAACAGAGGGAGCCACAGCAGAGCGATGAAAGTGCCACATGCCGTCCCAGAGCCGCAGGTTGCCGACCCCTGGGCTAGCCATAGTATAGCCTTAGTTTATTTTTTTGCAGATCCTTATCCTACTCTGCTTTTTCATTTGGTGACAAAGGAGATTAAAGACAGGTAAAGTTAAGTTTAGATAACTGTTAGATGATTAGTGTAACCTAGTGTCGTACAAAAATTGTACAATAAATTCAAAATGACTGGCTTCCTGTTGGGTTTAGGTCATGGGGCCAAGAGGATTTTTTGTACATCTTGACACGATTCAATGGTTTACCAAATTTGTACACTCAGGATAAATGCACTGTTTGGGATACTCTGATGAAATTCTGTAGGGGTGCTACACAGCCATTAGGCCCGCCCACTACATAAATGTAATGAAGACATTAATGTTAAACAATTGGGACAGTTGGGTCAAGTTTGATGAAATTTGCTCGCTTTATCCTCAAATATATTTTTGGTTTTAATAGCGTAGCGCTCAAAATGTCTGCCCAGCCATGGTCACATCATCAGTTGAAAATAAAAGTTTTTGGTAACTTTTCATCACACAGGTCTTAAGTGTGCCCAGACGGAAATTTTATGTCATTCAGCTTAAATTTATGGGAGGAGTTCATTTAAGTATGATAAATGGTGATTGAGAGTAATTTCCTGTGGCCAGAAGGTGGCGCTATGAATATGACTGAGTATTGGCACACTGATGTGTTCAGGTTGGGATTCTTGTCAGCACATGAAGTTTGATACAGATCGGACAAAACATTTCGTTTTTTTATGAAAAACCCTCAAAATGGCAGCCATGCCACAGCCACACAGATAATCAAAAAAGAAAGCTTTTGACAACTTTTCCGAAACATGTTAAGATTGCACACAGCCAATTTCATAAGGATTAGATAAAATGTCTAAGAGGAGTTTGTTAATGTACAAACTGTGTAAATTGCCAGAAATAGCTGTTCAATCCAAAATGGATAACTTCATGTTGGGTTTAGGTATATGTCCCATGAGACTTTTTTATAGAGCTGGGTGTGATACATATGTACAACAAATTTCATACATGTATGTGAAAGTGGTCGTTGGGGCTGCAGTTTAGAGGGCAGTAGTAAGCAGTTTTGCCCGTTATTCACACAACCCAAAGATTATCTAAATTTTCACAACTGACGGGTCTGCCAAGTTGCATGGGTTTTTGAGCATGTAAAAGCCCTCTTAAGGGGATTTATTTGCAGCTAAATAATAACTAGAACCGCAAGCAGTTATTAACAGGGACCAAGCCCCCCAAAGCAAGTCCCTCCCGATGACCCACGGAGATGGAGTGCATTCTGGCCCTTTAGACCAGATAGATAGATGGATAGATAGATAGATACTTTATTGATCTTCAATGAGAAATTCACATTTACAGCAGCTTGACTAGGGGAAAAAATAGTGCAATAAAGAAGCATGCAGTGTCTAGATGCATACCAGTAGAATATAAATTGCACTTCATGTAAAACCCTCAAAATTCACAGGAAAATAAATGGGGACGTGTCCTTGGTGTCCTTAATAGAGGCAGCAGCCCTGAGTGCAAACAGCTAACAAAGAAATGACATTGTCAATCAGCCTTTAAAACACTCTGTGACAGCATCGACCCCGAAAGAAAGAATGAAACACCCATGTAAACACCTAAAAGGGACTGTTTTTAAAAAGTGCTAAACATTTCATAGCCTATATAATTTTTAATTTACCCCACAGCAGCATGCATTGATTTTATTAAAACCAATACTTGTGATTTGTTACGTCTCATTATGTAATGTTATTCAATTCAATCAGTGCACTCAACTAAAAAAAAAAAAACTCTTTAAGCTGCTAAACACAGTTGCTAGAATCTGTTCAAGTAAAGGCTGAAAGCAGTGAAAACAGTATTACAGGCCTGTCGAGGCACAGAGGAGCATTTTATTTCATCCATCTTCTAATTTCACATGTGAATGCAGTGCATGTTTGTCCCAGTCTGTCCCCAGTCTGTGAGCTTACAGGATGCACTGCTGACACCCCGTGGTGGAGCAGAGTATTACTTCTTACTGTGAAAGAATTCAATCAGTGATAAAAATGTGCAGGCTGTATGCAAAGTTTGAATAGCATGTCATTGAAACAGTGATGTGACAGCAAACTGCCAGCTTATTTAAGGGTGCTCACCAGAAAGAGCCATTTCGACCACAGTTGGCTACACTCTCCACATTACTCCAGCATCATTTATGATAGAATAAATATTATACCCAGTGGCAAATAAAGGGTAAGGTCTCAGCAATTAAAATATGTTTTGATGTTTATAAATGCTTTCTGAAATTAAGCGATTACTGATTAAAATCATGTTGTGTATTTGTGTTTGACAGGCCCCATCACAGGGTCGACACATCGTGGGGTTTGTTGGCGTAATGTAAAAATGCAAAGTTACAAAAAAAGCAACCAGTATAAGCCATTTAAGCATTTCAGTCAAACTAGAACCAGAAAAATTAACATGTAATAGTATATCTGCCCATTTTTGAAACTAAATTTTTTGTCAAGTCATCAGTAGGAATCTTGACTTACTCCTGCCATTCATCAAATTATTATAACCGCCCAACAATAAAAGATTGTTTTTAATCTTTTAAAATAGCAACTTCAACATTATAGCGACATCGTGCAACCTGAGTCCAGTAATGTTGTGCAAGTTCTTCATTGTTCTGCCCTGCAAATTGATTTGATGCTGTTGGTTCAAACAAAGTGGAGAGTCAAATGTCAACTTGCTGCGTAGAAACCATGTTACATTGAGGGAATGAAGGTAAGTGAATTGATCCCAGGGATATTTTTCAAAATAACATACTTCTTAATCTTTAAACTTGGGGGAAGATGTCATGTATTTTCAGGTTTTAAAGACTCAAGTTCAAGTGAAGTCATGAGTCCTCGGTGTTAAAGGACAAGTCAGGTTGGTCGTCGAGTCCTAAGTCAAATTTCTAACTGTGTTTCACACATCTGCTATTACTGATCAAAGACTTTCAAATCTCATATAAAGGTGTAGATGATTATTATATCTAGAAAAAAAAAACATTTCCAGTATCTCTATCCATCACTATTTGATAATATGCTTAGTCCCTTTTACTTTTGATATAATTAAACCCGAAATGTTACCCTCACTAACAGTGTTACGGTGCAGGGAGGTAAAGTGGGTTTCTAATTAGTCTAAACTCAACATCCTGTGGTGAAGCGATCCTGATGCCAGCTGCTCCTGTGAAGTCTCTGAAATCTAGAGCTGCAACCACACTGCAGGAAATCCCATTTCATATTAAATATTTGACTTTGCGCAAGTTGTCATGTAGATTGTGTCACATAATGAGTTCTGTAAGTAAATAACAGTGTGTCATAGATGCTGTTGCTCCATCTATTTTAAATGGATATTAGATTGAGTGCTATAATGTTTCAAAAATTCTTACACACACATACTACAGCAGCAACTGATTAATAGCTTTCATTCACAATTCTTCTATCGATTCTCTTAATGCCAAGTCTTCAAATTGCTTGTTTATTTCTGTCTAAACCCAAAGATAATACATTTACAGTCATACAAAACAGTAAAAGGCAGCAGATAAACAAAAGATTTTCAACTTTGCTTGATATCAAATATACATTTATTAAAACGTGTTTAAATACAGTGAAAGAGCAACTAGATCCAGAGCCAACACTAAGCTTTTTATTAAAAAGTGCAAAATCAGTCATCAGCGAAGGATTTGGTTGCTGATCATTGTTTATCACTGGCAGCTAAAAAGGCTTTGATTTTGTTTCCAGGCCTTTCAAGCAAAGCTCTCTTATTAAAATACAGATTTATGTACACATGCAGTGTTTGAATGAGCATTCATCGCCTACCATTATAATCCTTTCAAAATAAAACATTCTGAATTTTTTTTCTTACCACCCTGTTATTTTTCACATTCGTGTGAGTGATCCCCACTTGTTTCCTCAACCAGAAGTCCTGTTTTAACAGCAAACACTTTTATGTGGAACAAGCTCCAAAACACTACATTTACTCTGACATCAGTCTCAAATTAAGCCATGTGAGCGTAGCTGACCAGTGAGCAGATTATGATGAGATCCTCTGTTTGGTGACCTTCCCTCAGACTGAAATACTTTCATAGTTCCCCAGACTGTAAAATTTTTCCAGGATTCATCAGGTTCTTTGGGTCGAGAGCATCCTTGAGACCCTGCATGACCTGAATAGCCATGTGTCCCATCTCCTCATACAGCAGCGCTCTCTTGCCTAAGCCCACTCCGTGCTCCCCTGTGCATGTACCGTCCATGGCCAGGGCTCGCCTGTGGGAACACAAGCCACAAGTTTTTACTGCAAACTACAAACACTGCCTCGTGGTTCTGTGCCGACGTGAACCAATCGAGTTGCAGCTTTGGCCATGTCTGTCCAGAGTGCTAAAATATGTAGTAAAGATGAGTGAAGATCTTCAAGAAATGTAATCAAATGTATCAGGTGTATGTTTTAGTGAAATAGAACTTATCACTGTACAGACATATTCGATTTCAGTGAATATTTTATTTTAATGAGAAACAAATGTAAACAGAAACAAATACACAAAAAGTAAATAATCTGTACTTTAAAAAAAAAAAGAGTAACTACAGAAAAATAACTCAGACTGACATTTTTGTCAGAGTAACTATACCCTAAAAGTAAGGCAGTACTTTAACACAGGAGGGGCATGACTTTATTTTTTTAATATTGTCTGCTGTGACATACAGTATTTTTGTGATAGAAGTGCAGCTGTCAGTGGGGCACAAGTCGAGCGTCCTTGAACAAGACACTAAACCTTAAATTGGCCAGGATGACCTTGCATCTCAGCTTCTCTGTGAACAGGCAAATGGAAAAACACTCTGTTTTACAACCTAGTGTCAGATGATGGATGGTGTGTCTGTGTGGAAGAACAGGGGATTTGTTCAATGTGCCACCTTTAGGATTTAGAAATTAAATTTTGTAATGTCTTTTTTATTGGGAACCATGCAACTCATTTTCAGTGAGCTAGAAATAGAAAGAAATTAAGTAAAAAAAAAATATTTTTAACAGGATAAACTTTAGAGCAAAATGTATTCAAAACTTTGTCAAAAATATATTATGAAAGAATGAAAAAAAAAATGATTTGACCGATGTTTTTCTTCTTTACCTGAAGTTATTTATAGTGAAAGTCATAGCTCCGATGTTCGATATTACAACAGTGTTTGTAACCCAGTGTGGAAAGAGCAAAATGATCAGCATTAGACAGATATAAAATTCTGTATTTGCAGACGAATAAACCTTTACTATTTGATCACATTAACTTAAATGTTTCTCTGAAGGTACAAATGGTAAGGCGCAATGCTTGGCATTCACCAAACGGTGCTTTAAAACGTAGTTAAATACACATCTACGAAGGTTTATTTATCAGCATAACTTCAGTACAGCATCTGACTCTCAGATTCAGTTTTTAATGGAGGAAAAACTGTGTTGCTGTCACTTCCCAGTCTTCCTCTATGTAGGCCTGTGTTCAGCCTGTCATTGATAAGATACAAAATATCCACAAAAATAATACTGTTCCACATTAGCATGCGTTCCACATCCATTGCTAACGTCATACTGAAACATCACCAGTTCTTAGTATCAATTCCTGAACCCTAACCACTCTAATCTATTTACCATTGTTACAGCTCCAGCTAGACCTCCTTGCTTTTTGTAATGTAGAACTGACCCTGGTACAGCCAGGTTTTGTCAGGCTTGTTCAGACATTTTGAAAAATTAATATTTATGGACAGACAACACACTATGAAACAGTCTTTTCAAAACCCAATACTTAAAGCTAAGTCTTCTGAAATCAATGTCAGCTAAGAGAAATGGGTGAAAGCACGATGCCAGAGGGAAGGTGAATTTGTCTGAAGGTAGGCGAGCAGAGTGAAAGGATTAGGCAAAGTGTGGGGAGGATTAGGGGGAAGAGAAGAGTTGAGGAGTGAATGACAGAGAAGATAACAAGGAAAGGTTGCTAAAAGGGAGTAGTGAGGTCTGTCTGCCTGGCTAGCTTCACAGCAGAACAATGACTGAAGCCTGAAGCAAACATCCTTAAACAACCCTTGAAAATCAGATATTAACGTCATGATGATCAGAGATTCAGATCCCACATTGATTCTGGTAAAATAAAATATAAAAATAAATGATTATAAATTATTGACTTTTGTACATGAATATCTGGACTTTTTCACCAAATGTGTCCTAGAAGGTTAAAGTCTATGTCAATTTTTAACCACAAAGATTATACAGTCAACGAATTACGTAATAATGACCGCATTCTTGAATTGGATCCTAATTTAACTGTGAGACAAAGAGGGGGGGGGGGGTTCAGAGACACCTTACCTGGCCAGTCTCTCAGTGAACAGGTGGACTTTGTGCAGCTCCTCTGGGTCACTGGGGTCCATCACCATGATACAGTGGAAGTTGCCGTCACCCACATGACCCGCTATGGGACCTGAAGGTAAAGACGTTGTTAAGGATGCATTATGTGGAAGCTTCCATTGAGAATTCTGCCTTAAAGAACTAAATTAAGTCAAAATTTAAAACTGAAATACTTTGACGTGATTCATTGAAACAGACACACCCAAGTGTTAAATACTCAGTACAAAAATAACAGCTTATATGGACCTAAAAGCCTTCTGCTGCATAGGCTGCACATAAAACACAATGACAACAGGCATACAGGGACTGCTGTAATGGAAAATAGTTGTGACAATTGTAAGTGACAGCGTTTGCTGCAGGTCTGATGGTGCTGACTGAAACTCCACGAAAAAGGCTTGTTCTGCCTCCTGCAGCACAATCCGCTGTCACAACAATCACACTCTCAGTTTGTCAGTGTGTCTCCCAACAGTCTGCAACCAGATACAAATGGTTTTGTAACCAACATCACTGCCTGCAGTAGCTACTGACAATAGTCAAGACATTGCAACTTAAATGTAAAAATTTCCAATTCTTCTAAAGTCTTTTTGGGTAAACTAAAATAAATCTTTTCAATTACTTTTATAACGAGTTTACTACCTGTAGATACCTTCATATTTCTACCAATACTGAAGTATTTCTGGTCTCTTCATATCTAATTGACTTGATAATGATAATGCGTGATAGTAATAGACTAATTTATTACAACTGGATCATGTCAGATCAATTTATTTTGCATCTATTATAAGCTATGTAACACTACTAAAACTTGCGCGCCACACTGCTAACAATTCAATATAAAGTTCTGTGTTTTCATATGCCGGAGAATCCACTCTTAGCAACAAAGTGCAAACATGATGGTTTTGTAAAAAAAAAAATCAAATTAAATCCTCTGGATCATATTTAGCAAAACAAAAAAAAATTTGTTTAAACAAATTTTGTTTAGTATATTTGATTTAAAAAAAGACAAATATCAAGACTTTATAATAATGGAAAAGATGTTGTTGCCATCGGCCAAAACTAATTAAACGCAGGCCACACACACACACACAGCCTGTCAGACTCACACTGAATTGGATAAACAGTTAATACAATTTGATAGTGCATCTTTAAATTAAGGCTGTGTCTTTTTTTCATGGCGTTCTGCTTGTTGTTACTGTGTGCTGTTGTGTTGTTCTTCATGCATTAATACATGCATTTTTTTGCTTTTCATAGGTGCAGTATTGAAAGTTTCCGATAGCACCCATCACTCACCCGTAAGCTTGTTCACAGTCAGGTCCTCCTTTGTCTCAACTACAATTTGAGGCAGTCTTGACAGAGGGACACACACATCCGTAGAATAGGCCTGTGGATCAAACACATGTACACTCACACACAAAAGATAAAGTCACAGTATCCGGATTGGATCTTGTGTTTGTCCACTGAAATCACTTGGATTTAAAATGATAATAAAGTGAGACATGAAGCTGCCTCTGAGTGAGGCAACACACGTAAGCAGCATCCCATAACCCTGTAAGTTAACCTCTAACGGTAGTGAGTTTTTCTCTGGATTCCAGTTTCCCATTGGAAGAGTTCTAATGAACAACATTTCATCTCTCCGACTCATGGATCCTTTTACACTGTTACACTGTCAATCTGTGGTGCTCAGACTATTGAAGTTTTCTGGAGGTGACATGCAACATGTCACATTTCTTGTTTTCCCTTTCCTGAATGTGCCTTGTTCTTTTAATATTAGGGTTTCTAACAGTGAGGAAACTGTTGCACAGAGGCTTTTCAGTGTATCTATCAGAGGTAACTGAAAGACTACTGTGTTTTTGGTTTAAGAGTCATTACAGTTTCACGCTAAAACCAACATGGCAAATTGTTCATTTTACCACTGGTCAAGCAGCAGATGATTGTCTGTACCTTGCAGCCAGGTCTGAGAGCCAGAGCAGAATACCAGGCATCGTGACGAGCTTTCCACAATCGATTCCGTGTCTCTGCGTCTCGAGCCCACTGAAAATCCGAACCCCCATTACTCTGAGTGATGTCCTCTGCAGAAACAAACACCAAACATATTTTAGCTGTGACACTGCTACTATATGACTTTCTTACAGGTAGGAGGATTTCAATTAGAACAGCCATAAACTGTCATGTCTATGTTGTCTGTGGCGATAGAAAGAGAACTTGTTACGTTAGTTTCCTTAAGCATGTGACTGTAATTGCTAGACTCACACACCCGTGGTGTTGACCTGTTCCTCAAGGCTTCGTTCGGAGCCGTGGAACTCCAGGAACAGAGTGGGAGTCACAGGGTAGGACAGAGAGCTGAACCTGTTGCAGGCATCAATCATCACATCATCCAGAAACTCTGTAAAACACACAAAAACAAACACAGTCGAGGCCTGATCAGACAGGGCACAGTTTGAACAGAGAGTGCAACATTTTTTCAGTTGTTTCCCATAGACGGTAAGCAATTCCCCCCTTGCTAACGTACCCTTGACACCTTATGTTTTTGTAGACACAACAGTAACCTAACCCTGACCCTGAATGCCTCTTGATAAAAAAAAAAAACCTCAACCTCAGAGAATAACGTTTCTGAAGCCCCCCCAAACCCACCCCATTGTCCATTAGGATGAATATAATCTGACATTAATTATATCAGAGTGTGCATAATCCTAATGTAAGCCTCGAACCAACCACCATCCAAAGAACTATTTGGGAGCACTAAATCAGAGTGAGTGCCCTCCATCTGTCCCTTAATCAATGTAAATTTACATAAAATGCACACATGCAACCTGCAGAAATCACTCAGTTTGATTAGATCTCATAACACAGACAACAAAGAGACAAATGTCAAATAAATATTTCACAGTTGCCAAAAATTAATAACATGGATTCTATATTCACAGATAATTTTGTGTTTCATTACTTCCTCCTCTAATACATTATCCTCCTTCAGCAGGTAGCCATTGCTTCAAAGGGATCAATAAAGTTTAATCTCTTCTCTGTTTTGTCTTCAAACTCAGTTCTTCCAAACCCAACTAATCAACTGACCAACTTTCTTCTTCTTCTTGGTTGCTTTATCTTTCATTAAATCTAATGACATTGACTTCTGGCTACACTCATTTCATTAACAATGCCTACACATCACACACATTTAGATCTCCACCACAGTTGTGCTTTATATGTGGGCCAAACTAGTCCAAATAGCCCAGAGGTGCAAGTATAGTTCCTTTGTATTTAATTGCATCTTTAGTCTTGGCCACATGCTGTAAGGACAGAGGAAAATGATCAAAGACATGTTTTGAAGAGTTGTCTTCTTCTTTGAGAATGTAAAATGCAAGGCGCTCAGAAGTTCCACTCCATTGTTAAAATTCTCTTTGTACATCCCAGATACAGGCATTTTTATCTAAATTAGCTGCAAAAGCGGCTCTTTCAGCATTTTAGAGCAGGCCTATAGCTACCACTGAGGACACTGAGGTCACATCCTTGGTATTTTTTGGGATCTTGTTTCCTAACATGTCAAATTAAAGTAATTAGTTGTTAAAAATAATTGCATAATGTGCTGTGAACAAAGGTTGCTTGCTTGCTTGCCATTATCTCGCCACTACATTATGTGACAGTAAACTGCAGTCCTGTCATTCTATTTACTCCATAAGGTAGGGGGCTGTAACGTACACACATACAACACTTAAGATTAGTCAGCATATTGTTTAAATGCTGGTTACATGTTTAAAACACACATAAACATCTTTGATATTTTAAGAATGGTTCCATTGCAGCAAGAAAGAGGGTGCTCTGGTTATACAGTCGAACTCTTGGGGCAAAGTTGGTCAATGCCATAAATGATAAGATCCCCCAAATCTTATTCCACTTGAGCTACATGTTCAAAACAAGTAACTACAAGTTACAAGAATCAGCAACTGTGTTCACATTCTGAACTTCAAACCTTCATGCATTCAAAACAGCATCATGCAGCTAACACTTTGTTTAAAAAATATACTGAAAATTTGAAATATTTCAGTCATCTATTGTAGATTGATGTCGTGCATTATTACACACCAATGCGAGCAATGGGAACTCCTGCTTGTAGAATCTGCACTGTGCTGTCCACAGCAGCCTGGACTGAGGGAAAAGAGCAGACGGCCGACACCATGGACTCTGGGATGCCATACAGGCGCAAAGTAGTCTTAGTGATGATCCCCAGGGTGCCCTCTGACCCCACAAACAGGTTTGTCAGGTTGTAGCCTGCAGATGTCTTCCTAAAGATTGATAAAAACATAAGGAAAGGTCAGAGCATTTGGAAATGTTGCATGATTGTAGGTGCAAACTACTCAAATGTACCTGGGACGTCGACCTTTCCCAGCAGTGTGTATGATGGTACCATCAGCC
Source organism: Acanthurus leucopareius (assembly GCA_029814765.1). Classification (NCBI taxonomy): domain Eukaryota; kingdom Metazoa; phylum Chordata; class Actinopteri; order Acanthuriformes; family Acanthuridae; genus Acanthurus; species Acanthurus leucopareius. The sequence goes on from JAQMCX010000050.1 coordinate 5,734,723, forward strand.
AGCACCACCTCCAGGTTTAAAACGTTTTCCCGCATTGTTCCATAACGCACTGCATTAGTACCAGATGCACTGGTGGCAGCCATGCCACACAGCGACGCGTCGGCACCAGGATCTGAGACCATAAAAGAACAACACTGCTGTTTATGGTATGACCAGTCCTTTACTGTGCTATTTCTACTAAAAGTTAACTGATAACAAAAAAGCTCAGAAACAATGCGACTAACCAACAGGAAACCAAAGGCCCGTGTCTCGCAGGTGGCTGTTCAGGGCTTTCCGAGTCACACCAGGCTCCACCGTCACGTCAAAGTCCTCCTGATGGAGATCAAGAATCTGGTCCATGTTTCTCAGACTGAAGCTTACACCACCCTAAGGGCAGGAGAAAAAAACATGCAGACATACAGCACAGGAAACCACACACACCAAAAGAGAATTGCATATTTTTTATTCTGTATTTTTTAGGCTTAAGGTATCTTTTAATACGGCCTATGACTCATTCAAGCTAATTTCACTGTAAAGCCAAAATCATAAGCACCGTAGTTCTCTACAATGTATAACTCTTATTATGTTGCTTAAATGAACTGATACAATTAGATAAACACACACACACACACACATATATCCAGGGGCTTCCTCTCTCCCACCTTCACTGCATTAACCCCTCCCTCCAGGCCAGTTCCAGTGCCAAAGGGGATGATGGGAAGGTTATGGTTGTGGCAGATCTTAGCCAGGGCACTGACCTCCTCCACACAACGAGGAAACACCACCACATCTGGGGGATTACATCTGGACAGCAGTATTGCAACACCATCTATTATTACTCTCCATACTTTTCCAAAAGAACAGCACATTTTGTTACCACCCCTTGTAGAATTAAGTGAGACAACATCTTATTTATAGAGAATAAAAATAAATTAATTAACCACCAGGAAAGGACAACACACCCTTAATGCTTTCATGGAGGTTCACATGAGGAAACTTGTGTACAGTAAAACACTGTTGCAAGCAGAGTGGATGGAGGTGTAATAAATAAATCATTTCCACATTTAAAAGTCTAAAAAGATAAACACTTTTAGTTTAGCTATATTGGCCACGCTATATCGCCAGCTACCGACCCAGTGCTCACAAGCTGCAGACAAAGCTAGGAACTAGCTTGTGAGCACAGAGGAGCTTTTAGCAGCTGAAGAGTGAGATAACGTTTGCAGGAGTTGGTGAAGACTAAAAACAGATCTAAAAAGAAAGTCAATATTGGACTCAAGCTGCCAGTATACTGCTTTCTGTATTCCATAACACAGCTTATCACTGTATTATGATGTGCTTTTTCATGCTTGCATACCATCATGATGCACATGATGAGTGTGTGTATATGACACATGAGTGAGACAGACTGACCTGTGTACAGATTCATCTTTGCCATGTTGCTGTCTGACAGCTTCACCCAATGAGACGCCTTCATCACCACATATAGACCTGAATTCTGAGAGCGCTCTGTCCAGAGCAGCACCCTACACACACACACACACACACACACACACACGTGATCACACACAGAAAGTGGGAAGAAAAGGTAATATTTTATATTGCACACTTGAATTGAACGGCACACTAAAAACTGGCCTTAACATGTTGTTTTTCTCATGCAGAGAGAATAATGTGACACATTCCATTCACGCTTTATACCTTTTTTTTCACAGTTTCACACAAACTAAAACTGTGTTTTATATAGTTTCTGGCTTCACTGGTATAATCTAGTCCAGGTACGACAAGTGTAATCTCTAGCCCTTTTTGGGATTATCTGGTTCAGAATTGACAAGTCTGAATGTAATGTTTTATTTAAAAGGAACCTGGTGACCAAGCGAGCATGCCAGGCTATGCAAGGCATGCCAATTAAATCACTGCCACACAACGTGTGCCACGAAAAGTTTGCAGCCACTAAAAGACAGAAATCAGGTTGCTTTATATTAACATTATTCCAAATCCTCTCAATCATATCAGCTAAAAGATTTACTGTGTTAGCTAACGTCAACTTCTCAGCTGAGTTATTAACACCTTACTGTTCAGTACAACCTTTATGAATCTGGTCCAAAGTGCAAAATTAAAGATCTTCACAACCGCACATGCTTGTGTACATGACAAAACACTGGCTGCAGCTTCTTCAGCTGTTAATGGGTTCTTTGTTTTGTAGTCTTTATTAACGCTAGTTACATGCAAAAACAACCATAACACCAAACCTCCAACTTGGTGATGACATTTAGATTTTACGTTCGACCAACGTGACCTCTAATGAGTCAACACTGATATTAAGTATAAAAGTGTAACTTTAAGTAAAAACACTGACCCTGGCGGCGTTATCTGTTTTAATCTTGCGACACTGCAGGAGGAGGCGCCGAAGACATAGTAGTTGACGGCTTTGTGCTAAATTCAGCAGCATTATTTACCTGCATGAAACTACAGTCATATGTTTTTAAAACCGGACAAAAATACACGACGAATAAACATTTCCGGGGAATTATTTTCAGAATAAAAATCAAGTAATTAAAGCAAAACTAAATTACAAACAAAACATTAATAATTGTAACATTTTTAGTAAATGTTGGGTTAAGGACTCTTTATTGGATATGACAGACTATTATCGATGATGGAATGTTAAATTTATGCAGGGCTGCAAAACATTGTAAAGGCTCACAAAATGCAGACAGAGTCAATGTTTTGCAGAAATGATAGGACAATGACTTTTTATAGAACATGGCATCTGAAGACCTGTGTATTACAATAATCATTTCTTTGGCAAATTTTAATGCTTTTATTTTGGAGTCTACGTCATGGTATCCGTTAATGCCCTAGTAGCGTCATGCCTCTCTCCTGTCAGAGGGTGGCGCTGCAAGTCAGTGAAAATGTACGGAAATTACAGGTGGATCTGCAAGCTTTACGTGCCAGGATCAGTGAGTCTTTTATTACTTAACTTGTTAAATCGTAATGTAAGTGACTTCTTTTAGAGTTGAGCGTATGTTTTTGTTATGTAATCGCTCCCTCTGAGACTTTATGTGTATTTTGTTTACTTGCTGCTCTTAACAACGTCGCGAAGTTAGCATTTCACAGCTGTAGCAAGAAAACATTGTCGGACTTGGTATAAGCGTCAAAACTTTTAGCACTTGCCCTATAATTTAAAACATTTTATGAACATTCAGTGGTGATTTTTAAGCACATCTTGCTATAACACTTGAATGACTCATTCATACGCCCAATTTAATAAACTTTAACCATTTTGAATTGGGCAAAAACGTCATTGTTAAGCTTAAATCAGGTTCACAGGCGTTAATCACTGTAACTTACGTAACATTACAGATCTTATCATAAGGGACTTACAGTTTTATAAAGATTACTAGTTATCTGCACATGATATTTTGTTTGCAAAATAGAGGCGAATTTAAACTGCTAAAATATTAAACATAGTCTGGCTGAAGGACATTTTCTCTCTCCGAAAGAAAAAGACCTTGCATCGTCAGTCAGGGAAAGTTACATTATCTCTGCACAATAGTTACTATTGATGTCATTACATCTGTTGAGGCAAGGAATATGTTTTGGTTGTTTTTCTCTGTTTTTAAATCTCTCTGAAAGTGTAATTACCCCTTCAGCAGCTGTATTTCAGAGGTCATGTACCCAGTGGACCTTCCAGCTGTGGATGACACTGACCTGACATCGGCCTCTGAAGAATACTTCGCTTCTCTGGGGTCAAAGCCTCATGATGATGAAGTGTTTCAGTCCACACAGAAATCAAAGGTCCCTTAACGCTCATAATTTCTCCACTTTTGTTCCTTTATTATGGCAATGAAGATGTGATTTTATTACCACTGATGCAACATAGGAAGAAATGTTCTTCATATTTCACATCTTAATATGATTGCGGTTAATAGATGGGAGCATGGTGGAGGCAAGTATGCAAATATCAGCATAAAAATTTGACAGTGGTTTTGTTTTGATGTTAATCCTGATAATGTTAGTTGCAATTTTTGTTGAAATAAGAGCAAAAAATATATTTTGGGAAAGAGTAGTTCTGCTGGTGGTTGTGGTTGTACAGATGTCTTAAGGTCAGGGAGTGTAACTGAAGTGCATAAAGTCTTCCTCCTGTCTGCACAGGTACCCATAACCAAAAACAATGTAAGGCAGTTGAAGCTGTTTGAAGATGACCAACCTGACTGTACTCTGCTGGCACTTCACCCTCCTGATGATCCAACACAAGGTTTGGGATTAAACACACTGCTCTTATCAGACACTTACCCTATCTAACCCTAACCATAACCCCGAAAGGGACAAAGATCAATAATCTCTGCTTTCCATTTCAGTGTTGGCTTTGTACCTACATGATGAGTGGTGGTGCGTGGATGATGTCTTACGAACGTCCAACAAATGCAGAAGTGGCTTGGTGATGGTAATTGCACATTTTGTACATCTGTTTGTATTTTAGCTTCAATAAAACACAGTGATAAACAGATCAGGGTCCCTAAACAGGCTTGTAAAGTGTAGAAAGAAATCCAATTTTATGCCTATTTAATCATTAAGTCCATAAAATCTCTGTAAATAAAGACAAGGGAAAGCAAACAGCTTTGAAACTTGCTTTAGAGCCAAGAGTGGATTTAAGGTTTATCCTCTACAAGATGATTTTAACATATACGAGTTAAACCTGCCTCTCTGGTTTTGCTGCAGAGACTGCACATTTCCCTGAAGTTCTCTCAATTCCTTGCTTAGGCCATTCTGTGTTTGCATATTTGTCAAGGAGAGGGTTTTCACCCAGGATGCTCCATACAACCAATGTATAGTGGATGACTTTTTATACAGCACTAAACTGATATAATGTTGATTTATAAAAAAATTCAATATAAAGATCGAACCATTCCTGTATAACATTGTAATAGGCTTCTCTCTCATAATTAGAGTAATTAAAGACCGCAGCTAATATATAGGTTTTATTAAAGTTGAATCAATCAGAATTAAATCTAATGGGCTGTATGTTCTAATTGGTGTTTACTGTACAAACTGACAGCTGCGGTTTGTTTTCATCAGGGCTGATAAGCATCATAAGTCAGAGTGTTTTCCTCAGGTGCAGTCAATTATGGAGAGGGTGATTGTGTTCCTGCTCAGCCAGGTAAAAGAGAGGTCCTCAGGAGAGGAGGTATTGTTCTCCCTGCACCCGCGCACAGAAAGCTGCAAACTGTTGTGGAGAGACAACCAGGTGGTCGGCTTCTACACAGTCAAACACAAAGGTAAGGAGAAGAAAACGATGATAAAGACAGAGAGCCATGTCCTTATTTTAGTTGCCCTAACTGATGTATTTCACATGTAAATCTTGCCCTCTGCAGTTTTTACGTTGGTAGTTGTTCTTCCTTAGGTCTTCCTGAAGTTACTTTAAAAAGCAACTCTTTTTTCCTGCTGCGGTTCAGGCAGCCTGTGTGACAGCTGGAGCAGTCAGAGCTACCTGCTGCCTGTTCTGGACACGGTGCTGGTGAGGAAGAGCTGGAGAAGGAGAGGCTTTGGCCTTCTCATGCTGGAGGACTTCTGCTCCTCATTCTCTACAGAGAAGTTTCTGGGAGTCAGCTCTCCATTATCATCGAGCATGGCAGCAGGTCAGCTGAGGCGCAACTTTTCCTCCCTTATCCTTTTCCCAAAGCCCAACCATTTGTTCATTAGCATGCTCATCCTCTTCCCTCCTTTTTCTGGTTTTCACTATCTAGAGGAGAACTTTGTCAAACGATCTGCCGTGTTTGGAGAAAAATTCACATTTCCTGTCATATGTGCACATGCATTTTGTAATGGCAATAGCTAACCTGAATTAATTGTAAATGTTTATACCCACACACACTCAGTAATGATGTATGGCTGTTTTGTGGCAAATCAAACACAGGACAGTCAAGACAGACTTAACATCAAGTAGTTTTGTCCTGTTGTTGCATTTTAATCTCAAATCCAAATCCCAGGTCATAATAAATGTGAAAGCTGAAGTGAACAGTGTTTGTTTTTAAGAAGCATCATGGATGATTGTGTGGCTGCTTTTTTTTTCGTTTGTTTTGGTTTTTTTATGAGCTAATTCTGTAGCCACCCATGATCAGGCTGCGTGTTTGTGTCTCCTGTGTGTTCAGTGTGCAGGAGGTTCCTGCAGCAGCACATGGAATATCGTGAGTGTCTGTATGAGGTCGAGGCTCCGGGGGGCTGGACTCAAAGACGAAACATCTGGCTCAACATACAGCTGGGCCGCTACACCCTCAGTAAAGATTATGTGTTTAGCCTTTATGTATTTAGATTTGATAAAGAATTTTACAATTTTGAAACTTCCCTGAAGAGCTAAAAAGTTTCCAATGATTCCAGTGTTTTCTGAGTGTATTAATATTTAAGTGTACCCTTAACTTTTAACATGGCAGCTTCTCACTTGTCCTTCTAGGTATTAATAAGGAGAGTAGTCCAACACCAGGAGAAACACAGAGGAATGGAGAAGATGGCTCCTCTCAGAAGGTGAGAATCTTCCTCTATTTATGTGGAGACAATGTTTCCAAGACACTTCCTTACACTTACACGTACTTTTGATGCACTCTGCATTTATGAGCTGCTTTTGTGACTTATAATTTTTCCTATGAAAAAAAAAAACAAAAGCTTTTTCCTGATCCACCTTTTGCAATTATGTTATAACCATCCAAAGATAACCAAAATAAAGGAGTCAGGGTTATATTTTTAAACACTTATAGACACATGAAAAAAACAAAAAAACTTTTTGTTGCATCAACACTTTTGACACTTTGACAAAAACACAATGTGCTTCAGCGGAGTGAGTATTGTTGTGCTTTTCTGTGGTAATGTTACATGTATTTGTCTGTGCTGAGTAGAAAACTTTTTTCTCTGTAATTTGCCCTCAGTCCCCCACAACCTGGAACACAGTAAGGGGTTGGACCCAACTTAAATGTAAATCCATGTATGAAAGTTGTTTTTGAATTGCTGACATATCTGGTGGGAAATGTAGGAAGATGACAAGAAATACAGCACACACATTCAATCCAAATTTGCACCAGACTGCATGTGTACCACATGAATCCACAGCAAATCTAAGTTACAGACTGACCATGAGGAGCGTCTGTGTGTGATTCATAGTTACAGACAAAGACAAAGTCCTGGAAAGTCAATCATATGGGATCTCAGGAATATTATTTATTTATATACTATAATACTTCACGTTATGGAAAACATATGTAGGGATTTCTTCTCACCAGTCATTATGTTGCTGACATATTTTTTAGTCTTTTTGTGTTTGTTTGTTTGTTTTTTTTGGATACAGGCTTCTGCAGACAATTGTGCACTGGACCTCAACTCATTCAGCACTTGCAATGTGAACATTCCACCAGTAATAAGCTCCTCTGAACAACAAATTAAACCTTGTGATTTAAGCCAAAGTGGAAGCTCCCCAAGCAGCAAGATCTCTGGAACAGGATGTAGCCCTGCAGCCCACGCCAGGGATCTGGACTCTGGACCTCCCGCTAGACCTCCTCAGTCCCTAAACCCAAAACAAACTTTGACATCTGAGCTCTCTCTGTCTGCAAGGCCTCGCAGAGAGAAGAAAGAGACAGAGGAAATACAAAGAAGAGCCAAAAGAATCAGAAGGACATAATAAAATCACAGATGCAAACACAAGCATTGTGTACAACACTAACCCCCGATAATAACTGTTTGTACAGAAGTGAGCGAGTGGATGCTGTGTCCACTTATATGGGAGTGGCATCTATACTGTATTTGTGTTGAGAACTTAACAGACATCTTTAGACTTATGAATATATATATTTAAAAAAAGTGAATACAGTAAAGTGTAAGTGCTATCACTTAATGGTCTGACTAACCTCATGGCTGGTTCAGGTTGCACAAATGATACTTTGATACTGATACTGAAAACTGGCTCTGCTTTACAGATAAAGCTAAAGACTTAATAAAAACACCACTTTTGTTTGCTTTTGATTAATACCACTGTCATTCACCCTTAACGTCACCCTTATCAACACTTCACTGCTGGCAAAGAATTAGTCTAGAGCAAGCTTTTAATCTGACTCTAAATATGCATATTTCCCAAATTGTTAGACTATTCCTTTAGTTGGTGTAATTGTATACAAAATTCATAAGTATAGGCTATAAACAAAGATTAAAGGCAAAAACATCTAAACATTGTCACTACCACTGTCATAACATTTTATCTGTTTTTTCCGTCTGAATTGTCTTTTATATTATGCTAGTTTTGACTGCGTGAATATATTTGCTGTTACTGCTCCAGATGTCGTTTCTCACTTAAAGCAGCATACATTTGTGTCATTGCACAACTGTCACTGCCGGAATGTACTGACTGAAGAACCGAGCGCACCTCCCTCACATCGCTAACGTAGGAAGGAACAGGAAGTCAAGAAACAGGAAAAATCTTGGAAAGTAGGAAGTAGTTACATTATAGTTTATGAAAGATGAGCCGAATTCATCACAACACGCCTTTGCAGAACAAACCAGTACACAATGAGAAATTTGACCGTGGGTGGTCTCCATCTACGTATGAAAGGTAGGGGCTTGTCATGTTTTTGACTCAAAGTGGCCAGTTAAGAGTAAAGAATGAAAAGTATTTCAGTTTCAGTGTCTTAATGCTTTACGTTCTTTTCGCAACCCCAAACTCCGTTAAAAAATCGGACAGTTTCCCTTTCCCGAGATTGAAAGCAAGTAGATTTAATATCTACAACTCACACACATTTTTATTCAAGAAATACTTATTAGTTTTGTATTCGGCATCAAAATGATCACCGGTCAGCATGTAATATCAATAAAACTGCTGTTTCAGACAGTTTACGGAAGTGCAGTTTATTACTACGAACACCAGGTTAATAGCAGTGTAAGCTAGTTTGAAAGCAAAGCTTTGCAGGCCAGTAATGACTTCCCATTGGCTGAACCAAAGCAAAGCTGCTCTTGCCTTGTTTCATTTACTTAAACTACTAAAAAATAATTCAAACTTCTTTGTAAACAAAATATTAGTATAGATAAGGTGCACGTGACAAGAAAAATAATAACATGCCACTCATTAGAGTTTATTGCAAAACGTGTCCACTTATTCGCAAGTCATCTGTAGACCAAAACAAAGGACCCCTACATACACTGAACAATGCAACACATGTCAGCTGTGGATTTTGTAAATAATGTCCATCAGTGAAGACACAGATTCTTCCTCAGGCTTAGATTCTGGACTGTTGTCACCTTAGAAAAGTGCCAGGCTACTTTTTTACATTATCAAACTCCAGATTTTGTCTTCATTGAATTGATTGAGAGATCTCTAGGGGCAGAAATGAGCTAAGCCTATAATTTCAGGAAAAAAATGTCAAAAAACGTACTTTAACTACTTGAATCTCTGTGCAACTGTGAACTTACAACAAGACACTGTAAAATGAAGCCAAACCAGCAGTTAAATTACACATACCTCATCACATCCCAATGCTTTTACAACAACCACTTGTTTTAAAAGCTGAAAATATATTTGAAGTAGTTCATTTCTGGTTAGAGTAGCTGATACCTGTAGAAATAAAAAATAGAGCTTAATGTTGTTAAATTTGCCACATCTCTGTATCTGTTGCATGGAGTTTGGTTTGTGTGTCCAAACTAAGCAGGTTTCTACAAGAGAGAAGAGACATTTAATGTTTTTGCATGTTGCCCTTCTACAGGGCATTCACAGTCACAGATTGATGTAGAATAAAATGTAATACTCGATCTTTTTCCTCCAAACAGTGGCCAGGGGGTTCTTCTAGAAGGAAAGCTGATGGATTTTTCCAGACATGCAATCAGTGATGACAAAAATCAAAAGGTACAGTATATGAAATACTACCAAACGAAGTCTGTCACTTTTACTCTCTTACCAGAAGACTGCAATAAATCTATCTGCATGCAATACCCTCAGTGTTTTTTATGAGAATTTCTGCAGACCTGAGGGGTATACTGTAAGACGAGATTAATGAGTTAGCATAGTATGCTGGGTCTATAGTCTTTTCAAAGTATCCTTCATTGTGGAAAATATGAGAACTAAATTAAGTTCTTGAGTGTAATGTTTTCATCTGCTGCATCAAGTTTAAAGTTTGAGAGTTGAAGAATCAGCAGCTGTTATATTAGAAATAAACTTCGGCTAGCAAATAGAGAGCAAATAGAGAGCCTGGGTTAACAGAGCAAATTGATTACCACAGTTGTGATAACTGTTATCTGTCACTGAAATTTCACGTTTCGTTGAGCCAACATGGAAACCCTGGATCTGCCAAACTTGTTTTGCAGTAGTAACTCCTCCCTTGTTATGTCTGGTCTTTATCTTTTACTGAATCGCGTAAATATGTTGTTCACCATCCTGCTGTTGACAAAAAACTGAGAGAGATTTTCTGAATATTGCCCAAATCCTTATCAGTGTTAGCATTTCGGACCAATAAAATAAACACTGACCAACAAAACCCAAACTGCTCTTTGTTTTTGTGCTTTTTTTCCCCTGCTGTCTTTGGCAGGCTCGTTTCCATGTGCTGTACATCAAACCCAGCCGGATCCATCAGAGGAAGTTTGATGCTAGTGGGAAAGAGATTGAGCCAAACTTCAGTGACACCAAAAAGGTCAACACTGGTTTCCTCATGTCCTCCTACCGTAAGTAGATAACCACAGATAACAACAAACTTTGACAGAATGTTAACATGGATTTTCTTTCTCTCACAAAATGGAACCTGTTTATGTTTTGACCTCCATGGATTTGTCGTTTAACTTACATGTCAAAATATTAAATTAGAAGGGAATTGAACCCAGTCCTCCAGCCACCGAGAATGCTACCTCTGAACAGCTAACAGTCCATAAGGCTGCTTTAAATGGGCTGACACATGTAAAAGAAACACCTTGCAAATACAGCAAAACAGCCATGTAACTGACACTTTGCAAGTAGCAAAGAGCAAAACAGAAATGTGCTGCAAAACGGTTTGATTTCGAAACGATGTAACATTAGCTTTTCTTCAGTTTGAACAATTGATCGCATGATTCCCACACTATGTATCACTATTTGAGCTGACACTCTAGTCGTCAGTAATGGCACTAGATGAATATCAGTGGGTGTAACAGCAAATGTCTTGAATTATGTCTGAATCACAAAATAAGAATGTTAAAACAAAAAGCTTACATTGTTCTTCTCTCCAACATCTCCGATGGATGGCTGACCCCTGTAACTTTATGATCCATAAACCATGGTAACAAATTGCACGTGTCGGGGTGTGTTCATGTTAGAGTCCCCTGGAAGCATCTATTGTTCTGTGCTCTGTGTGACTTGCATTGTTCTTGTATTCACTGTTTTTCTCTTTTACGTAATTTTCATGTCTCTGTGGCCAAAGGCATTTTGTTTTTAGGTTTTCCTTCAGCCTGTCCAGTTATTGTAAAGCATATTCCTTTAACTGCTACCACAAAATGTTCCAACAAGACACATTTTTGAAGTGATGACATTTTATAACTAAAAGGTCGACTTTACCTTGATACCATAATGTTCTGGAGAAACACTTTTCTGGTAGTTATTCATAACTCAGGAACAGAAGAAATCTTTGTTGTCCACTTTGAGACTGTGCTGATCTTACAGATCATCTATGCTGCCTGGTTGAAAATGCGTCCATGTCTTAGAATTTGCAGCAACATCTATATCTTAAGCATTGAAGTCCATCATAAGCTCATCAGTTCTCTGGTGACGGATGTTGGACCATGTGATGAAGCTCTCCATCAGTCCTCTGAACTCCTCTGTACAAACTGTCTCTAAGTGAAAACAACTCGTTTCTCACTGGACTCAAACACTTCAGCTTAGTAAAAACTCAATTCAACAAAAAAAATACACTAATTCAGTTTAAATGGGCTACATTTTATTAAATGAGTCTGTAGCTTGACTGGCTAATAGAAGCATACAACTGCAAGACAATCCACCTCAGTGATATGCAGGTCCTGTCAAATTTAAAAGGATGTTTTCCATATTTTTCTACTTGCGTGTGCTTTTTTAAGTTGTGTTGAGCTTTCAGGGTCACTGTATCTCTGAAGAGTCTTTGTAAGCTCAGATGCATATTGTTTGTTCATACAGAGGTGGAAGCTAAAGGGGAGTCGGACCGCCTCTCTGAGGAGCAGCTGTCTGCGATAGTGAACAAAGCTGAGCTGACCAAGATAACTGACAAGCACAGACCCAGCGGGACCTGGGCCTTCTGGTACCCAGAGTTAGAGATGGACAAAATAGAGCTGGAGACAGGACAGGACGTACGACTGAAGACCAGAGGGAACAGCCCTTTCATATGTGAGTCTGTAGAGTTTTTTTTACTTCTTAATTGCTTTCATGTGTTGACCACTGAAAACATCCAGTATGTCCTTAAGTGACAGTGTCCTAATAAGGGGAGAAATCTCTTCTCTCAGATCCCTGCTTACGCTTCAGGCCATCCATTTAAAGCAAGCTGTGTAGAGTGAATCTTTGTTCGAGGAAAAATCCTCTTCAAGTTTTTTTCATGGTCTTCACATTGACCTCCATGGCAGTGGGGAGTGAATGAATTTAAACTTGAACTTTGTTTTTTTTCCGTCTCTTTCACAGTTTCATAAGTAACCTCAAAAAGAAAAAAATGTTTGACTCTTCAATTCAGAAGAGTCATCCAGCCCTTTGATATTCAATAGTCAGTTTTGAACAGAGTGGAATGTTTTGGTCTGTTCACAGCCTCTACTTTTACACATCTCACCCCACATTCATTTCCACAACATGGCATTTCCGATATCCTGAGGAGAGAAAGATAATGCAGTCGGACAGTTGGTTAACTATAGAAGTTCATCATAAGCTTACAAATATCTCAATCTTGTGTTAAATATGAAATATGAAATATGAATATTTATTAAGTCAATCAGCTGTTTTCAACCAGTTAACCACCGACTATGTCAGCCACTTAGATGTACAACATGTCATTTCTACAGTTAGAGGTCTATCAGTGGAAACAACAAAGACTCAAGTCATCGTTTAGTGATGTCATGAATTAGCGTGGGATCATGGGGTTTGTTTATTCCATTGTTGAACAGCCACAGTTGCAGATGACAATCTATCTGACTGAAACAGGCATAAATGTTCACAGACTACCTCAAGTATTAAAGTTAAATAACATATTAAAGTATTATTAAATTTCTGTTCATTTTACATTCAGTCACAACCTCCTTTCTCATTCTCTGACAAGGATCAGCCTGAAAAAATTAGCGACAGAGCAAAGAACACTTAACATTTTAAAACATGTTTTCAGAGGCTTTTTAAAGTTTTTAAATATCTGATTTATTTTGTTTTACTTTTTGTTCTTATGTCTAGTCACTTCTGTGTTTAAGTATGTTGCCTTTTCTAAAGCACTTTTTGCTGTCTGCTTTGCTGTCTCCCTTTCACGTTTGTGCCTCCAGTCTCTTTAGCCAAAGTCGACAGCGGCACTGTGACAAAGTGCAACTTTGCTGGAGATGAGAAGGCCGGAGCATCGTGGACGGACAAGATTATGGCAAACAAAGCAGGAGCAGATAGCAGTCAAAGGGCGGGAGCAGAAGGAGAGGGAGCAGAGGACGATGAATGGGTGAGGACACCTGCCACATAGTACCTAAGCTTATATACCCAGGCTAAATAAAAGACATTTCACTGAATACTCCTGATGAACAATAGCTTAGATCATTGTAATTAGATCAGATTATTTGATATACTCACATGTTGGGTTTGAGCTCCAAACAGATGGGGAAATTACAGCAGAGTATGATGCACGTCAGAAAGAATATGAACATAATTATATTGTATTTCTAAACTTCATAGTGAATCTAAAGGTATCAGAGGCATCGGCAGTTACCTTCTTTGCCTTATCATTAATTTTAGAGTTAACGTTTACTATAGAATTAATTCATTGCGCCATTTAATTTGTCGGGTGCTCAGACAAAATGAATGAACAACAGATCTAGATGATTAGAAGCTGCAACTATATGTTATATTTTCCATTACTAGTGCCTGAAAATGGAAAAATATGCAAAATGGGTGGTTTTGGAGCTTTAGTCCATCCCTCAAAGCATATGCATATGGACATTTCCATATATGTGCCAAATTTAAGGGCTCCAATATCATCTTCATCACTTCTGTTTGTCTTCATCGCTTAGCGCTGCTTCTGTCTTTATGTATGCAGACATTAATGAGAGAACACGGTGAAGGACGTTGATTTCTTAGCATTTTGACAGTTTTACGAGCCCTAAGTAAGCAAACTCAACCTCACTGAACATGTGAAACTTGAATGGAAATAGAAAAAACAAACTCGGAGCTATGATATAATTTGACATAACAGGGACTGGGCAGCACAGTCCCTCTGTGGCTGCATCTGTTGTTCAAATATATTGAAAGCAGGTGTTGTCTCTGACAAACAGAAACCAGAGAAGGCTCACTTCTCCCACTTTGCTTCTCTCTCAGGATGACTGAAGAAACCATGTGGGCCCCGTTCCTGTCTCCAGTTTGAACTGCTTCAACTTGGCTCCATCCCTGTCTCTCTCTTACTCTGACGTTTCACTGTGGTGCAACCTCTTCCTCATGGCCTTGGGACTAAAACCTTGCGTCACTCTTACAGTAAGAGAATAGACTCCTCCAGTGCAGAAGAGCAGATGTGGCTGTTAGCAGTGACGCACACTGTGTCTTTGAAACTTCACCCTCCACCTGCATACCTTCAGATTGGATCTTCCACGTTTACACCTCTAGAACTTTAGCTCTGCATTTAAACTTTCATGTTTTATTCTTTTACTGGGGCTTGTTTATTTCCAAATGCAAAAATGTGATTTTTATTCATGTCATACTGTCTTGGTATGAGTTGCATTCCCTGTTGTTTTTTTTTTAACACACTTGTTAGTCCTCCTGTAATGTTATGTAAGTCATGTCCCTGGAGTAACAAGCTATGTTTTTAAGTGTATCTATAAAAGAGCTTTTGCTAATATGCCTTTCGCATTGATTTCATGTGTAGTGGGAGACATATTGATGTGATACACCCCTGATTTTATAGTCACATCAAATAAAGTCAGTATTAGTTTTATGGAGTGGAAGTAAGAGCAGTACAGCAATATCAGGGAGTTTGTTCTGTAGTTAAACTACAGAAATATTTAAGAAATTGATGAATCCAAAGACCAGCTGGGATACTCATCCCAAAATTGTTCAGAGAGTTGTTACTGCAAAGATTTAAAAACAAATTTCCTTCAATCATATTTATCAAAGTAAAGATGCAACACTTGTCACTCACATTTGTGAAAACTTGGCCTCAAACAGAGGATGGACTCTTGCATGCATATTACCAGCCAGCCTGGTCTTTTTTCACCCCCTGCCTCTGCCCGTATTTCACAGACTCACGTCCGAACATCTGGAGGAACTCATGGGGTGGTTTTTATCCAAGAGTCATAGGTTCCCTGCAGGTGTTTAACCCATCTGAAACCCGCAGGAGCTTCCAACATCACAAGAGTAAAAACACTTTTACAGTTTGCAGCAACTTAACATCAAATGTTTAATATAAAGCTTTTTTTTCTTACAATGTACAGTTGTGTTACTATGTGCAAAAAAATGTCGGGTTGTTGGATGTACATTATATTTTTGTTCAACAGTAATACTAAGATATATTTACAGATTCTCAAAGCAACTATATTGATACACTTAATGGCAAAAATTTGACCATGTGTCTATAAAAATGCTGAAATGAAGCATTGGTACAGTTTTTTGTTCATGGTTATAATGACAAGCCAGTTTTCACAGCAACAATCCAGTTAGTTTGCATGAAAAAAAAAACGAGGCAAAAATGTGGTTCTTTTTGTTTTTAAATACACTTCAAAGGTATTCAAGTAGCAACATGGACAATATATAAAATATATACAAATATACTACACAGTTGACTGATGCCAAATCAGCATCATGTGCAAAAAATCAGAAACAGTTGAGTCAAAATCTTTTAGAATGATGCATATTAGTATATCTGTAAATACTGGTGTAACTTACTTTGGTCTTGGATTGTCACTACTGTACTATGTAACAGTCTCATGTGCGTCCGGTCCATTTTTCTCTCTTCTGCCCTTTTTGTTGAAGTGAAAGCAGTTGAGTATTAGAGTCTTGACATTATTCAGCTGCACATCTGAAACTGACTGACCTGGGATTTTCTCGAACACTGGATGATGGTGTATTTCCACCCTATGAAGCTGTTTCTCTCTCAAACCATTCCAGCATGATGTCTCTGTTCTTGTTGACCCACTCGATGTTGATTTTGGTTTGCTCTATGGCCATGTTCACCGATTCGGTCGCCGCACCCAAGTCATAGTCCCTTGCAAAACGTCGCAGCTGCACACACACAGGTCATAAAGTCATGTTAGGATGTTGCCACAGAAGTACTTTGCATTTTCCAGAGAAAGAGAAAGAGATGGAGGCTTGATCTCAAAGTTATGAAATTGTTGTGTAAAGATAATGAGATAAGAAGTAACCGTTCTGAGGAGGCTCCCTAAAAACTTGAGTTTGTAACATGTCACCCAGAGCAATGCTGTGACCCACTAATGTGCTTTTATTAGGTTTTTTTTTTTACAACAGGAGAAGATGTATCAGTCAAATCAGATATATATCACCGTAGGAGACATTCACTGATGGTTTTCATCTTTTTTTGGGATTTGTTGACAGTGAAATATAGAATATAAAGAGCCTGTCCTTGAAGGTTTAGATAAGAAATAACACAGCAAAAAAAAATTGGGGTTTTGACTCAGAGGTTAAAAACTAGCATGCTGTAATGCACAGAATTCACAATGACAAACTTCTTGTAAGATATTAAAGCACATCTTCTTACTAGTGTGATAATAATCTATTACTGGTACATCAAAGAAAAGACAGAGGTTTTCATCTTGATCCGATAAAATAAGTAATCTATAACTTACCTCCTCCAGTTCAAATTGGCTCGAGAACCTACTGGCCACTGACTCAATAAGCATCGGTGCTCCGTCCCTGGCAGCAGAAATGCAGCAGAAAGGTGGCAGAAAGGCGGCAGAAAGGCAGGAAGGGTGGACAAAACATTGTAAACAGTTTTCAGTCTGGAAACACAAGACGCTTCAACAACACCACAAACTACAGCCTCGCCAATGAAAACTGAATCAACACCTCTCTGAAAAACATGAACATCATTACATTTATAAAGTAAAATTTATTACAGGACTGTTTTATTAGACTACACTAATCTTCTATTTAAGATAGAGAAAAAAAGTTTATTATAACATAACACCCAAACAAAGCTAACAACCGTGAAAAAAGGACCAGGAGGAGAGCATCACACTCTGCAACTTCTGGGTATACTCCATACAAACATCTAAAGAGTGTTTGGGGCTGCAGTCACTGCTGGAAACCTGGGTGTCCTTCAGCACAGTGACCCTCACTACACCCACTCCACAGTGATCCAGGAAGCCTGCAGGGACACTAAGGCCATGTAGAAATTGTAAATGAAGTAATTTCCCTGGTTGTGCCTCTAATAATGTTTGGTTATTCTGTAGGACAGTTGTTTCTCTTTCTCTTTCAGGTTTTCCTGGTCTCCCGCCACCCTGCACCACCCATCATATTCTCCACTGTCTGCTGGAAAGTGGCCGCTGTCTCTGGCTACTGCTTCACCTTTGCCTCAGAATCAGGGCCAGTTGTAGCGAAGTGACCATAATAATGACACAAGCGGTCATTACTAATTGGTGTCTCAAATTGGTGAAACTGATAAACTGTCAATTGTAAATGATATGAATTGGAGGAAGAGAATTTTTAATCGCAGCTGACCACTCGATTTAGATCAATCTTAGGTAAAACTGTGCCTGTGAAATAAATTCCTGTCTGTTATATATATATATATATATATATATATTAGGAACACCGCAAACACTAGGTTCCTTATGAAGACAAGCACTCATTAGATAGGAAATACTTCCGGGTCACAAGCACAGGCCACAATATCAAGAGCCCTTTGTAAACAGAGGCCCCCAGGCACGACAAAGTTCTCAGATCTCTGTGAGGAGGCACTAAGCAGCAGTATGTCCATAAAAAAAACTGCTAAGAGCAACAGTCTTGTCTTCTCAATTTGCAGTTCATTGCTTATAAGCAGGCCATGAGACGGGGCTGTGCACCAAGACAAACATGAGCAAGCCAACACCATGTTCAGGGTTAGATGGATGGGTCAGACTTCCTGCTGTGAGGTAGTGGAGGTTTTTCCTGACTTAACCAACAAAGAAACTGTCACAGTACTGTATTTTTTGTACATTACTGCTGTGTTTATCGGCATACTTGCAACAGTCTCTGCACTTTATTTAACATTTAGCTGTTTATTCAATGCTGCTACAACCAATGAAGTCAAAAATCTTAGTGTAGTTATGGGCTATAATTTCAACCGCAAAATAAAGACAATAACAAAATCCAGCTAATACCATCTTAAAAACATTTTAAAAAAGTTCAAGGATTTCCATTCAAGCAAGATAAATAAAAATGTGTGCATTTATTCAGTAGGCTCAATTAATGCAAGGTCGTTTCTTTCTGTAATGGTAAGAAAAAATGTGGTCAAAACATATTCAAATCTTCTGACCCGGTCTTAATTGGTTTGTCTGATATAATGTAGTATTTATAATGTATAGGCACCATAAGGTATATATGTTAGGATTAGTCAACTTCTGACGTTGGTTCCATAAACTCATATTCTTCCATTTGACAGTTTAAACCAGACATCAACCCTGTACATAGAGCAGGCTACATGGTAATAATTTGGTGAATTGTCCTGTAATTGATGCTCTATAGGTCTGTGTTTTACTATTTCACTTAAATGGGTGCATATCTGGTAGGCTACACATTTATATTTAATCTCTATTCAAATTAAATGACTGATAGTAATCACTGTTGAGTTCTGTATGAGATTGATACTTTCTTATTTAAATGTATGTTTTTTGATCTTCATAGCTTTAAAGCCCAAATTAAAACACTTAAAAAAAAACCAGTCGGAATTGGAATAAGTTTCATTACTTTGGTAGAGAAAATAAAATAGTTGCATTACCTATTCCATTTTTAACAGGGTAACTAGTAATTTGTAACCAATATTTCAAAAGTCATCTTTACAACACTGAAGACAAACATCAACAAGGCTCATTTGTGCAACTGGCTTTGGCAGCAGAGTAAATGGTGCATGTGAGCCCTTGCAGAAGTGTTTCTGTTTGGTATTATTTGTGCAGGTTTAGCAGCAGAAAAAGCAAAGCAATTATTTTGTGAATTTGCGAATGTGAATTTGAGTTTTTGCATCAGCTAATCTCAAAGCAAAAGAACTCGAATCATGTCTTCCCATTTAAGTCCATACTGGTCAAACAGAAAACAAGATGTGATTTGTCGAAACCAGTGCGACCTGTGACCAAGTGCCCTACCTTTGCTTAAGATACGCCCAGTTTGCTCTGATGAAGTTCCAGGTCAGTGCATGCCCCACCACGTTCCTAGCTATGGAGCCAACGGTGCAGGTAGAACCTGTCAGATTCATCTTCTCAGGGTTCAAAGTGTAGTTCAGGTATCTGCAACATATGGATGAGACTTAGAAGCTCTTCACCTCTTACAGGAGTGTCCGTACTGAAAGAGGTTTCTGTACACAATAAAAATAACACCAATATAGTTCTGTGTATGAGACAATGGGTCGTAACATTTAATCCCAAGGTTTGGTTCTGTTTGTTAACTTCACCTGTTGAGCAACCAGATCTGCTTGGTGCAAGACAGAGCCTGACTGAGGCGCTGTTTCTCAAAAGTGTTGTTGCAGTTCTGATACTTCTCCCAGACAAAATCCCACTCTCTCTTGCCGCCAGATGCCACAGCACGGCAGTAGACTGCTGACCGCAGGTTTAGATGTATCCTGAATCACACACACACACACACAGTTATTTCTTTGACATCAGGACTATCTCTTTTTCTAATTTTTTGTTTGCTCTGAACTGTTGATTTGTCATCTTGCTAATCAACATTTTTAAGGATGTACATTGGAACATGGTAACATTTTCTTCATTCTGTCTTATCTCATGTATTTTTTTTCCCCAAAAGAGCAAAAGTTTTGCACATCTGTAGATTGACAAGTGCACAGGAGAAGACATGGTGTGGACGAAACAAAGCAAAAGACTACCACAAACTGCCGTCGTCACAGCGGATCAGGGATAAGTTATTAACAATGCTTTGGTACACAAACCTCCATCAGGTTGTGCTTTGATACCTTTGAAACGGATCCAAATTAAAATACTTATCACATACAATTTCCTCAGAGATAGTAAAAGATAAGTTAGGTAAAGATAAGATAAGTTTGGTTTTAATTAGTTGCATTAATATGAATAAAATTAAAAAGAAGGGTGAAACATCATGATTGACAACTAACTCAAACCCATGACTGACTCGGGTGGCTGTTCTGGCATGACCTCAGTATCATGGTCTTTGTTTGAACATTACTGTGCAGACACTGGCTTCCAAATAACATCAGCAGTGTTAGATGACATGACTTGTATGAGCGATATTTTGACTTTATTTTTGTGCAGTTGGAGGTGGAGATGCGTCGTTCATCTTTTTTATGGTCACTGAGTCAAATGTCTCTCTAAATGTCCCTCTCTTTAAAACTGTGCCTGAAAACTCTGCACACTCAGCAAGGTTTGTAAAGGTGCTTGAGCTTCATCAATAGGAAGCTTGTTCACCATATTTTGTAATATAGGATTATGCAGTGTGTTAATACAAAACTCCTGCAGGGGCAGCTTTAAGGTTAAGAATCATATCATATGAATCAGTTGGAGAATAATCTCCAACTGACACACACTTTTATTAATTATTGCTGGAGTTTAAAGCCACAGAAATAACTTTTTTGCGCAAGTTTTGGAGAATTTCAAAACGTGTGTCGAAAAAAAGTCGAATTTATAAAAGTTAATTATATATACTTATCTGGTAATGCACATACTGGTTAATGCCGTTGTTCATCCAGTTGTTAAACATCTTTGTAGCCATTGCTACGCATTCCGGGAGTCCAAAAGTACATGCCAAGTCCACAGTTGAGATCTGGGAGTGCCTTGAAATGAAGCAAGTACAATTACATTTAAAAAAAAGAAAAGTCCAAAGCTAATAAATGACGTAGATACTCACAGAGCTGAGTGGAACTGAAGAGTTGGATTATAAAATGTGAGGGTTTTATTACTTTAAGAAACATCCATTACATTCAGTGTAAATATGAAATATAGATGAGTATAATCCAAATAAATGGTAATATTAAAATGTTATAGTATTTCATAATGAATAAGCTTTATCTGGTGTTAATTTTATGGTGGCAACATATCTGTGTCATTAAAAGTAAATATGGAGAGTAGAAAAAATACTTGTAAGTCATTGGTAAATGCTCTGCAGAGAGCTGTAAAACTTATTTGTTTTGTAAGTGATTTTATGATGTTGATTCGGGAAAATGTCACACGTACAAAGATATTTTAAAAAGTGAAACCGAAAAATCATTTAGTCCAATTTGAGGTCAACATGTTTTTGACCTGAAAAAAACCCTGACTTCTGGTGAAGTAGTCCCATAAAGGCACACAGGATATTGTCTGTGCAAGAAACGACTGCACAGCTGTCTATAACTGCTGGTGTGTAAACCAACAATGCAAACTTGCACATCTGCTCTGTAGCGCACTCTTGGACTGGACTATGAGTTTGTAAAACTGTGAACTAAAAATATCCACAAATCTGTTAAAGGTCCAGTGTATAAATTTTAGTGGCTTCTATCCTTCTCCTTCCAAGTGGTTAAGAGAACTTTCTGGGGCAGAAAAACTCACAAAAATGTAAAAGGACCTCTTTGTCCATTTTGAGCTAGTGTACAAACATGTGAAAGAGGACTTGCTCCATCTGTAGATATAAAAGACTCCCCTTAAATCCCAAACACTTGACCTTTAACGATTGTCTGAGCTAAAAATCTGTCTAAATATTAAGATGATATTACCTGAGGGATCAGTAATACTCATATTTCCTTACCGTAAGGAGTGATCCTCTGGGACTTGTGAGTTGTGTGTGTAGTTGCTGAAGAAGTTGTAGACGAACCTAACCTGTTCACGGAGGTAAACCTGCAGAAACACACAACTTTATGTCAAAATTTCAAGCATATTCAGTAATGCAATATTCTTACTGCAAATCTGTTAACGTTTTGACAGTAATTAACCTCAAAAATTCATCTTCTCCACCCACTTACAGATCAATTCAGTCAGTAACATGAAAAACAATATATTTATCTAAATTTTGAACAGCACAAGTTAAATGGGGTGTTTTAGTGACACATGCCTGCATGGGCCCAAACACCTCTGTGCGGTCAAACATGAGAACGAAGTATTTAAAGTTTCTGATTGTTGAGTCCCAGGGAAGGTACGCTGTCTCATTCCGAAGGAAACGGGTAAGATTCAGAGGCAGAGTCACATCAACAAGTTTGACCCTGAGGAAATCAGAGAATGGATTAGCTAAACAACAAGCCACTCCAAAGACCCTGTCAAAACCATGTGTCATGTAAAGTGACACACTATGACACAACAATCACAGCATATTTAACCTGCAGAAAATTGATTCATAGAGGTCTGGATCATTCAAAGTCTTTACCTTGCCAAGGCAAATGCATCCTCAAGAAGCTGCCATCTGTTTATTAATGGGATCCGCTATAAAAAGAGGAACATGAGGGACATTTGATGTCTCAGTTTACATTGATCTCACTCTATCATTTATCAAAAACAAGAACAATTGGCTTGACAACAGGAAATGATGCCTTGGAGTGCCATATGAAAAATGAAAATTAAGCTAAAACTAATATTAACACAAAAGTTTATACAAACATTCTTGGTTCCCTAAATATGAACCCTGGTCAACTCTTTTAACTCAAACTCACTTTACATGTGTTTTCATTTATTTTGATGGAGGCACATAAAATGCAATGATACAATGAATGACAGTGGTGAAATGATACCATAGACTCTCATGACTCATGACAAATGGCCTTACATCATGACCTTTGACCTGCTTTTTACACTAGATGGAAAGTGAGACTATCAATTCCCTTGAATCTTTAAATTCCAAAGAATCTGGTCTTTAAATGCAACTGCACTTGGTATCTGCAAACAAAACCAAAACATACATATGGCTCATATATAACCGCATAAATTTCACCTCTCTTTTTTTCACATGCTGGCAGATGGTCCTTGGTTCCGTCCTGTCTGTGTATTATGGTCAGGTCAATCTAAACTTTATTCAACTTTAATGCTGCCTTGGACAAATCACCCACATTACATATTGTCCTCAGATCTACAGCTTTATGAGTAGCAAACGTATCCTTTCACACACAATCTTGTAATATCTAAGTAACATTTATCCCATTTGCAGAGTAAACAGAGAAGAATGAATCTCTGGTGTCTAATGGCTGCTCTCTGAGCTATGTTTCTGTCTGCACTGACTGTTTAAAAACCTAAAAACTACACAAAACTACTGTTTCATTGTTAATAGTTTAAGTACAAGACTAAATTATCAAGCAGGGAAGTGTGTCAACACTTGATGAATTCCTTTTCTGACAGTTCAGACTGGGATAAATGAGCCAGGATTTATTACATTTCCAAGATCCAAAAACTTCAGTGCTAAGCCTTCATGGGGTAACCTGTTATAACTTTCTCTTTCTTGGAAAAGGCAGCTCATAAATGCCTTTTCTTATTTAGGAAAATACACAGTTTATAGATGGAGGTTGGTTTCTACTCTGCTCTGTGATTCGCATACTTATTTTCTGGCTCAATACTCACATCTGGCTTTGTCTCCAGCTGAGTCACAAGGCGTTCCCAGTTCTCTGGGTTGTAATTGACTCTGTAGTATCCAGTGCAGTTGATGTTTGCCAGGATCCATTCTCCATTCTGAGAAATTAACTCATTTTTCCTTTCTTCAATACAAATATTGGTCAAAGGGTTAGTAGTACTTCAGTCACTATAAGTTACATATCAATTGCACAGTAAAGAAAGAAAGTAAAATACCAGAATGAAGAAAATCTTGTTTAGAGAGTTTAGAAACAAAGTGTTCATTTCAAGACTCTTTGATGTATAGTCTGTTACCTGTGCTGCCAGTTGTCAAAAAGAAAGAAGAGTCAGATGTATCTGACATGACTCTGACTGGGATGTGCCATACATGACTAAACAGACAAAGAAAAACAAAAGAGACAAAGTATAAGTATAATGATAATAGATGATGATGTTATGATCAGCTGATGTCCAGGATGTTTATGATCCAGTAAATTAGAATTCAGGATCTATATTATGAAAGATGTAGGGTCAAAGTCACCATCTAAAAAGAAGCATTTTTTAAAAGGGGGAAATAAGCACAGTAATCTGTAAAAGCAGCATGGAATCTTATCTGTGTTCAGAGGTGTTTGTGGTCTAAATATGGCCAAAGCAGCTTTAAAACCTTTTCAAATGAAATTGTTGCATAACTTTTATTGACAATGCTATGTAAATTGTAACCAAACATTATTTCAAAAGTAACTCCAGGAACTCCACAAAAATATAATCCACTGTAATCAAAGATTCGTTTAATGTGGCCCTGGCAGACTTGATACCAATATGATGTTGTAACCCTAGTTCTAAGAGCACAGGGGGAGGTGTTTACCTATGAACACTGCCATTCCTACACTACTAGCAGAGGGGAGTTGTCAGATACACAGCTTACACATATCCAGATTTTCTGTCAGTTGAGAAATATTCATAAAGTCCAGCGGAGGGCTCTGTGAGTGCTTACAGGACTCAGGTCACAATATCAAAATTTTTGATAACCCAAATAACCTCACACACAGATTCAACATTGCTAAATCACTTTTGAATTTAAAAACTGAGGAATATTTTTCGGAATCTTCACTTCATATGTTCTTTTTCAATAAAATTAACAAATTATAAAAATTTTCAAAGAAAGTCAACCCAAAAAACCTTTAGGTTTGTTAAGTGTAAATGAATTTAGTTACATAATCTAGAGTATCTGAGACACTTTTAGTATCATTTTAACTCTACCTTTATGCGTTACCTTTATTGACCCTGGCTTTAACTGAGCTGAAAACTCACACAAAACACTGAAACAATGTCCATTTAGTGCATACTTAGATTTAGAAGAGTCATTGATCCAGAACTGCTTCTGGTAGATTTCTCCACTGGTAGTGTTTATAGTGACAAGAGGAAAGCCAGTTTGGTTGGTCCAGGTGGTCATCATCATGGAAACGTTGGTGTGACCATTATCTTCATCCACGGCCTGCAAACATGACACATGTCAGTTAGTATTTTGTGATATAAATACCCTGATCATCAGATCTAATCTGATCATTAATTTTACAAAAAATGACAGCAGTAGTGTTATTATTATCATTATATAAAAGAAATAATGTAACTCTTTAAAAAATATTCTTTTTTTAAAAAAAGGAAAAAGGCCATAACTAAAGAACTGCTGAACTACCATGTAGGACTTACCTTTTGTATAGAGTTCATAAGGTCACTCTGGTCAGCGTTGTCATAACTGTAATGTGACAGGTACATCTGAAATATAAGAACAGAGAGAGTGAGACAGAGAGGTTATCATTAATATTGCTTCATTTTGCATCATAATAATTGTTTAAATGAAGAAAATTTTGCTTTAAATTGATGTTAGCTGGATGAAAATATTCACAGTTAATATACAAAACCAGAAATGTTGAAATAAATGTCCAGTTTCAAACAGGTGCTCTGTGATTTTTCTGGCCAGTCTGCTTGAGCAGCAATGATTGGTCGGATGTCGTAAGTCTGTAGAGTGTTTCATAATCCTGCACCTGCCTGCTCCCTAAGTAAATCTGATCAGTCTCAACAGTATCATCCTTCTATCTTCAGTATCTGTCCACTCCGTCCCACTGGGAAATATGACACCATTACTAATTTTGCTTGAGGCAGTGGAAACTAGAAGTGGACATGATTTTGGATTATAAACCCATTTCTAATTGCCTTTTCCCGCTGCATCAGACATAAACCAGATGTTGACACATTAGACTTCAGCACAGCAGTGATGGTAATGTTGTCAGCAAACCAGATTCAGTAAAATGATATTTCGATGTAGTTAGACTTTAACCGACTACGGGGCAAGCTTTTGACCCAGCAGGGTCCTCATTAGAAAAAATGAGATAAACCATCAGACAGACAGTCAAACAGTCAAACAGACAGTCAAACTGAGCATAACTGATAGCATAACCATAACATGAAAGGAGATGGTGAGTTGGTTAAGATGTAGGCTAATGGACATAAATACAATCAAATGTTGAATCTAAAGCCAAGTTAGGCTTGTTATTTCTAATATGAAAAACAGACCCAGAACGCTGTTGCCTAATCTATGTACAAAAATATTCAGAAACCTCAGGACCGATCAAAAAACTTTCTTTGGCTCACCAAAAATGCCGCATATTATCAACAAATGTCAAACATGTGGATTTGCTGTGGAGGCTGTGGCTACATAATATCGTGTGTGCCAATATCTGTCAGCACTTTCTATCAATAAAAACAGCCCCTTCTCATCCATCTGGAAAAACAAAAAACAAGCTATGTAGCAGAGAGATTTGTTAAGATTTCTCAGAAAAGGAAAAGTCCTTTACTTTTTTGGTTGAATACAGCTTTTTTTTGGTTTTTGTAACATTCAGCAATTCTTTAGTTTAACAAAGTCAACCAGACATAAACAATATCAAACATGATTTTTTAATATATTTTTATACTTCCAATGAAGGCATTCAATTAGAAATTTTTGCTGTAGCAGTTTGCTTCCAGTCTATGTTGTAAGTCATATTAGCAGCACAAAATGATCTTGAAGAAGCACCTTATCAGGGAGAAACATATGATACTGCAGTTGGTCTGTTTTAAGATGTCAGGACCTGAGTCTCGAATCCAGAGTAATGGACAATAAATATCATTCACCTTGTGACTTGAGCTTCATTAATCACCTTAAGCTTGAGGCCAAGGATCAGTCTGGGTGCCTGTCAGAGGCATTTATGGGAATTTAAGCACAGTATCAGTACATTTTAATGAGTTTAAGAAAGTTTTTCTTACTTTAATCCCTTTATGGAAAACATTTTCTCCCACGGTGTCTGCCAGCATCCTCAGCATTAATGCCCCCTGCAGATTAAAAACCAAATACATATACATGTTAGTATAACAAAAAGTATTCATTCACAGTCATCTTTTAAATAAAAAAAAGTGCTGTGGTCACAGTCAGGACTTATGTAACTCTACCTTGTTGTAGGTTATCATATCAAACATCTCGTTGATCTCAAAGGTCGTCTGGATTTGTT
This sequence comes from Acanthurus leucopareius, assembly GCA_029814765.1. Lineage (NCBI taxonomy): Eukaryota > Metazoa > Chordata > Actinopteri > Acanthuriformes > Acanthuridae > Acanthurus > Acanthurus leucopareius. The sequence continues at coordinate 5,762,103 of JAQMCX010000050.1, forward strand.
CCTGTGGGGGACTGAGAGGACGGGATAAGTCCCGAGATTCCTCCTCAAGTAGGATTTGAAGGTCGCTCATATAATGTGTGTCTTTCTGAGGAAATGCAAATGGATAGAAGACCACATGCTGGCATTACACTGTTTTTCTTTTTTAATTACTCCAGTCTATGAGAAGTTGTAAACAGACATTTAAAAAAGTGTCTCTTTAAAGCAGGATCCTCAGAAGGGACAGAAGGAACTTACCAATTTAAATGCTGGCACAACATGGTCCACTGCAAGGGCTGTCATATAGTGGGCAAAGCCCTCATTCAGCCAAATATCATTCCACCATTTCATTGTCACCAGATTTCCAAACCACTATCAACCGAAAGGGATGATGGGAGCAGTTGAGGCAACAGTTTTATAAAACACTTTCATGAAATGTTGCAAGTTTTTGTAGGATCAATATCATTGTCACTTAGTTAGCGCTCTTATCCAAAACTACTTAACTCTAGTGAAAACAGTTGATGCCTTTATCCATAGTTCAAGTGTATTTCATATCACCTGATTGTTTTTATTTGGGATGACACACAAAGATTTTTGTTCCTCTAACCTGGTGTGCCAGCTCATGTGCAATTATCATGATGACCTCTTCTTCTTCATGCAATGAGGTAACTCCTTCCTCATAGAGCAGGGCTGATTCATGGTATGTGACCAGTCCCCAGTTTTCCATTGCTGCAAAACCAAAGTCTGGCACTGCAATTTGGTCTGAAATCATAATGATATAGGGGAAAAATGCATGCATCAAATTAATTAATCTATATTAGACTGAGAGGAACAAAAAATTCTGGTGATCTATTTTCTAATCTGAACATATTGTGTTTTCTCTCCTGTGTTTTTGCCTTCAGAACAGATGAAAAAAAATACTCTGTCACCATTTTTTCTATTTGAGGTGTAAAAAGGTTTATTAAAGCAACCATGACATATTGTACCTCCATCTATCAACAAATCAATCCCTTCATATCAAGACAAAGTCTTACCCAGCTTTTTCTGTGGGTAATCAATTCCAAAATAACTCTCATAGAACTTCAAAATCTTTCCAGTAAAGTTGGCTGCGTACTGAGTGTGTCCTGCTGCAGTGGCTTCAGGACGTGCAAATATCTGTATGAGGAAAAAAAACACAGGTCAGACAAAGAGCAGAGGATATTGTCCTACAGATTTTTGCTTTGAACGTGCACATTTTTCTTAACTTAAAGGTCCAGTGTGCAGGATTTAGGGAGATGTATTTGCAGATTAGAATAAGACAAAATGGAATAGAAAAAATAAATATTTATGTTTCAATTAGCATATAATCATCTGAAAATAAAAATAACATTGTGGTTTCATGACCTCAGAATGAGCCTTTCATGAGTGGATCCTCTTCCAAAGTACTCCACTTTTGCACCTCATGTTTCTACAGACAGACAGGACAAACTAAACACCTGTCCTGAAGAGGGCCTGTTACACCTTTTGTGAGTAACACGACCACAGTAGGTTCTCCGACATGCTTGGATGGGGAGGAGAAATCCTCCTTTGAGCTAAATGAAAAGCAGTAGGACTGATACATGAGAAGTACTCCATAGTATCCCTAGCTCTTAAAATTTAATTCATGTGGAATCTGCAGGAGTATGCATACTTTAATGTCCACACGCTCATGTGGGGAGGAGACTGATGTGAACTCAGAAACTGCGAAGGCAAGCAAGTATGTTGACATCTTTGGTGTCGGATGAAAACTAGTGTATTGCCATTCATCGTCTAAAATATTGGATTCTGAGAGAATGGAAACAAAACAGACAAGTAGAAGGAAAAATGGGTTTTTATTCTCTTATTACTGTTTACCTTTTGTTTTATTTGTTCAAAATTCGTCGCACACATACACGTGTTGCCTGAGAGCACATTTTTAAGACAGTGGCTACAGTAGGAGCTTGTTTTTTCACCTGACATTTCCCCGTTTGACAAAGCTATTGTGCCTCGCCTGTGGATGATGGTGACGTGAAACACAGCCTTCATGTCAGGCTCATCAAAACAAGGAAGTACTCTCCTGGCATGTGTTGGTTCCATAGAAGTGCTGGCAACAAATCTATCAGCACAGATAGAAACAGTCAGCCTATCATTATCAGGTATATACTGAGTAGACAAAAATAAAAAGGAAACAATCTTAATATCATTAAGAACCCAATAGAAATTACTTTGACATATTTTTTTTAAAGTAAGTTTAAAGGCATCCACTTCAGTGAATATTAACTGTGCTTTTATGTGTTTTAATTACTGGTGGAATAATGTTTATTTTGTGTCCACAAAGTCTCAAACACACATAGGGGGCTGGATGTTAGATTGTGTATTTCAGACAGACAAAAACAAAGTGATGAGTATTTTATATGAGTCATTGGGTCTGTGCATTTAAAGGTGCTTTATGTAAAATTTTGGCACCAAATTAAGTACAAGTCTTCACTTCAACTCTAATGACAATGTGTGAGTGGGTCAAATCTGCCTAAAAAAATACTCAGCTAAATCTCACTTGATGGCTCACAATATAGGGTGCAGTGGTCGTGGTTCAACTAAAACAAACAGTATGAAGACAGTGTCATGTCATTTGATCACCGTTCATATGGTGTTGTTCTTCCACAGCACAGTTGAAACTAGACAAAATGTAACAAATACTGTAATTACTTCTGCTTATGAGTTTTTAACGTGACTCATCTAACACCGCCAATTACAAAGCAAAAATCAGAGATTGGTTGGAGGTTGGTTGATCAATCAAATTAAGTGTTTAATTAAAACTGGATAAGGATCATTTAATCATTTCCACATGTGGATGTCAAACAAGAGTTGTCACTGCTTTTCTTGGCTGCAGTCAGTGCACCATAAATTCCTTCAGTTTCCATGAAACCGTCTTACTTTGACTCTGCTGGAATGAAAGCATTACTGGAAAGTATTACAAGTGGATTTATTGATTGAAAAGTTTAAGTCTTTTCTATCAGACATACATGTCTTACAGCTACCGAGTGTAAAATTTTGGTAATTTTCTAATTTTTTATTGAATTCTAATGGCCACCTGGGCAAATCTTTTCAAAGAAAACCTTTATGCATTTTGAATAGTTTCAAAGAGACTTTAATAACAAACTCCACAAAAATTTTAGACTTAAAATGGCATATTTACTTACCTTTCAGTACCACCTTCATGAGTTGAGTTACCTTCATTATAAGTGGTTATAAACAGCCCATCAAAACCTTTTGTTAATACTCCTTTGAAAGCCAGAAACAAACCGTAGTCCTCCCCTTCCTCCAAGGTCTCAGTCAACTGAATCTCGAGGAGGTCACTTGGGCCTTCATGGAGTTTGAGTTGGGAAACACCTATCCTCTTCTTGCTCTTTGTGTTCATCACCACTGACGGATCAAAAACCTGCAGGTCCTTGCTTTTCATGAAGATGGTTTTAGTGGACTGGACACACTGAAAGTTAACAGTAGAGTTTCCAGAGAAGAGCATTGTCTGATTGTGTGTGACATTTGCCACCCCAGTGTTTCGGGTGTAAAAGTCAACCTGCACGAAGGTCTTGTAGCTGTGAGGAATTAAATGCTTCGGCAGCCGCATTAATCCTGTGGCGAGGGCTCGATTGGATGTCACAACGTACACGATAACGCCCATGATGACAGAGATGGTCAGGATGACAAAGGCAAGGGTAACAGCCTTGGATGTGCGGGACATGGGCATGGTGTCTGCCTCCTGTGATCAGCCTGAAGGTCCTGTTGCTGGACGGTGAGAGTGGGATGAGTCCCTGAGCTTGTGTGCCTCTGGTCTGCAATGACTGATCTGTTCACATAAAAGTTACCTCCCTCCCATAAACAGGGCTTGGCCTTGGCAATCAGGGGTCTGTGCTTAGATTAAGCATTAACTTAGGCATTGCAAAAAAAGGAAAGAGTGAGATACAGTGTGTGTGTGGGGTGGTGGGGGGAATGTTAAATGCCCTTGTAAAAATAATCAGATTGTGTTCTCAAACATCTGGAGGTGGTTAGTGTGGTCTTGCCAAGAAGGCAAGGGTTTGGTAAACCTCGAAAAACTTTTATTCTCACACTGCAATATTCAAACCGTTACACACACACACTCATTTTCATCCTTGTCTATGAGCATGACACACACTACACTGACCAAACCATCATAAGCTGCATGGGAAAAAGTCCTTCAGAGAGAGAACATCAGCATCACCACTTCTGATTGCAGGTAAAGGTGTCCTGTTACAAGTGGCAGTTACATTTCCTGCAATCACTCCCAGGTAAAACCTCAACGCAGGGGGTCAGATGTTAGCTTCCAAAGACATGTCAACACAGATCCTGCACGACTGACAAACTCCTAACAAATGAGAAGCATATGAAGGGAGGAGTGTTGAGAGGGCTGGAAAAGAGGAGGGGGGGGTATAGTAGGAAAATAGGAAAACAGAGTGATTTGGGAAATCACTGAATTGCTTGGAAAGCCCCATCCTCAGGGAATCATGGCCACCACACACACGCAGGCGCACGCTCAAGTGCATGAACGCATACACACATTCCTCACCTCCAGTGACAAAAAAAAAAACACAGGGAGAGAAAAAATATTGCAGGGTAAAAGAGTGTGAGTTGGGTGCGGTGCTGATTATTCGTTATGGGAACAGATGTTTCTGTTGCTCCGGTCAAATCGAACTGACCTGACCACATTAAAAACACTATGATGGAGCGAGAATGAAGTCAAATTACAATTACAGTAAATCTGGAGCCAGGTGGAGGGAGGGCTACAATGAGGCTGCATTCCTTTGTCTCTGACTAGAGAGCTGTTACAGACACAATGATCTTAATGACATATTTCAGATTTAATTTCTGTTTCATGCACTTTAATACAACTGCCAACCATTTAGTTATGGAGCTAAAAAGCATTACAAAGCAAACAAAAACCCCACACTTAGAGCTTATTCAAAAACAATGTTCTATTGGCCAAAAACTCATTAAGTTTATGGTATAAAAACTAGTAACAGACCAGATGTTAAAAACATCTGTCTAAGAGTCAGGGCCTGCTTGCGTTGTTTTCAGGAGGGAGTTATTCCTCAGAAAGTTGAGGATAAGATCAGAATACTCATCTGTAACAGTTTTCTTTTCTCTGTGAAACTTCGGGCTGATGCCTTTACACACACAGCACGGACGAGTTAGCAAACACACAAAAACACAAGCTTACAAAGGACAGTTGGTGTTGAGTACAAATGTTTATGAAGAATCTTATGAAATACTCTACACCCATAAGTTTCATCATATCATCCAAATCTCACACATGTTGACAGATACTGAGGAACATAAATACCCTGAAGTACACATTTACTACTCATACAATGGAGGAGAGCGGTGTTACATGGTGTTAATGGTGTGAATTTGTAAAGACAAGTTTCTGGAGTATTACTTTTGAGAGAGAAATCCTTGTGGCCAAAGCTTTGAAAATGAGGACTTCTCCTGAAACTAAGACAAACTGAAAAAGCACTGATTCTGTGCCTCAGCTGTCAGAAGCAAACAGTTAAGGCTCATGATAAATAGGAATGAGAATAAAACTTCACAGAGATGTGAAATATGTGGAAACACTTCAAACTTGCTCAGCAGCTTAATGCAGTGATTTGAGCAATGATCGGCAGAGGAAATACGCAAAAAGTTTCCAAGTTTCAGGAGTGAAGGAACTGCTTCACTCTGAGACCGACAAAATAAATATTTAAAATGTTGTTAAGTTTTTTACATTAACTCTCTGTCCGCTTCACGAAAACACCAAGGAAGACAAAAAAAACCCAACAAAACTTAATACATTTTCACGCACTCGAGAAAAAGAATGTTGAGTACAATTTGGTCCAGCACTAGAATAAAAACCTCCTCTATTCTGAATGTGCCGAGTATTTACCAGCCAATTCACAGTACTTTCACAGAACCAGGTTATGTTTTCCACTAACATTCCCATGAGACGATCAAGAGGACTTTGTTCACTGATCAACGTCCCTCCGAGCTTTCTGAACCTGTTCTATGTCTGTAATTTCCACAAAGCAGTCAAATTTTGTTGTGTTACAATAATTTCAAATAGGTCATTTAGAACACAATTTATTATAATATTCTATGAGATTATGAGTTCATTCAATTTGAAAGAATTATTGCATATGCACAGCTGGACATTTAGCATTTGGGAAATTATCTAGCAAAGGGCTCATGTCTCTACGGCTTTGCCCATCAAATAAAAACAATCTAAAAATAAAAACAGTTAAATTGACAGTACAGTACAGTCAGTTTTCTACTACTGAAAAAGCGTTATTCTTTACAATCTGATACTTTGAGAATAAAACTTACATTTGATGCTATAGTTGCGAGATCTGAGGAGCACATCTGTAACAACACAAGATTCAAATATTCTGAGTGGAGTGAATTGTATCAGCACTTTTCTTCAATTTGCCTCTTATAGCAACAATTTTCTCAAAATAATTTCAGAACTTAAATCTTCACATATTACAGCTTCTTCTTATTCCCACATTGATACCTTTTAAATTAAATTGTATTAAATCTACTTGCAGCATTGCAACTTTTTTCTCAGAAGGTCTAACAATTCTTGACACAAAATTGTTTAAACACAACTTACAATGATTTTTTTTCTCCTCAACAGTGGCCCTTGTGCTAGCCATTTTTCCTTATTTAACAGACTAAAGAAATTCTCCACGACTCTTAAAAGCCATTAAGCTTTCATTCATTTTTTTTCTAACAGTACTTGGGCAATGAACACACAGCTCAGGTAGAGTTGTAGCTCATGTTAAATTTTCCAGCACAGCACTAAAGGAAATGTATCTTGGTCAACACAGCAAAGTGGAATCTAAAGCACATTTGATTTTTTGAAGGTAACAAACCAACATAATACAACAGTTGTAGCAGAATAATAAAAACAGTGTATCATTGTTTTGGGACAGTTTCCCACTGTAACAGCAGCCTCCTGTTTAAGACTTGGATACAACTCGGAGTCCTTTGATTTTACTTCAAGTCTCAGTTTTTATCTGCAAATATGTGCAACTATGTGTCCCTTCAAGCACGTTCATTCACACAGGAGCAAAAATGATGTGGGTAAAAGCAATAAGCTATGGAATGTACTTCATTAACATCACACAGCTAGCTACCAGAGCCAGCTGTCTAGATGCTGAACACAGTAACAGGACTGTTCCAGGATGGCAGACAGCTCCCCATAGCTCTCCTCTCTCCATGTGGGAAGTAGCCTCTCATTGTTCAGGGCCTGGAGCTTCGGCGTCCCCTCCCTGAGGACATGGTACAGACAGGGCCACCGGCTCTGGATCCTCAGCCGGGTTCTACGGTCAAGCGTGATGCTGCGGACGATCTTCTTGGCTTGAAGCTCGCGCAGGGCAGGAAGTTTTAGACGGGAGAAGACCAGGCCTCGGCTGGGCGACACGTCTAGGAACTCCAGCGATTGAGACTCCAGAGTATAAGAGATGCCCAAGTTTCTCATCGGCACCAGGATGTGTAAAGTCAGTGACTTCAGGTTGGGCAGCGATTTGGTTAGGGTCTGCAGAGTTGATGGAGTCACTCCCTTGAAGACCCAGAAATATTTGAGCTCGAGGACTCTGAGCTGCTGAAACTTGGTGAGCAGCGACACGGAGACATCCGACCAGTCGAAATGTAATCGCATCTTGGTGATGTGTGGGCAGCTGTGGGTGAGTTTGGTCAACAACTTCTGGAAACTGGCCAGCTGTTAAATCAAATCAGAGAGAAAAAAAATTATGTTTTTTTCTATGTGGTCTTTAAGTGCTATTTAAATGTCCTTAGTTTAATTTAATGTTCACAGTGGAAACCCTTTTAAGAATCAGGTAAACACCAATATAAACATGCTATAAGCCAGAGTGGAAAATTACCACACAGTTGAACTAACACTATTTGATGGTGACAAATTAAACTGAGCAGCTACACAAATACTGCATTAATTACAGGCATTAATCATATAATTTCAAGGTCACAACTAATGTGTATTTTCATTACTGCTTATCTTTACAGACAATCATTTGTCTATGAAGTGTCACAATGATCAGTAGCAAAGAACACAGTCAAGAAGCTGGAAAAAAAATATTTGGGATCTTTACCAGATAATGACTGTAAGTAACAAACACACTGCGAGAATTGCTAACTGATTATTTTTCTGTTGATCAACTAATTGTTTATTAGACTATTTAGTATCAGCATTACAAAATATTATATTGCTGAGTAGCTGCTTTTCTTTGTCCAACCCCCTATTTATGTGCTGTATATTCACAGTAGGAGGATCAGGTAAAATACCCCAAGGTTTAAAGTTGTATTAGTTTAGTTTCCATTTCTACAGGTGTGTTTACAAAGATGAATTAAACAAGAGATTCTCATTCTTTGTCCATATCGCTTTTAGGTCTTATCATTTCCCCATAATGAAAGAGTGGAGCTAATCCTTACAACCGGATATCACAACATAGTTTTAAATATCAGGGTAGTAAACATTAATGTTTACTTCACTGAATTCACAAATTTCAGTTACCATCATTTGAAATCAGGAGATGTGGATCTGCCTTGTGCAGCTTTCAAAATGAAATCATTACAAATAAGGTACCTGATCCATCTTAGTAATGCTGTCTTGATGTGAACTGGAGCTTGAGTGAACCCTGAGGTCCAGCGGCTCAAGAAGAGTAAACGTCCAGTTAAGCTCCAGTTGACTGAGATCCCTGCAGTGAACATTGTCCAGCAAGTCACTCAGCAGCTCGCTCCATTTATTGCAGTGATCCCCCAGGTCAAAACTGGCTTTCAGTGTGAGGAGGCTAGCTCTGCGAGAGATGAGGTGGTGGGTGTAATGGTGGACCCAGGATTTCCACTTCTCAAACTCCCGGTTAGAAACGAGCAGACCCTCCTGACCAAGGTGGAAGACACCGCGTCTGGAATAATCTGCCACTCGCCACAGCTTCCAGGAGCGGATGACACAGCTCCAGCTGAAGCAAACCAAAGCACAGTTGCATTTATCAACCTCACTAAGAAAAGAAAACACATGCAGCTGGCACTCCACCGGCAGGAAGTTGAAAGGAAAGTAGTCATCCGCTGTTTTCCGCCGACTGCTTACAGGGACCAGAGGTCTTTTTCGCGATGTCATGATGTCAGATGAGGAAACAGTACTGGTGGTCATTGCTGGAGGTCAGAATCTCCACCTGATAGTCTTGTGGTCCGTTTCTGCCATAAATATCTCTGATCTTGATTGATCTAAAAGTGAAAGGAAAACACAGACAAAAACACTTTTATTATATTTATTTATTTAGGTACTGACTTTCTGTGCCCTTTTTTAATTTGGTAAAACCTGGCACACATTAGACAAAGCAAAGAACTACAATAACAGTGAGCTATGGCTGTCCATCAGACTCAGTCTTGAAGAGTTACCATAAGCTTTACATGCCACCAGATGTCACTGTGTTTGCAAAGATAAAGTTGTGGAGCTTTAAAAGGCTCCATCCGCCAACCACTTGTTCCAGTTCAAAGGTTTTCATCTCAGGAGCAAGATACTAAACGCCAAAACTGTGGTCGTAAATGCAGATATACCTTATTTGACTTCCACGGTTGTGTGGTTTTGCCGTTGAAAATAGCCCATGCAAACGCGACACATGAAGGATTTAATCGTTCTCTAGTTAAAGTCTTAAAATTACCTTTAAGTTAACAGGGGATGTAACTTTTGCACTCAACCCGATTAAAATGAACTGTAAGCGTAATTTGATATACATGCTCATTTCCACTGCAACACTGAATTGCAATTTAGTTAAGTGGCATCTCGGTTTGTAACATGACCCGATATCCTTTAGCAGCTCCGTTATTTGCTCGCTTATGCTATTATTTACCTGTTCATTTTCCTTGAAATGAGACAGAGACATACTCGAGGACTTTCAGCTTCTACATATAAAGGGTTTAGTTGGGATTTTGTGGCTTATGGGCACATGCATTTGAGACAAAAGCGGTGTCGTTACCTTTTGGATAAAACAGGCAGTCTCTCCCGTCCTGACGTTCAAAGCTAACCTACCTAAAGCTAGCGTAAAGGAGACAAAGAAGTTTAAAATAAAACATAATTACGACGCACTGTTGAAGATTTCAGAGACTAAGCTGTACTGACGACAGTGCTGGTAACTGTAAAGAAATTTATACAATATTATATACGATACAGTACTGACTAACTAGGCCGGCTAGTTAGCTTCCGAACAGCTGAGCGCTGTTGTTTTTGTTGTGGCTCGTTGATGACGTAATCAACTTCCACTTCCTCTTCTTCTTCTTCGTCGTCTTCTTCTTCTTCTACTACTACTACTACTACTACTACTACTACTACTACTACCACTACTACTACTACTTCTCTGTTTTTAATGGCCTTTTGCACTCAAAAAGCTAAAACATTAATAATGCTGCATAACATGATGTACACAAGCAATTCAAACTAAACAGTCGAGTAACCCTTTGAAAAACAAAAAGAGGGTCACTGCACAGTCAATGAAGTATATCATGTATGTGGCCAACACAATACTGACATAACAGTGGCTTTGAATTAAAAAAAAAAGCAAAACGGCAATTGATTGATTTTTAGCGTTTATTCTTGATCTCAGAAACAGCAGCAAGGATTATTTGTAGCAGTTATTTGGATCATATCATATGATCTTCATCAGCAGACAGAGTTTGCCTGGTTGACATGGAAATGTTCAAAACATTCTCTTGATCACTGTAATGACTTTTTTTGTCTATTTGTTTCGAAAGCTAGGGAGAGAAAGATGTGACATGACTGAAAGCTTTAGAACAAATATCAAAATTCCGGCCTCATTGTGTGGATTACTCATCTAAAGACACATATTTTCTAGGGCAGGTCAGCAGTATGGTCCATTACTATTGCCTAGACTTTCTCTTTTCCCAAATAAACAGAAATACATTCGCTGTAGCTGATCTCTGATTTGTTGTTAAAAGATCAGAAAAAAACATTTTGTACTTCTCAACACCTCAAATCTTATTGAACATTTGTAGATGCTGCTGACTGATCAAGGCATCATTTTGGAGAAAAGGTACATAAAAGTGATATTTTATCCTTCTGGCAAGAACAACTCATCACTGTTTCACACATAGCTACTCTCATGTAAGAAAAATAAGTTTCAGTTATATGATATCAGATTTCTTCCACCTAGGTTACATTCATTGAAAAATAATAGCTTTGACAAAAAAACAAGTTTACTTTAGCCATACAAGCCCAAGCCTCAGCAACAGCCTCATGTTTCACCCATGTGGCTGACACAGAGATATAGTAGTTCAGGTCACTAATTCAGTTAATGTGGTAAAAGCTCGATTTCCTGTATCTTGCCTCAAAAGTCACACTGACCACCACAAGTTGTCTGGTATTTTAAGCTTTTACAAAGAGCTCTTTGAGTCAGGGAGACAGGAACTACTATAAACCAAAAATACAAAAGCAACAGTTAAATCTGTCTCTGGAACCTTTTTTTCCTCCTTTTTTCCTCATTGAAAATGATGGGAGAAAATGTACAAAGAAGTCAATCAAAATTGAGCCGAAGATTTTATTTTTCTATTTTGTTTCTGTTTCTTTCCTTTTTTCCTTGCTGTTTCTACGTCGGCATGTGTGTCCACAATGCAACAGCCAGTGTCTCCTGGATCTTTGTCTAAATTTTATGACTCTTTCTGCTCTTTGAGTGTTTTACAGGAGCTGGCCCGTGTTTTTGTGTTAGGAATGAAACCCCACATACAACACCACAGTTGACCTTGAAAGTTATGGCACTTTAACTCTGTAGACAACTGAAGTGCAGTTTGCTGTGACATTTAAATACACCAACCAGCTTTTTTCTTTTTCTTTTTACAAGCTCGTTTATAAGTATGCCTTCACACTCAACCAGGTCTGTAAATCAGCTTGTGTGCCCACTAGGACTCATTCTTAGTGCGTGTTAGTGATGAGGACCTTTGCCACCTTGCTCGCTCTCTGCTTTTGGGTAAATATTGGCATCAGTGCTCAAACAGGTGAGTGATAGAGTTGAAATGAAACAAGGGAAGGCAGATTCAGCTCTGATTTTCATGGATACTTTTATGGTGATGAAATAATGAACAGAATTGAAGTGAGAAGCCTGAGAAGATTTAATCCTGTCCCACAGGTTCAAAGTGTGGGATTCCTCAGACATGGAGCCCGATGGCTCATTCTTTGAGGGTGGTCGGAGGGGCAGAGGCCACATATGGATCTCATCCATGGCTTGTCAGTGGTCAACCCTTCTTCTATGAACATTTTTTGGTCATTATTTTGCTGAGTCATTATTGTCAAAGGGCAATTTATCTGTTCAGCCCTGATATCTATGCTGGGAACCAATTTCACTATATTGTATCCAACATAAGAGAATTCCTCTACACATTACATAATAGCTGTTTGAAATCAGCACAGGATAGTCTAGCTTAAAAATCTTCTTCTTGTTGAATTACATGTAAGTAATATTGCACAAAGACCAAACCTTTGTTTGGGATTAAACGCACATTGGCATTAGAGTATTGTGTCTTTTTGATGTGTAATGCATGATTATTCTTACTAGTACTAAACTGACAAAAAACCAGCTCAATCCAGATACTTCTCTTACATTAGGCTTACATCTGAAAGCATCTTTTCCAGTTGTGTGATTGTTAAATTTTGGTCAAGCTTGTCTTATCTGTGCTCAGGTATCCCTGCAGAACAGGGGCTCTCATTTCTGTGGAGGGGCAATCCTGACAGATCGCTGGATAATGACCGCCGCACACTGCTTTACCTCACTGTCAAAGTACTGTTGTTACTTGCTTGTGTATAATTTTTCTTTTGTGCTACAATTGACAGGTTTCTTTTAATTTCCCAAGTGCGTCTTGTCTCTGATCTGCTGATGTTATATTTTGATTGTGTGAACATTTCGGTACATCACTAACTATCTAACATTTTTCTCCTCTGTCTAGAGCCTTTCTCAGCAGTGTGAGAGTCGTGGTGGGAGAATTTGACCGAAGAGTGAATGATGAGGAGGAGCAGGTCTTTCATATAAAGTCTGTCTCAGTCCATGAGAAGTACCATCATGCTTTGCCTATGAGCTATGACATGGCTCTCGTTGAGTTGGATCAAAGCATTCAGTTGGGCAGGTTTCCATTTTTGAGACTAACGTAGTTTAGATCATATGGATTTTTTATTATCTTTTGTCAGGTCACTAATAAGTCATTTTTCCAGCAGGACCCCGTGTCCAGCCAGTGTGTCTGCCTTTGCCTGATGTGAGCATCCCACCTAAAACCACTTGCATTGTGGGTGGATGGGGCAGGGTGAAGGAAAGTAGGTCTCCCACTCCCACTAGATACTGTTAAAATAGACCTGATCTTTGCTGTGGTTGTTATATTCTTTTCTGCTGCTCCTCAGAAGGCCGTCTTCCTGCAGTGCTAAGAGAGGTCCACTTAGACTTGGTGGACCCAGCCAAGTGTAAACATGTCCTCCAGACTGTCAAAAGTTCAGTTCTTAAGCAGAGACCCGCTTTGCGTCAGATGGCCATGACAGTTCTGTGTGCTGGACCAGAGAGAGGAGGAAGAGACGCCTGCCAGGTAGAAAAGGGAATGCACCTGAAACATTTGCTTGTTTTTCTATTATTCTACACTCCATTTAGCTTAAGAGCCTCATTCAACCTGAGTTATTGAAAGCAGTGATGCCTGACTAATGCTACAGTATAATGCAGTCATCTGTTTTAATGTGATTCCATTATTCAATTACTTTGAATTGCTTTTATAGTGGTTTTACTCCTTCCTTCCCTCCTCTTTCTCCTACAGGGGGACTCAGGGGGCCCTTTGGTATGTCCGGTAGGATCAGGTGGCAGTCACTGGGTGGCGCTTGGTGTAACTTCCTGGGGGAAGGGGTGTGGCAGGAGCTGGGGAAACAACAGCATCCGCCCCCCTTCCAAAAGAGGGTCTCCTGGGGTTTTCACTGACGTCAGACTGCTGCTTCCCTGGATTAAGCGTAAACTGAGAGAGGGTAAGTTAAAAGTAGATACTTGAGTAGTAAATACTTCAGTAAAGTAAAAGTTCCTCAGAATTGTACCAAATATGTAAATTTGCAACATAAGTGTGTCTGGGTAAGAATTATGTACCCCATAGTATATGTAAAAGGGATCGCTCAAATGTCATTAAAATCCTTTGTAATAAGTCTATTTGTATACATTCTATATTGGTTTGGATAAAAATATACAGGTGTCCTTATAGATTTCTACCAGAGGATGTTTATGTATTGGATCAACATTTTACAATTATGATATGATGATACATTACTAATAAGTTTTTTTTTCCGATTATCATTGTCTTTTGAATTGTTTGTGTGTTTGCTTTAGCTGGTGAGAGGCAACAGGGAAAAAAATCATCAAGTGAGTCATTTTTTTTGTCACAGCAGCAATAGTTCATCTACATTTCCTCATACTTCTTAATTGTATGCAATACACAGTGTGTGTGTGTGTGTGTGTGTGTGTGTGTGTGTGTGTGTGTGTGTGTGTGTGTGTGTGTGTGTGTGTGTGTG
>JAQMCX010000050.1:5776774-5915929 GCA_029814765.1 Acanthurus leucopareius
AGCAAAAAAAGGTAAAATAAAGAATGAAAGAATACATTATTAAAATAATAAGTTATTGAATAAATGATTGCAGACACACACACGCACACACACACACACACACACTCACACTCACACACACACACACACACACACACACACACACACACAAGGATTCTTACAGAGCTATTTCATGGTAGACCTGCAAGTCCTCTGTGGACCCCTGAAACATATTTTGGTTAATCGGTAAATTTGGAGGAGTGGAGCATCTTGTCCCCGCCTATCTGTGCCGGAGACCGTCGTTCCGCTGACGTCACGGCGGGTCATTTATCCGCCCAGGCTGCTGGCTTCCTCGTCTCCACTCTGTCGCCTGTAGTGGTACACGCAGCTTCTCCGCCACACAACAGACTCCTAAGTTCAAGAGTCGGGGGAAACATCGACATTTCGGGTACGTAGAGCCTTTAAATGACATCTCGGAGTCATTTGTGTCTTTCGTTTATTAAACGGTGGCGCTCGTTACCGTTTTTTTTCTTCTAAGCGCCAGCTGCTGGTGTGACAGGCTGCTCAACGTGTGACATCGTGTAGAAAGAGATGCAAGAAGAGGGAGGGGTTGCTCAACACTAATATGGTGTTAGCCGAAAGTCAGCGTGAATGTGGTGGACTAAGTTATCAGACTTGGTGCGCATTTACCACATACTTACCCCCTCCTCCTTCCTCTACTACCACAGAGGCATACATGTCAGTCAGCCCCCTCCCTCCACACACACACACACACACACACCCATACACACAGCGAAAATGGAGCGCTTGTGACATATGTGACTAATGGTAATTGTCAGTCCTTTTCTTTCACCCTTCTACTTTCAGTTTGTACAAGTACTTAAATGAGGAAGGGTGGCTGCTCCGATAGCGGGGGGGTGGGGGAGTTAATTTAAGGCGACGGTTAGCTGCGCGGCCTCACTTTTAATTTACTCCCAGGCTTTGCAGTAATCTCATTAAATGCTGTCAAAGCCAAACAGTCGGTGTGGCGGTAACCGTCGCCCACTGTGCTAATGGACGATGAGTGGTGACTGGCAATGATGTGAGGCAGCTGTGTGTAATGAGAATCACGGGATCCTTTGCCTTTGTTTTGCTTGTTGGACCCTGGATTCAGTCCATGTTTTTGCCTGCTCTGATATTTGTCTATTATAACACATCTGTCAGGTTGTCACTGTTGAGATGCTTCATGTCTGTATTTGTACTAACATGCTGGCAGTTTGGGGTGGCGGGTGGTGGTGGCGGTGGTGCCCTCATCCGGTTTCAGATACCAAGTTAATAGTTAGTGTGAATTTCTGTCATTTACGTGAATTTTTCGGGGGGATTTCTGGTGTATTGCGGACTATAAATAGAGTTTTGGACACAGGCTGTGTGTTTCTGAGTCTGTGTGCTCTAAGGTCTGACTATACAGAGTCAGACAGGCTCGCTCAGTAAAAAAGACCGGCTCATTCCACAGTGCATGGTCCCATGACATTCCTCATGTCTTGTCTAACTCCTGTGTGTGATTTGTCCTGTAAACTAATGCAGGCCTGGAATTAAGTAATTTATTCCAGGTCACCAGGGCCACTTTTGCATTTGATGAATACAAAGCTACTCAGACATTATGGCAAGAATGTTAGTCACCAAGGCTAAAACTAAACATGCAATATCAATAAGCAATACTTATGCTGTATGAAGTCAAACAGCATCAACAGCTAGGATTCAGTGTTTTTAAAAACTGTAGTGAGTTAATTCTATCTGTAACCAAATCTCTATTCTTTTTTCTTTTGAAGTGGACAATCCATTATATTATTTTAATGATAAAATAAAGACTAGGATGGGTTAAAGATCGGAACAAGTTTTAACTTGCATTTGATTTTTAGAAAATAATTTATATGCACATAAAAGGAAATCATTCACTGCTGTTAAATAAGCCTAATCAGCCACAGTCAGCCATTAATACAAACTTACATCATTGAACTGTAAACCGTTTATCACTCCAGCAACTAACAGTCACTGATCATCAGTGACCAGCATTTATAAACGAGACTGACTAAACATCACTGACTGCAGCATTAAACAACTCAAATCAACAGTAAACTAACAGAAGCGAAGAAAAATAACTTTAACATCAAAAACCCTCCAGCCGACCAACATCTTGTACAGCAATTATTCTTATACAGACAGGAGACTGTTACAAGTGTTGATTTATGATTGAACTGATGCATTTAAAAATGCTTGAAATATTTCAAATGATGTAGGGAAATTTAAATGCTTTAACTTGCGGCTATGGTTACTGTTGTAACTGTCATTAGCCAATTTTAGCCTCTGATTAGATTTTTTCATGTGCTTACAGATCTGAGGCTGCTTATAATTTTGGGGTCAAAAAGAGGATTTAGCTTTACCCTTCAAAAGATCTAGCGGTCAAGATTAGTCAGGGATTAGTCCGTCATGGATTTCTCCTCTGAGGCTGTTGTCAAACCTTTAACTTTCACCTACCTGTAAACTGTTTAACCTCAGTCACGGGTGCCCAAGTTAACTTCTAATGTGTCTGATCAATTATGCAGAGTAAAGATGTGGCATCAGGGATCGACTTGCTGCCTGTCTGTAAGCTTCAGTAGCTCTGTCACAAACATTAGATAAAAAAAACCACAGCAGGTCCGTCAGGCTTTTTAGCATAAAGTAAAAGCAAGATTTAAGTTTTTCAGTCGCAGCTGATTGTCTTTTAAGGACATTTGTATCAGACAGTGCCAGGATCTCTGTTACTGATTACAGTGTAAAACTGGCCAGAAAAAGGAACCGAGATGTCTTCAATTTTTCAAGCTAATTTTTCTCAAACTCACAGGTGAGCTTGAATGTTAACTAAACCCCTCACTCCAACTTCAGATTTGGATTAAAAACACAGCTAACGCTGCACATGCAGTAATGTGGTGTATTGTCAGGTCTGCATGCAAAGTTGAATAACTGGTTTAACTGTAACGAGGTGAGCAGTGATGCTGCTAAAACTACAGCAAGTATAAAGACCGAATCACCATACTGGCTAGCACATTGCCAAGCTATGTAAAGTCTGCTGGCTTTTTTGTGGCGCATTATTTCCAACTTTTTAAACAAATACCAGTCATACCTCTGGATTTTCCTCTCTTTTTCAGAGTTTTATTTACAGTTGATGCAAGACATCCCAGAAGATTAATTGTAATCAGTTGACCTCAGATTGAGTGGAGCATCTGGAGGAGAGAGAGGAAAACTTGTCAACTATTGACACCAAACATATCACAAGAACGGTCTTTCGGTCATGCAGAAAGAGGAGTCAGGAATGAAAAAAAGTAACGGGAAACATGTACAGGAAAAATGATTCTTGATCTCAAAGAATAATTTCAGTAATGCAGCAGCACTGCAGCACTACATTGTCCTGTTATCTATGATTTATCTCACACCCCCTTGCAGAAGTTAGATATTTCAGCTCTGTTTCATTTTAGTGAAAAGAGAATGAAAAGAGAACTACATTTAATTGTATTTTAACCATGTTGCTACAGGTTTTGTCATTTCTATCCATCCATTATGTAACTGTTTATCCTTGGCAGGGGTCAAGACGTGGCTGAAGCCAATCCCAGCTGACACTGGGAGAGGGCAGAGTGCACCCTGAATGGTTTTATCATTTTAACTTAGTGCAATTTATACTAATTAGAATAAGAGTTTTATTGTCAGTCATATGCAATGATTTGATCAATGTTCATGATTTCTTTCCGGGAATAACATGTTTCAGTTCAACGTTTGAAGGCATGTGGTCAATGAAATGTTGCAACATCCGCTGTCATGTAAAATACTTTGAAAAAATTAATAAATAAAAATATTTGATCATGAAGGACTTCGGCACACAAAAAACATTTGTTTTAGCATCTTTTCACGAAGAAGGGCTTGAGTTCTAGTCCCTTGCCATTCAGTTTTGTGTGTTTCTGACAGGATGCAGCTGATAATTGCTAGTTGTTAAAAATAACTTGGGTAACTGCCGTCCAGTGGATCTTTATTTCACTCAGGTTTATTTGATTCACATCATTGGTTTTCACATGGGAAACGCCTCACGGAGCAAGTTCATGCATGAGCCTGGTTTAGCAATCATAATCCTCCATCTTTCCTTTTTTATGCCATCTTTTTTTTTTCTGTCTCTCTTCTGCCTGTGCAGTCGGCGTGGTGTTGAGGCGACAACACTGAACTGGACTGCAGACATCATGGTGACCATCCCAGAATACTATGCAGGGAAGAATGTGCTGATCACTGGAGCGACAGGCTTCATGGGCAAGGTACTGTAGTATTTGAATAGGCAAGCAGCCGTTAAGATGACTGAACCGAATAATAATGCTAGCAGGTTACAGAAAATCCCTCAAGAGGAGACTTTCACTCCAGCAGAACTGAGTGAGATGCAGAAAACTGATGAACTGTATGTTTTTTCTTTTTTTTTTAACTATTAGTCCACACATTTGTGATAACTCAAGGCTCACATGCTTAGTTTATGTTCATGTTTATGCTGTGAAGGCAAGAATATGAATATTCTTAGTTAAACAGCAGAAACATGAATCCTCTTTTTGTGTTGAACAATGAATAATTACAGCAGTGCATTCACATGGCCGTCCTTTTACTGCCTCCCTCTTCAAACAGAGCAGCTCTGGTTGAATTTTCATGTATTGCAGTCTGGCTGTCCTGCAGTTGTGCAGAAAGAAGCGTTCTTGACACAACACATTAGTTTACACTTCTGCAACGGATGAAAGGAGGAGGTTACAATTATAAAAGGTGTGCAGTGCCTTAACTGAATAGTCCAGGAAAATGTAATTTTATTTCTCTTACTTGCTCATTATTAAAGGTGCTGCTGGAGAAGCTGCTGAGGTCCTGCCCAGGAGTCAAAACTGTCTATGCGATGGTCAGGTCAAAGGCAGGTCAGAGCCCTGAGGCCCGCATCGCAGACATGATCAACTGCAAGGTGAGAAGTGGGCTGAATGATTAGGGTGGCATGATTAAATAGATGTGAGAAAGAAGCCTGTGTTGGACATTATACCAAGTCAGCAGGGCTGAAATAATTCCTTGATATTTGATATTGATATTTGTAACTCCATTACACAGATTCTTGCAAAGTCTTTGCATTTAAGCCTTGTTTAATCCATAAAAACTGTGTGTGCAATGTGCTGTGTTTGGCATGGATGAATAATAATATTGAATCACGTTTTAGACTGGTAACCTGAGGAAAATCAGATCTGAATGCATAGATTGTAAAAAGGACAGAGGGACAGAGTACGCTAGTAGAGGTTTAACCTAGATACAAAGTAGCAGTTAGTGTCGACTTAAAAATTGAAACTTGTTATTAAGCATTTGTCCAGCAAGCAAGCAAAAGCTACTGATTTAAACAGAATCTAGGATGGCGATGCTTAAGTCATTGGTTTGTAGATAGAGGAGGTAAAAGCAGAGAGGAATATATAGCGCTGGGATCTGTTGCAAAAGTCACAGATAAAAAGTAGGGCACCCTGCCATCAACCATGCATCACTGACACGCCAGCAGTAAGCAAGGGAAAAGAAGCTTTTCTTTGATTAGACAACATTTAACTGCACACTGAACAACAGTCCAATGAATTTATACTATATCTTTTATCATTTTGCCCACAGTTTATTATGTACCGTAACGACAGGCATTAATTTGACTCTATATCCCCAGTTGTTTGAAAGATTGCAAGAAGAGCAGCCTGGCTTTGCAGAGAAGATCATAGCAGTGAACAGTAACCTCACACAGCCAGAGTTGGATCTGAGTAAAGAGGATCAGAGCATCCTGACTGAAAACATTAACATCATTTTCCACTGTGCAGCCACCATCCGCTTTAATGAGCCACTCAAGTAAGTATTCTGGCTGTTTTGCTCAATTTCCTGGATTTAATTTCTTGGGAATATGTACAGTGCATCAATTTACTGTGCATTTCTCTCTAATGGGGCTTTGTAAGTAAAGTGTACTCATAAATGTTTCTTAAGTTGTACAATTAGTAATAGTACGAAGTGTTTTGTTTCAGTCAAAAAAAGATAGAAGAATGTGTATTATTATAAGTTTTTGCTTGACTTAGTGACCGCACTTTGATGTTGATAGATTGTGCCCAGTGTTTGCAGTACACAGAGATACTTGACACCTGAGACACCTCCCACAGCAAATCACTTTATCTGCAGGATATTGGCACACATTTTTTTCTGTTGAACAAAATGAACAGTTCTTGGCGCTGCCAATTTAACTCTACTTGCAACATGTAAGAGGTGGTAAACTGTGTTTAAAGTAATAGCATAGATCTATTTTGAAAGGCATTTAGATTGTCTTTGGTAGTCATTTTTGGTGCTCCAACTTTTATTTATCTCCTCTGTGGGTCTATTTGGTATTGAACAATATTTTGTACCAAAAATGAAATTTCAAGTAAATAAATATAAATGTTTTACTTTAAAGATTGAAATGATAAAATATCAATCAAATTTTTGTGTGTAAGTATGAAACTGGAGTCAAGATATGATTATTCTTGCTTTGCAAAAACACTAAGAGCATAGAAGCACAAATCCAGGCTGCATTAAAAGAAGAAAAATATGCCTATCATCAACTCTGAAGCTCAGTAATTCAAATGTCTCATTTGTTTAACTACATGCAAACAGAAATGTAAAACTGACTAGTAGTGGTTTTTAAAGGGAGATGAATGCTGAAACTGTTTATTGACAGTATTTGCCTAGTCTTTCAATGACGCAGCTCTGGTCAGAGCACAGGCTGCCAGTTTGAGTCTGCAACAAGGAATATTTGTGTAGGTCTGTATGGGCATGGTGGTCCCAACTCCGTCAACCTGAGTATGAGGACAAGACTTGGAGATGCTGCACGTAGTGTCTGCTCTCTCTGTCCACCATGGTATAGGTCAACAGTGTAACTTTTCTGTTTTGGTTTTCTTACAGTTGACAGAAATGAGAAGCTTGAAATTTTCATTTCTAAATAAAAATTTTTCGTCTTTCATACAATAAAAAAGAGCAGTATATGTAGTTATTCACATCCATTTACACAAAGACCTATTCTCTCAGAAAACAATTCTGTGTGGTTTTTGAATTTGCATCTGGGGGAAATGTAAATGCAGCAACAAGGTAGAAATTATAACATAGTTAACATCTTCAGTGTTAATGTTGGCCATCTGAGGAACTGTGTCCATCAAACTTAAACTTGTTTGAGCATCTCTCATGTAAAGTCTGCTGCTCCTCCTCCTTCTGCTAGAGTCCTGCACTTTGTCAGCTCTGAACACAGTCTGCTTGTCATGTGTAATAACTTAATCTGGGCTGTTGTGGTGCAGACAGGTCTCTGTAAAGATGTGGGCAAAACAGCCTCTGATTTTCCACTGTTTTGCCAGCAAAAGTTCAGTTTCATCCATTTCATTTTCCTGCGATTGGACATCAGCCAGGAACAATCCTGAGTCCAAGCAAGTGATTGACTCAAAAATATGCTATGTGCTTCAAACTTAACTATCTTTTTCTTTTCCCCCTACCAGAGATGCAGTGCAGCTGAATGTCCTGGCCACCCAGAAGATGCTGGCACTGGCTCACAGGATGAAGCACCTGCAGATCTTCATCCATGTCTCCACAGCTTATGCCAACTGTGACCGAGAACTCATTGAGGAAATCATCTACCCTCCGCCCATAGACTACCATAGACTCATCGATTCTCTGGAGTGAGTTTAAACTGGACTGATTCAAATGAATGAGAACTGCACAGCCAGCAAACGAGTGGTGGTGGTCTGATTTAGAATGACCTTGTTTATGCATCCAGATGTGGTATCTTGTCATATCATACAGTAGCATCAGGGGATTATGGTTGTGGATTTTAAATTGATTCTTCATCTCTTTAGATGACTGGATGCATAAAAAGCAAATAGGAAGGTATTATCAAGATTAATGTCAGTGAAACCCTGAGCTTGCCATCTTAGCCATGGCTAAGTAGGGTAAATGGCTGCTTAGCTGCACTAATGTTGTAAAGAAAGCCATTCCCAGCTGCTCAGCTAGATTAGTAAAGCATTAGAGGCTTGCATAGTGAGCACAGATCAGTGGGATGATTCTCAGGGGTTGTATGTATAGTAGCATCAGACTTTTAGGGGAACTTGATTGAATGTATGCAAAAAGACAACATGCTGGGTTCGACTAAATTTAAATAGAATTTACCTTTCTGATTTCGACGCATACTTGAATTGAAACTTTTACCAAAGAACTAAATCCCATGAAACACTTTGACATACTTTGTCAAATTAGACGTGAAAGTGGGTTTTCAGTGTTTTAAGTGTTTTAAATGCTCAGTGAAAAATAAAGCCTTTTACACAAATGAGAGCCTATAGCTGCTTTTTGCAAATAAAACAGACTGTAATAATAAGAACAGACAGCAACTTGTACTTCCTGATAAAGCAATAGAAAAGGGTTAGGGGACAGATATACTACTGTAAGTGTTAGATCTAAAAGCACTCAGGCTTAAAACCCTCTAACATGATGCTAGTCATTCAATGAAATTTGTGTATTCAAACCATTCCAAGTAGAGATAAGTGATATTAGTGCTGTGTGTTGGTAAATAAATGTAACAATCCAAGACTAATATTATTTATTTTTTGTGTGTGGGTTTTTTTTTTTTCCTCCAGCTGGATGGATGATGAGCTGGTTGCTGCTCTCACTCCTAAGCTGATAGGGAAGCGTCCTAACACATACACCTACACCAAAGCCTTGGCTGAGTACTTGGTGCAGCAGGAAGCCGGAGACCTAAACGTAGCCATCATCAGACCATCTATAGTAGGAGCAAGCTGGAAAGAGCCCTTCCCAGTGAGTGATATTAACATCATGTTGCTTTTTAATCATGATGTTGCTTGTTTAACTTTCTGTTGGCTTTCCAGTGTAATCAGTGTTACCTGTTGTTGTATTATGTTGTATGCTGGCATAAACCAGTCATATGATTTGCTTATCTTCTCCACTGCTCTTTTGCTTTCTTATCAATATGTACTTACTTGATGGACACGACACTTAAATGAGAGGAGTCAGATTTCATGTTGTGTGACCAGAGTAAGGAGACTTAACTGAAAAGAGGATGGCAGAGAGTTTGGCGACAAAGCAAGTGTTTCCTATATGGTAATATTTCAGTTTTATGCATAATGCGGATGTTGATCCTGTTAACGTAAAACGGAAGGAGCTCAGTATCTCACTGATAAGTTGGAGGTGTGCAGCCTGCTGTCTGCAGCTTTTCATCTAACAGCTCACAGTTGATGCTACTTCTTGTCCATTACACTCTGCATTATTTCAATCTGTTTCCTTTTATATAAAAAAAGCAGAAAGACAGACAGTTTTTTTTATATAATATATATATTTTATAATTTCATTCACAACAGCAGCAAGTGCTAAACTCACTGACACACTGCCTTTCCTGTGACAACCTCATAACTACAGTGAGCTTTTTTTTTTTTTTAATCAAATGCTTTAATGTGAAGCTGCACCAGCACTTTAATTTAAATGAGAAGCTCCTCATATAAGCCCTCTACAGATCATGCCCATTCTGATTAGTTATGCTAGTGTTGTCACAAGTTTATTAACTAGTGTGAAAATGTTCTCACTGTATCCCTAATTTTCACTAAAGCCAGGGTTTTGCATAAATGCCAGCTGTCAACCAGAGAGCCAAACATTAGACTATTTACCGCTGACTGCTTTCTTACTCATTCAAATAATATCACGTTTGCTGTTTAGATCTTGGTAATTTAATCCATTCCAAACTCTTAACCCTTAATCCTTTTTGGATGATGATTTTTGTCATTATTTTAGATTATTAGCTATTAGTTAAACAAGCAACTCCTTTTCCTCTACATAAGTGCTGGTGCAAAAATTTTTTTAGCATCATCATTATTCTCTGTTCCTTTTAAAGGAGATATGCTTCAGGAATGATTTTAACTTTAGATAAAAGTCACATGTTGGTGGTCGCCTGCAAAGGACTGCTGCTTCATTCATCTCACTGCATAAAGCAACTTTAGAAAAGGACAAACAACACAACTAAACTTTCTTCTCTAGGAAACCTGTTGGTCAGACACACACATACAGACATGCATGCATGCACACACGCACACACACACACACAAAACCACAACCAAAATTACCACAACCACAACCCTTATGTTGTTGTATTGTGATTTCACTCATTCTGTCTCTTTTGTAAAATACCCTGCTGCTGCTGCAAACTCAAAGACGTTTAGGGTAGTTTAGCAGAAATCTCATGGAAGTTGGAATCTGAGGAATGTGGAGTGAAGAAGCTTTGCACACCTTTGTTCCTAGCCAATCACTGGGAAAAAGTTTGACTGTTGCATTCCTGGTTTAGGACCATATACATACATACATACATTTGTGTTTATATCCTATTGATAGGATTAGGTTCCAATACTCAAGAGTATCGATTAAAAAAAATCAAGTAACCTACTGTAGAATTTAAATTTCTCCACCCAAACAATACCTGCATTTGATCCTTTTTGTACCCAGATCTAGGTAAAAATTGGCTGTGTGAATGCTATTGCTTGCTGCCAGTCACTGCAAGCATTCTTTGATTTTAATGCAGTGTGTGATTTGCCCACTACTGTAGCAGCTACAAATCATAAAGTCTCTGGTGGGTCGAAGTCAAGCATAGTGAATTTGAAGGAGTCAGCAGTTTAGTGTGCCAAGATTCCAATAAAACATTCAAAAGTGTAGCTATACTTTACACCTGTGGTGTCTGGTTAAAATAACTGCATACAATGTGGAAGGATCTATCATATTAGAACTGGATATACAAGCACATTGCATGTTCCACATGATGGGTGCTATATTAATGCTGCAGAAAACAAAAGTTCAGCAGATGAATGCAGAGGAAAAATATGTTTTTTCGGAAACAAAGATTTGAGTTGATCTGTAGAGCATCTGAAGCAACTGTAGAGCAACTGAGCAATCAGAATACAACTACCTTAGTAGATTGCAATTCAGAAAAATACACCTCCAGTGAGGCGAGAGGGAGCAAGCAACTGCCAAGTTAATGATTCCTGACCTTATACAGACATAGATAGGCATTTCCAGGTTGATTGGATGTTGTTCTAAGCTGATCGGTTGTTATATTTTGCCTAGGTCAAACTCTACTCATTTTGGCAGGCCATGAAGGTCTCTCTTTGTTAATAGCAGGATGATTATACTTTAACTGTGGCAAAGGCATGTGATAACCCTGCTCAGCTCATGTAAAGGACTTTGAGTGCCATGAGGATGACAGGATGATAATAAAAGTATAATTGTTTTACACAAGGATTTTGCAAGTATATTGATGCAAAGGAAATTTCCACCACATGAAGAACAAAAAAAAATGAAGTACTCTAATGATATCAGTATCACTTCAAGGGTACTGGTATAGATACTGCTTTTGTAATTTTTTGAATAATAACCCAGCAAAGTCTAGCATTATCATTACATTAACGGTAGCCAACTAACATGGTTGACCTTTATTTTCTGATCTCACACAGACACCTTTTGCTCAAAGTACTACCACTCTAAATTATTAAATTAAATTATTTACTCTTCTCTTTCCTTTTTGACTTTTGTGCTTAACTAGGAATAGAATACACCTCCATAAGCACACTAATATTACTATGATATCCCTCACAGATTTAAACTGGAGTGAACACTTCTTGACAGATCTGTTGGCAATAATATTTGTCTGATATGTGTATAAAAAATTCTTCTAAAGCATCAATAAAAATGGCTGAGAGACCAAGTAAATGACTCAGATTAGCTGAAGTGACACCAGCCAGGCTGCTAATGGCTGCTAAACTGTCCCCAAAGCAGCCATGGCAATAGTATTGTACCAGGCTGTAAACATTTTTTTCTTTGATTAAAAGTTGGGTGTTTTATTGTGGAGGTCCATGGGGATTTACCGTCATGTGAAACCAGCCTCAAGTGGCTGTTAGTGCCAAAAATTGTAGTTCCTTTAAGTGTTCATTTTTTTAAGCCTCAGAGGTTGCTGCTGCTTAGTTGCCTCAGAGAATATGATCCCTTGTATGAATTAATCAGTTAGTCTATGAAATATTTAAACATTAACAAATAACACAGGCTAAAAAAAGATAATTTTTTTCATTACAAACACTTTAACAGGTATATTCAGTCCATTATCATATGAGCTGAAGCTTTGCATTAAGAAAAGTATCACCAGCCACTTTTTGGAAATGGACTAATTGTTCATAGATCGCTCAGTCTTTGTCAAGAAAAAGGACAAACTAATTTTCATCTTTGTGTGGGTCTTAACTTTATGTTTCTTTTCTCTCTCTGCTCTTTTAGGGTTGGATTGATAACTTCAATGGACCTAGTGGAATATTCATTGCAGTAAGTACTGCACAAAAAAGGCGTTAAAGTGGTCTTTATTCAGTCATAAAAGCATGACTATCCTCAGCAGATAAAATTTTTCACCAATAGATTTTTAGCCAGTACACTTTTACTTATTTTTATCCATTTGAGACACATCTGCATCAGGAAAGGTTGCTTCTGATCAGCCCAAATTCTGAGATGTGTTAAATACCTAATGGTCAGTAGGATACTTATACACTTGTCATTAATGGTCATTTTTTGACCCTCTCTAGGCTGGAAAGGGGATCCTGCGAACAATGAGAGCCTCTAATGATGCGGTGGCAGACCTGGTGCCTGTGGACGTGGTCATCAACGCCACACTGGCTGCAGCTTGGTACTCTGGATCACAGATGGTCAACAGGTGGGACAGACACAAACACTTTTTTTTTTCATAAACATCCTTCAGTCAAACTGTAATGAAATGTTGTTGTATTTACAAAGTAAAATTAATTGGATTTACTCCAAACTGCTCCGTCTTTATTACAGGCCAAGAAACATTTTGGTGTACAACTGCACAACTGGTGGGATCAATCCCTTTCACTGGGGAGAAGTCGGTATGTTGTCCTTTATCTTGCTTGAACAAAGCCTTTGTAAAAGCTCCTGACAATGTAAATCTACATGATTATATATGTTTATGTATATAAATGGCATATGGCATGTTTATATAAGACATGCCCTGATCATGATCTGACCGGCTTCCTGTCATGCTCACGCTAAGAGCTTTAACTCACCTGTTCTTTATGGATCTGGGTTTTTGGCTGGATCATTATGGAGTTTTCTTAAGGTGATGCCCGCCTTTTTAAACAGAATGGTCTGTCGCTTATTGAAAAATATTGCTTTCAAGGTGCAGTCCAAAGTTACAAGACTGTTCTTTTTCAGCAATGAAAGAGTGCTGTAAAGAAATGTTCATATAGCAGATGCAAGCAATAACTTTTATGCGCAAGTATTCCAAGTTACATAGCTTGATTGTCATCAGCACCTGGGTAACACAAGTTTTTTGACAACTGGCACACTTTCAGTCTTATGATTCCCAAGCAGCAGTCAGAGTCTGGGAGGATCTCAGTCAACAGGCTCCTGATGATCCAAGTTTGTTTGTTGAGGATCATAAGATCTCTAAGACCAAAGAAGATGTGTCAGATCAGGAGTGCAACCTGGAGCATTCTAAGGGCTTTCTTCGACATTTTTGGGGTTGTGCACCAAAATATGTTCCTCGGGGTCTGACTGTTAAAGTCAAGCATTATTGTGATTTTTGTATGTGTCTCTGGAAGAAAAATTACACAAACAACCTGAACTTTGCATGATAGCAATTAGGCTTTCCCACATGATGGCACATCCACTCAATTTCTCGCCCACATCAGCACCTCCCTTCCCACCCACTTTTCCTACCTTGTTCAAATTGCAAATGCACACATACCAGAGGTCATAAGTGTATGTAACACACGTGCTAACTTTGATCAGGCGACAATCACGAAAGTTCGTGCTTGCACCTGCTCCATGCACATTACTACAGTAGGTTCTCTTGTTTCAAGTTCTGTCTCTGAAGACTTTAATCACACCCTTTAAAGACATTTTTAACCTAAAAATTACTACTTTTATTCTAGGGCTGGGTGAAAAATCAATTCATCAATGCATTACAGTTAGTTTTTCCCAATTTAATATTGATTTAGAAAATCCTGAAATCGATCAGTAAAAAATAATTGTAATGAGGGCTTTAGCGTAAGGACCTCTTGTTGTCTGGGGCCAATAAAAATAGGACAAGGGAGGATGTAAATCAGCGTTGATTTTGGGATAAATTTTGGAGTTGAAAGATGAAACCAAAAAGGCCACCCCCCGAAAAGTGAAAGTGAAACTAAGTGTATGTTTTGTGTTGCATGCACAGTTATTAAACTTATATTAAAACCATAAACCATAGTTTGCCTGCCTACTTAGTAGTCAGCATTTACAGTGAGCTAATGATAAAGTCAACAGTTCAAATCATGTTACTAACATAAGAACCACCACTTAATTAATTGTTTACCTGCTCAACGTAACTCCCCCTCCTTTTGTCCACAACATGTTGCCTTCCCTAATGACAGGTTCTTGTCAGCTCTTCCAACTTAGACACACCAGTTAGCAAGCTAAATATAATTTTTATAAAAAAAATTTGCACTCCGTCGTTAATATTCCTATCCAGTGACAAGGATCTCTGCATTTCAGTGTTTCTGTCCACAGTTAGCCTGCAGCAGCTATGGGTTGAGAGGCAGCATGGCTACTTTGCATATCAAGCCCATGGCTCATTTGCCTATATGTGGCATTCACTGCAAATAAATTAGGCTTACATAGCCCCACAAATTTACCCTCAAATTTGCTGAACCCTATTAATTTTTGTGTCAACCTGCTACATGTGAAGAAATCAACAGTGTTAGCTATCTATTGAATAGTTTTATTTTGTTTCCCCACCCAGTAGACAAGGTCTCAAGAGTAACTTGCTTGGTTTGCACTTTAGAGCATACTAAACTGTTAATGTTTTATTCTTAGGTTTTTAAAGAATAATGAAATGATGTCAGTTTGTTTTAATCCAACACAATTAATGCAAATATTATTATCAGATGATACTCTAATGAATCTGGGTATTTCTGTCATGTGCGTGTTATTGATTCAATCAATTCAATTACTCAATAAATCAATTGAGGCATATTGGATTAAATTAAATTCAATTTGAATGGAATCCTGACCCAAAGAATCTGAATTAAATTGTGAGATTCTTGACAATAACCAGCCCCACTATATTTTTTTTATTTGAAAGATATGGGCTCGTCCATGTTGGCTTATAAGCCGAGATATAAACAAAATGGAAACTGGGACATTTACAATTTTATGTCATTGGTTAAGATGAGAGTAGCTGTACTTCCATCGGCTTAGTAATATCATATGAATTGATCAAAAGTTCTAGAACAGCTATTGAGACCGTGCCCATAAATTCCTTCGCCAAATAATTACTGCAAAGTCGCAGTTTTTTATTAATGTCCATGTTCTTTGTCTTTTTTTTTGTGAGGTATACAGTGATAGTCTTGCCTTTTGCTAAGTTTAAGTTTAAAGAAATTCGCTCACATTTAGCTTAGTTGCAGTAAATCAAGGTAAAAAATATCCCCTCACCTGATGAAGGGTTTTTTAAAGTTGTGACAAGTTTGAAGGATTTAGTAAAAAAGCTTTCAGTCAGGCATAAAGAACGAAGATAAATGTTCTTAACTGCTGAGTGATGACTTGTGTTGAACAACCTTCTGTCTCTTAGAGTACCATGTAATATCCACATTCAAGAGGAACCCCCTTGAGCAGGCCTTCCGTCGGCCCAATGTAAATCTCACATCCAATCACCTAATCAATCAGTACTGGATCGCTGTGAGCCACAAGGCTCCAGCCTTCCTCTATGATCTGTACCTCAGGCTGATTGGACGAGAGCCCAGGTAACCTCGTAATCGCCGACTCGAACTTGCCGCACCTCTGCTGTTTTAACACCAAACCCCACCCCCCGACACACAGGCACACACATCCCTGCTGCTTTAATTCTCACTTTTCTTTTAGTGTTGTAGCCTAACGTCGTAGTTGTGATGCTGTTGTGTTACATTATGCTTGTGTGCACTTTTGTTGAGATTTGAAGAATGTACAACCCAGCAGCTCCCTGCACATATGGAGGATCATTGATGGGTTCTGCATTTTACATCTCGCTACTTTCATTGTTGTATTAGTTAGGTTCCCATATATCAGCACTCAGTCCAGCTGATAAATGGACTAAGGTGGAAGATGCCTTTTGAGAACCCAACTTAGGTGTAGGCCCTTTGACTTATCTCTGCCAAATGCTGAATTTTCACAGCAGTGATAAATGGCCAAGTGACTGCCTTTTAAAATCTGGATACTTAAAAATCCACAAGATTTCAGATGCAAAGCTTCTAGACAAGGATAATCTAGCAGTGGTCAGGCTGTTACACAGGGCCTGCATCTTGCCTCCTATCAGTAGGAGGGGTAAATACACATTATTCTTCATCTCGTCCTCTGTGTGTCCTCCTTGTCCTGTCATGTGTATCTCTCTCCTACAGAGTACTGTATAAACATGACCTTCAAGACCAATCCCTTAGAGCAGGCCTTCAGAAGGCCCAATGTCAATCTGCGCTCCAACCCCTTTACTAATCAGTACTGGACCACTGTAAGCCACACGCTGCCAGCCCTGCTCTATGACGGCTATCTCATACTGACAGGCCACAAGCCTCGGTAAGGTTGCACGCTCCCACTCCACCCCCCACTCAGTCACAAACTTGCCTTCCCCTTGGTTTGCTGTGCTCTTTTCTCATGGCATCAGCTGGATTTGTTAGTACAGACAGAGTGTCATAAAACAATAAAGACTTTTATCAGGGCGCATTTCCAGCTATGCTTTGTTTTTTGAAATTTGGAGGCTTTTTTTTTCTTCTTAAAAAAAAAAAAAAAAGACTTGCCTTTTGGAACCATGCTGTCAACATGAAATCAAATTGCCATCCCCCACCTCTCACCCAATATTGGTAAACCCTGCGACTCCACTGGGCTTCTTGGTCATTTTAAAAAGTTGTGTTCAGTTGAAGACGGATCATGTCTCACAGAATACAACCCCTATGCATGATAAATGATCCCTGTCTGCATTTGTGATTTCTCTTTACTACAAGCCACAGGTATTTCAGACATTAATTATACACTCAAAACAGCTTTTTTTAGCCAAGTTTTCTGTCTGAAATGAATTTGGCTTAGTAGCTAAGTGTCTATCTTGTGGTGAGATTTCAATCCTAGGGTCATTTGGGTAAGTAAACCAAGTCATTTCTGCCTTAATGTGCAAATCAACAATGCATGTTTGTCACATCCTCTGAATCATTCTTATGCCGTCAGAGGAGGAATCTGAGTCATCTTTATCCGCCTTGATGAGTGTATCAGATCACAGCATTACATCCAAATATGACAAGCCTTATATTTGATCAAGGCTTTTATTATTCCTGGTAAATTAAAAATGTCACAGTCATGCAATTCAAAATACTGAAGTTTACTAAATGACAAACTATTGCGCAGTTTGACTCAGAGACCAACCTCTAATTCTTGCAATAATGGGCACTGCTGTCTTTCCCTCCAACATTTCTCACCCTAATAACCACAGCACATAAACTGGTTTTACATGAGCGTCACTTAAATTATGAACCCTTAAACTAACACAGTAACTAAATAAACTAACTGGATTCATCTGTGTGAACAGGAGAACTATTATGTACATAGGATATCTGAGTCCTTAGGACTACTTAGGCAGCTGAACATATTTGATTAGTTTTGTGTTGGATTTTAATTATTTTGGGTAAAATATTGAATCCATTGGACCTGTTTGTGGTTCATAGGTTTATTTTATAGTGTATTGTCTGTCCTTCTCCTCTAAATGCAGAAAAAAATCTAGTTAGTCTTTACTGTCTCCAGGGGAGATGTGACTGTTTACAGTGCTGTAAAAAGTTTAAACATGCTTCTTGACTATTTGGAAAATTTTGCAATGAAATCATTGTAAAATTTCTGAGCCTGATCTTTAGAATATTATTGCCGTAAACAGCTGTTAATATTTCTGATAGTACAAGTACAAAAATATTGATAACCTCAGTTGTTAAGTTGCTATTTAAATCCTCAAGAATTTGAATTTAGCTATTTTTGTTGTCCAATGAAAACCATGAATGTGACATTATGGTGACTTTTTTTTCCCCCTCCAGATAAAGTAAGGAATCAAAGACGTAGTCTAGCATTTTAGGAAATGTGAATTTCTCTATGGTTAATGTTAAGTTACAGTTTTCTTAGCATGAAAACTGGGACGTCTGCCTACATCAGATCCTCCACTTTACCAAAAGGTTACTAATTTCACCACAGAGATGGTCAGACACGTAGTTTTCTTAAATGGCAACATGTTGTTTTAGCACATCAGTGTTCATTGTACTAAATTCACAAGGCTGAACTGTTTTTTATTAGCTTCTGGGGAGATAACATCTCAAAATTTTATATTTTCAAAGGACAGAGATTGATGTTATAGGCACAAGCTCTGATGATTTAAAGTCAAGAGGTAATCAAACACAAAGCACTGTACAGTTCAAATCTCCACCTGTGTGAACATTGTAGCAATTGTTAGAATTCATATTTGCCCGATCAAATCATTGTATTTTTGGGAAATGATGTCTGTGGCTTTTAACATGAAACAGTGATTTTTGAAAAAATGAATTTTGTTCTTTTAGAATGTTCAATAATTAATTATAAGACTGCATTAGACTGTAAAAAATTTGAATTGTCCAAAATCTTTGCTAGAAAGTTGCTTTTTGCCAGAGCATTTGAGCAGAGTGTAGCGGTAGAAATTTCCGTTCCTCTCTTCTGCAGCTGTTCATCCCCTCAGCTGCCCTGTTGAAACCTGCTCCAGACTGCTAATCAGTATCGCTCAGCACTCAAATCAAATGTCCGTCCACTCTTCTCACATTGCCCATTGCTCTCTATGAAAAAGGTCTGCATTGTATTTTAATTTAGGCTCAACACTGGCCAGACTTATTCGTAACTAAAACATCTGCAGGCTTGGCTGCTTTTCAGGCTACTTTAAACATATAATTTCTCTAAAGAAGACATAACCCAACTCAACCAAAACTGAAGGTTACTATTTCTTTTAATAAATAAAATAGTCAAATCATAGGTTAATTGCAAAAATTTTTTTATGCCAGCAGAAGTACTTTTAATAGTTATTTCTCTGTGCAGAAAATATTACCATGTAACAACCAAGTTGGTTTTCGAAAGTACTTCGTAAACTACATTGACAGGCTCTTAGCAGTCACTATTTTGGACTGAACAAAGCAGCCGCAAAACACATTTCAGGTTTTTGATACTAAGAACTCCTAATGTGAGCGATACTGGAGCAAAACTGTGGCGGGATCTAGCAGGAGATAAGCTGATACTCCAACTTATTTAAGAAAAAAACACTCTGTTTTCATGCTCTGCTTGTTACTTTAACCCACAGATTTCACTGGGTACCAGGTACAGCTGTAATTTGTTCCCGCTACTGAAGCTAAATACACAGCTACTAATGACAATGTTCGAGTTTGCTAGCATCTCAGAAGTGGCTACCTGCTCTGCTCCTCAGATACACATAGTAGATCATGCCAGACAGTCAGATACAGAAACATCACAGAGAATCCTATTACTTTTCAAAATAAAGCACCGTGCGCAGACTTGTGATTGGACCATATCACGGAACTGACAAAAACTATCCAAACAGGAACCACTTAACTAAGCAGCCTACTTTTGCCACAGTAGAAACACAAAGGTCATACAAAATCAGAGCAAGTCTGCAGGCTGATCCTCCAATTCTTAAACACCCCCATTGAGGTGTGAAGCTGGAACAAAACTAAGTCAGTGACATGCGTCACAGAGCAGCACCCAGTGAAATCTTTGGGTTACTCTAGTATTGAACTTTGAAGTTCAAGTTTCCCTTTCTTGTTACACTCCTTTTTCTGCTCCTCTTCCCACAATGTCCATCTTTGATGTTTTGTCAACCATCTTGTCTCTGGCCCTTCACTACCATCACATCTTATCCATTCTAATGTTTTTCCTTCTCATCCTTGTTGCCTCTTCCTTTCCTTCTCCATTCTGCCCTCACTGATCATTTATCAAAGGATGATGAAGACAATCACTCGCCTGCACAAAGCCATGATGGTCCTGGAGTATTTCACCAGTCATTCCTGGGTGTGGAACACTGACAATATAGTCATGCTGATGGCCCAGATGAGCCCTGAGGATAAGAAGGTAAAAAGGACACAGATGACTGTAATCTTGTTATATGGGGTGAAAAAAGGTCTCCTTCACATTGTCCACACTTTGTCCCTGTATTTCCAGTGTCCGCCTCTGTCACACAACACAGACCCATAAGCACTGTGGACATGGCAGACAGACGCACCAGTCAGTCAGTTAATGTCTGATAGTTTGCTGGCTACAATAGACTGAGTCATTCATTCACTGGTGATGTCACGTTGTAGTGAACAGAGAGGTTGTTCAGTAGAACTGTTGAAGAAATCTGCATTTGTGCAGGACAAATTTGAGAGCTGAAAATGAAATACTGACACTTTTCTATGTCTTGTTCCGACTCTTTATCTACATTGATAATGATGGTAAGCTTTGAACATTTTTACTTAACTTGGATACATCTAACAGCATTTTTCACTGCATAAAGCCTCTGTGCTTCAACTCCGTCATGTCTGTGTTGTTGTCTGTTGGCACTGTGTTGGTGAGGCTGAGCTCTTCACACACAGACAGTAAACATCAGTGTGACTCCAGAACAGAACCCACACGGGGGAATGAATTAGACTGTAGGATATATTGTATCAACAACAATCCTGCTCATTATCTGGAATTTTTATAAAACAGTAGAGATCATTTTATTGACCAATTACTTGTTGAACAAGCAGAACACAGGTCACTTAGGCTTGCAGTAACTTACAGCCCCCTCTTAATCGGAACCCAGGTGTGTTTTATGCTGTGCTGAAAGTGAACTCTCATTATTTCCTACTGAAGAATTTGTCAATAAAGAGATATCATGATGTTGAATATCTCAAAAGCAGTCAAGTACTGATTACGATAGTCTAAAAAAATATGCAGAGGATCAGTGCTACTCCAGACAGGAAACATAAGAACTTAAAGCAAGCACTGCTGCAAAATTAGAGGACTTTTATGTTAGTGAATATATAATTTGATCTCAGAATACACTTGAAACAAAGCCATGTTTGCATGGTGAACACTAACATTGCCAGAGCTGGCAGATGTAACCCTTGAACCAACAGGTTGGTGTACCTGGTGGATAGCGGTAAATAACCCTCCACCTTCTTCAGTCAGGGAGAGACAACGCACATTATGTTATCCATGCCATTGCTGAAGCATTCCACTGTAAAATGCCTCATATAAAATCTGTAGCTGTCACATAAAATGTTTCTTCTGCACTGTAGGTGTTCAATTTTGATGTGCGTCAGCTACACTGGGCGGAGTACATGGAGAGTTACTGTATGGGCACCAAAAAATACGTCCTCAATGAAGAGCTGTCAGGCCTGCCTGCTGCACGCAAACACCTCAACAAGTAAGAATCTATGGAAGCAAATCTGCAATGATAATAAAACAGGAAGAAATGCTGTATGCTTTTAGTGCTTACAGGCTTTTTTCAGACCCAGTCGCACGTTTAAGCTATTATTATGATGTTGTATAGCGGGAAGTGGGAGTGACTTTACACGTGTTGCATTATTCATATTCAAACTAATGGGCAGTTTCACCACAACGCCTGATTTAATCCATGCATAGAGGAGGTAGCTTTTATCTAGATCACCATACAGTTTATCTCTGCATTAGCACTTAAATATCCTTTTGGATTTCCAAGCACTTTAGTTTATCCATCCATTATCTGTTGATATCATTTACATTTGTCAGAAATATAATACTCAGTATAGTATACAGCACTATATATAGTACAGTAATCCTCTGTGTTGTAAGAGAACTCACTTATGTGAGTCATTCAGCATCCCAAGAAAAATGCTGTAATCTAAAAGAAACAGGCCTGCATTAAAAACATTGGTGTAGAAAGACAACTGGACTAAGAATATGATCTGTGTTTGTGTGTTCAAAATTATTTTTTAGGTCTAACAATGGCCAAACCTGATATTGGATTTGAAGTTTATAATTTTCCTTATTTGTGTGTGTTTCAGGCTGAGGAACATCCGCTATTCCTTCAACACCATCCTAGTGGTGCTCATCTGGCGCATCTTCATCGCCCGATCCCAGATGGCCAGAAACATTTGGTACTTTGTGGTTAACCTTTGTTTCAAATTCCTCTCCTACTTCAGGGCTTCCTCTACTATGAGATAATGAGCCTGGGGCAGGTTGGCAGGTGGCGAGCCAGAGGGGTGGAGAGTGAGGAAACACTGGCTGTGGATGATGAGAGGTGCCTGAGCTCCAAGCCCATAAAATGGTACCATGCTGTCTGCCTCTGGCCCTGAGAAAGAGCTGACACTCAAGGATTCAATGGAACCGTTAAACCCATGAACACAGACAGAGCAACTGGATGAGCCTGGAGTCCACAGCCATCTAAATGTTGCATATCTTGGATCTATATAGCATTTAATTAAGCACTAAGGGCATGGATTTATTTCACAATTTAAAACACTCAAGCCAACAGCACTTGGAACTAGTTAAAGAAGAAGGACCACACGCCCTCATTCTATTCATTTCCAGTCAGTCCGGTCCCTGACTAGTGCCAGATTTACTCCTGCATTCTTTCAAGCTCCAGGGCACCCAAACCTGCTCCATCTCGTCTTTCAGCTCGCCAGGCTGCCTGCCTGCAGAACAAAGCTATGCATTGGATGATGCTCTGCTGCAAAAGTCCTCAGCTCATTTTGAGTCAGTCCAGGCATCCTCCTCTGTGTATGTGATCTTTCATTGATAAACAACTACTGCAAATTCTGTACACATAAGCATTTTTTTTGTTCTCTTTTTTTTTTCTCCCATGAGGTTTATGTGTCATTCTTGTCAATTTTCTGCTATTAAGACCTATTTAATTGTTCTGAGAAACCTCTTACAAAAATGAATAATAAGCAGGGTTTTTTAGGGTTTTCATCTGACACCTGCATTTGCTTGGCAAAGCATAAGTTACACTGAGCCTCTGGGGCATAGGAGCATGTTTGCACATTGGTTTGAGGCAGTTGAAGGACGATTCTGTACTCACTCAGTGGAGGCTTGTTCAGAGACATTATGTCCAAGGAGTCATTGTTTAAACTCTGTTTTTCCTTCATTACCCTAAGACCAAAGCCATTTCAACCAATGCTTATGACAGTCACACTGACAGCTTGTCTAAAGAAAGTTGACATTTCACAGGCTTGGGGGCTTCTTACATTGACTCATGACCCACCAAGAGTTGTCACTGGCTGTCTTTCACTCTTCCTGCTTGGCAAAGACATGCACTCAACAACAATGCAGTCTCCTGTGTGTCCCCATTGAACTACAGTGGCTAGTTCCCTAATAACAACCAAGCACAATGTAGATTGTGGTATGATGGCTTTATCCAGTGCCTACAAACTAATCATTCTTGCATCAGCAGATTTTTTCAACAGGTTCTACAGGTTCATCTTTTTCTTTTGTCATTTCTGAAAAAAAACAAAACAAAACATGTTTGACAGTCTTAAAACTATTTTTGCCAAAATACCTCTTAGCTAACGGACTCATAGCTTAGAAGAGGATGAGCCAGGAGG
Organism: Acanthurus leucopareius; assembly: GCA_029814765.1. Classification (NCBI taxonomy): domain Eukaryota; kingdom Metazoa; phylum Chordata; class Actinopteri; order Acanthuriformes; family Acanthuridae; genus Acanthurus; species Acanthurus leucopareius. The sequence continues at coordinate 5,800,459 of JAQMCX010000050.1, forward strand.
AGTTAGGAGGAGAAATACTGTCAATTTAGGCTTTTTTTTCTCCATTATGCTTGAGAATTTGACACTTCTAGTACTGATTGACATTGGATCATATATATATATATATGTGTGTGTGTTTATATATGTATGTATATATATATATACTGTAAGCAACTCTTATTCATTGGTCTTTCTTAGTAAACTACATTTTATAGATTGCTTTAAGTGTAGCTCAAATTCTTTGTGAATGGATTTGTCATTGACAGTCCTCTTCTTCTTTACGTTTGTTAACTTTATAGGTCATATGTCATGTTACATGTACATTTGCTACGTTAGATGCTTCTGTAATCACAAGTATGAAAGGTTTGTACTGTGCTTATGCTGTTTATAACCTGCTGTTTAACTCTTGAAACATTCTGTTGCCTTCAGCAATCTGTCCTGTTACATAGAAATTAGCCTTTTCAGAGAGGATGGATTTGCAACCTTAGCTTAACTGCATCCTTTGCAAATTTCTCTTTATCTTTACAGGAATTAATTCTCATTGCCATATGAAGTCTTTAACATACCTGAGGTTTACCTCTGCACTTTGTCATATTTGTCTTGTTATTTCTCAAGCACACAATGTTTGAAGAAGCAGGGTGTGGATGTGCTGATCTTCGGTTGTGCTTGCATGTGTCTTTTAAGAGTGTCTTAGGCCATATCAGCTTCAAACACCTTCATGCATGTCCCCATGAATGTCCTGGATTCATTAAGGAATGTGATATTTTTTTTCTTTTTTTTGTCTTTTTACATAGGATCATATGACTTGGTGGAAAGATACACCATTTTTGAAAGACATGTGCAAGTGTGAATCGTGCCTGAACTTTTTCAATATTCTAACAATGTGAAAAGAGAGCAATCAGATCTATGTTTTCTAACTATTTTGTGTACAGCTCTATTTAGGTAGACTTAAAATATAATGAAACAGATGAACTTTTATGCTGATGACATTGCGTGGCTATTTTACTTACAAAAGCTTACTGAAACCAACTCCAGCTGCTGTAAATACAACTTAAGGAAAAGTAATCATGTTAACAAAAGTACAGTATGTGCAGAACTGAATTCAACTGTTAGAAATTGCTTGTTCTGTGACTTAATTATATATGTATGTAGTACTTTCTTTATGAATGTAATAGAACACAGCCTGACTTGTTTGCACAACCTGAATCTTCCTCTAACTCCTGAAACAAGAAATTAACAATACTGTAAATGCCTGTAATTTTTAATATTAATCAAGCGTTTGTTCATTGGAGAGCAGTGTGTAAATCTTTGCTGTTGTAGCTCCATTTTCTTGTGGCGGTGTGTGTGAGTAGGTTACTTTTGTGATGGTGAGTGGTGAAAGGTCACATGCCTGTTTAGTGTTTAGGAGAGAGGAGCCATGGCGTGTCTAATTCAGGGTTTTCTTCAAACTTATCTTATGATTTGAGAACTAAGAGCGATGAAGTGGTTCTTTTTATGTTCTCACTTTTGTCTCACTGTTAGGAACTACTGAATCATACCAATGATTTGTACATACAACTGGGCATTGCACATGAGTAACAACAGCATTAAACTCAACAGGACAAATCCTATGTAAATTCTAATGTATCATTCAAAGCCCCTGATCTCCCTCTGTGAGTGTTTCTGTGTGACATTAAATATTGTTGCCTAAATCAGCAATAATTGAAAATGAAAGGACAGTTTGATCTTTTGGGAAATGTATTTATTTTCTGAGAGTAGGATGAGAAGATTTTTGCCCATTAAACATGAAGCTAAACCAGCAGATGGTTATCTCTTAGCATAAAGACCGGAAGTGGATGAGAAGACAGCTTTCCTAGCTCTGTCTAAAAGTAACAGTCTGCCTACTGTCACCTCTGAATCGCACTAATTAATAGATGGTTTCTTAGTGGGGGAGGATATATTCCTGGAGTTTGCGCTGGTTGCCTGGCAACCTTATTGTGACAGGAGGACACTCTGAAACACTGCAATGTGTTGTTTACACTCAGGTTTCTGTGCTGAACAAGCAAGGAGATGCGACATGGTAATTAGTGAGGTTTAGAGGTGCTGATTGGTGGATTTCAATACCTCATGGACAGAGCACAGGTAGCTATTTTCCCCTGTTTCCAGTCTTTGTGCTAAGCTGAACTAACAGGTTGTTGGCCTCAGTGGCATGAGTGGTATTAGTCCTCTATTCTTTATCATTACTTTCAGATCAGACACTCATCTAATCAGAAACTCATCTAATCTGCATCGTCAGGGCTATGTGGTTTGATCAGAGTTGATTGGCACAGGCTTGACGTGTCATCAGATTATGTTTGTAATTATGCAGGATTCAAATAGATGCATGATATTGAGTGAAAAAAGCAAACTATATATAGAATTAAAATAAAAACACAATTATGGAAATCTCATATGGAGTAACCCAAACTGTTGTGGTCATGTTTACATGCGGGTTTTAAGGGCCTTTAAGGAAAATAGTCGTTTGAAATGATGGCTCACAACTTTGGAACTATCATTTGGATTTTTTGTTATAACTGGTTTCTGTATGAAGGCACAATGATTAAGGTTTTGTTTGTGTTTTCCCATCAGGCATTGTTGAACTAATGTTCTTTTTTATGGTTCTTTAAGGAATCAGTGTTCCTGCTAACACCTATGTTGCTGCACTCTTATATTCATGAAGAAATGTTAAGTCTTTTTTTTCTCTCCTGCATGTTTCAAATTCATTGGCCTGTGTATCGATCACTGGCATCCAAGTTGGGGTTTAATGTTTTTTGCTTTTCAGGATTTCATGGCGCAAAAACTAGATTTGCCCCTTTATTTTACATGATCAACACAGCATAGGATCATATGCTCATACTGTACTTGATAATAGGTTTTCCTCTGAGGTTGTGATTGTGTTGACTTGTTAGTGTCGGTGTTTTTAAATGTGTTGTTCGTGTGGTTCTTGAGGTAGCTCTTGTATCATCACTCCTACTTTGAGCAGTGTGATGATTACAGGTCACCGTATTCACTTTGAAAAGGAGCTAAAGAAATTCTTGCCTCAGTCATTGTCCATGTGAAACTCCAAAAACAATAAATCAATGGGTGCCTTTGTTTGTAAACCAAAAAAAAGGAATAAACTGTGTTTAATCCTCTTCCTGATTGAGATGTTTGATTTCTGTAGTTTCAGCAGAAGAGTCCTCACCATCTGAGCGTAAACTGGGAATGACAGCATGATTAACATTTGTTATAAACGTCCATTAGTCTCAATCTGTCCAGATGACCTGTTTCCTGTGGTCCATAATAGATCTATCCTACACTTTACACATTGTATCTGGCAGCCAGACTAAAGTGGAAGCAATTGAACAGGTCCATTAAGATTTAATGCTGCCATTTAAGATTATACATGACTCTGTGAATAGAAAGATTTGCCTGTCTTCATCTGAGGTCAGTTTTCATTTTCTTGACATACACAAAGAGGTAGTGTTTTGTTTCGTTTTTTTGTTAAAGTGGGTGTGGGTGTGGGTGAAATTTGTTTAAAAACTCCTAATCCAATAAAACTTACAAAATATTTCTGTGTTTGTTGTGTAAAGACACACAGACAGGTTGAGTTGTCACTGGTTCACATAAAAGTTGAGTCTGACCTGCTGTCCTCGTTTGACTGCCGTTGCTAAGCAGACCAATGCTGGAGATTCTATCTGGATATTGTTTCATACTGGAGGCTTTATTACTCACTGCAAGTGATGACACTGAGGACAACAGCTATTAAACCTCACCTTATAAAATGCTAGTTCTTTAATTTATTATTGTTCAAGTCTGCTCTTTGAAATTATGGTGTACGGAAATTATGGACTTAAAAAGCTAAAACAGAAGACAAGGGTTGACCTTGTGTAAGGAAATAAATTCTCAGCTGTACTAGAACTTTTATAAAACATGATTTTCAAAACAAAAAAATTACAAATGACATGTTATAAAAATAAAATAGAAAAAAAAAAATACAGTCTACATCCAAAGCCAGGATAAACTTAATATTGCATTATACCTCTAAGAAATGTTCAAAGACAAGAAAGTATTCAGAATAATAAGTATCTAATGTTTTTCCACAAACAAATATGGTTGCTGGTTTAAAATTTTATTTTGATAACATCTACCCCACCCCCCCCCACACACACACACACACTAAAAAATAAGAATAAATTTATTAATTGTTATTGATCTGTAATCTTTTTATTGCTAGATTTACTTCATTCTTTGCTAAATAAGTATGTTCTCAGTGTGTGCATTGAAGGCTTCAGGTTTTCTCATCACACTCCTTTAAGTTGCATATGTGACCGTGATTGGCTTCCATTTGTGATGTCATAAAATCATGGAAACCCATACATGTGTTAAACTGTGTTTAAAATGAGCACACAGAAACTTTGCTCCTGTTGCACAAACCACTGAAATCAACCTTCCACTGTCAGGCTCTGCACATCCATCATTGCTTCTGCACTGCGAACAATTGGTTTTAAAAATGAAAAATGCTCCCGCTGCTTCCAATTTGACACTTTTAAAGAAGATTTGAAGAATTTATGTTGTGTCATGCCATCATAACTCCCTGTTGATCTGGAGGGAAGCCAAGGACAATTGCTCTGACGACTGACACTGATTTAAGTTTATGTGTGAGGGAGGAACGATCTGAATACACTTGTTAGTTTCTCTTGTGCAGCTTTTCACAACCAGACAATAAAAAGACAATACGGCAGTGAGTCATTACTGAATGGTCTCTCCTCATGTTTCCATTCAATATGTAGGTCATCTGTTGCTTCAAACAGTCCCACAGTGATACCTCAGTGTTTTGTGCTCCTCTCTGTAACACCTGACGACAGGCGCATGGCAACTGTGGCTCAGCAACCATGCCAAGCAGTGAGTCCCAACCAGCCGTGCACACCCAGTGGGGCCTGGGCCACTGGGCTGCATAAACAGGAACCGGGGGCTTATGGGGCTTACAGTGGAGCCCAGAGACAGAAAACACATACACACTCACACAAACCCTCTCTTAACTTCTTTATATTTGTTGATGAATATTAATTTCGGGGATTTTTAGCACTTAAAACTCTGGGTCATGTTTGTACACATTTGTTTGAGTGCTTCATTTAATTGGAACTGGTGGGTGATGCACTCTATAAGCACTTAATGAACGCTTTTAGGTTGACTGTCTGCTAAGTCTTTACTGCCACACTCAGGAAGTTATCAAACAAAACATATTGCTGGATAGAGCTGCAAAGTAAGAACAAGCAAAAATTTACAGAACATGCTTCAAGCCACATCTATCAATTTTTTTTTTTTTTACCATGTAGGATAAGAAGGGTTCTTTTTTTAGTGATGAACCCATTGATTATCATCAGACTCTGAAGTTACCCTTGTATCTACTGAGCTTTTTTGCATTTTTCAACTTTCAGCTTACTGGCTTATTTTAGTTTCGGTGTTTAATTTATCTTTTCCAGAGACTGGAGAGACTGTTTTCAGCAATAAAACTCTGATGAAGGTACTAAACAAAGCCCACCCACCACACAAAGCAGACAAAATTGTTATTAGTTGGTCAAGACCAACAAGTATCAGCCAGCTACTAAGCAACATATACGCCTTTGGAGCAAATAGAGACCAAATACTGAGCTAAGAGGAGAAACTTACATTTCGTAAGTGGCCAGATGCATTTCTCCAAATGAATCTCTAAATGAATGGGTTTTGCTGCTCTGCTGGATGTGATATTTATTCACTCAAAATTAGGTCAGTAGTACTGGAGCTGTGTAACACTATATCAATGCATTTTGCACTTCCTTCTTAACAGTCAACAGAGACTCTCAGTGTTCAGATTAACATATCATTTGATTTTCCATTCAGGAATAGTATCTGACTATTTTCCCATTAGGCTTGGGGGCCAAGGACGTTTTTTAGCAGTTTATCCTGCGGTCTGCCTCATGAAGATTGCCTGCAGCCCATGCACTCAAATAAGAGAGCAGATCAGTCAAATTTAACAAACTGCTGTGCCTGGTTGCATAAAAATCTCTTAGACTGACGTTGACCTTAAATTTTCATTAAATGACTTTGCCTTGATCTAAAACATTGCATAAAACCACATTCAGGATTTCCACGGGATTTTTTAAGTGTTTGCCTTCACTGTAACTGCTGAAGTAATACCTGAGGCTTTGCCAAAAGGCCTCTAGTAACCATTTTCCTAGGTAAATCTTAAGGGACCTATACTAGTCTGTTGAAGTAAAATCATTTGTGCAGACAGTGGCTGAAATTATGGTAATTGAAGAGGAGAAGGAAGTAACAAGATACATTATTTGGGACAGGGAAAACATACTGGACACTATGATCAATGCTCAAATTTAGCATAACTCTTTCACATTAATGTTTCTGTCGATTTCTCTCAATGCTTTGCTCTCTCCTCTCTCCTTTCTCCCTCCTCTCTCTACTTTCCAATTATTTGCAACCTATGTAGTCATCTGATACTATAGTTCATTCTTTGTTCAAAACATGCTGCTCTCCTGCTGGTATATTTGTCCATGATTTCCACTGGTCATATGCTGCAAACACAGACCCTTTTATGTGAACACGCTCATGTTTAGACTGAGATAACCTTGGTTGACCTATAGATATGATAACAACCATCATGTGGTGGCTTAGAATGATAGCCATTGTCAGGTTCAGTGAACATGAGAGCCTGGGTATGCTGGACTTGTACAGGCCTCTTTGCCACACTGAAGGACCCCTGCTTTGACTGATGACCTCCAAACAAAATACACTGTCAGATGTTTGTGAGGGTTGTTCTAACTCCTTTCATTAATACCCCTAGACTCTCTTGTTGAATTGTTGAGTGAGGTGGATGACTGCATAGTGTTGCAGTGGTTGGCAATGCTGCCCCCTAGTGAAAGACTTCAGATTTGTATGCATTGTTTGCATGTTCTCCCTTTGTATGCTTGGGTTGGGTTTTTTGGCAGCTCAGAATTTCCCGTATGTGTTAAAGTGATATTTAAATGATTTTTCTCTGTGTGTATCAGCCCTTTGATTCACTGGTGAACCATGTACTGTTCTTTGTTTCCCCCAGAAAATCATGCAGTCTTAAGAGCTGTTGCATCAGAGGAAAACTTTCTAAATTTTTGGAAAAAAAACTGTCTAAAACAAATTCCTCATTGTTTGGGTTTTTTAGGAAACCCAACACATAATTAAGATACTTCTTTCTATGTGGAAGTAACCATGTATGTTTTTTTTTCTCAGTGTGCTCATTACTACTGCTGGGCTTCATCTAAAAACAACAACGCATTTGTACTTTGTAAATGGAAAGACGTTAATGTTTACAGAGCGACGCTAAGATTCAAACACAAGTGGTGATTCAAGATGAGGTTTAAGTGTGAACTGAAACACTAAAAAAAGTGGTCTTTCACACATTTACTACTTCCCTTAAATTCACCAGGGTAAGCTATGGGCATGAAACCAAATACCAGTTCCCCAGTACTAAGTCTGCATAACATGTGATTTAGTCATTGTGAGCAGGCCATTGTCTAAGGAAGTTAAACCAAGTCTAGCTTCCTATAATTAAGTGGGCTTGTCGATGGTCCCCTGCTGCTGCTGCTGGGCACAGACCCAGAGCACTGCAGCTTTCTTTCTCCGGTGTTATCAGAAGTGCTCAGACTGCAGCTGCATTACACCGTTTTCTGCTTGTTTATAATGCTCTCTGCTCTTTCAGTGATATTGCAGATACATCCATCCATACCAGTGATATAAACACAAAACATACGTCATTATGAAGGCCTTACCCACATTCATCTTTGTGCACTGTCAACAAATAATTTCACGCTTTCTGCACTTTCTACCACAGCAGCAACCCTTACCTTAATGCAACAAGGTGTTTCCACCATGTCTGACATGAACAATCCCCAGTTATGTGCTACATGTGTGAAAGTGCAAAACCAAAAGGCTGGTTGGGTGGAGCTGCTTTGTACTGTTTTCTTTAAGAGGGTGAGTTGTGTAGTTGTCAAGAATGCAGACAAACCCCTTCTCATGTTTTGTACTGCAGTGTTGCATCTGCAGCCTGAGCTTAATGTTCAAAAAGAAAAGGCTGAGTTGAATAATTGTTCATATCTCTTGTCAACAAGGAGCATTACGAAACACTTAAAACAGAAGAGACAAAGACACTAGAAAGACAGGCCTATTTGTCTGTAGTTTCTGAAAATTAGAGTGGATTAAGAGAGGAAAAAAAAGTATCCACAAGAACATTTCTCTCTGATGATGTTAATCTGTTGATTAATCAAATAAACAGTGAACAGCAGGTTATTACTCTGTATAATTAACATGAACAGTACAGGAATTGTATACGTTCTGCATTGTTATTGATTGTTGCATGCATATTTTTTCCTCCTACTTTTATGTGCTTAATAGTTAAATGTTTGTTTGCCTTTTTTGAACTTGGTTGTAATTCATTTCAATTGCATGTATATATCTGTGTACGCCACTGAGAGCTATGAAAAAACAGGTCAGATGTCTTGTATTTTGCCAAAATAAACCTTATCCAAAAGATCATTTTGCCTTTGACTTATTTATATAAATTTGACATGTTTTTGAACAGAGAATGGGCTCCCCCTGTCTGCAATTACATTCCTATTTTAACTGGACGTCATTTTTTTACCAGTAGATGGCACTCTGAACATTTAAAACAACAGGGGCCTGGTGACGTACTGTATAAAGAAGTGTCGTCCTTATCCCATGCTGATGCAGACCGTTCCCTCTGCCTGCGGGCTTGGCTTGAAGAAACCAATATAATTTCCAACCCAAACACAGCATACTTTCAGGAACAGTCAAGGCAGTTCCTCGAAACCAATCACGTTTGTTTTAAATCAGTGCCATTAAGTACAGTGTAGGCCTACGTCGCAGAAACGTGACCTCAAAGGGGACACTGCCAGACCCGAAGCTTTTTTTGATGTGACTTTCGATTTACTCTCGGAACTTGGCTAAAAAATAAACAATGTATAATTTAAGGACGCACGCCTTTTGTCTCTGTTCGATGCTGACAATACAGACTGAGATGATTTTCTGCAGTAGACAGGCTACACGGCTGGTGAATGAGCCATGACATGTTACCTCACACATATGTGTCATGTCCCCGTTCCTACTGTTTATATCATGTCGTGACATCAGAAACCGTCTGTTAACTCGTGATCGAGTGTCCGGAGGCACCGTTGGCTGTGTTTTGATCCTGTTGGGTTGTGTCCGAGCCAACCAATGAGCGAAGAGAAGGGGCGCGGACGTATCATGTGACCCCGCCCTCCTTCTAAATCGGCGCGTTGCTCATAGTTTATTCATTCCTTGCCAGTCAACGGCGTACTTGCCACTTGTCTCCGCTATCTGACGCCTCAACAAGACTGAAACGACACTTAGAATTTATATTATAAGAAAAAGGGAACAACTTAGAACACTGAGTCCTTCATAAATTTGCTTAGAAAAGAAAATTGTTACCGAATAATCGAAAAAAAAATCCTCCTACGTCATAGACCAAAGGATAAGCTACTCATCAGTTGTTTAGTCGCTCAGGAGAGCTTTAGCTCAGAATATTTACGTTTCAATTTCTCATTTGAAAACAACAAAATGAAAACCAAGTTTATCAACGGGGTTTCGTCCTCCCCCTCCATGTCGCTCGGTCTGCTGGTGACCGAAAACGCCCTGCAGGTCCAGCCCGACACCGTGGAGGACTGCAAGGAGCTGGTCCGGCCCGACCTGCCCGAGCCGGACACCCGGCGCAAGGCTTATCTGTGGTGCAGAGAGTTCCTCCATGGAGCCTGGAAAAGCCTGTCCGAGGACGATTTCAATATCACCGTCATTAGGTACAGTGTGTCCTCTTGCATGTTTGATGGAAATAGGCCCAGTTGATTGAAGCTAGTGTGATAATGCAGCTGTGATAACGCACAGCCTCAACATGTTAATCGCTAAAAGCTTAAACAATAGATTATTCCTACAGTTTTGTAATCTGGTGAGGCTGCAGTGCAATATCACCATCAGACAAAATCCCAGAGCTGCACTGCTTGTCTCACTGGTATTGTATGGATCAGGAATGATGCAGCCTAAATTTCATGTCATATTCTTAAATCATTTTCTAGAGCTTTCGGAGTCAGATTATAATTCTCAAAACTGACAAGTGATGACAAAGGGCGTTAAAATCTGTGTGTTGTGTTTCCAGTGTTGGGGGGTCTAGTACAAAGACCGTGACGTAGCGTTTTGGAGACACTGATACAGAGCAAAGTTATTTCTGGTCTGTTACTTTCCCTTTAAATATGGTGTTTTGGAATACTGAGTGACCACTAGGAGGCAAATTTGTTTTTACTCGCTCTTTGTCTCACCACATAAGTTTGTCTCAAAATATCCACTGCTAATGTTTTCTAAAACACTACTGTTTTAATTCTCATAATTCTCGGTAGGTGTGGTAACTGTTTTAGTCATATGTTGTTATGCTGTCCATTGTATGAGTCAAACAGCACAACAACATATGACTAATACAGCTACCAAACCTGTAACAACATGTTTGTAAGTGTTTATGGACTAAGTAAGCTAAGGAAGGTGAAACTGTAGTTCTGCTTTCGACTGAGTAAATTCTGCTATTAGGTTTTTTTTAATTATTATTATTATTCTCATCTTAACAAGTAAAATACAGAGAGATACAAAACCTTTTTGAAGCCACCTTTGGTAAAGAATAACGCTAGGGAGCGGAAACCTACAGCAAATTGTCAATGAGAGAGTCAAAATGGTTCCAACATGACAGTATCTTCATGTAATAATTAATCTCCCTCAACGGCTGTCTCACTGTCTGTCCTCTAGGGGTGGTCTGAGCAACAAGCTCTTCCTGTGCAGCCTCCCTGACAGCCTGGACACTGTTGGGGACGAGCCGAGGAGCATCCTGCTGCGCCTCTATGGGGCCATCCTGCAGGTGGGGGCCACATCTCTCATCACTGATCTTTGACAAACATCTACATGCTGGTGTGTTACTGTATTTCATAGAGATAAAAGTAAGCCAAGCTCTCCAAGAGGATGTGATGTTTTGTATCCCAGAAACTGCTCTCCCTGAGTTGTGTGTAGTTATTAGTCTGTAGTTATTAGAGTTAAGCTGCTTTTTAATGAAGTGCTACTTTGCAGCTGTACACAAATTAAAGCAGAAGTCTACAGAATAACACATTGATTTTCTTTTAAATTTTGTAGTGATGTTTGACGTGTTCACCTTTGTCACGGAGATGACTTATGTAACTGAGGTCAAAGGTTACTTTACAGCTTGAATAGATAATCACAGAAACCAGACCATGAAGACAAATGAGAATAGATACAACTGTGTGATGTGACAGTGCCACCACCAGAGGTTGTTGTGTGTGTGTGTCTGCAGGTCATATGCTTATGTTATTGTATGCATGCATGTGTAGTTATGCCTTCACGCGTGTATGTGTGTGTTTATGTATGTGTGTGTGCGTGTTAGCCATTGTACATGGTGATGTACCCCCATGGCTGTACATGCATGTGTTCTTTGCCGTAGGCTTCCCAAAGGAGCGTGCCTTGGGCACTCTTGTTCCCAGGTGAACCCACCAAAAAACACGGTACAGTATGAGATCTCTGAAATCTCAGCCTAATACAAAGACGTAACACAGACTCATGTAGCACAACCCTGGCTGACACAGCTGGGAAGATACAGTATGGAGGGAAATGAAAGTGCTGAAACACCTCTCTTGTCTTTCTCTTTTCTTCTCTAAATTCCTGCCATGTAAATTTTTTAATTATTAAGAAGTCAGTTGATTTTTTTTAACTCTTGGACAAAGAGAGGAGCCGGAGAATAAATCTGCACATTTGCAGCTCTCTTTGCTGAAAAAGCTAAACACCAAGAAGAAAAATCATTAGCCACTGTACAGTCTGGCTCCTTGTTGCTTCACAGTTTGAACAAACGCAGACTCTGTAAATAGAGATAGAGCCTTTTTTATCTTCCTCTGATGTGGCTGGTATGTCCAGAGTTCATGATCCCAGCTGCCCTACAGCAGAAACATTTTGCAACTTTGCCTAAATGTAAAGACACCTCATCAAAGATTACTGGTCACTATCGCACACAGAAGCAGATTGATTTCACTTGCGAGTATTGAGTGACAAGAATTCAAGGACTTCAAAACATTTGCACAAGCGCTCTGAAGAAAGCATATTCTAATCTTTTCCTGGCAATTCATCATTTGAGGCGTTGTTTTTTTTTTGCACATGCTGTTTGTTCCAGCCTGCTGTGATAAATAAGAGTCTGAGGCAAAACATTAGGCACAGCAGTCTAAGTTGCTCTCTTGCTTCCTCTCAGCGTAAAAATGTCTAATTTACAGCCGTTATGTGATACATTTTCGTCTGCACATTAACAACACAGGTGATGAGACCTGCATTAAGTATTAACTAAAGGCCGTGTATTTACTAAAGGCTTTATAAGCTGTTAGCTTTTATTGCTAGGGATGTCTGAGAGAACCAAAGCACTGTGTCCTTCACCAAGGTAACTACCGCCATCTCCATCAGCACAGAATCGCCTCTCAGGAATTAGCGATGTATAATCAAAAAGCTAATATGATTAAGGAAGTCAGATGTCATTGTCAGAGTACACAGGTACTAATGATTAAACAAAGCTGAACTGCACCGAAGACTGCGTTTCTCAGCAATGAAGATATGTAAATAGCATGTTGGACAATGAGTAGATTCATCAAATAAATATGCATATTTTTAGCCACAGCTTTGATATATAATATGCAATAAAATCTAACATCGAACAGCAGCTAAGGAAAAATATAGGAATATAGTGTCATCTCTGGTCCTGAGAGACTACACCTGCTGTCCCCACACTATCTCTATCTCCTCTCTCTCTCTCTGTTGGGTTAAGCAGATAGTCAGAGGAGTGTAGCGATTAGTCTGACCAACCCTCTGCACTATCATGTCCAAAAGATTTGGTGTGTGTTTGAACTCATACTGTACTGTCTGTGCTGCAGGCACGGATAGGTTTTGATGTTGACGCTAATGGACGGCTTCACATGTATTCATGGATAGTTCTTTCCTTCTTCTTTTGTTGATAGATGTCCTGTAATAAAGGGGACTCCCGACAGTCAAACAAAGAAAATCACTTCCAAGTAAGTAACTGATGATGGTGCCACCATACAGCATGTTTCTCTGCCCAGAGTGTCGCCCGGTGTCCATCCAGTCACGAGCACTCATCATCTCTTCCCCAGATGTCTGAAAGTGTTGTTTTTGTTTCCCTATATTCTCCTCTTGTTAATGTTGGCCTCTCTGTCAGGACGGGGCTTTCATTCCGATCTGCTCGTGTCCTGTGAACTCTTGAGGCTACAGTTGTTTTGGGAAATCACTGAGAAAGCTGAACTTAAGTTCAGAGTTGTTTTTACACCTGTCTCCCTTTACTAACCCCTGACACAGTATGACTGTAAAAAGACTGGAAATGCTACAGTGGCTGATCTCATCCAGTGTAGGCAGTTTGTGTCTAAATTTTATAAAATTTAAAGAGAAGAATCTGAAGAACCATTAACACTGCATGTTCAGAGAGTCACTGCCGGCAGCCTGAAGCACTGTTAAGCCTCATTCCCACTGACCCAAAAATCCCTTTACACCACGTCACATCATGTGATCATTACCTCTGAACCTCACATTACCAGGCTGAATCACAACTCCTCGTCATGTGATCGAGGTGAGGTCATCAGTCAAGATAGCTGCTGTCACCAATCTGTAATCTTCCCTCTCAAGCAGACTTCCCCCATCCAGCCTGCAGTTTGCAGTTAGGCTGCCAACTGTGTGTCAGTGTCTTAGGATGACCTCCCCTTAATCCAACTACTCTAACAATGCTGTCTGGTCGAGGTAAATCCTATTTGGATTAGATAGGAGGACGCTGGTTTTAATCCCTGTGAGGATATTTCACACACATCAGTGCAGCATAGCAGCACACATCTGATACACTGTAGTTATAAATAAGGAATGCAGTAGACAGTGTGTAAGTTACAGTAACCACTTCATGTATTTATCACCAGGCTTACGTAAGTATAAAAATATTTAGATAAAGTACAGATTTAAATATGATACATGATTAAAATATGACCTCAGCTGCAGAGAATAATGCCTTTATTGAAACAAGCTTATATAACAGACCCGGTGTAAAGATCCCCTCCACTCCAAAATGTGTTTTTTCATGTTAACGCCCTCTATAAAAACAGAACTTCACTATTGATAGTGGAGACTCTCTAACTAGAGAGGAGTTTTCACATTCCTCTAAAGAAGGAACATGGCTGTGCATTTCCCTGAAATTTGAGATTCAAACCTGTCCAGGAGAGTCAGATTCTGTACGTCATATATCGATTGACTCTAACCATGCTATGCATCTTGGTTACTTATTAGTGACTATTAGCCTATGTGGTTTTACAGTAAGAGTATATTTACATAAACTCATATATGCCTCTGTTATCTAACAGTATGTATTTTTTCAAGTCCTTATCACTGTCCTTTGACGTGAATTTGCTACACTGGTTCTGTTTGGTTCAGATGGAATTTACTGGTCTGCACTGAATAATCTAATCCTTTCTGCCTATTGACACACATCACAGAGCAGATAAGTATTGAGGTTAAAGTAGCAGCTGACAGCAGGACACAGTGCACCTGCTGCATCACTCCAAGGCCAGGCGCTTATATCTCAGAGCTGTAACATGGGACCAGTGTAACAACTTTAATTTAAATGGAATTAAATATCCAAAGAGAAAATGATACCAAAGCCTACATCAGCTTTCAGAGTGAATGTGATATGGTATCATAATGACGTAAAAAATGGAACTTCCTATTTATTTAGAAAGGATATTCAGATCTAATAAAGGATGTTTTGGTTTCTTGTTCAAAAACAGGAAATGGGGGAAAGGGGACGCATGTTAGTACTGTTAAAATTCTGTGACTCACTAACTGCCTTGACATCTTTGGCTTGTTCATATTTACCTTTGGAAAGAACGGAAGACTGGACTGGGACATTGTGTTAAATCAAACAGACAGCTAAAAAAATCAAAACCTGGAATTAAAAATAGGTCAGATGAAGCTAAGCAGAGGTTGATGGAGGACTGCAGGGCTGTCGAACAGTCAATTACGGAACACTAGGCTCACTATGTGGGACACTGTCGCAGCCTTTACACAGCCTGACGAGCAATGACTCACCCACTGCATACAAACATGAGGTTTCTGACACAGGAATATGACATTTAAAGCCTCACTACTGTTTCTTCTACTACTACTTGCTTCTTGCTACGGATCACAGGCTTCTTCATAAGCATTTTTCTGCGCAAGTTGAAATAGTTCTGGTTGTTAAATATGCCAGTACAGCA
The DNA here is from genome assembly GCA_029814765.1 of Acanthurus leucopareius. NCBI lineage: Eukaryota > Metazoa > Chordata > Actinopteri > Acanthuriformes > Acanthuridae > Acanthurus > Acanthurus leucopareius. The sequence continues at coordinate 5,815,827 of JAQMCX010000050.1, forward strand.
TGTCTGTTCTGATGTTATTAGTTTGAAAAGATGTTAGAGGAAGAAGATGTCATGTGCCTCTACATCAGTCCGAATTTAGCAATGTCTTAATCAGAAGTCCACAGAAATAAACTGGTTTTGAAGTTACTGCCAACTGGTCATGAAATCAAACCACACCAACCCTCTAATGAATATCAATAATATGCATGTCTGCAGTGTAGCTGTCACACCGACACTACCAAATTTATAGTGTGTGTGCAAATACAGTAATGTCTAAGCCCTGTTTGTCTTTATTGCCAAAGCTAAACTTAAATAGGTGCACCGCACAAAAGCTGAGTCAACACTTTTACCTCTGGCATAGTTCCAAATTAAAATGATTTTACAGCCCTGTTCTCAAATACCCAAAGTGAAGCAGCTTTGTAAAAGGTTATCACTTTAATAGAGATCACACACAAACTAAATCCCTGCCTTCATACTGTGATCTGAACTCTGTCCACTTGGCACATAGCAGAAGTAAGTCAGAGCAGAGCGTTTAAAGTCTTCCATATGCAAAAGGTTAGTCCATATATGGGCTGCATGCTGCACATCTGGGTCAGCACAGCTATACTAACCAAGATATATACCCGCAGAGTCACTGGAATGTTGTCAGAGGAGTGTTACATCCCATAAGCAGACAGGAGTTTGAGTCTTTGCTCTGCTTTGTGTGCAGGCTGCCAGCTGCCTCGTCGTCTGGCAGTATGTGTGTCAAGATGATTATGGTAATGTGGATAATTCAAGTCGGGATTTAAAAGTGCATGTGATCAGCACTCTGCAGATAACGTGTTACGTAACAGCATGGAGTATACTCTGAACATTCTGCATGCTGTGAATGTAGCAGGATGCACACTGTTCAAGAGATTTTTCATTTTTTCAAGCTGTTCAAGAGTTTTTGCAGTGCAGTTATTTGCTTTAAACACAAATCATGTGAAAAATATAGAGTAAATGTAACTAGATCCTGTTAAAATGTACTGAATAATCTTTACTGAATCTCCGATTTTTTTTTCCATTCAAAGCTTCTAATGGAGTATTTGAATGAGGCTTCAAATGTCTGCCATCTTTTTTTAAGGCGTCACAACCCTAAAAAAAACCCGTGAGTTTCACCACCTGTGTTTATTCACTCCAAAGAGCCAGAACACCATGCATTAGCCATACGTTAGCAGAAGCCAACACAATGGGTGTGTGTTTGGTTTTAGTTCAACCTCTGATTGAACTTTGCATTCACCAGACACTAGCAGATAGCCTACGTAATTAAATGTTGATTAAAGATTTAATTGTCAATCTTATTGATTTAGGTACAGGGTTTCAAACCGTCCAAGACAACCTCACTATCTGCTTACTTTCTTTCACCTATTTTGACGAGTCTTACTGCGTTTGGCCGATGATATGTGGAATGAAACCAAAAATACCCAAAGAGGTGCATCTGTGTTTTTAGCCGTTAGTCATTTTAGAAAAAAAATGCTCGGTTAAATGTGGGGGTTACAACTTTTACTCTTCTCAAATAACAAAAAATTAAATATATTTGGGTTTTAGACTGTTGGTCCACAGAAATACAAGACAAAACACTTTGATGATACCACCTTTGGTTTAAGAACATGATGTGATTTGTGTTTTCTCGTTTCTTTGATAAATCAACAATGGAAAAGTAATTAGTGGATTTATAATGGAGGAAGTGTAAGCTGAAATACTTTACTTGCTTATTTCATTAAGATTGAACATCGGAAAAATATGTAAATTTGTGAGTTGTCCCCTTTAAATTCTACTATATCACTCAGTTGACCCTGGAATGACAGACTACTCACCATTATATACTCTACATAAAAACTAAACTCATTAATTAGTCTGTATTGTAATATATACTCTTTATGTTTAACTTCATCTCAGAAAATATACCAGTGTCTCCATCTTTTAGGTTGTACAGTACAGGTTTGTGCTTGCATGTTCCAAAAAGTGTAACATTTGTGAGTCCTCAAAACAGGCAATGTTGTTTCCTTAGAGCTGACTTCCTGCTGGACGGTCAGTTTGAAGCACATTCCTCGGCAAGCAGCCAGAGACCCCTGTGTTCAGATCCAAATTTCTGTTCCTTTGCAGCAATTTATCAGAGGGTTTTTCACTTTAGAGGGTAAAGATCACAATACGTTATACTGGTTTCTAATGCAGTTATTTAGGATCCAGATGAAATGCAGTAGATTGCTTCATTAGTTAGTAAAGTAAAGACATGTCATTTGGCTTTGGTCAGGCTTACAAGTGCACCTCTGCACATGCTTTAAAAAAGTACATTGGCATATTTTTTACAAAAAATACCTTAATCAACTGCCACTCTCTCAACTTTTTCCATAGATTTCATCCGCCTGTCTCACAGTAGATTGAGCTTACTCTGTTGAGTACTTCTATTTCAGAGGTCAAGAATAAACTTTAAGGCTCAACTGTACCGTATATCATATAATATGTCATGTTTCCAGTGTGTATGGTATGGTGGGACTCACTCACTTTTCTTAACTTTGTTTTCCAATGGTTATTTCATTGAAAAAATCAGCCTATTTGCAAATGCAAATGAACGTCCCTGTACTCCCTCATGGCAGACTCCATCAGCCCTGCTGGACTTGATTGGCCAGTCAGACAACAGGTAGTGTTTTCTCATAAAGTTGACTCAGTGTCAACTATTTGCTGCAGGATCCCTATCCCTAGCCTAAACAATCTATTACCATCAAATGAATGGAGAACTTGTAAGTTTACCGCAACACCTGACGTCTGAATTAGGTCTCATGAGTCAATGCAAATACTCTTCCACTCCAGTTTGCCGCCTGTACTCACTGAGAGATTGTAATCTACACTGTATATTCACAGCTAAACGTACATTTTGTAAAACTAAAAATAGTATCTAATTTTAATTGATCAAACACATATTGATTTAATTTCATTTAACATATCTTAATCTAAAAGTTTTGAGTCCCTTCTGTCTAGACTGCAGCTCTGCCTCCAAGAGATGCTGTTAAAATAAAGCATCACCAAGGGGGGTTGCGGTTTCCAGAGTAATACATCAACTGCTGAATGACCTGTTCACTTTGTCCTAAGTCTTGTTGTAATTAGTTAGACATCTCTCTCCTTTGCTAATGGACTCCAGCCTATTTGGTGACAAGCCTGGTTTTTCTGTCTTCTCCACACAAAAGAGTAGAGCAGAATGTAGTCAGTAAGAAGCCAGCATACAGCTTAAGTCTTTCAGGCTCCAGCGCTCATGTTTGTGTTGGTATGAGAGAAGGTCCCCCTGTGAACCTTGAGCCCCCGCTGTGCTCCAGGCTGTGTTGGTGTGTGAGCTTTGTGTGTCTGCAAGATAAAGGGAGAAAGACAAGGCTGTCTTGTCTGCTTCAGCAGCTTCAACAGTGACTGGTGCTCTGCATGGGCCAACTCTTCCTGGAAGTTTGAATCTACCTCTTGTGTTCTCCTCACTGCTCTGACAAACCCCAACTAACTCTAACCACTGCATTTTTCCTTAGTCAAACTCCTCCATCCTTCTCCTGCACCTTCTGATTCCCACTGTTGACCTGTACCATACGTTTTATAACTTTCATACTTCAATCCACTGATGGTAGAACATTTTCTTATAGGATCTTGGGCAGTTTTCATGGTTAAAAACCTTCACTATTTATGTGACTGTCCTTGGATGGTTTGAATCTGAATGCAGAACAGTCACTTTATATAGAGCATGAACAATGTGATACTGTAAATGTCTGAATTAACACATATACATTTATATGTAGTATATGTATCCACCATTTACACAAAGATGCTATGAATTTCAATGAAGTAGATTTCTGAAACTGTTAAAAATTTGATGAGGGTTTCAATAAACTGGGTTTTTGTTTTTTGAGATATAATAACTAAGCTTTTGTGTTGTAGAGCAACAAAGTACAACACATGCAAAACAGGAGTTATTGTTATATTATTGGTGATAATGTTCATACATGATTTTTATCTTATCAAACCTTTGATGCTGTTTATGGCATTGTGGTAACCTCTCATGGTGTTGCTCTCTCTCTAACATTCATGCTTTCAAACACTGTGACCTGGAAAAACTCCCTTTCTCAAGTTTCACTCAGTTCTTTTTCTGTTTTTTTTACAGCTCTGATGAGTCTTGGTGATGTTGTGGTGTAGTGGACTGCTCTCATACTTTAAATGTTAAGCTGTTAAGTCTCTGACTGCTCTGTGTTTTCAGGGGGCGGAGGCCATGGTGTTGGAGAGTGTGATGTTTGCCATTCTGGCGGAGAGGGAGCTGGGGCCTAAACTCTATGGTATTTTCCCTCAGGGCCGTCTGGAGCAGTACGTCCCTGTAAGTCACCGTGCTGTTGTCCCTGTAAACATGTTTGTATATATTTACTTTGTATGTATTGTATGATCATATCAAACAGGTGTGGTCAAATAATACAAATAAATTTAAAAAAGTAAATTATTGGAAGATGTTTAAAAAAATACTGTTTAGTGTTGAAACCCATTCCCTTCAGTGCTAATATTAAGAACAATTACTGATAATGGGTCCTTTTAATGAGTCTCTTTATGATCCAAATATGAGATGATGGGCCTCAAATAGTAACCACGTTTGATTATCTTCACTATTCAAAAGAGGAAATATTTGCAGGTTTGTGGTTTATATATATAGTGGCAAAAGTTCAAGGTAAGCATTAACAGCTGGGAAATGAATGATGCAACGTGGTGTCAGTGTCTAGTGTACTGTTCAATGATGCATCACAGATTGATGTTCAACAAGAATTAATAAACCATAAAACATCTCCTCCTCTGTAGCTGAACATTTCCGTGACACAGCTCATTTTACACATTATGTTGGCCTTAGTTGACTTATGTAAAAGTTATGAAATGAATTTTTTATCATATTACAACACAAGGTTTTGCAAAAAAAAATACTTTGTAGTCTTTTCATTCTTTTGCTCGAACAGAAAAATGGATTAAAAAATAATAAGGTCTTTACTAAAAATGGATCTGCCCATTGGAAGAGGGAGAAATGGGACACATTTTTCTGTATTAAGCCATTTTATGATTTGGGCTAAGTGACGTTTCAGACCATATTACACAGTGCAATGATCATCTAAGGTTATTCCACTCTGTTAGTGCAAATTAAGTCTGTGTACTCCCTGTTTGCAGGGTGGTTCAGCTCTGTTCAGTCTGATCAGCCAATCAGCTGATTGTAGCCGGGTGCAGAATGTCGTTTGGTTGCAATCCTTCAAAAGTTGACTCTTCACCACACAGCCCATGCACTGAATTATCCCTACTGTAATAATTTAGTGCAACTTTTGAAAACACTCCAAAAATCATGGTGACGTTATGAATTAATAATAAAATAACCTTTAATGTGCTGTTGACAGAGTCGTAAGCTGGACACTTGTGAGTTGAGCGACCCCAGCATCTCAGCAGAGGTCGCAGAGAAGATGGCCAAGTTTCATGGCATGAGGATGCCCTTCAACAAGGAGCCCAAGTGGCTGTTTGGAACCATGGAAAAGTAGGTCATTTAGGTGTTGTCTTGTCTCATCCTGCCCAATCCCATCCTGACCTCTCCTCTCCTGCCCCAGCCTGTCCTGTCTTATCTTTAAGGATTTCCTGAAGCCCATTCTCTGTGTTATCTGGCCACTGCCTATTCACCAAGTAGGTCTACATAAAAAGTGGTTTGAAGGAGGGACAGTGAGGAACGACTGAACAGATTTGAAACAGGACTTGAATAAGACATACTTAAAGTTTCTGAATCCTAAGCTAGCACATCTGATAGCAGCGATAACTTATCGGATTAAGGATAAAGGGACACGAGGCTTATCAATATGCTCTTGTGCTTGAATTGCATTCGAGTGTATTTGTTGGGTGTTAAATGTTTACAAGGTTTATGTTGCACAATATTTGTCAGCGTAGGGTGATAAAGTCCATTGTCCTGCTCTAGTGATCTTTTATTTTTGTATTGCACTTCCCGGATTTTGTTTTTAAAGTATTACTCATTTTATGATATTGATTTTGTAAATCCAATGTCAGAAAAGAATCATGGTTCAGATATCAGAGATATAAAATAGGTCATTGGTTTACTAGGATATTTGACTTTGGTTTAAAGGCAGAACTGAAAGAGCATGATATGATTTGGGATGGATTCCCTATAATCTGGACCGTGTCTAAAAAACTGAAACTGTGGCTGAACCTTTGAAGCCACAGCATAATCAGACCAGGATTTGAAGATTAAGTTGAACCTTAAATTTTAACTATATTATGATATACTTACACCTCCATTTTTAAAAGAAAGAAAGAAAAATTATTCATCTTTTTACAACCAAAACTCTTAAAACAACAGTTTCAGCACTTTTTAATGAATACTCCTTGTATAATTATAGTACCATCCAATAACAAAGATCAGTTTTCATCCAAGATGTCTTAAATCCAAATAGTGAAAGGTTAACTTATATGGGCGGGACCAGCCTGGAGGTTAGGTGAATAGGAGAGCTCTCAATTGCTTCTGAAAGGCTGTTTACAAATGAGCTGTGATCCAATTGGACTAAACCCACAGCAAGCTGGTCTGAGCTGGAGATAATGCTTGATTGCAGCAGCAACGTGACTGCTTTCATGCAGTGATGGCAAGAGTTTTTCCTTTTCTTTGTACCTGAAAATCCATGCAAAAAGAGCTGACCAGTAGTTTTGATTGCCAATTAGTCAACTAATTGACTTTTATGTGCAAACCCCCAATTAGTAGAGCAGAGTGATGGAATTATCAAATTAACTCAGTAATGATAATTAATTCTGTTTTTATTTAGATTAACTGGACTTTTTCAGCCCCTTCTTAAAATTACTCATATTTTGAGAGTTCAGTTAACACATTTGTACAGAACATTATTGCTACATTTAAATGATAACCTGGCCATTGTGTATTGCTGGAACACTATTTTGTTTGTCCCATCTGGTACTTGTACGTGTCACACTATTTGTCATAAACCTTGTGAGTTCTGGGAAATCAGAGAATCCCTTTCACATAACCTTGTGATTGTTGAATCATGTACAGAGAGCCACTGAGGCGCCTCAGTGCTGCCCTTTGTCACTAAGCTGACATCAGTAATAACTTTTCATCATGGTGGAGGTAGCATGAATTTCTTTTTATACAGATTTAACCTTTAATAACGTGTTCACACCTTTGTGTTGATCTAAGAAAAAATGACACGATGTAATAATGGCTGTGATTCAGCTAAAGCTACTGTAGTTACTTCAGTTCATCTGCGTCAATCACTTAAATAATTACTGTTTCTGAAATTAATATTCGTTCATAATAAAAATTTAAATTTTAACAATTAGTTAACAGTACATCATTGTAATAAATAATTGATATAACTGATTGATTAGTCGCATTTGTAGAGGAACAGATGTGCATCAACACAAACACTTTGTCATCAGTACCAGTAAGGTCATCGTATTTGCCAGTGATTTTCAAGCTTTGGCATCGTGCTTATCAGGGAGTCAGTTTGACATGACGGAACACACACTCTGCTGTGTGTCACTTTGCCTTTACAGATAAGACTTAAATGTTTTTGAGGGAAAGGATGGAGTGACTAAATGTTTGTTCAACACTGTCAACAGGTACTTGAGCCAAGTCATGAGGCTGACCTTAACCAGAGACCCCCACCTGCGTCGCTTTAACCGCCTGCTCAACTACAACCTCCCACAGGAGATGGATATCCTCAAGTATGTTCCTGCACACATAATATACACATACACACACACACCAGTGCAGCATGGATAACACATGACTAGTGAATGGGAAGTTTTCCAACATGGTGTTATGCAACAGAATGTATAGAATGTGTAGGCCCTATGAAGGAATGTAAAGAACTTGGAAAAATCCCAGGTTCACTAGAAAGCCACATGTTTTGAGTGAACATACGCAGGACAATATTTTGCTTCTTTAAACTATATAGGAACCACTTTTATCAGTATGTGAAAATGCATACTGCTTTTCTTGAGTCACGAGCTGTAAAAACCTGTTTGATCGATCATCCTGCCTTTCGTTGTTTTGGTGTATGTTCAGGTCTCTGCTGGAGTCCACTTACTCCCCAGTGGTGTTCTGCCACAACGACTGTCAAGAAGGTAAAAATACATTGAAGTCAAAGGTCACTATACACTATTCTTAATGCTTTTCTCCTCTATAAAAAACAACTTTTTTGTGTGTTGCTTTCAGGAAACATCCTGCTGCTGAAGGGTCGTCAGAGCTCAGACAAACAGAAGCTAATGCTCATTGACTTTGAGTACAGCAGCTACAATTACAGGTAACTTAGCACTTATTGCAACACAGATGCCCATGATCTGATCGTGCTCAAAAGTTTTGTCTGTGTATGCAAAGCATGACGACTGGCATAACAAGCACATTTAAGCAACTATAAGGGTGTGACTATTTGATTCCAAACTCATGACTGCATCTTGCTTGTAACTGGTTTGATAGGTAGCACCCATTTAATTTAAATAATAAAAGAGATGTTAGTTTCTTCCCATGTGTTGTTGCTCCAGTAAACAGTAGCTCAACAGCAAAATCTGATGGTGATTGATGCTAGTGTCCAGGCAGGGGCTTATGATTTGCTCTAAGGTCAGATGGTGGTCATAAAACAACTGTTATGAAAAAATGAAGTAAAATATGGCATCATGAAATAAAAATTGGCATGATGTAAAAGTGCTGAGGGGGAAAATGCTATTAAGAAATAAAAGCAGACTTTTGGTAAAGCTCATTTTTGAAAAAAAAATCTCCTCTAAAAAAAAGTAAAGGAAATAAAGGGTGTTTCTGAATTTATTAAGGGGATAAAAATGATGGAGTCATGTTTCAAAATAAGTTGAGCAATAATTAAACAGTTTTTTGTTTTTGTTATATTTAACACATTATATTCATGTGATTAATAATCTTTTAATTAAATATTTACCTTTTTAATTTAAACAAGTTTTGGCTCCATAATTTGAGTGATTTAAATGGTTTAAACAAAAAGGTTTCACCGAGTAGTGTCTGATCTAAAAACACTCTCCAGATTGACAAGTATTTATTATAAACCTTCCTCATCTGCAGCTGCTGCATCACAATCTCTCATCCTCTTAAAGTTCTCTGCTTCCCAGCTAACCTCAGCTACGAAGTCAAAAGAGATTGACAGAGAACGGAGAAGGAGGCTGACAGTGAGGCAGAGAAAGAGAGAGTAAAGCTGTTTTCACATATGAACCCAGTTCAGTGTCTGCAGAATCAGAACCAGACATCGTGTGGTGTTGCCTTGGCAGGAATTGGCAGTTTGGCTTGTTCTCATACACGGAAATACTCAGATGGGATTTCGGTGTGGAGACGAGCCAGAGGCATGATACGTTTGCAGCACATTGACAATGGCAAATAACTGGCGGTGATGTACTGATATAAAAACCACATCTGTCTGAATGATTGAAAAAAGAGTTAAATTGCAATATTCAGGCAAGCAGAAACAAGTATGTAGCATCTGCTCCTGTGATGCAGTGTGAGAACATTAACATGCCCCTTCAGTTGTTTTACTTCCTCCAACAATGACCTGCTCATTAACGCTTGGGCTCAATTGCATGCTACGTAGATTTAGGGCTGGTGAGCTAGCAGATTGAAATCCATTCTAGATGACTGGCATTTGTATCCACACACATAACTTGGTTAGTGGATGACCTTAAATATAAGGTTAGCAGTGCATGCGTGCTTATATTTGAGAGAAATAGGACTAATTAAGATGAGAGCAAAATCGGAGAGAAACCAAAGGAAAATGATTGCGGTTTGCAGCTCTGTGCATCATCACCATTGCGCTCTGGCAGTCATCATTAATGGCCACCTCCCTCTGTTAAAACATTCACTGCAGCTGTTACATAACCCAGATTCAGAGGCCCGATGCAGACACACGGGATAAAGGCAGTGGAAAGACCCTATGCAGGCTTTGCAATGTTGCCAATGGGGACGATAGAGCAGTGGAATAACACTGTTTTTGTGCAAAAATTACTGATAACGGACAAGAGGAGAATTATGGGATTTTTGCTATTTTCACTACCTTTTATTGACTTCAAATGCATATAGATTGTCTGCTTCAGGGTGGCAGATGGGCTGAGGGCTCACCAACCCAATTAACCTACATCCCACCAAATTCATCTTCAAATTTAAAATGTTAATTCCTTTTTTTTTTTTGTTTACTTGCTTAGTAGCCTCACCAAAAAATATCTATTAGTTAAGAAGAAATCCACATGAACAACTCTTTACATTGCAAAAACTAGATCTGCCACAAAGCACTAGACAAGAAAATTGTCACTCTTACAGCTCGTTGTCCTGTTCCTGCTGTTATCTGCTTTTTTCAAAAGAATTTTGTTGAACTGTAGCTATATGAAAGAGCATCTGCTAACAACAGAGCGGTTATGCTGCCCAGCCGACATTGTTCTCTTATTGAAGTCCCCCACCCCCTCACCCACGGTGAAGGACAGGGCGGGATGCAACACTCCTGCAATATTACAAATACAGAAGGAGATATGAAATGGATTTAGGGCATACAGGAGAAGTATCAAAAAGTGTTGCCAAATGCTTGATTGTTTACATTCCTGATGGGTTCATTCAAGGAAACAGGAGGGGAACATGCTGGCCTTGGCCCACAGCTGATCCCAAACAAAGCCCTCTCTATCTACCACACACACACACACACACACACACACACACAAAAACAGAAACAGTCCCACCTCCCCATGCAGCACCCTCCAGCGTGGCCCCTTTAAGTCTCATCTTGCAGTATGTTACACAGCTAACACGTGAGCCTCTGTACACAAATCACCCGCTGCCCGCACACACCAACCATTTGAGCACGTGTATTGTCATGCATGTGCAGGAAGAACACACCCACAAATGGACACACCTACTGGGAATTATTATTCCTATTGACTCACCATAATTTGATTCAGAAACAGAAGGGGATGGACCTGGATTCCCTCAGAGCTGCGGAAAATTTTATTTACGAGGGAATTTCCAGCTCTTTAAAAGACTTGGAATAAACATGCAAGTGCTACTTTAGAGCAGAAGTCCATCAATTGTTCTGGTCAAAATCCCAGCATGGGAAGTTACCATAAATTTTCTAATATTTCCTTATGGCAAAAGACAAAAAAGACTTTTGGCTCAGGACTTGTCAGACATGAATTGTGTGAAGCATGTTTTGCAAACTGTTCTGTTGCATTTACGTATTGTTTCATAAAATTCAACGAAATAGGAATCAATCATTATTACCTTTCAACTATGGCCTCATGGCAGCAGTCATTTCCTTCACTCACAGGATGCTGGGTTGAAAAGAGTAAACCAGCATCAGGTGTGTTTACACGCTGCTGATGCTGTGTTTACACAAAAGGCTTTAGGACTGTTTTTTGAAACATGGTAAACCTCCCTGAAACAACAAGCAAAATCCAATGTTTGCCTGAACAAACAAAACCCCGGAAGTTGGAGATAATGCAGGGTTTCAAAGAAACGATCAAAACTAACTGTGTATGAAAGTCACACACACAAACACACTAGTTTATTTTGGACTGGTTTATTCAGTAGCCGGGGTCAGTAAAACACCAAAGGAAGTGCTAAATTTAAAAAATAATAATTCATCTTGTCATAGTCTCCTTGTCATCCCAAAGACAATAAATTTTAACTTCCAAACACATTAAGTAATGCAGTACAAATTATAAAAAATACATGACAAGATGTCAAACAAAAATAATTTGGTAAAATGAAGGCATTATAGGTCATCTCTTATCGTTTCTGTGTCTCTCTCCATCTGTTCACCCTGCAGGGGATTTGATATCGCCAATCATTTCTGTGAATGGATGTACGACTACAACTGTGATGAGTTTCCTTTCTTCAAAGTTAATGTTCAAGCCTACCCTTCAAAGCCCCAGCAGGTGTGTATTTGTCAAAGCACTAAAATCTTATCTATATGACCGCTCAGTGGTTTAAACCTGTCACCTCTGTTTAGCTCCACTTCATTGAAAGCTATCTGCGCGAGGCTGACCCAGGCTTTAACAACCTGAGTGAAGAGGATCAAATGAAGGTGAAGGAGGAGATGTATGTGGAGGTCAACAGGTGAGCTCGAAGGAGAGGCACGGTGTAAACTCTGCACAAAGACACAATAGAAAGTTACACAAAGTACTAACTGTGTTTTTGAATTTAGGTTCTCCATGGCATCCCACTTCTTTTGGGGCTTGTGGTCCATCATCCAGGCCCGACTCTCCACCATCAAATTTGGATACTTGGTGAGTCAGAGTTTTATTGGGTTTTTTTGTTTGTGTTTAAGTCGGACTTCTGTGTTTGATTGAGAAAGAAAAGAAAAGATTTACTGAAAGGTAAACATAGGAAGTACTGTCATGCAGAGTGATGCCCTGTCAATATTTACTATGAAATGAAAAGGTCAGGATCAAGGTATCAGGGACAGGAGAGAAAAAAAGGCTGATTCCGTCACAGCTTTTTCAGTGACACAAGGGAACATGCTGGCCTTGGCCACAGCTGATCCCGAACAAAGCCCTCTCTCTGCCGTTATTGCCTTATATTTGGAATTGGTTAGGACAGAAAATGTGAGTTTTGACTTTTTGAAGTTAATATTCAAATATGTGAGAACAATAATAAAAATTAGGAGATCTACATTATAAATCAAAATGTTATTACAGCTATGTATAAATCTAACAAAGGGTAGAGTGTAAAAACAAATATAAATATATATGAGCGACACAGTACTCTAGGTCAGCATCCATAAATGTAAATTGTTCAACTATCCCCGTACCAATGTTTATGGTTTTATGATAGTTTTTTTCTTGATAGTACAAAATTACAAATACAATACATAAAGATAAACTCCTCAGTTTTTTTTTACATTCCTGAATACAACATTATAGGTTGTATTCAGGAAAAAACTTAATTCCATTACTTGTATTCAGTCATGTGTCATGGCCTCATAACATACCTATGTCTGTTTTCTTTATCAAAATAAAATAAATTGCATAAAATTACATAAATTTATAAGCCCCTTGGTGTGTGTGTTCATATAAAATATATAAACTTGACTGTGTTGTAGGAGTACGCTCTGGCCAGATTTGATGCCTACTTTCAGCAGAAGAAGATCTGGGCGGTGTAGTGCAGTGAGAAGACTGGATGGATTGACAACACATTCAGCCAAACGGCAGGAGGACACACAGCCTGATCCATGCTTTACCTTTACTTCTTGCCTGCAGAGGATCTCTCGGCTACTGTTGGTGTTGTCTCGACCAAAGCCAAAACTTAATCACGTGGCTAGGTACTTTAAGTACACACTCCATTGCAGCTCAAGGGTTACACTGCATAACTTCCTGAGAGCAAGAAAAAAACAGAAAAAAGAGAAAACATCTACTTGTACTAACTTTCATCACTGGTCAGAATTGCTCTCTGCTTCTGCCTTATTTGAACCATATCACTAACATGTGGGTCACGTTTTGAGCGGGAAAAGGGTGGGTTTCCGTAACAGCTAGGTAAGAAATTTTAACATTGCATCAATGTTATGTATGTATTAATCATTCCCTTAAGGAAATGCCGTGTTGGAAAAATGTGAACTTCTCTTTGTAGATCCTTGCTAACGGATACATCCAGTGTTTAACTATGTATATTAATATAGATCTCAACGTGTCAGTAACCTGGCCCTATCAGTTACTAATGGGCTGACTTGTTGGCTGGTGGAATTATGACTTGATGGAAAGGTCAGATTGATGTCTACGCTTCAGACTTTACACACTTGATTTTTTTAAATTGTTGTATTTGACTTCTACTTCGGGTCAGGGTAAATACACTAAAAATGTATTTCCATCTCAAGTATGTGAATAGTTAAGGTTTGCTTTATGGACTGCTGGTTGAACACCAAATCAATTATTATTAAGGTCCGGTTCTGTGTGGCTCTCTAGCTAATGAAGTTGCATTGATCAGCGGTGAATTTGCTCAAACTGTTAAATATTTACTGGCAGAAATTTAGTGTGTTTATTTAATCAATATGAATCACTATGACAAGTACATCCACATTCCTGTATAGTTAGTCATGTTGGGTATTCACATTTTGCGCTGTCTGATTTACACGTGCCTGGGGATCACTATTGCCTGAGGCCACCATCAGACTGACAAGTTGCCTCAACATTGCATCCAAAATCCAGATACAGACAGTTGCATCATACTGCACAGAGGAATTTTGCATGGATTATTTATTTAAATGCATTGTAGCTGGACAGTAACTCTGATAAAGGGGCATTTGGTTAAATATGGCTTTACTGTATCTGTCAGTGAGCAAGACTGGTCCCTGCCTATGAGAGCTGAATAACTGGTGTTAATCACTTAGTCAAACCCACACATACACAATGACTCCTTTACTTCCATTGTCTTCTCTAACGTCATGAAAGTCTTACTCAGTGCACATATAAGAATGAATTCAGCATGGGCGCAGCAAAGCACTGTGCCTTGTGTGCGTCAGGCTTGCGTTGAGGTTTTCCTGTGAGGCTTCCTCTTATGCGGAGGGATAATTGTTCAAAATGAGAGATGGTTAGAGTAAAGCTGTAACTAATTTCTCCTGCTGTCTCTCATTCAAACATACTGAGACTAACTCAATTCTACCTCACCCCATTATGTCATTATAAGTGCACCACACACCTCTCAACTATGCTACTGTACACAGATACAGAGTTATTATTTGCTGCTAAGGCAGCCTTCATTCTACAAAACTGCCTTTAATGAAACCTTGTTTTCTTGTGTTTCAGTTCACGTCTTTGTTGGGCACCTTTTATTTTGTTCAGAAAAACTTTTTTTGGCAGTATTAGCATTCCTCTTTCCTGTTGATATAAATAAAGACATAACCCATTCCTCCCACTTGAAGCTAAAATGTCCCTGATAAAGGTGCTGCCATCTTGCACATAATTTGAAGAGTCTGTGCATAGTTGTCAGAGGATTGAGCCATGATATCAGCAACATAGATACCCTCCTTATGGGTTATTTATATGTTTTTTTTTAATCATGACATGACACCCCAAATTTTTAGCATTTAAACAACCAATTAGAATCAAATTTATTGGAACACATACCTGCGGGATAAGAACCACTGAAATAAAAAAAAACTATTATACAACATGCACTTTGATTTTTTAATCTGACCATATGCCAATGTGGATGGGCGGGGTTTATGACCTGTCAACCATCTTTACCAACTACAATGCCCTTTCCACTCTAATTAGAACTGGTGGCCACAAGCTAGCCTCTTACCTCAGTAGAATTAGAGACACAATGACACAATCCCTACGGAAAAAATGCTGTTTAGAATTTTTTCACATTTCACACACATTTCAATGGACTTAAAGCTAAGCCCATTCCCGAAGGAAAAAAAGTGTTTGATGTGTTTGGCAAATGTAATGCTTCATCAGAGCTTCTTACATTAGCCTAGCATTTAAGACTAGCTTCCACCCAATACACCACAGCAAATGTGCTAGATGTTAACAAGGCTTTTCTTATCACACAATGTAATGTGTCAGCCAACAGTTTATGTTTAGAGCAGACAAACACACTGTGAATTTATTCAACATAGTTTTGCTCTCGTGTTTCTGTTTTTGAGAAAGACTTAAAAAAACAAACATTCATTCTCAAAATTTTTTTAATGCTATGTATTTCTCTTCCTGCAACTCTATACACAACGCGAAGAGAACTTCATAACTTAAAACTCCTGTTATGGCCAGTTACAGTTGCTAAGTCAATTGGTCAGTAACTGTTTGGGAGTTTGGGAGTCAAGTTTTAGAAAAAGTCAGTTTAAAAAGCTAAAACATCTGCGTATGGTAGTATTGAATTATAATGCTTAATAACACTTTATTTGAATTGAGTTTTTGTTTACCCTAAAATGTGTAATTCATAGCTGCATTGGGAATTTGGCACATTGCACTGTGCTGTGTGACTGTGCGGCTACAAATGGAAGCGGTGCGACCACCACTCAGGCTCTTGTGCATACCCATATTCATTGCCACTGGGATTTAGCATGGAAGCCACCAAATGGATATGTGACTCTTGAGCACTAGTGTGTACCAATGTGTACAGGTGTGTACCAGTTACCTGCTACTGGAACCATCCAGAGATTTTTGAATGTCTACTGTGGCACTTTTGATCCGAGGACTGAGAGTAAAAGAAAAAAACACAGTAAAATATATGTACTTGAGTATTTTTTCATGGTTAAACATTTTGGGGTTATTGAACTGTGGCTCTTTAGGTTGTTAAAATGTTAGTCTTATTTTACATGCAAGTGTATTTTATTGTATATTTCATTTTAATATTTCCTTTGGAATGTGATTAATGTATAGCTTAGAGTTATTTTAAGATAACAGTGGAACTGGGGATGAACCAGCAGAATGTGCAAGAGGTTATGCTGGACTGTTAATATTCCAAAAGTGTTACTGGTACATCCCTCGTGAGGCAACAGTCCTTACTTTAGCACCTATTATTTTTCCTTCACCATTTAGTGGCTCTTTTCTTGTTAAAGGTTTCTTTTATTTTTGGAATGTATCAACTGCTCTTACCCTTCACTACATGCTTTTTTTCTATCTTAATTTTGTTTTCCTTTTTACATGTTTTTTATATTTGTTATGAAAAAATGGACATTATAATTTTTAGCTGTAGTACATTCCGTATATGTTACTTCATCTTCAGTATCATGTATACATGTAGACCAAAACAGCAGCATTTATGATTTAATTTGTTTCTCAAGTAAAATTGTATTTTGTCCTCAGTAGAGAACAGATTAAAACAATCACTTCTGTGCATACTTGTAATTTATCATACATAATACTCACTTACTGAAACATTGTCGTGCTAAAATGATCCAAATGAAAAGAATGACAAACTTATACATGATGATTGACAGGAACTAGATTGTGTTAAAGTAAAACACTCAAGGACACATTCTGTTCTCAGTAGCACTCACTACTGCACTGTGATGTGATTCACAGACATAACCTCTTCTATCTATGCAGCTATACTAAATGCATATGTACTCATGAAAAACATACTGTGTAGGTTTATGGCGAAGTGCTGCAGCATAGAAATGATCTTGGTTGTAAATTTACTTTTCTGCTTTGCGTAAATAAAAATGAAAGAGAAATAAACAACTGACTGACAAGTGGTTCGTTTTTTGGATTCATTGTAAACACGCCATAGGCACCTGATGCAACAGGTCAAACACACCCTGATAACTGCTAATGTATACGTGTATGCTTTGATGCTGTTACTGTCATGCAAGAACGTCACAGCTTTTTTATTGGTAGAACACTGTTTAAGTTTCTTGTAATACACTTTAGCATGTTGGTAACAACAGGCAACAATAAGAAATTAATATTTAACTTGTTAGCAAAATTATAACATGGCTATTAGCATGCCAAAAAGAAGCCTGAGTAGAAAGGGGGAAGGGCTGGGTAAGGCAAAATAAAGGAGGGAGGCATGGAGAGAGAGAAGAGACAAAGAAAAAGTCACAGCTTGGCCTGAAGCTATCTTTTGGTTTTACATAAAACTCAAGCTGCAAGAATCTGAACCACTTGAAGATTTTTTTTAACTATAAACATAAAGCAAAGAAATGAATTGAGGTCTCCATGTTATGACTATTCTGGAAACCAAAATGCAATACACAGAGACACGAAAAGGTGAGTTTAAATCAATAATGGTTTAAGAACAGGTTTGGTGGAGGGGCAGGGGAGGAGCTGAGCAGAATTGATGGGGGGGGGGGGAGTAATGCTAAGAGACGCGGAGCAATGAGTGAGATGCACAGGCAGCGGAGGGTCAGGAGGGAGGCTTTGGGTTGAGGAGCAGAGCAGAGCTGAGCAAGCTAGGTTTTTGGGGTTTTTTTTACTAAGGGGAGGTATTTAAGTGAGGCAGGAGAGAGATGGTGGCAAGGGTCAGATGGGGCAACACTGCAGAAAGAAGACAAATATTCACAAGATGCAAAATGCAGTAGATCTGCCCAAAAATGTGATTGTTAGGAATATGTTCGACTGTTCAATAGAGACTAAAAACTGGCAGATTAAGCAAAAAACTAGGTGTTTGAAGCTTTGCAGAGTGATAATTATGGCTTGACGCTGGACGCCTTTCTACCCGCAGTTACTATACCTAGACAAGCGTTAGACTACCTACATTTGGATATTCTTGCTGTTGAGAATTTGCCTTGAAATAAAGACAGCAGTGATGCACACAGTGAGGCAGTCAGGACAGATTTCTGTGCAACGTTTATCAAGATAATGGACACTGAGAGGAGTGAGATAGTTGAATGCTGCAGTGAGAGCTGCAGTGACTCAGACTTTGGCGTGGTGGAATGAAGTCGCAGCCAACTGCACTATCCACAAACAACCGACAAGACCACCTTAGCCAATTGCAAACTGTTGCCAAACACAGAATCTTTTCACATTTTACTGTCTGAGACTTTTCAGAGGCTTGGCAGTTTCACAGCACAGCTACAGTATATCCGATTCTGTAATTTTTTTAATGTTTAGATGCTTAGACCAAATTTTATTTTCAAGGATTAAGACAATTAAGCTTCCCTTTGATTTAATTTACACTCACAGTCAACTGATTGTTTTTAAAAATAGACATGGAGCTGGCTGAGGTCATTTGCTTACCAGTATGAGTTAAGCTCCTTTTAATGTCACAGCTATGCGATACTGTCAACAGCTGATCAGATAAAGAGTTGTGTAACAAAGAACACAAGAAAAGTTTACATAATGGTGTGTAGCATTTTTACAGATGAAAGCCCGAGATCACTCAGTATGGAGGATTTATCAGTGATTTACTTTGCACTTTGTCCTGTGAACAAATTCTCAGATCAAATGAATGATACACAGTTGCTCTGCACCACTTCAAAATTAATATCAAGTGTTTATTGAGATCCAGAGTACAGCCACTTGTGTGATGATTCATTAAAAAAAAAAAAAAATGTTGCATCTGCTGCTTTATCTCTGTTGTTTGTTTACAAGTTGATTGCTCAAGTCCATCTTGGCTGGTGTTAATGTCAGAAAACCAAATCGGTGCCAAGATAAACAGGTCTGAATGGATCTCCTGTGATCTAGATGAGCAGTGGCCACCTCACCCTACTGGAGTCATATGAATCACCCATTAATAGAAAACGTGATCCCAAAACACGTTTCTTGTCCTACTTAATTGAGCAACTATTCCAAAATCTAGGCCAAAACACACGTTAGGAAACTTAAGCATTATGTGGCGTTGTAGGAATTTTTTTAAGAGGAGCTCTTCATGTGGATGTTAATAGGATGAGGTTTTTCCTCCTGCACCTTTCCAACGTTGGATGGGGGGTTGCTTGAGGGAGTGGTGGCTCCGACCTATAATTTCCAAGAACTGGTCTGACATTCACACTCACTGCATGCAGGGATCCACCAGCTGTGCAGAGTCAAGAAAGAAGCCAGGGCCTAGCCCACAGCTTACCTTAGCTTAGCACAAAGACCCACTGGCACCTTTAAAGCTCACTGATTAATATGTTATTTAAAGTGTCCGGAGATCACAACAAGGCATTATAAAGTTACTGCTTTTGCCAAGAAAAATAGTCTGGCTCTTACTCTAACACGACAAGTATGAGACCACTATCTATCTTTCAGATTATTCCTGTGGTCAGGAACTATTGACTCATTGTTAGCTACCTTGGATATAAAATGTATGGTGACGGCTGTAAACAGCTTTGAATGACTACGTCCCCATTTTACAAACACATATTGCGATGTAAAGCACACCATTATTTTCACTTGGGCTGCGACTGTGAAGCATAAACCCTGATGTCAAACTTGTGTGGAAGGTTGAAGTTGCTGCAGTAATCAGAGTGAGTAGAACTCCGGAGCGAGCCAAAAAATAATTGGATTAACAGAATGGATAGTGTATAACACTTCAATGTCATATGCTGTCTTCATCAGCAACTTATATATAAATGTGGTCACTGTGCAAAAAGGTATGTTATGCATTAAAGTGGCAATTGACAAGAATCAAGTTATCTCACCCAACAGTTCACTTAGAATGAACCTAAATGTCAGTGAGTATGGTCTGTGTTGCTGTTGAACATAAAGAAAGGACTGTGAGTCAGAGATAAGTGAGAGAAGAAGGGGCAAAATAGGTAAAAGTGAGGAGGGGAATGTGTGTTTGTTTGTGTATGTGTGCTCTATGGTGGTGTTTGAAACTGCAAAGAATGCAAAGTCATAGCAAGCAGAGACTGGGGGAAGGGACGATCACTGAGCACTGCTGGGAGGACAGGAATATTTCTTTCTTTCTTTCTTTACGTGTGCACGCATCTATCAACATCTCAGTGCCCTGCTTTTGTTAGTAAATCGATGCATGACAGAGGCAAAAAGCTTTCAATTGTGTGTTTTCTTCAAAAGTGTTGAGGAGGTTTTAAACAAATAATGCCACCTTGTTGTGTGGGACTGATGTGCATTACTGGATGGGTTTATGTTAGATTTAAGCTCCTGATAAATGATTCTTATTAGTAACCTCAGCTGACTTGAGGATGTTTTTTTTGTGAACATGCATGATGTTTTAAACCAGCCAGGAGGAATTTCAGCATATATCACAGAGTCATGCTGAAACCTTGGTTCCCACTGCTGACACAGAGACAGACAGGGTGGCAAGAATGCAGTGTGGAGGAATGTTAACAGAGAGACAAAGAGTAGTGGGAAGGCTAAAGAGTTGGCATAGTCCCCTCTGGGCTTTTTTCCCAGGAAAGTTGCTTGTTTTCATCTGGATGACCTTCCTGTAGTTGTGCTTCTGGTAAATAAAATACAGATCCCGTGGAACTGACTCGGGGTGTGTCTTTACTGTAAGCAGTGTTGCAGCATAACACAGGACTTTCATCACCCCACAGCTGCATTACGGCTGCAAACAGGCAGAACATTCTTGAAGGAGCAGGACAAGCAAGGGACTCAAGCAGGTTACAAAGAATAACCCAAAACCCTGAGAAATGGATGTCCTGTTCCAGCATGTCAGGAGGTGGTGATTATGGCATTATGGACAATTTGGCTGATGGATTCCACAAATTTTTGTTTTTTTCTCCCAATAAGTTTCAAAAACCAAGTTTACGTACTAATTTTTATCATTTCAGTGTCTTAGTTACCTACCAGTTTTCACACTTGCTAAGTAAAACTAAGATAAATTTATCTTTATTTCACTGAAATGCCACTTAGATCAATTTTTCATTGGTTCCTTGTAAATAATAGATAAAAGATGGAGGGGATGTATTATTTAAGGTTTATCGGGGGAGCATGCCAGAAAAAAAAAAAAACAGCTCCAACTTTTCACAAATTTTGGCTTACACAGGTGAGGGGGGGAGGGGGCCTGTTAAATGTTTGAGACACAAATGTGAGAGGTTCTGACTTTGGAGCAGACTTGTAAACATGTCTGAACAGAAGAAGATACAAACTTAAGCCTGGATTAGCATAACTAGGAGCACATTCTCAGTCACACACTTCTTGTAAAATCCTATATCATTTCTTTACATTAGACAAAAATCTAACATGATATCACTTCTTTGCCATTTCAAGGCACTGCTGCATCAAAGAATGCAGTTCGTAGTTGAGATGCTGCAGAAATTACTTGGATTCTTCCGATCACTGAATCTCAGTTACTTATTTTTATATCAGATGCAAATGAATGATATGATTTGAAATCACCAAAATGATCATTTCCATCTCATGCTCTTCTGAAAATATACATTTTCTGTCACCATTACATGGTAAGTTTGTTAAAAAATAGATGTGCAGAAGGGATTTCATTAAACCACAGTAACTCTTAAATGAACTATATGTGATATAAGACAGTAAGTTTTCAGGCAGCATACACTATAACAGAACAACGGCAACAGTACATGTATGATGTGTGCTGTCAGCAGTGTACTGTGAAGTTACATGAGAGAGCAGTATGTAAATCCACTATATATTCTCCTCTCTAAAGGTCCAGATTACAGAGGCTGCAGTAGAGCAGCCTGGGTCTGACTGCATGTAGTTTCCCTCACTGATGACCCACTGAAGGAGACTTTGTCAACTACAGTTGCACAGATCTCATTAGAAACTGTCTCTTTGTCGTTGCCCTTCCTCTTTCTCCTTTTTTGTCCCCTTCCGCTTTTCAAATCTAGTTTTCGTAAACAAGTGAGCTGACCCATGGCCCTTAAATCGATCTATCCTCTGGTTCCAGTTGATTTAGGAAAAATTGAATGCTAACTGCTCTCATCTGGGAAATTGTTTTTTCAGTGGGTTCCAGCTGTGGTGACTTGAGGGCTTTCAAAGTAAACTCATGGTTCTGTGATTTATTACAGAATTTCTGTACTGAGTTTTTCACAAAAAGTCCAACAATTCAGAATTGTGTAAAAACAAGGGAAAAGACATTCATAGTTTTTGGGGAATGGAAGCGTGGAAATTGTTAGAATAATGTAGGTTTTTTTTGGTTGTACTTGTAAAATAAAAGAGTGCCTCTTTAAGTTCTGTGTTGTTGTCCAATTTGTGTTTTCACTCCAAAATGTCTGTAGTACAACCACAGCACCATCTAGTGGTGATTATCAAAAAAAGCACAGCGTTCTTGCACAGCGGTTGCTTCTTTACCTCTGTCCTCTTCTGAATCTTCATTACTCTTGGGTGACATTAATCGTGGGTGCCCACATTAAAACTGTGATAGTTTTTCAGGTTTCATTAGCTGCCTTTCAGACATGTTTGTGTCATCTGTGTTTTAAAACTTGTAGCTTCTTTCCAGGAACGTCCATATTTGAAGAATCACAGTCCATTACAGGCTCACTCATTTTCTCCGATATTAAGCTTCAGGTGACTGTGAAGACAGTATGATTCTGCCTGGAAATAACAGAATGGACTCATACATGTCAAACTGATAACTTCAATCTCTCTCAAAATACACTTAATAACTTTTATTGAATTTCTTCAAAGTCTGGACAAACATGAGTGTAAACTGCAACTTCTGGTTTGTGGAGGCATGCAACTAAAAAGGGTTATTTCTAAATTCTAAATTTTTGAGAACTCTCGGTGTTGAAAATTTGATTAAAAAAATTACATCTGAAGAGTTAACACATTGTGATTTTATACATTCTAAAAATTGCTTTCACTTGTTAATATGCTTCTGTTGCTCTTATGCATTTTCAGAAATATACATGTATTTTCTCTTTAGTTTAGTTTAACCTTGTAGTGCAACTTATTTTAAACTGTGAGACTGTGAACCCTTGCAGATGGAAACTTAACAGCTTTTGGAAAAATTAAAAAAATAGATAATGAGTAAATCCTCAATACAAATAAACTATTATACTGATTGAAAATCATAGTCATGGTCACATTCTGCCTCATTCTAGTTACTTTATGTATGCAAGGACAGTCTTATCTTAATCAACTTTTTCACATTTTGTAATCCATACCATGTTTTTATTATGGAATATGTGAAGATGCTCTGTTTGTATGTTTGAACACACATGTCCATTTTTCCTTAGTGTGTGTGGATTGTCACAAAGAGAAACAACAGCTACCAATGGGCGGGTAAGTGTCATTTAACCCTGACATTTAAGTGTCACTTTAAACCTCTTGACAGGCCCTGCATGCCCTCAGCAGCAGTGATCAATCCTGTTTACCGAAACTACAACAGTCATTTTTGTTAACATTTAATCAAAATGCAATGGTTGATGACAGCATGTTGAAGGCAGTGTACACTTTTTTGTCAAATATAGATTAAACACCATGCAGTATGCAGCAAAAAGAGTTAAGGACACTTTAAAACTGAATAGCAGGACACATCATAACCAGCAGAGGGCAGCCTTGTGTCTCTTTAAACCCAGCCATTACACACCTGTACAGATGACTTGAACCTAAAATAATGTGTTTATCTATATGTATAATTAGGGAATGATACATATCTTAGCTCCTAAGCTAAAGTGACACCTGGATATTGATTAAAGATGTCTAGTGATGTGTTGGGTCACATTTCTACAGTGAAATACTCCCGACTGCATAATTAAATGTGGCAGTCAAATGAGTGGGCGAGATTGCCTTCACAGTCTCGCTAAGAATGTCTGATGTCTGCCTTCTGCTCCTTTAAAAGTAATTGACTGTCTCTGGCTGAATGGAAATTTCACCCCTTATTGCCATCACTTCTATTCATTTATTTTCACAGTAAATACACTGGGGGACACTAAAATTACAGCTGCCCTGTAAATTCATCAAGGCAACTTTCTCCTGTAGATTACAGCTGCTTCTAGTCTTCTGTCAACCTATTTTTCATTTTTTTTTTAAATTTTCCTCTAGCATCAACAGACATTCAAAAACACATATATACAAATAATATATACTCTATGATATATATACTCATAAAGTTACAGAAGGAAACACAGCAGGTACACTGTCTGGTGCATGTTAGTTTTCAGTTTCTATGGTATGTTATCAATCAGCTGACCAAAATGCTTGTGGAAGCAATTGGATGAACCCAAAACCAAACTGAACAACAAATGTGATGTCCAACAACTCAGAGCAAAGAAAAGTGTGATGTTGTGATAAATAAAGGGCATCTATGATTGAAATGCGCCTGGTCCAGTTTGAAGCAGGAGAGATAGTGACCTACATTCACAGACACTCTCAAATTATACTATAGCAAAAAAAATACATTAAAATGTGTGTCTGAAAAGTAGGTAAAAAATTGGAAAAGGGTCAGTAACAAAATCCTATTTAATATTTAATAAGTGCTACCTAGTTTGACAGTTTGTTCTCAGTTTTATGAGTTTTTTAAATTGTGCTGGTACAACCAATCAAAGCAGTGAAATGTGTCGTTTCACTGTTCAAATCTTGACCTGTAACGCTCCTCCATCAGTTTATGTGTCAAACCCTCTTTATTAGATAAGCAATTGTGATTGGCTCCACATGATGGATGGAAACCTGTCTGAATGGAAGAGGCACCAGACACATAGAGCAAAACCATGAGCTCACAGACTGGTCTGATTTAGTGACAGGAATTCCCAAACAGCTCTTCATTAAGTGACCCATTTGGCTTTTGAGCCAACTGAGTCAAATTTAGCAAAATTTTGATCTATAATTAATATGTGTGGTTATGTGTAATACTTTTTTCACCCTGTTCTTCAATCTGTTCACATCCACTGGATTACCTGTGATCCACTGAAGCTTTTGTCCAAGCTTAACTTATTAAGATATAAGAGTTTAACATTTTTGCCTTTTTGCCTTTTCTTGGACATGCTTGACATTTTTCCATTTGTTCAATTATCCCTTAACAAATTCACGAATGCATATATGTGTTTTTGCCTAGTTTTTGTTAAAAGCTTTTACATTTAGATATTTCAAATATGCCCAAAAAATTAGATGTTAAAGGGTTAAACTTTATGCTGGGCTAAGCTTCACATCCATCAGCAGAAGCTAGATTATTTATTGGAATGATATACACAAGAGTGGGATCAGTCTACTTATCTGACTCTATGAATGATGCAAAAGGTGTATTAACCAAAATGTTGAACTATTTCTTTAACATCTATTTAACCAAAAATAAATATAAAAAAAGAAAACAGTAGACATCATATTTGAATATGTCATGAAAACAGAAAACCACTGCTTGATTAGTTACATTGAGATTCCACCGCTGTGTTTCCTTCTGTAACTTTATAAGTATATATCGTGAATTTCTC
The DNA here is from genome assembly GCA_029814765.1 of Acanthurus leucopareius. Classification (NCBI taxonomy): domain Eukaryota; kingdom Metazoa; phylum Chordata; class Actinopteri; order Acanthuriformes; family Acanthuridae; genus Acanthurus; species Acanthurus leucopareius. Next base: position 5,841,551 of record JAQMCX010000050.1, read on the forward strand.
TAGTTTTGTATTGCAGCGATATGTGTGTTTAAGGTTAATTTTATGTGTTTGGAAACAAGCTTTGGACACATGACTTGAGGAGTTTCTGATTAATTTGCGTAATATGGTATGATTTTTATCAAGTATCGCCTAACAAGAAAAAAAGCATTTTGACTAAATATCAAACTATTATTAATGTCAATTTAATAGAAAATAAACATAGCAAAAGAGGACAGCAGACATTAAAAATGAAACTTGACATATAAACAGAAAAGCACTGTGGTATAACATCAATCAGTTATGATTTACAGAACCAATAATTTACAATAATACAATAATTTAATTGAATTAATACAATAATTTAATTTGCTCAGGGATTCCATTAAGTTAGATGTAATTCCATCATTAGCCACTACTCATTAATAATAACATAAGATAAAAAAGAATAAATAAAACAGTTTTGAAAAAAAAACTGAATTGAATAAAACAGTTAAAGCTTGATATTTTTACTTTGTATTTTACATTTTTTTCTGTTTTCTTTTTCTTACCAATTTCTAGCATTTAGTTTCCATTGATGTTGCCTTGTATGGAAGTGTCATACTGTGGGCTAATGCCAGCTATGTTATTTGGAATACCTTCAATAAGGCTGTCAGCAACACAGGCTATTTGTTCCCAGTTAACATTTATATTTAAAATGTTTTTTTCTGCATCCTCAGTTTTTTCAGCCTTTTCATCTTTTATATTGGAAGGTTTTGCAGTCATTGTAGTTGTGGACAGAGAGGCCAGTGCCTTTGTCACATAATCTGCTGCAGCTCTCTGTATCTCCTTCGACAAAATAATTTCTGTCTGCTCCAGTATGGTCTCTTCAAACATTGACCTGAAGTGATTCCTTCTCATGCACCACCTGCCCCATGGCAGCAATAAAATAATTGAGCAGGCAGCAGTCAGCAGGATGCACATTAACCCCAAAACCTGTAAGACACATTAAAATGATAAAAACATAAGCAAATATTCTTTTAATGTAATTTTTCTTTTTTTATGTTGTGAGGTGGGAGAGGCTTTCCTCACCATTGACTGGTTTTTCAGGTTAACTCTGTTCGCCTTCTCAGCTGGGCCAATCTCACTCTCCCTCATACAGGACAAAGTCTTCAGTTGTTCTGAGTTAATAGTACCACAGCAAACATACCAGTCTCCATCAACAAGCACTGAGCCACACCAAAGAAATCCAGACGATGCAGCCTGTAGAAGGTATGTGAAGAACTCCAAGCAGAATCTTCCCCTGAAGCTGCATCTTCCTTTTCTAATCGATGAATGGTAGCACGCGAACCTGAAGATTCTTCCAATCCGCATGTCATTCCAGAGAATCAGGCTGATTATGATGAGACATGGCAGCATCATATAGCTGTAGCAGTGAATGATGTTCCTGTTCGAGGTGCAGGGACATTCAAAGTCAATCTGAAACCAAAAGTGGTAACACAAAATCAGCATTGCAACTACGATCTGATGGCTCGCACTCTTTGTAAGATATTCTGCATTGGGCAAGTAAGTAAGAACATTAACACGACTGTCGAAGGGCATATTTCTGTTTTAACTGAAGGTGTCTGATGTAGAGGCGGATAAATGCTACAGGGGTTGCATTTATCTCTTTCCATCCATCAGCAGGCAGTCCTCCCTTGTTTGAGTTCCTCCTTTTATGGCACTCCCTCAGCACAAAATGCAGGTATAGAAACAAACAACTTATTTTGCAAGACAGGTGCCTATTCAAGACATCTTCAAAAAGTTTGCAATAAAAGTGGCATTTTTAGACAAAAAAAATGTCTAAAAACACTAGAAAGGATGAACGGCCAATTGACACAGAATCAGTGCTGTCTGCATTGCTTGCATCCTATAGAAGGGTGCATTAAGATATTTTGGAGTTGATTTATGACCTTGATACTTAAAGGTAATGAAGAGGGTGGGGTACTTCAAGAGGGTATAAGTCCATAATAATTTCCAATCATTTGAAAAGCCTCTGGGCCATTTTTGGAGAGGGCAAAAAGAGAGAGAAAGAGAAAGAGAAAGAGAGAGAAAGAGAGAACATAAACTCTGAATGAGCTGTGAACTATTGTTTGCCACAATAAAAGCCTTGAGCTGATCTTCCTGCTTCAGATGACTTAGAAAGATGGCAGATGACACTGCTCGACCTCTGATATCTCAAGAAAAATTCAGATGCAGCTGCAGATGGACTCTGCTGAGTGCAGGCAGTCACTGTCATTTCCCCTTAAAAAAACTATGCTCCCCGGATTTTGTTTTTAATCGCAATTAGTTCTGCAGCTGCTAGTCTCCTTTGGTGAGTTCAAGTTAAATGTACATTTTAACAGGAACCTGTAGTAACTTTTGAAGCTACCTGATGTAAGCAAGCAAGTTAATATGCAGGAAAATGTTCATGCGTTGCATTCTGACAGTCAATTTCTGGTCCAGCTGTGAAACTACTTGACCTGACAGAGCCAAATAATGGATTAAATTAACAAACAGATCATAATCAGTTGACTCATTGCAAAGTTGCATCACACTACAAATTAAATGACTTAATTAATAAATGATCTGTTCACAGTTATCTTACAACGTAACGTGTAGGAATCAGGCTTTGCTAAAAATTAAACTGGGATCAGATTAGATTATCAGCACATCATTAGCTATTGTGAGAGCAGTAATGCAAAGAATTTGTGGTGGGAATGACATGCTGAATGGTCTTTCACAAACTTAAGATAACACAGACATAGATGCACATGTTAGAGAGAAAAAAATGCACCACTATGGTTATCTTGTCATATTTTGATGTTTTGTTGCCCTCAATACAAGTGATGACCTGAAAATCTTCGAGCCAGACTTTACTATTTTGTTGACTGTTAAAATAAAGCTGTCTTAATCTAATTTACTTGCATATTCTTAAAATAAAATATTTTTTCAATCAAAACTTGACTCTGGCATTCTTGTTTACATGTAGAATGAATTATACTCATTGAAATGATCACATGACTTTTTACAGCATTATGCTTCATCAAATGTTGGCTGGTTTGACATAAATGGAATGACATTCCTATTACACATGATAGAATTTTGTGTTTACTGCTCATTAGCAAATACATGCATAGTTTACGCCTCATAGGTGGTTTACCTTGCAGGTAAAGCCTTTTTTCAGATTCATCTTGTGTTTTGCGAGTGAGGACATGAGGAATGATGTGGATGAGAACCTGTGTCTAAACTCACAGCAGTATGTATCGTAAATATCTGTAGTTTTGTATTGCATTTATGAAAATACTTCATTTCATTTTACGCACATGGAATTACTGTTTGATTGAATGGGGGGAAAAAATGCATTTTAACATATTTCAGCCTAACCCTTCATTCAATGTTTCTGTATTCACTCTGCATTCTCATTTGGGCTAGTTTTGCCCTGTTTGACCTGTTTGCCATGTCATGTGTTCTGATATGGATCCAAAAGTTAACTGACAACCTTTTCCTCCATACATCATTTCCTTAACACATTTAATCTGATATACAACTGGCTCAGTCCACGCTTCAGCTGACAAACCCAGCCAGACCAGGAAGGAGCAATCAAAACTCAGAAAAATGAGTAGTGGAGCACACGGTTAATTCAGGGTCTATTATTCTCACAGAGGGAGACGGATCTTTTCTTACTTTAGTCAGAATGTTGTTTCGGGCTACACATCTGGCTACAGCTCTCTCATGTGGGCTTCCATGGTGCCTCCTAGAATAACCACCAGTTTCAAAACCAGTAGATAAAGCTAAAAAGTTGATTTTAGAACTTGCATCTTGTATTTTGCAGTTTAAACATTGCCTTTTTTTAAGTCAGAGCCCTAGATTTAGAGGTGGACTCACACAATCAGTTATCTTAATTGTAGATTTAAAACCAGAATGTGGATCAGTGTAGTGCATATGAAACCTCAAAACTTGGCTTCAGAGTCAGAGAATATTTGGGTGGATCATTAATTTTACAACAATTAAAAATAATAAGGCTGTGCCATGACTTTATAAATATATATAATATAGAATAATAGTGACATGATAAATTTCATTGGAATCATAAACATCCTCAGTACTTTGAGAGACCTTTGATCACTTTATTAAACAGTTTTACATTTACACAGTTAAAATGATGTTAAAACAGTGAAAACCTGCCCTGATCACCAGCACCATGCTTGGATTACAATCCCCCTCCAAACCCTCCCAAGGAAAAATCAGTTGTTTTTTTTGTTTTTTTTTTCCAGAAAAGACATACATAAAACTAAAACCTGTAAATTTAGCAAACCTGACAAATAGTAAATGAACTAAATGAGGAGTGGGGGTTTGTTTTACATGTACAAGTAATCATCTCCAAATGTATTGTCCTTTTCCAGATGTGGTGAGATGAGCTCATCTTGGTCAGTCACCAGTGAAAATGAGAACATCAGCGACAAGCTCGTCCTTACCTTTGTTAGCTAGATTCTACACAAAGCGCTGGGAAAGTTGTTTTAATAAAACATAACACTGGTTAAAATACTTGAAAATACGCATCTACATTGCAACAAAGGCATGTTCTAAATGGCTTACACATGCTGAAAATCACTGGAAAGAGCATATTATACATACAAGCAACACTTGTCAAGAAAACCAAATCTGGCCTAAAATCTGCCCCCAGTTACTGCAACGTCTTCTTCAGGAATTCAACCAGGAGGTGATGTGGAAAACCAAAATCCATTTCAATCACCACATAGCCCTGCAGCATAGAGGAATGTCAGAACAATGTGACTAAGAAAAACACACACTGGGGCAGGTGACAAATAACAACTGTAGCAGAGGGAACTCACGTTTCCAGGAAGCACCACTGGGTTGGAAATGTCAAATAAGTTAGCTCCCTGTTTGTCCAGTAGCCTGGTTATCACTGTTTCAAGAACTGGAACACACACCACAAAAGATTACTATGTTACATTCTCATTCATACTCATTCCACTTGACCTCTTTTATACATCAGGAACTGCCACTATTGCATAAACAAAAGAACACACCACAATCTCACAACAAAATTTGCAACAGTCAAGAGGAACAAATGAAATGAATACGTTTGAGGCATTACTAACATTATATATGAAATCAGCTGCAATCTACCATTTGTTTAAAGGATTCAAGCCAATCTGACTGATTAAAAACTCAGATTTGAATCAGAATCATCTCTCTTTGTCAAATATTTGTACACATACAGTGAATTTCATTTGGATTATCCATTTCTGTCAGTGTACTTACACATAAAGAGACATGCAGAAATAAACAAAAATGGCACAAATAAGTGATAAAGGATGAATAAGGATGGTTACAGATCAGGACTGTATTATAATATAATGTGAGAAGAAAGTTGGTGTATATGCAGTACATCAAAATCATTAATGGCCAAAACCATAGAAGTATTAAGAAATTAGTGCAGTAATTATTGCTAAATGAAGTGCACATGCAACTGTATACCATCTTTGTAGCTGTCTTGTTTAATATGTAATTGTAGTTTGGTTATATATGGTGTGAACAAGTTTTTATACCAGGGATCTTTTCATTATCTATAAACATTTCTTGCTCTCTTACCAGACAGGACCATAGGAACGCCAGTCTTCGCTATGGCTTCTCTTACGAATGCCAGCTGTGTCTCATCCAGCAGCTGGAAAGCAGTGGGGGAGGTGATTAAGGTCCAAAAAATGAAAACATTAGCATCATTTTAGCAAGCAAAGTGGACAAAAATGATTCAAATAACAGGAAAGTTATCCAGTTCCTTTTATTTTGAAGGATTCGGTGGAGGTAAATTGGGTCCCTTCCTGTTAGCAAATGCAACCCTTGGGAGGGTTTGGAGGGGGATTGTAATATATATGGACCTAACTCAAAAATACAGTTAGTAAAATTTTTAAATATTTTCTGTTTTTTAAGTTGCTCTTTGTATGAGGTGGACCTTAATGCTGTGGCTCCAACTCTTATTTACTACTGCACAGTTGTAAGAGCATGCACACTGTTTAGAGAACACAACAGTAGGTCCTTTTTAACTTCCAACTCAAATCTTTTTCTCCATGCCTGGCTCTCTGTTGTATTACAGGAAATTTTCTTAAATCATTTCTTGTAGGTTTTATAGCCTAATAGTGCAGCTTTGAAATATAATGTAGTTTTACTGTAGTATAAAAGAAAACTGTCAGTAAAAATCAATTTGAAAGACTTTACCGAAGGACTTTGTAAGAGCAGCTCAGCTTGGACTACAATGACCCTAAAGAGGAAAGAGGGTCAGAATCACACACCAAGTGCAGGGCATGTATAAAGAATGAGACTGATACAGTGGATGATATACAGAACCAAAACTGCACATTCACAGATGAACTGATTATTAGTCACCAAAGAGAATGGCAGTGATTTCAGGCTGAGCCCCAATAAAGTAAAAATAAACAGGGTGAGCTTACTTTGATGAGTTACCATGCAGGAAAAGTTTCTTGTCAGCATATGAAGCTGTGACGTCAATGACCACATCCTAGACATGAAAACAGAGGAGGAATCACTCAATCACACCAGACTCAGGGACGTAGTTTCACCTTTCAGTTAAGTCTCAGACATCAATCACCACCTTCACCTTTTAGATCACAGATTATAGCTTTTGCATTTACACTTAAATCAGATTATACAGCACAGTTTACCCCCAACAAAGCAGAATTATCTTAGTAAGATGTATCTATGCCTCACTAAGTGTCATAAGACCAACACATCAGGACCTCCTTGGTTTTACTCACATCTGAGAGGCACAGTATCAGTTTTACATTCTAAGTATAAACCTGCCTCAGTGTTTTTAAAGGGGAGTAATCAGCTGCAGTTTAGTAAAGCTGTGACCACTTATATGCTAACAAAGTTTCATCATGGTTTTTAATGGTTGCCCAGCAGATGGCTGGCAGTTTCTCTCTGACCTTCTGTTGTTTTATAACTACTGGCTCATTAGCCTTGTAACTGGCTTGAGGGGCTCATGTTATCATTGATTGTTATGGTCAGTTCAAGGATTTTCAGAGGATGTTCATCACTGAGTCTCAGGAGAGTTTTAGTGTGGTGATTCTGATCACAGTTTTAAACTGTTTATTTTATACTTCTTTCTAACTATTACAACTGTTAATGGAAGGCTTTTCCTGTGCAGCAGGCTTATGTAACTGATAGCTTTAAAATGAAATCATAGTCACTATTTCTTTTAATACACAAGTCGTTCTTCTATCTTTTCACACGCTCACTTGCAACTGGAACAAGTAGCCCTGGTTTGGGATAACTGCTCTACACAACAGAGGAGCGAAACAGTGGTGTAAATAAAGAATGTGTTTGTTACGTCAGGATCAAAACAGACCACCAATCAACCCCAGAACATTTTCTGCTTGATCTACTCTCTACTCCATGCTTTAAATGTCCTACGTAAAGTAAGAGACAGCGTACCGTTTCAAAGACAAGTGTTGGCGTTCCTTCATTCCCACAGAGGAGCTGCCCAGAGGCCTTCGCCCAGACGGTCGTACCAGAGGTGGAGGTGTTCAGGTAGGGAACAGATGAGCTCCACACTCTGAGCTCTGAAGACCCTGATTCCAAACACTGAACACAATGCACAAATGCATGATTTGTCTCACTTGAATAAGGTGTATATGTTTGTATTTGGAAAAGTGCAAGGATGAGTACGTCGTCCATGTTACCTTCGTTATAAATTCAGGCATGTCGCTGGACAGCTTTGTCTTGAATAGTTCCTAAAATCACAGTCATCAAAATAATGTGAGACTCATCAAGAATAAACACCTGTGCCCCTCTGATTACTGTTACAAAAACATACAGACACATAATGTCTTTTATTTTGGTGGTATTTTTGTCATATGCAGAATCATTCAGCTTCATAAACTCTAAGCAGTGAGTACCATCACAGCCCATTTTACCAACAACATACCAGATTCATGTGTGATTCTATATGCATCCTGCCCAGACATCACAGGCCTTATCTGAAGGGGGTGTACTCACACTGAGCTCTGCTCCAGAGATGTTCAGTTGGAAACGGCCATCTTGGTGCGCAGCAGTAATCATGGGGTTAAATAACTGGTCTGGGATCAGACACAAATTATAAAATAAAAATGGTTTCAAGTACAGATACAGACACTGACCTACCTATCTGTGAAGGCTGTGCTTTAAAAAGTTCATGAATTATTTTGAATGTTTTATATCAGAAATTCAGACATAAAACTTGGCATCTGAGGGATGTTCTGAAAAACACTGTGGATATGAAAACTGTCTTTCAAAAATGTATGTCACTGTAGTGTATATGACATTTTTTTCTGTTGAAAAACTAGTTTCTAAATAGTTTTACCAAGAAGTAGCAGAATCTCAAGGGATCCCAACCTAAAAATTGATGTCCACTATCAGTATTTACACAAAAGCCATAAAAACACAAGAACATCATGAGAAAGTTTTTCAGTGATGCACACATGTTCAGAGTTCTTTGTTCTATATATATCTGTCACCATCTGTTATTGGAGTAGTTTTAGTTCAGTTAATTCTTAAGTTGAGTGTCAAGTTTCCTCGGTTTATGTACACATCCTAGTTTCGTTGTTTCTTGTTTTATTTTGGTAAACCCTGTTCTGTGTCTTGTCTACCCACATCCTGTCACGTTTCCCTTCTTCTGTGATTACCTACCTTGCCCTGATGTGTTCCACCTGTTTCTCGTTATCCTAGTGTGTGTATACAGTCTCTGTGTTTCCCTTTTGTCCTTGTCTGATCGTCTGTCATTGCTCCCCTGTGCTTTTGTCATCGCCTGGTCCAGTCATTGTTCCTGTTCTCCATGTGTCTTCCTGGTTTGTAGGATTTGGTTTTTTGTCTTCTTTGATTTTTCTATGTAATTAAACTTTGCATTTTTGGGTTTTGGAAGTATCAGTTTTTTTTAAATAAAGTTTAACTTTTGTTAGTCTCTGAATTTTGTTTGCATTTGGGTCTTATTTTTTTATTTCCTGACATATATCTATATGGTTTGAATAGGAAAAGACTGTGGCAATTGGAAGCTTGAAACATAAGGCTATACAACTGACACACCATTTATTGCCAAATGTTGGCACTGGGCATAAAGACATGATTTAGAAGCAGTTGATCCTTTTGTTGTTATTACCGTCACACCTAGAACTACTGACCTGACAGCCAGAAGTAGAGCATCCTGTTTTCAGTCAGCTGACTTGGGTGGAAAACAGAGTCATTAATGACGTAGGAAGTGTTGTTGTATTTGGTCAGCCCCTGAAAGATGCACAAAGATAAAAGGGTGAGCAGAAAGACAACAGAGCTTTTACAGTAAACAAAGAGATTCTCCTCTACATGTGGCCTACGCTACTGTAAGACCCGCTGAGCTTGGAAGACAAGTACTATCCAAGTGTAACACATAATGAACTGTAAAAGAAAATGAAGTGACTTTATCACGACCCATCTCCTGCAAACCACTGTGTTTTCAAGCTTAACAATAATATCAATTTTCTATTCAAATATAACAGCAGTTACTTGAGAGTCTTAAACTCTCCACTCACTTTACATCATAATTTGAGTAAGATATGAATGTGACTGTATTTACAGGTGTCATTTACCTTGTGGTATGATTCTATGTAGTTAGCAGTGATGACAGGGGCAGCAGTCACACCAATATCAACACTGATGTCTCCATCAGTGAGGAAATGCTCTGAGAACACACACACATACACACAAACACACACACACAGATTCTACTCATTAATGTTTAGAGACATATCATTTGTACATATCAGACATCAGTATAACATAACAATATAGTAGGCTGTGGAATGTTGTAATTTTGTCCAGCTATGAGGGGACACTGTCAAGGTCCCCTCAAGGAGGTTTACAGGGACACGTAAGCAACACAAGGGCAGGGTGGCTCCTCTCACAGAATGGTAAGGGGCTGTTAAAATAAAACATGCAGAGAGAAATGACTGCATGGAGGTCCAATATGTCTATTTTTTTATGCACACACACAGATGCTCACCTGCTGTCTCTTGTATGAAGTCAGCTAGTATATTTGCCACCTTGTTGATCTCCTTACAAATCTGTATTGAGGAACAGACTTAATCAATATTGCACTTACTTCAACAACAAGAGGACATGAACACACTGATTTCAGTCTGTTTGCATTTGATAAACATTGATTTCCAGGCGTAAGAGTGATGGGTGACAGTTAAATTTGAGCGTTTCTCCTGCCCTTACCTGTCCTTTTACAACCATTTTTACTGTGAAGGTGATGAAGTCAGTGAAGAGCTTTTTCAGCCAGTTCGGTCTGACAAACAACAGCAAATACACACATTAGCATCACAGCGCCAGGCACTGTTATATAATGTAGATGCTTCTTTTGTTTAATTTGGGTTCAGTTTGAAACTTACTCTTTGTCACCTTGCAGATGCAAGTTGAGCTTGTGAAAAGTCAGATAACAGTCTGATGTGTCCGCTGCTACCTTCCCTTTTCCACAGTCTGACAGAGGAGACAGACAGACATCAAAGAGAACAAATGAGAGGAAAAGAAAAGAATAAAGTGAAAAAAAGGAAACAGCTAGTTGATATAAATATTGTTAAATCTTATCTTACCTGGTTTCAGTACACTGAACCAGTGGCTGTATTACAGGTGCTGAATAATTATGACACCCAACTATCTAAAAGTATTGTGAGCATTTTGGATTCAGCAACTCAGACGAAAACATTTTTAAGCTGTTTGCTGAGGATTAAAAAAAGCAACTATCTCCCAGTCAAGACCATGCCAACAAATCTGAAGTCACCTGCTAGCTTTCAACTAAGTAGAGCAGCAAAGGTGACACAAATGAGTGAAACACAGTTTTGAATCAAACTAAAACTACTAAACTCAAACTAAACAGGGTGCATAAAAATTTTAACAAATTCAATGTTAGTTTTCATTGTTCTGAATCCATTTTCTGAAAAGTACCAAACCAAGGCCATTTCATTGAGGACAGTTTGCTTGGTGACGTGCACTTCTGCTTTACAGGAATTAATTATGTACATTAACTATGAGAATAATATTATTAAAAAATCAGAAGTTAGTGCTGTTTCAAGCACTTTGTTAATGTACAAAACAAAGTACTTACAAAGTTTGGGGTTGATTCCGAGATCAATCTGAGACTCAATTTCAAAGTCAATTGAAGGTGAAATGCTGACACTGTATGAACAACAAATAGGAATGGCAGGTTAACACAAGTTAATTTGTTATTAGTCTCTGGAACTTTTTCTTGATATTAAGGTAGGAAGCTCAATCAGAGAGAAATCCACAGAGTGCTGCTTGCACTGTTGGACATGTCTGATATGTTACTGTGGAAAATGCAGTGCCTGAACACCACACCAGTGAGCTCTGATCACTTTAAGCACCAACTGTGAAACTCATCCAATACAACTGTTAAAACATAATTAAACAGCCCAAATTGACAAAAAAAAAAAACACAAAGTCAGTAAGACTGCTGAGGATGTCGGTTCAGCAATATCTGACCAAATATTCCTAATAGCTCAAATCAGTCTACTATTTTTGTTGATACCAGCAGAAGTTAGGACATCGCAGCCAAAACCCTGAGTTTGCTGATTTGAGAGGAGTACATTTAATTGCAAATAAATGTAACTTTTGATTTGTAAGAGGAAGATATGATATTTTTATTTCTGAATTTTGGATGTAAATAAAGGGACACAGATACAGAAGAAATACCACCTCCCTGACAAACATTTCTACACCTGTAAATGTTGTATCTGCATCATCTATGAGACACAGCAATCTAAGTCTTTCAGATTAATTCATGTAACCATAATGGGAGAGGCTTGGTCAAACAAATATTCAAAACACTGGCATTTTTGTATCGAGTTTAAGTGAATTAAATCATTTCAGCAAAGTAAATTCACACAGTTTGTTCAGTGTCTGTAAACTTTAACTACAAATCTGTGCCTTTGACCTGTAATAAGCTGTTTTGAAAGTGATGACCTTTGAGTGTAAAGTGGCTTATTTGCTGTGTCTCTACACTTCTATTTAACCTTTTCCACAGTAAGGAATATCAACTGCTCCAAAAGAGAGGAAGGTTTAGTGAACTACAACCTCTTTTGTACCAGTTCTGTCCTCTTTTAAATAAACAGCATGAACTTCATATCCCTTTAGTGCCAGAAGTTATCAGTCTTCAATCGTACTCTGCTCACTGAAAAAGCATACGGTCCTGAAAACAAAATGCCAGAAGGAAGTCATCATGCGTCTCATGTCCTTTTCTTTCCTCTACTATCACCGGGGGAGAACAAGTGAATTATGTTATGTTGAATTTTGGTCACACACACACACACAGACACACAGACTCACAGCCAGCTGCCGTATCCATACTGGATGGTCCCACTGAAGACTGCGGACACATTGGTTATTTCCATGCCAATGCCTTCACCTGGACGCAGTTCAAATTCACTCTGACCAATTGACAGGTTGTGAATCTCCAAACTGGCCAATAGGGAATCATAATGTGATTTTATGGCATTCTGTGTGTCCATCTGTGTATAAATATACATGTATATTTGAGTTTGTGTGTGTATGTGTCCTCTTACTTTTCCAGGCCATATGTGAGTTTGCCTGCAAAGAGCAGGGATTTCTCTCCCTTCACACTCGGGTATCTGGCATGTTGGAACGCTGCCTCGATTACTTTGGTGGTTTTCTCGTTCACTGCCAGCAGCACACAAACACACACACACATAGGGCAAAGACACTTAAACACTGTCGGGTGAGGACACATGCCTAAGCCACTGAGCAGTCATTAGAACTTCAACATACAAAAAAGAAGAGAAAGGGAGTAAGAAGGGTCATGAAATTACCCACTAGAAATCATTTTAGAAATCACATGACAATTGAAGCTTTAGTTTATGCTGCAAAAAAAGAGAAATCTTCAACAGATTGGTTATCTGTACACTGTGTGTTACTTGGTTTGATGATGATACTGGCTAAAATTTAGATATAAGACCTGAATTTTCTGAATTTCATCTGACATGTTTTACCTCTTTATAAAAATGAATGTTTTTCATGCAGAAAGGAGACATCAGGTAAAGAAATGTAGTTTTTGAGAATCACACTGAACCCCTCTGCACTTCTAGCTTTTTTAGTAGTTTTTCAAACAAAAGGATGAGTGGTTAAATAATTATCAAAACAGGGTCAAAGTCCCACTCACACACAACAGCTGCAGGGTAAGTGAGGCGACAAACGGCCCCGGTGAGTCTGTGGGCTGAGGTGGAGTCCCTCAGGCAGGCGTAGGATCCCCCAAACACAGACAGGAACAGCAGCAGGAGCAGCGACGGAGGAAGCGCATCACAAGGCATTGTGCACTCGGATATTTCAGCTTTCTGAGAGTAAGTTGAGGTTTGAAGACTGTTTTCAGTTGACTGTCTGTAAGTGTGTGTTTCCCACAGGAGCAACTGACTCACTACACGGCAACTTGCTGTCAGACAAATTCGATCCGTTGACTCCTGTGTTCTTGCGAGCTGCTTTCAATCTCACTGCATCTTCCCAGCCTTTAAAATTCTTCGTTTTGATCTGTTTTAGTGTCAAAATCCAGTGAGCATTAAGAGCTATGCTCTCAGAAACAGGGGACTTTCAAAAATTCAGCAAGCCTCATTGGATTTTTTATGTATCTTGTTAAATGAACCTACAGACTCCTAAACTCTTCTATCCCTGCTCTCTCCGCTGTCTACAAGTAATGCGACTATCTAGCAGGAACCCTGTCCTATATCCAGTCAGATACCAACAACAACTGTGATTCACTCTTGATGGAAGGACAAACAGTGGCTCAGATTTGTCTTTTTGCTCAAGGTCCCCTTAAAGCAAACTGGTCAAAGTGCAACAGTTTTATGTAGAGAGTGCTACCAAAGCAGGCTAGATAGGTAGATACACAAACTCTAAAGCAAACTATTCAGATCAAATACTGAGGAAAGACATTTACATTTATTTCCAGTGAAATATCTGACTTTTTACTGGACTGATTGGCACAAAGCATTCACAGATATTTATGGTTCCCTGAGCATCTGAAAGTTGGATCCTTTGGTTTCGTCTTACAAACTGAAGGTTGTTTTAAAATGAAATGTCTCAATAACTATCGGATGAATTACCACGAAATTTGGTGCATTCATCCGTGCTTCCCTGAGGATTAATTTTAATAACTTTGATTTCTTAATCTTATTTTGATGTAGTGTCACAATTAGGTTAAACTAATCCATTTGTCCAATAACTTGGTTTTAGACCAAACACCCATAAAACGTTCTGTTTGGTGCTCAAAGGCAAGTGTCAGGCTGCTAAACTGAAATGATGACAGTGATAAGCAGTGCTGTTATCAGTGAAAACATCAAAGCGTACAGCTTCACCAACATACAGTCTCATAGACCTACCGTGGTTGACTGACTTTGTTTAGTCCCATTCAAAACAAATATATCTCATCTCACAGGTTTGAAGGTTACATGAAAAACGTGCAGGTCAGTGGGGGAGTTCTGCAGGTATGATCACACACATGCAGAAAAAATAAGAAGTATATGGTTAATGTAACCCACATAAGTCTTTTCTATTCTTTAACCACTTATAGACCTTACAGTGCATGTTAACATTCAAACACCAATAACAGGCCAAAGTGCCAGCCTGCCCTTTAGAGGCAAACAAATACTCACTGATGGCAAATCTCAGCTATGAAGAGCAATCTCAAAGGCACCCTAACATTCTAGGTGAAGAAGCAAGGTATTGAACCTTCAAATTTTTGATAATTAGTCAACCAGTTCTACTTCTAAACTGTAGTAAGCTCACAGTCAGGATTTATTGCTTAATCAATTCCCTTTGACAGACATATCCCTTCACATGGCCCTTTATAGAATATTTTGGACATGCATGTTCTTGGGTAAAAATCCTTGTATTATATATTTTTTCTTTTATAGCCTAATTAATCTTCTATTTTCTGAAATTAATTACACACATGTACAAACAGGACACATATAGAAATATCTGGCAAAAATGTAAAGATTTTTAAGATTTGATGGAGCTGCTATGTCGTCAGGCATGTTAAGCAGGTAAGGGTACTCTGCATTGCTTACTGCTTAAAAACATGTCCGTAGCATGCTCTAATTGTTTTTGTAATTGGGACCCAGTACAACCGAAAAGTGTACTTAAGGTCATAATATGTCCTATAGTGACACGACCGACAGTAACTATACATTTAAACAGCGGGTCAACAAACTCTGGTAGCACACTTTGTACCAATATCAATAGAAACATTGTCCTCACTAACTATATCTGCAGCAAAACAACACAATAAGGAATAGTTAGGACCATTTATTGCATCCGTTATTGCAAGTTTCCCTAATCACACACTTCATTCTACAACAGCCTTCATAAAGCAATTCTCACAGAACAAAGAGATAAAGGAAAATCTTAACATTATTATTTACCAATATAAATGAGGCAAAGTGCTACCTTAAAAGCAGATGCTAATAGAGAATACAAAATAAATTAGATTACACAAGGGAAATTAAATTACTATTACCATATGTACCTTAATGGTATGTTTCCCCAGTTGTTGACAATTGACAATTGTTAAGAGAAGATAACAAAACCAACCTTTTCACTGACTGCCAGTACGTTTAGGAGAGGATTATTAGACCCAACAGTTTACTTCAGAAATCCTTCATGGCCTCCCTCCATTCTATTTTTACAACCTTTAAGTCACATATGAAGCAGTACGTAGCCTACGTTCCTCAGAGGTCAGAGGTCTTTTATTTAAACCAAGGCAGGGTTGAAAACTAGTAATGACAAAGCATTCAGACGTAACTGAATAGACTGCATGAGGGAATGAGAAAGAAATCAGAAAGCTTACTCCGTTTTTCTAATTATTATTGACTGGCTTTTTGCTGGTTTGATTTGTTTTATTTGCTTCAGTTTTTATTGACTCGCCTCTTCCTCACTGAATTTGTGGGTCTGATCTATGACAGTAAAGCTTTCTCAATGAGATACCACTGGCTAAACAATAATAATTTCAATAGAGGCTTACTTTTTCTGAAGCAATATTTGCTTTAATTTAGGGGGGGGCAGTGGTTTTTTGGCATCACTGGGCAAAAATTCTTGAAGAACCTTTCAGTGAGAAGGAAAAATGTATGATAAAAAAACAACTGGGGGCAACTTTTGGGGGGCTAGAAGGTGTGTGTATGCGGGGCACTTG
This sequence comes from Acanthurus leucopareius, assembly GCA_029814765.1. Lineage (NCBI taxonomy): Eukaryota > Metazoa > Chordata > Actinopteri > Acanthuriformes > Acanthuridae > Acanthurus > Acanthurus leucopareius. The sequence continues at coordinate 5,857,788 of JAQMCX010000050.1, forward strand.
CATTTCATCCAGCTGTTGGATGTGGTCACATCTGTCTCTGAGGCCTGTGCATCTCTGAGAAGACGAGCTGCGGTGGGAGGGAGCAGGCCAACTGAACTGGTTTAGGTTTTACCAGGATTTTACACAGACTCATCTCGACATTTAAGCTTATGCCCCACACTGAAAAAGCATCATCAAAAAAACAAACAAACAAAAACAAACTGTGAGCCCTCTGAGGCAAAATGTTTTTAGATTTATATAACAAATCATCCCTTGAAGAATAAGAATCAAAACCTCTATATATTCAAAGACATTTGCATAAAATACATGTTGTAAAGTGCTTTGCATACATACATTATATATTTACATATTTTTTGTTTTGTTTTGTTTTTTAGTATGGCAACATCGCTATTTTACAGAAAATGTACCTAACATGTTGGCAGACAGAGGCAGTCTACTTTGTATTTGGTCACAATCAGTGTCACCTGATAGTCAATAAAAGAAAAAATAAAACTTAAAGCACAACTGGTAAAGAAAAATCAGATCAGAGGTAAAATGTTATGGTCAGTTTTGTGAATTTTTTGTTTGTGTACTAAAGTTCCAGCCACAGTCACTTTTTGCTGGTACTGTGGCTGTTAAAATGTTCACTACACTGAATACAGAGGCAAACAAAGGCCAAAACAACTCAAATGACACCTTGTATTTTGTCTTCCCAATCCTTTTGGCGATTCTATGCTTCCATGGACAGAAGCGAAGTGTATCAAACAAGAGAAAAACAACATATCGAACATATTCAATCAAACCTAAGCTTCATGTATGGAGGGTTTGCCCCCTTTCAGTCCAACTGAACATGGCTCATGTATTAAGAGAGAGAACATTAATCTTGATCATTTTTTCATTTCAAATATCTCAGATGAGCAGATTTAGGGAATCCTAGGGAATCAGAAAGCCTGTTTTCTCTTCACACAGGAGGAATATTTTAGGCTCTAAAGCCCAACAGTGTCAGTGATGTAGTTTTTTTTTACCCTCAGCTGCCACCTAGTGCTGTTTCATGGGTAAGGAAGTCATCCAGATAGCTTTACTTGTGTCATACAGCCAAAAACCTTGGACTAAAAACCAACAAACATCACAAAGTAGTTTGGTTAGATGGAGAGACAGAACAGATCAAATTGAACATTTTTTTTTCTTCTTGAGAATGTTTTTTGATGTTTCCAGTCATTTGTGTCCTTTATTTCCATTCGACAGTTTTGGAATCCCAAGAATGTGGCACTGCTTTATTTTGCTGCATTGCATCTAGTTGATAACAGTCTGTATAATGCTCTTGTTTTATTTGTCTCCAGATTCTAGCTCCAAACATTCCATGTTCCTTCTACTACCTTTTCAAGCAACATCTTTGCAGGTTATTAATCCCCATTGAAAAATAAATAAATCTGCTGTCTCTGAGTGTCTTGGGAAATCAGTTAGCCATGCCCTGAGGAGCCTCAGGTATGAGGGAAGAGAAGAAAGTTTTGAAGAAAACCCAGGCCGTCCACATGACTGAAACCCTGTGAGGAGGCACTAGAACTGCTGTCATTTGTGCCTGTCCATCAGCTCCATCAGCTCCATCAGCTGCAGCAGCAGGCTCTTCCCTTTGTCCTTCAGCAAGCTCCTGAACAGACAGGACACAAAAAAAAGATTTAAAGTGATAGGTTTCTCTTCAGCCAAAGTACAGTACCTCTATCCATCATGGAATCATCCATGCCTACAATCAGGTGATAGACCTGAGCCCATCTAGATGTCATGTAGACAGAGTGCATGTCAAGAATCACTGAGAATTTAGGATACTGAACAGAATTTAAGAAGCTTCATTTAACTGAAAGTGAATCAGGGGGAAACGTGGTAGATGCTTTCTTACTGGATTTGGATTTGGGTCTGGGTCCCTGTTCTCATTCTGCTGGTTGTGCTGGGCCTCAGGGGGCTGCTGCTGGTTTGGTCCTTGAACCTGCACAGGCCTTCTGAAGGGAAACCATCCAACAGTGTGTCTGCAGAAGACAAAAACAGGCAAGAAAAACTCTCAGTGCCAATTGGGGTAGGGTACTATTGATTAGGTTAGAATTAGGTTTAGGTTAGGTTTCACATGGGTGTCTTCACAAGGATAGAAGTACAAATGTGTTTGCATGTGTCTTAAAAATCTCCAGTTTACTCTAGCTTTGAAAATTGCCATGGTGATTATTTTGTATGGCATCCCATAGTAACTGTGACTAGGTCTGGTTCCTTGATAAGCTAGAGCTCAGTTTTCAATATGTAAATGTATCAATGCTGGCAGCAGCACGGAGTCGACATTTTCCATTTCAACATTGTTATCACAAGTTTAGGTCATGTTGGTCCTTTACACAGCATGTCCTGGTCACATACAGTGTTTACTGTTACATAACAATTCACTGCAACACACTAATATACATACACATTGAAATGCTATGGTGTTGGTAATCAATGAGTTTATATGTTGAGGGAAAAGCAAAGGAAAAACATTTCTGAAAGTGAGTGAAATGCTTTTACTTCTCAGAGGGAAGAAGATTTTCTTTTTTATTATTATTATTATTATTGTTTTGGGCTTTTGGCCTTTATTTGATAGAACAGAAGTGAAATGGGGAGATAGAGAGAGGGTAGTGACATGCAGCAAAGGGTTGGAGCCGGAATCGATCTCGCGACCGCTGCGCAGAGGACTGAGCCTGCTGTATATGGGCCGCGCACGCTCCCAAGCGAGCTAAACAGCGGTCCAGAGGAAGATTTTCTTACAGCAAATTAACTCCTATCACCTCTTTGGGACTTACAGAGATGAAAGAGAGCAGTCAAGTGTATTTGCATCTGAAGTTCACAGGCTGCCTATTTGATACCACTCGATGGTCAACATGTAGCTGGGTAATGATTAGACATCAGCAACAGTTGTAAAGTTAATGTTTAGATCCTGTTTCTTTACCCTGCTCTTTCACTTTCTCTCTTCAATTAGTTCTCATAACCTATTCCTCTTTGATCACCCACAGAGTCCTGACCAATTGGCCTTTTTTGGTCTTGGAGACTCTGGGTTTTTCCACCACTAAGAATCCTGTAACGTCTCTGGATTGTAGTCATAAAGCAAAACTCTTGTCACAGTGACAATACTTGACATTAAGTCTGGGTTATCCCCCACCTGTTGACAGAGATCTTCACATACTAGAAAGTCAGGAAATCGCAAATGTACAAACCAGTGGTCACAAAGACATGTTTTCAAAACAGGTACTAATGTTGAATTAGTGCTGTAACTTGGCATATGAAATATGAAGGGCGAGTTAATTTCTTTTCCACTCTCCCTACTAAAAATCCACTTGCTCTGAACAAGCAGAGAACCCTTAACGTTGAGTCCTGCTTACGATAACAGATTGTTGACTTTAGAAGAGAGGAAAGGTCCCCTAAAGCTGTCCTCAAACTCTACCTGAGATGAAAGCAGGTGCTGTTGTTCTGCTTTAAGTTACTCTACAGCTGACAGACTTTGCTCTGGCATGATCCTGTATAAGACTACCAGTGATGAGGACACTTGTTTATGTAACACGATTTGCTGTTGACTTACAATGAAACAACTATACTCAGTGCTAATTCTTTTTTATGAACCCGCCTCGTAAGCAGCAGAAATGGGGGTTTTGGACACCTATTTTATCAGTGAGCTTTTTGAAAGCTTGAGAAAGATTGAACTTACAGGTACATGAGGAGGAGGGTGCTCATCACCAGCAGAAAACGACTCAGGTTGGAGTTGAAGTACACAATCATAAGCAGAATGCCAAATCTTGCAGCGGAGTATAACCAGTCCAGCCAGTCGCGCTCCACATCCTCCTCGTCTTCCATTACAGGCCCTCCTTGGGCGTTCATCCGCATGTTCTGGTTGGCCTCACCAGGATTGATGAAAGCGCCATCCTGTGCGAGGTTCTGATTGGCTGGAAGGTTGTTGATGGGGTTCTGATTGGCTAAGGGGGCTGGGACAGGTACTTGGTGGGCAGGAACAGCTGGGTACTGGCCAGTCGGTGTTGCTGGTGCAGAGGGAGCAGTACCTGCTGCTGCCAACGCTGCATGGCTGTTGGTGGTAAATTGAGACAACCATTGAGGGCATCGAAAACTTGATGGACAAAGTTATTAACAGTCATGTCAGACTAGAAAAAAGAAAAGAAAATAAACTGAGAGCCTAAATGAAGAACTCAAACTAACATAAAGAAGTTTGAATTTTAAGTGTAATGAAACTCACTACTGCATGTAATACTGTCGAGCATAAACATGCTGGAGCCACAGGAGCTGCTGAGGACTGTACAGAGAGTAGGTGGGAAAGGCTGGTTGGGTTATCTGTGGTGCTCCAGGCCTGCAGGAAAAAATGAAAGATGTGCATATCTATTAAACACTGCAACTTTAATCCAGTGAATGAGGTCAAAGAGAAAGTTCACATAGAATCAGCAAGAAAATCGTTTGAATTGTTAAAATCTTTAAATCATGCTTTACTTACTTTACTTTCTTTTTTTTTAGTTCAGACATTTTCTTTGGTGCACACTGAGGTTTTGTCTAATATGGTTCGATAAGCCCTCTCTCACTTCCTGTAAGTTCTTGGTAATGTGGCCACATGCAGAGCAAGGCTTTGAAATGCATTCACTCTCGACTAGCAATGAAAATTCATAGTAATGCATACATTTTTTTTTGTTTTACTTTTACTTTACTTTAGTAAAAGGCATTCAAGGAAATCAGGACTCTTGACAGTGACACATTTCTGACTTGTTCCAACCCTTCGAACATTGATCTCTCACTAAGTTTTTAGATTGGTTGAGTGTTACTTCACAGGGATTCCCCTGAGAGGAAATGGATGAGAGTTTGTTTATGACTTCTGCACTGCAGGTGCAGGTGAACTAATTTACTATCATAAATTTGACTGTGCTTCTGACTTTCCTGGTTGTTCTGTAAAATTATTCTGAGCCTACTTGAACCTCTAAAATCTGATTTCTGGTCTTGCCAGTGAAACTTAATTTAGTTCAGCAGATACATGATATCTTTTGTTAAGGCTTACACTGAAGCAGCAGGCCATGAAGGAGTTCCTGGTGGAGACACTTGGGTGTTTGTATGAGCTGTAGAAGCAGCTGGAGTTGAGGAGGTCTGTCTTCTTTGCCTCAGCTCTGGTGTGCTGGGAGTCTGGACTGGTAAGGAGGAGCTGCTTTGTTGGGACTGTTCTGTCTCTTTGGTCTGCAAAGGCAAGTTTAAGACTTCTTAAAATCTGAGAAATATCTGTCAGTCAGCAGTGTAACCTCGCTGTGATGAGGTTAGTCTGCAGAGAGGAGGTCCATCATCAGTACTGAAAGTATGAGTGAAGCAGACACTTGATAGTGTTGTGAAGCTAAAGCAGGTTTTCTTTTGCTCTAGTTTTGTTCTCAAATCTTTCACGTCTGTCTCTGAACTAAAGCCTGCTGCCTTTGAGTTTGATATGTCCCAGGAGGCTCTCTGAACACAAAGAAGATATAAGTTGTTGAATTTATGAGAGCAACTTATCACCGAAGCATTTATAAACAGTCAGAAAGAAATGGCTAAAGTTGATCTAAATTAATCTATGAGTATGATCAAAAGTAACCTGTCATTGAGGTTACAAAAAAGTACACGTTACTTTAAAATTATTTAAATTAGCTTTAACGCAAGTTTAGATACTTCAGATTGCAAAAGGATGTAAAAACTGATAGCACAAGGAGGACAAACATGTGAAACAAGCACAGTATGCAAATACTGGGCTGTAACCGGCTGTTTTGCTTACATGGCACACAATCCAAAAATAAAGCCAAAAAGAGTTTCAGTAAACACTCAGGTTTCACTTATCCAGTATAACTGAGGCTACACAAGAAGAAATAAGTGCACTAATTTTGAAATGATAATGACAAGGTTTTGACATTAAACCTGGTTTTGGTCACTTGAAAATCAAAAATAGAATTAGAATTTGCTCCAGAGAAGGACCACCTTAAATTACTTAAGTTGTATTATCTTTGAAGTCAAAGCTTTTTTTTACTTTGATATTGAATGAGAAGGAAACAAGCAGTGTGATTTCATGGTAAAAAGTACATGTGTTCTTTTAACACACCCTCAGATCTGCTTTACCAACTTTATCGCATCTGTAATACAAATCCGGCTCAAAAAAACAAAATGTCCAACTTGGGAACTTTATAAAAAAAATTGCCCTTGCTCTAAAAAAAGGTTGAATATAAGTAGACAGAATCCTCTCTTACCTCATGTCTGTCTTCTGGTCGTCCTTGGGGTTGATTCCTAAAAGCACAAACTAGGTGCAGCGTGGGAATGGAGTCAGTCTGAAAAAATATAGATAAACGCCTGATTATATATAGTACATGATAAACACGGTGACACATTTAAGTCCAAGAAGAACAGCAAGCTAGCTTAAACTAGTATAACTAGACCACTTGTTTATTTTATGGTACTTTAATATTTTTTATGCAATCAGGACTCTTGTGGAATGTCTTGGTCTTGTCCTCTGTTGGTGTGTTACGACGTGTCTGTCTTCTTGTCCTCCATGCCAGTGCTAAGGACAGTTTTCTATTTTATGAAAGTTTAATGGACAACAAAGCAGTCTGAGTCTGAAAGAGAATTAAGTTTATGTAATTTTTGCCCTCATGCAGCTTTTTTCTGTTCCCACAGGTGTGTTTACATCTGTGTTTTTTTCAGCTATTAAAGAATAATATTCTGAATCACAATAAATACAGCTTTACAACAGAGCAGGGGGATCAGGCAGGGAGGGATGTTGTGCATTTAACTCTTCAGAAGATTCTTCTCCTTTTCTCCTGTCTATATCAATATTATTACCACAAAGCTCCATAAAACTCTCCTCATATTCTTTCCCATCCACAGAATAAAAGAGCACACAACAGGTTCAGATCAACAACTTGGTGCTGAATACTCTGACTCTGCTCACAGAGTTTGATATTAAGCTTTTTAATGCTGATTGGTTTTAACACTATGTGCTTCTGCCCTCTAAATAGAACCAAACATAACAGGTGGTGTGGTTGGGGTTTTCTTTTAGTGATGGAATTTTCTTACAGCTGGTACTATCTCATCTCCAGCAATATGAGCCTCTGGAGAAATTCAACCACAAAACACCATAAACCAGAGACATGAAATATTATACTGTACTGCTTTGAGATAGCACTATAACCCTTTTCACAGGCCACAGACATCTTTGTGGTTATGATCAAAAGAAAAAAGTAGGTAAGAAAAAAAAGCTGGCTAGATCCACCCTCTTTAGCCAGTTTTTCGCCAGTATCAACTCCAGCATAAAAGTATATAAAACACATGCGATGTTCACTGATTTCTGCTTTTGTTGAAAATATGTTAGAGGACTGGAAAATGAGCTCTTTACATTAAACTTATGCCATCTATGCTGTTAAAAGATTGCAAAGAGTTTTGAAATTGGTGCAACACAACCAGAGAAAACAGAATCGTGGTTTGATCTGCACTGCCTCTTTTTCCAAGAGACAAGTGACTCTCTCTGGATTTAACCTTATTTACACTTTGCATGTGGAGGAGGAGGGACAACAATTTGTGAATACAATTTGTAGTTTCGAAGAACAGCCTTACAGCCAGTAAAAGGCTCTTTACATTCCAAAGAATGAGGAGCTCGGTGTGCACCATGGAGCTACCTTTACTCGTGTTCATTTGCTCATAATACCCACATTTTAATTATACAAATCTGATTGAAAAAGTTAACCTTCAAACTTTAAGGGCATAAGATTCTGTGGAAAACAAGTGTGCATGAATTCCAGTGTACACCTTGCACAGTCATGCACACTTAAACAGACGCACACTGTCTTTTACATACCTGTCTGAAGAGATCTTTAATGTGCAAGTGGTCAGGCAGCAGTTTCCCAGCATATATCAGTCTTTGGTCACTTACAGCCTGCGGAAAACAAACAAGTTTAGAAACGTTCGTAACCATATTTATGAGCTTATCTATAAATTGGTCAACATTTTTAAGGTCTATTTAAAACATTTAAGTCACATGTTCTACTCACATGTGACTTAAATGTTTTAAATGTTAAATAAATGTTTTAAACATTTTAAATTCTCTGAGTTTGATATGCTCCAATCAAAGACTTGGCACATGATTTTTATCTGTAAGTATTCAATTTTTAACCTGCACTGTACATGAGCAGGTGGAAATGCTGATGATGCAACCTTGTCTAAAGCACATGGCCAATTTCCCAAGTAGTGGCAGACTTGACCAGTAATCATTAACTTTATTTAAGGACTTTTCTCTTACGCTTGAATAAATGTACCTCACAGTCTACCGCCTGGTCCTGCCTCATCTGTACACTTTGCATAAGCATCTCTTTCATGTCACTGAAGCATAGATCCTCTTCTGCTCATCTGTTTTCACACCAGCAGCCAGGAGGAACACTGTGCCCTTTAAAGCTGCATTGCTCAGTAAGGTCAAAACTTGGCAGTCAAATATAATTAAGAGTTTAGCTCTTTGTCTGACTCTAGAGAGGACTGAATACAGCTCCTTTTGCAATCAACCTTTTGTAAACTCATCATCAAATAGCTGCACTGTGCTTCACAATCCAAACCTCATGTTGAGATTAATTTACAAAAACTTTACCAAAAGACTGTACAGCAGGCTGAAGTAAAACACACACGCTTCAAACAAAGTTTGAAATCAACACTTCATAACAAGTTGTATCTCATATTTTATTCCTTAGGACACGAACGACAGACATGCTTTTAAAACATAAAACTTACAGTAGCTGTAGACATGGCCCTGCACTGGGATTTAAACGTAATGGCACGGTTTATCAAACTTTATGCTCCACGTGACTTTTAGTCTATTTTCAAGGAAAGAAATAATAAAATAACCCTCTATTGTGAATCAAAAAGCCCTACAAAAGTCCTCAATTTAGATGATCATAGTTATACAGGTTTGGTGTAAGCATACATATGCAAAAAGAATGACAATAACAGGAAAATGGCTGACAGTTGTTAACTGGCAGCAGCTTCCTTGACTCAGTCAGCTGGATAATGTCATGACATTCCAGAACACAGCCTGGAGCCGCCGCCTGTCACACGAGCCAAATAATTCAGCTAACTGCGGTTAGCTAGCTAAGTTATCCGCCTCACAAAAACTCACCGGTCTGGTTGGGTAAACAGCAGACAAATGCCTTTTTAGGTCCTTCACAGTCCAGTCTAAATACACGCCCTCGACGGTCCGGTCTTCGTGAGCTTGGTTAGGCGTTTTTATGAACAGAGAAATCGTCCTTCGCCCCGGATCTCGCACATCCATTTTTTACTCTTTCACTTTAATGTCTCGCCCTGTTAAAACGTTACAGCTCTAGTTAGAGTAGTCCCTTTATAAAATACGACAGCAGACAAAATAAAAGCGACGTAAACTAACTTGTCTCAGGAGAAACTTCTGCTACACGGTCGATTTCAGGAGTGTACTGTATATCTGCTAGCTTCTTTGTTTCCAAACACACTGTGGCTTCCCCTGATTGGATAACGTCCTCTCGTCCCAGACGTGGAGGCTTGGGGAATCTTTACTCTGTGCGCATGCGCATATGATTGATTCTGGTTCCAAAGATTGTTTATTCATAAAAAATACAGATGCTAACTATAGTACCTTTTTGCTGGTGTACAAAAACAAACTACAAACATCTTGCTAGACAGTAAGAAAATAACTAAGAGAGACTTCTCATACAGTTCCTCTTACTTCAGGTTAAGCAGCAAACTTACTAAACAGAGCCACTAAAACAAGGAAATGAGTTCCCTCTAACGTCCTTCAGAGTTTGCAGCTCTCCATTCCTGAGAATGTATAACGAGTGAGGGCTCTTTACTTTACCCTCTCGGAAAAGGACACTCCTTTTATTGGCAGCGTATGTTTGCTGAAGCACGTTACATCAGTCGTGTTACATCAGCTGTAAATTGACTGTTTTAAAAGAGGCACTCCAGCAGCTATTGAACCAAGAGACAATTGATATTTTAGTGTTATTGAAAAAACTGTATGAGACACCTCTCAATGCAAAAATAATTTGGCAAATACAATTAAACTTTAAAGGGTGTCTGAGACAAGTGTTGTCAAAAACGCTGATCATAGATAGAAGGCTTGTATACTGTGGTATGATAAACTGATGAGGGTACTAAAACATATGGTACTAGTTATGTAATTATAATATTCCCTCACAATTGTCAAGAGATTAGGTCCTGCTACAAGAAATTGATTCAGGATCTCAAGGACACTTCACTGAGCAGTCTGTCCCTCACTATAAAAACTATCCTGTAGTCCCAAAGTACGCACTAAAATACAATCACCTGCATGTTGACTCTGTCTTTACTGAAAATAGAAAACACAAGCTGATAGCATTAGACTTGTATATACAAAATAATTTCCTTTTAACAAGTGACAGGTTAACTATGTGACACTGTGTGACACACCACTCTGATATGAAGCACATTGTCTGGCATATATTTTCTTACATATTTTTTTCTCACAAGTCATTCATTATTACACATGCTAATATTAATAATGATCATACAGAACTAAAGTAACCAATTGTTATCTTAATTTCTGTCATAGCATTAAGGAAAGGAAACAAAACATTTCATGTGTGTCTAACTCTAAAACAAACTATTTTGATAAATAATTGTCTTTATAACTAATCAGGGCTTTAATTTGAGATACATTTCCAAAGATGATTGACTTCTGCACTACCTCTAAAATGTGTGAATAACTAAGTTGAACTAAAGAACACTCTGGTAAATACAGGAATCATATATCAAATACAGAATTAGATAATCATCAATAAAACAGTCATTTTTAACATGTAAAAATCAAGATTAAAATGTCAAGATTGGATTTATAAGTTGTACTTTGTAAGTGCACATTTCATTGACAATAAAAAGTGAGGACATTTTCCTGGTTTCCTCTGACCATGAGGACTGGAGGTCTCAGATCCCGGGATAAGAAGTCCAGCCATGTCAGGTACAGAGTACTGGGACAGACTCCTCTCCTCCCCACCGGCATGGTGCTGTCACAGCAAACGTTTAAAAAGGAAAACAGTTAAAGTTTTAAAGCATCTGCAAGTGATTACTTTAAAAGGCAAAATGATTTTATGTAGTGTTTATGTGCTGTCAGGCTGGAAGGTGACGGACATAACTACGAATCAAGAGTGGATGGTGCAGTTGGCATGCTATGTAATTATATGTAATTACAACATTCACTTATTTTATTTTGCTCTGTCTACCTTCTCAAAAAACAACACTCCCATGACCTAAAGAGAGGAATTACTGTACTCACATAACAATCAGAGCGGCTTCTCTTGAATAATCCTGCAGAACTTCATTTAGACGAATCAGACGGAGAGACTGAATTCCCACAGAGAATTTACAATTTACAAAAAGTGATGAAAAACAGAAAACAAGTTTTGATTATTTCTTTCTTCTTAATTCTGTATATGCTAAATCTTCATATAAAAACAACTAGTGTTGCTTCAGTGAGCATCAGACCTTGGCCTTGTTCCTCTCAAAATCCTGGTCAGTGATCATCCATGGCTCCTCCTGCTGTCTCGGCGGCCCAGAATCAGAGACCTTGGGGTTTGTTTCCGGTCTGAAGCGAGCCACCATATCCTCAAACTGATGAACACTGTCACACACAGAGACACACAGTAATAATTAAGTAAAGTAGATATTGTAGTAGTCGACCTTTTTTTTTTTTTTTTGTTTTTACAATGATGGTTGTTTTTTTTGTTTTTTTTACAATGATGGTTGTTTTTGACACTAGTTGGTAATCTCAGTGTTGAGCCCACTGAAACCACAAAGCAAATGGAGCATTTGTGGACTTTCAGTCTCAAATGAAGGAACAATTATATTTTGGCCGTAAAGTACATATAGAATCTGTTCTATTACTAGTGTTTATCACAGCTAAGAAACATTTGCCTTGTTTTTCATGTGATTGCTTTAAAATGATAGCAATGACCTCCACAAGTGAGACAAGGTCTTAGAGGATTGTTCAGCAACATGGGAGGTTTGTATTTTCCAAGTATCATATAGTTTTTGTTGATCCTCAAATCAAAACAGTGTTAATGCATAACGTTTAAACGATTACCTTGGCTTGATTTATTTACTATGGGTTCCTTTGGCAAATATTAGCCTCTTTCTCCATCATTAAAAGTCCTATTCATCTTCAAATATTTCCCATTGCATTAGGAGTATGTGTTATATAAGCAAAAAAACCTGAAATAATGACGGTTAAACAATTTGTGTTAATAAACTGTAGCTGAAATTTTGGGATTTAGCCCAACTTGATCCTGATCACACATGGAAGAGAGATGTCTTTTTGCATTTGCACTTGCTTCATTATTTCATCATAAACAATTTTAGGCAGCCATACTTTTCAGGTTGGGGGTTCTGGTAGATGTCAGGAAGCACTTCAACATCATGGAAACCAAGACGGAACTTCTTTATCAGTGCCAAAACCCTGTTAAAAAGAATGTAAATCCATAGTGTATGAAAAGTTTTCTTTACACAGACTCTCATAAACCACAGCAATGTTCTCTCAATCAGGAACATTCCTATTTCAGCTGTTCTGAAAGCAAAGGTTAGTCAACTTGTGAAACTTGCTTTCTGAAACTGGCAGCTGGAGTCATGAATGATTTTAGTTGCACCTGTTTTTTAACTCTTGAAATTTATTGCAGTTAAATTTGATGACTGGACACCTTATTCAGCTCCGTCATCTTAAGAATTCTCCAACACTATATTAGCAAATGTGAAATTAGACACATATATAAACACCCCACAGTAATCTTAATGATAAGGAAGTAATCTAAGTACTTACTCCTCCCTCTGCTCTTCCTTTTTGTCTGTCTCTCCTCCCACTAGCACACGGACCTTACATCCGGCCCAGCGCTTCCTCCGAGTCAGCAGGTAGGGCAACAGCAGGGTCAGACCTGGTAAGATACAGAAAGATAAGAGCATGACTGCCAATATTCAGGATATTAGACTGATACATAAACAGACAGAGAAATGATCAGACCTCCATCATCAGACAGCCAGTAGACATCGATTGTCTTCTTTCCTTGTTTTTTCTGGAATACAGTGCTTGGCTGAGGCTCGTCTTCAGTGGAGACAGTAGCTGAAAACAATTTTATGTTCACAGGAAAAAAAATCTACTTTTAATGACATCAGTTTGTGATATTTTTGAGTATTTTAGTTGCCATTTACAAATTGGGTTTATTACAGCTTACTTTTTTCCAGATTCATGGACTTCACATTGAGTTTACTCAAGAGTTTCAAAAATTACAACAATATGTACAAAAAAAGGATTCTCATGATGATGTCATGCTTATACATACAAGTTGTGCTTGTTTGAATGCAGGAGGGGGCAGAGATAGTGTTTATACTCTCTCGTCCTCTATCAAAGGCTGGATTAACTGAAATAAAAAGCAGAGGAATTTACTGTATCCATACAGTGTAGCTGCAGCACCATTTCAATTTCATTTCATTTCATTTTTATTTTTAGTGCACTTTTAGGTTCTCACCATATGATTGAGATGGATGAGAGACATCAAAACCCTCCCTCATTCTCAGCACGCACACACCGTACTGTAGGTCAAATGCATCACTAAAAATCAGGTCAAAAATGTTTGAGTTTTCAGTTCTGTGATTAGACTTTACAACAAAAGTTTAAAGTTATAACACAAGATGTTTTTTTTTTTTAACCTTTCAATACTCACTGCACTATTCCTATGTAGCTGTGTGCAGCCTGAGGTGAGTCACTGTGCCAGTCTTTTTTGAAACCCATCAGCAGAACATTTGGCTTAATACGACCCAAACCTGCCCCCTAGTGGACAGTTAACAAAATGAGATAAAAAGGAGAGCAATCAGGCCTGTTTCACAAAGCGAGGTCATCTTCCTCAGGCTCTCTCTGGGGTATGGAGCTACACCAAACCTAACACTGACCATCTCAGATCACTGAGCTCATAGAGAGGGTTGTCAGCTGGCTTTCATTGCTCTTTATCAGTCCAATTATGAACTTGTGCACATGAAAAGAAGTCACCAGTTCAACACCATCAGAACATGAATGGATGATATAAGAGGGAGCTATGATTGGCAGGTACACACTGGAAGCAACAGCAACATCAACTTATCAAAAGCAGTCTATGAATCAGACATTAGAAAATTAAGTCTTTGCAGCTGTAAAAAGTTATGAGTCAGTAAAGTGAATCCTATAACATCCAAGCAAAGCACTTGATTAAGAAAAAAAATATTAAAACTTAATATAAATGCAAATACTTAAAGTTGTTATACTGTTACAAATTTAAGTGAATATTTTTAAATTGAATTTAAGACAGCAGGCATTTTAACATGTTTGGCAGCTAACATAAAAATGTTAGTGAAATAAAATTGTGATTTTTTTGTTTATTTGATACTATAAGTAATAACCACATAAGATTAAACATTGACAGTCATGCTTTTTGTGCAGCGGAATTTCATAGACTGGAAATGTGTTATTTTATCAGTGAATAAATTAAGAGTTAATTTGCAGTGAATATATATTTTTAATCTATCTAAAAGGCTGATCATTCTCTCATATTTGCACACTGTGCTCATGTGCGAATTTATAAAACTAAAGTTTTATTCACTAAGCAACCTATAAAATTCACTACTTTTACTTATCCACCTGCGGTAAATGTTATGGGTTATTACCATTAATAGGAAATACATTTAGTGCAATTATAGTTAAAAAAAAATAGATTGCGGTGCAAAGTCCTTTTTTACTGGTTTGTAATTATGCCTTGATACTTTTCATATTAAGGTAAATGCAGCACCTTTCCAATGTAAGATCCTGTTGGGGCTGACTCAATTTTTGTGATTGCTGGTTGGTCATAAAGCGATTCTATCCTCTATTCTGACCCAGAGCAAAACCTGTCCCTTGTAGACTTGGCCTGGTTACCATAATAACTGTGAACTGGACTTGTCTCTCTGAGGCTGAGGTTTAATCTAAAACAGGCCCCACTTCAGTTGATGGTGAAGGTTCATTAAAACCCCAAAGGTTAAATAAGGTGTAATTCTGACCTGTAGCAGCATGTTGACTCCTGACTGTAGATCTGCAGCCACCACGCCTCTGTAGAATGACTTCACCTTTCGTTTGTTCAACCACGCAACATGACTGCTGCTGCTCGCCTTCTCCACTGCTGATAAAGAGGGACCAGCCTGACAGATACAGAGTGGTAGAATTAAGAATTGATAATTATTTCATTTTGAAACTGAAATGCTCTAACAGATAAAACTCTGTTGAGTCACATGTTTTGATATGTTTGCTTTTGGGCTTTTACTGAATTAAAAATGTGCATGTGTATATCAGTGCATGATGAATTGTGCTCACAGTGACCACATTGGCACAAATCATGAGACTGAGATGTTTTGTAAACGAATTGGCGAGATCCACAAGAGCTGGACGACTGCTGGGGGGGCCTGTAAGCACCAAACACTGGGGTCTGAAAGGTGAGCAGAGTCAGAGTAAAATGTCAAGCAGTTTAGTCCAGATATGGAAACATTACATCTTGGTTCATCTTTAAGAGTACGGATTTGTGTGAAAATGTGTTTATGTAACAAGTTCATTCTTTTAAAGCAGTTCAAAGCTTTTTTCTGAAGTCAATCAATTCTTAAAGGATTGAGACCACAAAGTTTTTCTGAGGATCATGAAATGGATGTTTTTATTTATTTTTTTTATATTTTTTTAATCTTTAATGTCTTTATGTGAGCTCCAAATAATGCAAAAGATAGTTTATTAGTTGAGTCATCATGAGAATCAAACTGTCCCCTTCTTCACTTCCAATTACAAGAAAGCAATAAAATTAACAACTCCTTAAATTTAGACCACAGGACACACACTCTGGCTGTGTGATCACGTCCTGTCACTGACCTGTAGTTCTTGACGTGGTCCTCCACATGGTTGAGGCTTACACACTGATTCAGAGCGATGTTGTAGGAGCTTGCCTGCACTGAGGAGCCCCAGTTTACAGCTAACCACAAAGAAAAACACCACTGTTAAGATGGAGCAGAGGAGGAAAGCTGTGTGGTATGTGTGATGCTGTTTTGTTTAAGTGTATGTGTGTGAGTTTACCAGGCTTCTTGTAAAGTGTGTATCCCAATAGGAGAAAGACAACACCAAAGGCGATGAGGGCGGGCCACCAAGTCAGCAGGAACATGATAACCACACAGCACACAGCGCCCAGCAATGACAGCCACTTACTGTAGAACCTAAAGGACGGACGCCATCCTGGAAACACACGCAAACACACAAACGTGCATGTGTGTGTACTCAAAGGCAAGATTTAATTACAGCAAAATATGTTGTATCTCAGTTTGCTACCTGGTGAGTTGGTGATTGAGGCATGGAAGCAGCTGAAGTTGATCAGAGAGTAAGAGCAGAGGAAGAAGTTGGAGATGATGGGAGCGATGCTGTTCAACTCAGCTGATGGAGAGAAGGGACACAGTGGGAACATTTTTTTTAAAAAAACACACAATCCTTAGGATTTTCTCCTGCTTTCCTGCTGGTCATCAACAGGGTCAGAGACTTATTTAAGCCTCACCAATAAGAATGAAGCACACAGCGATGATGTATGCCAGTAAGTAGCTTCTGAGTGGTTCGTCATTCTTGCCGTAGCCTTTGCCAAAGAAGCCAATGAAAGGGTAGAGTTTGTCCTTACACAGACACTGCCAAAAAACAAAACAAAAAGGAAGGACGAGAAGAAAAATTACAATTTCTTTGTCAAAGACAGAGAATGAAAGAAAGACTGGCTGGTGTTTAAGCTCACGCACACACAGAAAGAAAAAGTACCACTAAAATGTGAAAAAAAATAACATGAATATAACACTGTGGTGTATTTTGAGTGTGTGTGTGTGTGTTTGTACCTGGAAGACTTTGGGAGCAGATACCAAACAAGCCAAAGCAGAGGACAGAGTTGCTCCAAATATCCCAGCAGTGATGAGAGGGGCGAAGGCCGACACCATGCTCATCGACTGGAGACAACATTTGCTTAATAAACTCAACAAGGGAGAAACTGTTTGAGTGTTTACAAGGTGACCTGCTGTTAATGCAACTGATTAATATGGAGGGAGAGAGACTAATTTGTGTAGAGCGACATTAGTGTTGGCTTGTCACTGTCACTGTGATCGTTGTGTATCCTGTGCTCCTGACAAATAAAAGAAAAAAATCACACAGAAGACTTTGACTTGATGCTGCGGACTGTGTAACTTTATGCAACAGTGGCCCCAAGTGGCAGCAGAGGGTAAATGTTTGGGTTTGTAAAATTCCAAAGGACTTCATTACCCAGAAAGCATTTATGGAATCAGCTTGTGGCTTTGCAGCATGACAGAGTGGTATAAATACAAATTTATTGACCCATTTTTGTGTCTTGTATACAGGGGAACTTTGTGCTGACCTGATAGTAGTTAATGATGCCATAGGTGCAAGTGTTATTGTTGATACACTCAGTAAAGTCCCATCCATACCGACAAGCTAAACCAACACAATCCTCACTGGATGTAGATGGTGACAGGGTGTCATTTAACAGGCCAGATGCATCTCGCACCACACAGGATCCTTGGAGGAAACAAAAGGCATGTACATACAAATATATGTTCACAAACAGGTATGAATATACTTAAGAATATTCAATATTATAGTATATTTTATTTCTTAAATTGAACTTTTTATGTGAGAACTGTACACAAAGTTTGGCAACGGCTAGCAGAATTCAGATTAGTTACATTGGACCGAAACTTTAGATGATTGATGGACATTTTGTAACTTTAAAACCTGGCTTTGTCAGAATTTTACTCCATATGGACTGGAAACATCTACACTGTACCAGGACTAATTTACATATTCCATCCTGAAACGATTCTTACATTTTTATGCCAGTGGATTGCAGTAAATGCCTGTGGCAAGAAGCCATGTATTGAGTGGCAAGATGTACAGAGGTAAATAACATCAAGATTGATTTTAAGACGAACTCACTGTACGGGTATGAGACAGTCTAATTACTGATTTGGATGTACAAAACACACAGTACCAATGGTAGCAGTAATGATGATATATGAGATGGTTGTCCAAAATATTGCCATCAGCGTTCCTCTGGGGATTGCTACTGTCGGATTCTAGGAAGAAGAGAACAAAAGAAATGAGAGCTTTTAAAAGTACATTTCAGTGATAAATTGCCTCACATTAATCCAGATCAATGTGTGTGAACATGCAGGAACAGTGTGGTGTGTGAGACAAGCAGGTGCTTGTATTGACCACTGAGAACAATGAATCAATCATGCTCACTGTATCATAATTGGGTGGAAAGAAAAAAAAAAAACCTACTTTCAGATCTCCAGAGATGTTAGCTCCTGCCAGGATTCCTGTAGCAGAGGGGAAGAAAATGGAGAACATGCCAAAGAAGCTGCCCTCTTTCCCCCGCCAACTGGGCACAAAGTTGGCAGCAAAAATATCCGCTGTTGAAGGAAAAATGGTCAGTTCGAGGGGTTAGTTTGATTTTTAAAATACATATCATATCATCATCATATCATTCATAAATCCACCACACACAATAGTCTGGCCTGTAATGAAATGAGAAACTTTGCATGCGTTGAGACTCTGAACAGGGACTGAATAGTTACCTTTGTAACTAAAGAAACCCTTGGCTTGTTTGTGTGGTGTAGCAGGGATGATTGTTCCTACTATGTAACTAACAAATGACACCATGATGACCAGGAAAAACAGAACCTGGGCCTGTGGAAGGCAGAATATACAGTAAACATATGAATGCACACAGATATTTACATTTAAGAACAAGCTACTGTGTATCACTAATAAATTAACTTGATTTTATTGCACAGGCTAAGGTGGGCATGCTAGCTACCTGTCATGCTTAAAACAAAGATGATAAACATTCTGGAGTGTCTGTTTCTGTAATTTTAAGGCCTGGCACATAGTTACATCCCTGCAAGTAACTCACTGAAAGAGAAGCTCTTGATACAAATATGACAGAGCTAAATGAGAACATCTTACATATAGGTTATGAGATAAGATTCAGACTGTATGTTTTCAAGCCCAACTAACTAAATAAATGTAGCATTTAACATTCTGTGCATGAGATATTGTTCTATTGTCTAAAATTCCAACAACTTTTTGTTCATTGTGATGGCATTTTACCGTGGTCCCATGGGTCTGTTTATTTGAGCTAACCTTTGACTCCCACGCCATCCCAGCCATTGAGATACCTAGTAGGCATGTGACTGTGATGATGCCAATGATGCGGATGTCATTGGTTCGGTCCACCATGACGGCTCCATTTTCCTGAGGGGGCCAGTTCAAAGACATGTTGAGTTGAAATAAACAGAATGAAAATCCGTGTTTATTGCGTGGCAGGCTATCACTGTAAAATTTGCTCTACTTTCTAATTTATAGCACCCTACTTACCCGCATGAGGTCTACAACTGTCTCAGCAAAGCCCACAGTGTGCATGGCCACAGCTACAGCATTGGCAAATGCAAAGATCAGACCAATGGAACCACCAAGCTCTGGTCCGAGGCTGCGACTGATGAGGAAGTAGGTCCCACCTGAAGACAAGAGGGCGTGAGGGTGGGCCCGAGGAACCAGTGGCAGCAAAATCTAATAATCTGTGATACAGTCTGTATGTTTTTGATGCTGAGTAGTTTGCTTCATGTGTTACTGAGCCCACAGACCTCCTTTGACCTTTCCATTGGTAGCGATAGCAGAAGTTGAGAGACCAGTAATCCCAGTTATACAAGAGGACAGCAGGATAATCACCCAGGTCAGGCCTGACACGAAGGCACAAAAAGAAAGTGCAAAAAAAATGTGTATGTACAAAAATTTAGCTATAAAAAATATGCTGCATAGATTAATCATTTGAAAAGTTGAAAAATGGAATGGAAGTTTTGTTGAGCATACCTATGCCAGCTTGAGCAGTGATCCATGGCAACCTCAAGTACAAGATCACACCCCAGATATTTAACATGCAACGGATCTGTAAGAGGACAGTTACTGACAGAATTGAGCAATTCCACACAATTTATATCCATGCCAGCTTCAGCTCTGATACAGGGAGTATTTTGCTCTTTTATAGTGAGGTGGTATTAGCAGATGTTGAAATCAGGGTAGTGGTTCAGTGTCAAACTTTCATAGCAGGCAGTGGATTGCATCCAGTCACAGGCTTGCAGGTAAAGTTTGTTTTCATTAATCCTAACCACAATCTTTCCTCAAGCAATTGTTTTAATAAAGCCAAACTATATCTTAATTCAGTTTGACTGTGATAATATTTCTCACTCTACACTAACTGCACCATGGTTACTATTCACTTAATCTGGAGAAAGTGAGAGTTGTAAAAAATATGAATATAAGCATCATGAAACATAATCCAAATATGGCTAAATGGTCCAGTATCTAAATTCTGGCATGGTGAGATAATGTGCAGCATTAGTGGATGTTACATTTTCTCCCAAAACAGTCAGTCAGTCATAAGGCTTGTGTTATTTATCGGAGTAAACTGTGATATACATTTTTATGTTGATAGGATGTTGTAAATAGTCTCTTTTGCAAGGACGCAGTAAGACGAGCATAAAATCCAGTTTCACTACAGGGATAATATCCTGTGTTATTCCTCTTAACTCAAAATTTATAGCTCAGTCCAGCAGCTGCAACTTATAAATGTCTGCTTGTCTAATTCTACCCACCATGACTCCTTGTACCCATCCAAAGCGAGTAGGTTCAGGTGGCGGCTCCTTCTGCTCCTCCTCGTCTTCCTCTGAGCTGTCTCCTCCTTCCATCTGTCTACCTGCTGCCTCCTCATACAAGGGTGGTCTGGAGACATCCTTGTCAAGTAAAGCCAATTACATTAATATAGTCTAAAAGCATCAGCCAAAAATTGACACCAAAGGGCTTTAAAATTATTGAAGAACACATTACATCCTGTCTTTAGACTGTCATTTCACATTAGAACAAACACCCTCCTAAATAAGAAAGAGAAGTAATGGAGGAGGAATATCTCTGCCAGAGATAGAGACAATGATGTTGGTTAATTTTTTGAATTTCAAACTGCAAGGGAATCACATTTTATGTGCTGCATCCAAAATCATTGCGAAGTGAACTCAAATCAGCCTCGAGCTGCAGAGAGATTGATGTTATCACCATTCGAAGAGAGCAGTATTTGTCACAGCAATAGAAAGTGATACAAATTAATTAGACACGTACAGTTTTACATTTAATATCTTAAATGCCTGTTTTGTGGTGCTTCAAGATATATAAAGGTCATGAGATGGACACAAAGATGAACATGTAAACTTAATAGTCTAACAAACAAAAAGTCCAGCATCAGCAGGACTAGAATTGCAGATACTTCTCAGAAGTGTGGGGTTGAAATAATCTTTGTTTATTGTAAATGGAACAAATATTGTCAAATAAAGTCGGGACAGATCACATAACCTGACACTTAGAGCATCTTAAAATCAGGTTACATTTCAGTCTTGTGAAAACATAGTGGATAACAGAGGCTAAATATAGACTATCAAACATGCATTTCTTTAGTTATTTGTATAAAATAAGAACCCAGCTGATGGGCTGTATTCTTACCTCCAGGTTTGCATGGAGCTGGAACAGAGAGGGTCTGAAGCGCCTTCGTCGGCCCAGCACCTCTGTGTTGGCGTAGAAGTCATAGTGTGGTGGAGAATCCAGAGTCTCATAACCAGTCAGAGCACCAGATACAACAGATGCTCTGCTGCTTCCATCACCATGACACTGATAGTAACCAGACTCATCAAACCCTAAGGATGTTGCCTTCCCATTGGCTACTGACAGAGGAAGTCTGGGTCTGTATGCAGCCAAGTGAACACTGTCATTGGCTGATGGAAACTCCATTCAGATTGGAAGAATTTTCTATTTTTAATTGAATTGTTACCACAAAGACAGATCATGCGGTTTTTGTGCAAAATGATTATTTTCAACGGCTGATTTACCCACAGAAGTCAGTCAGTTAAGGTGATGGAATCATCCTGGAGCTTAAGGTGCGTGACTGAGGCTTCATGGGGAGAGCTGGTCTTATATTTGACCCACACCAAGCAGGAAGAGCCTTAGGCCATGCAAGAGGACCGGTTCAGAGAGCAGTCAAACTAAGATCATTACATGAACTATTACACATGATAAGGACCATTTCACATGGCAGGGTCATAAAAACATAAAAACATCCTTCTAGGTTGAGCTTGCATAAGAAACACACTATTGAGCTTAATGAGTACTTTTAAAATGACCTTGGTGGGATTAAAGTTTTCTTTCCCTGTATCTGAGATAATGCAGAATTAGCATAACTGACTAAATGTTGGTTTCTGGTTTCAGTAGGTCTCCACTTTAAACCATGTCACGCATTCTTTTTTGTTGTTGCATATTTCTGCTGAGTTTGGTTCGATTTGCATAAAGGTGCTTTTGTTTCTGGTAGTATAATCATAATTATTAATCATTCATCTCCTTGGGGAAATTTTTAGTTAGAATGCAAGTTGTGAGCAGCATAATTACATACACACATTGACCTTAAAGATAACCTTGACTGAGACAACACACCAGGGCAACAAAGTATGAATGTTTAAGGAAAAACTCTGAGATACCCTAAATCTGTGATTAAAGAAATTCATGATTTGAAAATAAGTTTGAAAATAAGTTTGAAAACAAGACTTTTTTAAACTTTAAAAAAGTCCTCAAGAGTCACAGAAGACCCTTGTTTTCCACAGGCCTAAAAACTCTTATGACAAACTTGATATGTTGAATCATGTTAAATACTTCTACAAGTACTAATATAAGTATTTAATACTTTTTGAAACTTGTTAAATACCTTCACTGTTAATCAGTTAAATACCTTCACTGTTTCTCTGTTTTCAAACTCTTAATTTTATGTTTGAACAACAAACATTCCTCATTGTAGTTAAACAGTACAGCTATACAATGTTCTTGATTCCAGTGAAGGAAAACTTCCACCAAAAGATACAGTTCATCACTTTGACTTTCCTCTTTAGTTTTCAGACTTTATTAATTGAAAACCCAGGCTGTTATGTGACCCTTAAACTTGTGACTGAAGAATTGGATTTAAAGTAGCTTGAAAACTTAAAACAAACTCTGGTCACTGTTTTTTTTTCCTTCAACAGCTGCCAAAACTTTTATCGTTACTTTTTCCTGGGGTTGTTTTGTTCTATTTTATTTTATGCAAATGTCTGATCACTGCTTGTACTTTTTATGTCAAGTCAAGATGTAGAGATCGCTGTCACTTGCTTTAACCTGCTTAATTGTCCGGGACCGTAGTTTACACAGCTGTTTAAAACAATGCTTAACTAACACACATGGACACACACCATTATGCATTTTATCAAAGCAGTGAACCATGCACTTACACACACACACACCAAGTTTCACAGTTTCTGCGTAGGCCAAGGTCACCATCTCTGCAGTTCTTTCCATGAGTTACTGTTGGCGCCAGAGAATTTCCATTTGGAAAAAAAAAAATGATGCCAGTCTACATGTCCTGAATGATTTCTATGTTCCAGACTGATGCAACAAATAAATATTATCCGTGCTACTCAGTTTAAGGCCAACTTGCAGGTTAGAGATCCTGGTAAATCACTGCATAGAGAAATCATGTACTAACTAAGACTTTCCCAATTTTTATACTGAAAAGGCTTACAATGTATAAGCAAATGCTTACTTGTACAATAACAATAAAGACTATTCTATTCTATGATAAACAACAGTCTTAAAAATATGAGTCTGCTCGGTAGAGACCTGAAACAGATCAAAATAATGGGACATATTAGACCAAGGCTGGAAATTGAATTGTGGTGCAAGGAGAGGCAAAACACAGTGTGCCCTGAACAATGCACAGCCTCCAGACAGGCTGTCTGCTCATCCCTGACATTCTGTGGAGGCCCGTACAGAGCACAAACACTGAACTTTCTGAAATCTTAAACACTGTTGTACATAGTTCAGCGTGAAACAGCAGTTAATGAATTATTGGACCAATTTGAAAAGTGAGGTTTTGTAAAGAGATTAAAAAAAGTTCCATAATAAGCTTACTCCTGTTGACATTTCATATGAAAGCATGTCTCTGGTTTAAATAAGGAGGGTGTGCTGGGTGTATAATAAAAAAATAATCATCAGCTATGTGTCAAAGAAATCTGCTTTGATACCCTTTTGGTATTCAGGCTGAGGACAACCTGAGCAGATGTGGAATAACGTTGCACCAGGCAGACTTCAGGTTTCATGTCAGTATCCATCACAAACAAAAACAACCGGCTAGTGTGTTGCTGGTTTATGTACAGTTAGTACACAGAAGTGACATTGTAGAAGCTAACCCCAACAAACAAGTAATGGCAGCGATCCAGCGGGCATGAAGTTGAAACCTTTGAAGTGATCACATCTCACTCATGAGACTGCCTTCCAACAGCGGGAGCCCCTTTGATCACTGATTCGTTTGAACATGCGGCTTCTCTATTTGCAAGAGGCTTCCAAGTTATGCTGTACACTCCAGCATGACTGCAATCCCACATGTATGACAAAGTAAGTTTGGAAGATGCAACGGTTTATTCAACTTAACCCAAGCACATGTATAGTAGATGGTTAATGATCACAATACAATTAGAAAAGATTTTACTGAAATACAGCTAAAGCTTGTAATATTGTTTATGGCATTATGAAAAATAATGTGTCTGAACTGTATAAATAATGGTCTATTTAAATGCAGCCTAAGTAGAAAGTCCAACACTGGTGAATTCTGTTATTTGGCTTTTTTTCCGAGAGTTACATGAAAATATCAATACACCTTACGTTAAGGTAAAGGCCCGTCTGTATCTTGGCTTGGCACAATAACTTCCTGGAGTTTTGTACCTATAAAATAAACAATCTGACTGATAAATAAAATGCAGAGATTGATAGGTAGCGTTTTCTTTTAACCTGTTCAGTTTAGCTGTTGACATGAATGTATAGATTTTCTCATCCAGCAACTAGCAACAAGGGTAATATATATTAATAATTTCACAGAATGTTGAGCAATTTCTTTAATCACCCTTTTAGAAGGAGAGCAGCATTTAAAGGATCAAAGCACAAAGCACAGGAAAGAGCCTGGACACTAATGAAAACAAGTGGGCTGTGAATTACCCTTCATGGTCTGCTTCAGTTCAGACAGACACTCACACTCAGACATTCACACTCTATAAGAGGAGGGAGAAAATAAAATGTTAGTCACGATGTTAAATGTTTCCATATTAAACGAGAACATTAAAAGTGGTCTGAAGTGTAAAACCCACCTGTGCTCCCTTTGCCTGTGGCTAGTCTGCTTTATCCAAAGGCATGAGGGGCTGCTGTGCATGCAGAGACCAGTTGATTGCTTTATAAATACAACAGATGGATACTCATGAAAGTCATTTACAACCTCAAACACTTTGGTCCATTTTTTCCCCCCTTGAGCAAATGACAAGCTTGTATCCTCCACTGCATTCGCCACACACACATACACACACACCTGATTTGACAGGAAAATTGGACCCCTGGACCTGGACATTGATAAGCTGGACATTTCTATTCATATAGATGTACAACCCACACCGGTTTTGGGTGCAGGAGTGAGATAAATGAGGCTGAGCGAGGCTATTGAACGGAGTAATACTCTGTTCCATGGTCTTAGTAACCAGATTGGATTGACTGAAGTGGTTTTCCATCAGTCTTCTGGTAACGTTAAGGATCAGATCATTTTAGACAAACCTCTTGAGTTATCCACTTGAGGACCTTACAATGATCAGAGCATCAGATCAATAACCATGATTGGAGGTTGGGGTAGATAGGATACAGTAAGGCCAGTTTTGCTGATAGTTTTGCAGCGATGCTTGCAGCCTAAATTGACTGAGCAGGTATTCTTCTCAATTCTTCCTGCTCTTGTCATTGATGATGAATGCAGTAAGCTGCTCAGCCGGTTGAGGAGAGAAGAGACTCGAGTGGATTTGGTGTTAAGACAGGCCTTCTGACGCTTGGATAGAGGATTCTCATGATTTGGAGTAATGTTGACAACCCAGCCTGCCTTATAAACTCAGGTAAAGATGGATGATAGTTGGACAATGGAGGATAGGGCAACAGATGGTGGAGAGAAAAAACAGACAAACAAAAAATACTAACAAGAGCCAAAATTTGAGAGGGTGAATCAGGTTTCTGTTGTGTTTTATTGAGTCTGTGTACTATAGTAACCATCATAGTATGTTGCTGGAGCTGTAAAATAGTTGTGCTGGCCATCACCTTTGTGAGTTTCATCTTCTACATCAGTAAAATCAATGAAGAGTTGTGTGTATTTGGGTTTTCCATCTAGGTGCCTTTCTCCAGTGTCCTGTCCTGAGGGTCTTATTTGAGTTTGATAATCACTTAAAGGATGTTGGAAACTTGGTGTAGGGTCTAAAGCAGTGAGATGTTCAGGCAAGGCTTCTTGTCCACCCTGACCTCTGCTGTACTGATACGGAGAAGAGGAGAAATCCGTTGGCCCCATCTGCCCCAAATTGTCTGGTCTATAGTAATCAGTAGTGGAAGCTTGATAAAATGATGGGAGCTCATATTGGGATGGAGCAACAGCAGGAGATGAAGGGTGTGATGGAGGATGTAGAGGAGTCTCTACATATTGACCAAATGATTGAAGGGGAGCATCTACGGGTTGCTGGATTTGATGTTGGCCATAGTTGTTGTTCGGTTTGACTTGAGCAGCACTATAATGTGGGACGCTTTCATATTGTGATGGATACAAAGATGGATGGACATATGTTGAATCAGGTGAAACTGTTTCTTCACTTTGACTTTTTCCACAGTCATTACTAAAAGTGTTTATTGGATCACTGTAGAAGCCACTGTGAACACTGTCAGGTTGTGGTGGAGGGTCTTGTGGGATTTGCAGGGATGGAGCTGAGGGCTCTGGGAATACCAGACTCTGTTCAGCATGTCCAGGTGAAAAGGTAATCACTGTGCTGTCGGTATGTCTGGTTTGAACTGGCTCATAAATCTGGTGTTCTGCTTGTTGCCGCACAGCATTAGCAGAATTTAAGAAAAGCAATTCTGATTCACTCGGGGTTGAACTGCTTTGAGGATTTGCTGGCTTTGTGTAACCATCCTGAACAAACCCAACACTTCCTGGTCTCTGTAGATTTGTAAGAAAACCATCATTGCTGCTGGAGGGTTGTGGAGATGGAGTAGGGGGAGGAATTGGAACAGATAAGCCAAAATGAAAGCTTGGTCTTGAGACATCATGGGCAGGTTTTTCCCCATTGAGATTGTTGGTGGAGCCTTTGCTTGAAACACCATCCGCACCAGAAGCACTGTTGAAAGCAGTGAAAATCTGAACACTGCTTGGCTTGTATAATTTAGTATATTGACCAGAACCATCACTCAAACCATTATTCACACCAGAGCCTTTAGTGGTGGAACTGGCTTCTTTGTTTTGGACCAGGTGCTCAGCAAAAGGAACTTTCAGGCTGAATTCAAAGCTTCGGGGCTTGAACAGGGGCTGGTGTCCCTGCTGTAGATGCTGGGATGGGTACTCCTCTGTCCATTTGGAGGCAACATCAGCCCATGGCTGGTACGGGCTCTGAGTTTGGTGGTACGCGCGGGGTTGAATTTGTGGCTGGGCATGGCCTCTGACCTTCAGAAAACTTCCCAGAGGCCTTTGCCTGGTTTCACCCTGAACCTTATCATGGACACCAGGCTGTTGGTGTCCATGGGGCTGCCTCAGAGCCTGTATGTACCAGAGAGGACGGCGATTCCCAAAGCCAAAGTGTTCTTGTTTCTTCTTCACACCCTGCCATGCTGCTGGATATGCAAAGCTTCTGACTATGAGAGAACACAAATATCTACTTAAGAATAATGACTGAAAGTAGTAAAAACAAAAACAGCAATGTATAGCAGTATGGGAAAGTTCGGGGGTCTCAGAAACTTATGTTTGTGCCTAGTGTCACAGCTGATGCCGTGGACATTGCTCCTCCCAGGTACAAACTAATATTACAGTTCTGCTCTTTATGTGCATAGAAACACTGGCTCTTTAATACTTCAATTTACAGATTCTTTTGACTGCTTGTGATGAAAAAAGAAACACTTTACATTGAACCTTTAATTGATCCTGACCTTGTTTGCAAACAGAGGCTTATTTATACATTCAGAGTAATATATGCATTTGGCAAACTGATTAAATGAAGTCCAATATTCACTTTCCTGGCAGCACTGTTTAGGTCACCACAACCTCTGAGGGAAATACTTGGCTTCAGCTGCTTAATACTCTATTTTCTTCATTGCCTCCTCACTTACTTTAATGGTTGTTTGGTTCTGAAAATCAAGCTTATCACATTTTTAGAGCTGTTTTGCTGAAAGCAGCTGTGTGTGTTGCAGCTTGAAGCAAGGCTGGTGAGAGCAGTAAAAGTGAGTCCTTGTGCTGCAAATTTTGTCAGAGTATAAATTTGGAATCTCACCCTATCTCAATTTCAGTGCCGTTTCGGGAGAATTAAATTATTTATGAAGCTATCCATGCTGTAAAATGCAATGATTTTTGGAGAGAGTGCACTCAGAAGAAGCAGTCTTAACAGTAAAATATACAAAATAAATCTGCTGAGATTGAGGAGCACACTATTTCATTGTAAATGAGTATATAACTGATTTTAGCATTTTTTAAATCACTCATTCCCATATTTGTGGCCACCTTTAACCTGGCCACATATTCTGCTATGTCAGGCCTTCTGCCTAATCTGACAGCAAGTTTACCAACCCCCTTGATCAATTATAGTCAGTTTCAGCAGCATCATCGATGTCATGATAAGTAAATAATGGAAGTTAATGATGAGATGGATCAATAGTGACAGATAAAAGGATGTGATCGTCCTTACATTTTAAGCTAGCTAGTAAAATATTTTCAATTGCATTTTGTTATAGCAAGCAGGATGTTAATTTGAGAGATGTACTGTGGCATGTAAGCTCAACAGCTTGAGTATTCTGCACACAGTGTATGCACTTCCCTTAGACTGGATGATTGGATCAGAAGGCAGCAAACTATCCCAGTATGTGAATCAGACTTACCTCTTGAAGCTGAGAAAAACTCTACTTCACTCAACAAGACAACCAGTAATATTCTGTAAATCAATAGCAAATGGAAAACTTAATATCGAACATTCATTACACTCTAGACAGAACCACACAGCACAGATTCACATAAAAATGTTTTTTAACATCACATACTTTGTAAAAAAAACTTAGTTTTGCACTGAAATGAGTTACCTTGTAATTAGAAACCCAGCAGCCATGACTGCAGCAGCTGCTCTCACAGCCTGTTCTAACAAACCATCCAGCTACTTGGGCTGAACTGGACTGTTAATGCAGCCATCCTGTTAGGTCTATGCTCTTTAGTTTCCCAATTAAACACACCTGTTACTCAAGCCAAAGAGACTGAAGCTTCATGAAGAAGATTGTGCTGCTGAACACCTTAAAAGAGTAGAAAACAACCTGAAAACAGTCACTTTGTCTTCCCAATTGGCTGGAAGTTCTCAGGTGTTATCAATCTTACATTTTTAATGAGGAGCAGAGCTCTGGCAGCCAAGTGAACAAAAGCATGAATGCACACACACCCACACACCCACACACACATACACAGAAACACACGAGTGCTCGGGTGTAATCACTTGATGTTATTGCCTTGGCAGAGTGCCTATCTGTCCCCTGGAGAGGATGTGATCAATGTGAATAAATGTAACTTCAGGAATTGATCATCCCTGTAAAATGCTGAATCACAGTGGGACATTTTTCTGCTTAGCTGCCCCAGCTTAAATCAGAACATCTTAACTTGCATTTTGTTTAAATTCAGCTTTGATAGTCAGTGAAAACGGAAACATTAAGCAGCTGTGCTTTATGCAAATTTCTTGTCTCAAATGAATTACAATTTTTGATTAAGTTACACGTTATCTATTTACTCATTTTAACCATACTTTGATTTTAGGCTACATTAACCATTTGCATCCTCTGTATTTTGTTCATGCTCTAGAAAAGAGGAGACTGACTTTAATTCAAAGCTTCTTGCAACAGCAGATGCACACTGACTTCTGTCCACAAAGAAAAGCTTTTATGGAAATTATCATTTAAAAAAAAATTAAATGTGACCTTTTAAGGGAGCTTTTATACTCCCCTGGCAGCAGCTTTTCAATGAAAAATAAATACTTTAAATGCTAAATAAGTAGTATGATGAGGAAAGAAATGATTGTTACTTAATGATGATTAAATTGAGAGGGGCTATATAACGATCATATTAACACAAGGTTGTCCTCAACTCCATGTGGGATGAGGTCAAAGTTCTGACTGCTGAGAAGCTGGTGGAGGCCTTGGACAAACTCTTCTGATGAAAAGGCATTGATTCAGCCTGCCGGCACACAACATGCAGAGCATGGAGCGGCTGAAGAGAGAGGTCACAGCAGAGACGGGACCTTCCCGCTGCTTGTTGTGGTGCATCTTTCATGCCACAGTGACATGTTTTCCTAAATGAATCATCCTACTCACAACAAACTGTACTGCTTCAAGACTCTTTTTAGCTGTTATTCTGTTTAAAAAAATTAGCTCTGAGGAACAGTGATGACATACAGACTGAACTCCGTGTCCCTGCTCTTCATGAAAAGAGAACTAACTGAACTATAGGACTATATCAATGCTCAACACCAACTCCTGCCCTGTTCCGCTGAAATCACAACCTCTGGTCTTTGTATAATTCATGTCTAAATTCAAACAAACACACAAACAAACAAATAAATAAAAAAATGCCTCTTTTTCTTTCACATCTTTTCTTCTGGCTTTGTTTCAGTCAAGTTGTTTCAATCAATGCTGATATCTTTCACCAAAATTTGCATCAGTGTGCAGTGCGTAGTTAACATTAACACCCAACAGATTGGAATACTGAACCTTGTTGCTCTAAATAACTGTAACTTTGTGTTCCTGGTATCATCCACAAGAATGTGGTAAACAGTATTTCAACTTGGTCTCGTATTTTCACACCAGTTCTTTTCACATAAGCTTCAGAGTGGCAAGTTTGCTTGCGTGCAGGAGGGGGGCTGCTGCTGCTGGTGTTTTAAGAGAAAATGATGTCAAAGCATTTAGAAGCCACACAAAACAGCCCCTGCGGCCACCAGCCTTGCCTTTAGATGCTACAAAGCAACATTTGCATGCATGTTAGTCTGTCGGGCTGTGTTTGGTACCCCAGTCACAGCAAGATGAGCCAGTGGAGCATTAAAGATTGAAGCCCAGCCTTGGTCATGCTGTCTACTGCAATGAGCTGAGCACCAGGCGTTCAGGCCTAATGATGATGGATCTCCTTAAGGTGTTCACTTGTTTAATTTTATTTATTTATTTGACTGTTTATTTATTCCCAAGGGTGCAAAGGGGGTGTGTGGAAATGACTTCTTGCTTGATTAATGAGATTGATTTTAACACGCACAGCTTCATCTGTGTAGCCACAGGTGAAACCCAAACCACAGTTCCCTCTGGATAGTAAAATAGAACAGAGGAACTATAGAAACTATTTTAAGACTTTACTAATTACTTACTGTTGAAGCACCAATGCAGTTCCAACATTATTTAAAATGTCTTTTTTTTAAAAGTGTTAAGAAAGTGGAAAAAAATTTTAAAAAGTAAAAAGAAAAAATGCAGGATGCAATGCCCAGCACAGATGCAAAAACAGAGATGAACTGAAGACAAACTTACTCACAAAGTAGAGAAAGACAGAAGCAAAGGCATATGGGGGATCTAATTCAAGAAATGAAAGAGTTAAGATTATGAATGAGATCTAAATGTTCATTTGTGTGTCAACAGAGACAAAAACACAATGTCAAGGAGTTAATTTAAAGCATACCACAAAGCAGCTGAGCTCTGAGTTTGTTTGCTTTATCTCACCACCAGTAATGAGATTTCAGTTTACTGCTTCTCACCAGTCATTTCTTTGGCCTTGACTCTACCTACGGTTACTTTTTTCTCACTTTCCTCCTGATTGATTCCGCTGTGCTTTGTGTCATCCTGCTGGATGAATGACGTTGTTTGCCTCTCTGACAACCAATCAATACCTCATTTTGTTTCATTTTCAGACGTGTCGTGCTGTGCGTGTGCTTTTATGTATTTTCTGTTTGGATTTGTTTTCATATTTTTGGAATGCACTTATTGACTTCCTCACTAATTGCCCCACTGGTTAGGACCTTAACCTCACACTCACTATGTCGATTTGTGTGTATGTTTGTGTGTGCTTCTGTACTTGTGCTTTCATGTATGTGAAGAGTTGTCACGAGCAGCAGTGCAGCCCATTGAATGTGACTGAGAGGGTG
Organism: Acanthurus leucopareius; assembly: GCA_029814765.1. Lineage (NCBI taxonomy): Eukaryota > Metazoa > Chordata > Actinopteri > Acanthuriformes > Acanthuridae > Acanthurus > Acanthurus leucopareius. The sequence goes on from JAQMCX010000050.1 coordinate 5,890,197, forward strand.
TTACGCTGGAATAATGATGACAAAGAGCCACCTGTCAGAGCTCAGGCTCTTCCAGAATGTCATTTCACACTGAATGAGTAATCAGGTCGCTGCTGTGTGAATTGGAAGACTGCAGACTTAAGGACTTTTCAAACTTTTTAATGCCAAGTGTCCTTTCATAAGGTTTGGGGAAATAATATGGTACGGGACACCTGTCAGAAACGAGAAGACCTTAGAATTATTGGATTTAATGCAGCACAAAAGTGGTTGAAAAATGAGGTGGAAGTGACAGAGAGACCAGAGTTTTATTCTTTGCTTGTGAAAACAGCAATAATCATTCACAAAAGGAGTGAGAACCCTCAGCCTACATCCAATCCCTTGAGTAAATTTTGACAGTATTATGATTAGTTAGGGTAAAGATGTATTAATGCATTAATGTGCTTTAAAGTTGTCTGTTGATTTTGAGGTAGTGCAAGAGACTAATTTAACAGATAATACTCCAACTCTCTCTTAAAATTATAGTCAACAGTTCATATAAATGCTGTTTTATAGTCAAAACCAGAGGTCAGAATTTTTCTGTTAAAATTTAACAACTTCTACAAGAGTATCAAGTGCACAACATTATATATGAACAAAAGACATGGTGGTGAGTAACAGGCTGATGTTACTTTGCAAGCGTACACATTTGAATGCAGCCTCCTTGCATATATAAAAAACAGAAAGATGTACAGGCACCAACCCCACAAAATGAGAAACCTGTTAGCTTTGTACTTTGTGTTAAATTAGATTAGATAAAAGGGCAGAAATTTATTTAAACAAGGTTTTTACTCCTATTTTGAATTGTTTTGTAGCTATCACCTAATCTGCTGTTTCCTATAGCAACCACCAGGAGGTGGTGGCTCAACACTGTTAAACCAGGTTTATAAGTTGTGTATGGAAGGGCCAACAGTCTATTGCATTCCCTCTAGCTGAACTACAACAGTGGGTATCACTAACAAGTCCCCTTCTCCCTACTTTTCTCCTTGATTTTGCTTTTGCATTGTTTTGGGGCCATATTATGGAAGACCACTGCTGCAAAGGATTCAGATTTGTCACACCTGTTACGTTACTAACACAGTCAAAGACTAGATTTTAATGTCTGTCTCAAAACAAAGTGCACATATTAATATTTGAACAGTTTTACTTGCTGTAATCATTCCTCATGTATATACTGGCAGTTTGTCTAATTTATATAGTATTGCATCGACAGCATAAGGGATAAAGAGAGAAAATCTACAGTCCCTCTTCTGTGCAAAATCACATCACAAAATGTATTCAAAATCAAGTAAATATCCGGAGTTGGAGTGATTTAACTAGAAAATTAATTAACTAGATGAAAGCAGGGAGAAACAAAATCACTGTCTATGTCATTAGAAACAGATTTAAAATTCTTATTAATATTTTTAATTTAACATTTCTCTCTGTGGGAGGGCATACATAGTTCACAAGGCATACTTCATGTTCATATAACAAACATAATTATTAAGCCATTTAACAAAAAACAGGCTTGCAACCATTGTCCCTCTGATGAAAATGATGAGAGTTACTTCAGTGTTTGCACAGTGTGATTCGTTCAAGTGCTGCACTGCCCTTGCAGTTGAGTTTTGTGACACTTAAGGTGGTGTTACAGTCTTGCATGGGAGGTCCAACATCTATCCAGAACGCCCCCAACTGGATAACTGCTGTACATGCATTGCTACTGCTTTATGGTTGCACTTGGCTAAAAACCACAGATGAATGATTATTTTACAACAATGCGCATGTACATGCTGGTGGATGCCAGAATATACGCTGATGACCTTTATCATGCTTTCTCTGCTGATACGAAACATAGTTTGTGACATGTGTTCACAGGCAAAAACTCTCAAAAAACAAATGTCCTTCACAGAAAAAAGGTTACTCCCCCCTGTGCTGGGTCACAATTCCCAGGATAAATGGTTTCATGGTTTGTATTGATTCTTGTCCACTGTTTTGTAGAGGTTGACAGCATTTATGGTATTAAAGGCTGAGCTGAAATCAATAAAACAGGCTTTTTGTTACAGTCATATTAATTTCTTTTTGTCTTGTGTGGTTGTCATGGTTTATGTAGTTCATTGAAGCTATCCACAGTGCATTCTTCATTATGTCAAGATAACAAAAAGGTACCCCAAAGTGAGTCACCAATATGAAAATATAACAAAATAAAAGAAAACTTGTTCTCTTTGCTGTTGCTTTCCTCACATGCAAAGCATCCTGAACACATCAGCACTGCCAGCAGGCCTGATGAACAGGAGACCTGACCTCTCCTGCCATTATTATTCACACTAAGGAATCGCTTCAGCTCACTACCTTTATCACTGATTGTAGTGTCTTCTTTTCCTTGAAGGAAACTGTCTCAGGTCTCTGATTTTTATTTCAGCAACCATATCATTTACTCCTGAGGATAATATTGAGAGAAGGGATGTGAGAGATTGAGTTATTTGGTTCCCACATAAGCTAAAGACAGAGTAAAAGCCCCCCAGTGTCTAATAACTAATCTAGAACAAAAAAAACAAAAACTATAAATTTTTAACTTGCAGCTGAGTTAAGAACAGTAATGTCACAGAATCCCAGCAGTCTTAGCTAAGCGTGTGCGTGGGAGCCTTCGGATACTCAAACGCTTGCACTGATCATAAGCTCAGGATGATAACTCAAAATAATTTTGAGATGCTTGCTGAGTCCAGAATCTCTTGTGCCGGCTTTTCCTGGCCGTCTGGGAGAAATAACACTGCTTTAGCTTTGTGAATAAAACATTAATGCTACTGCATAAGAGGATCTGTTCTTTTATGCTTATGCCCCTTACCACAATAATCATGTCTAATTATTACATATAGGAACTTTCCTAAGAAAGCCTTTTTCATAGAGTTTTCTTTGGTCAGATGATTCTCATTTCAGTTATGATAAAGAAACTCCCGAGTTCATTACTGCCAACCTTGGGATTTGAAAAGCAGGGACATTTTCTGGTGCAGCATTCTGGGCAGTCTGCACTCTTACTTAGTGCCAGCACAACTCTTAGACTTAGAAAAAGGATAAACACAGTGAATCAAAACTAGGCAACCACTTACTTCAAAATATCAGATCAGTGGGGATTAGCTAGTTTCTATCTTTGGTAAGTGACCACTTGTCTTCAAGATTGTTGACTTCCTCCTGATCTGAACTCTCTACTTTGTCAGAAACTTGACTGATTATGTTGGTTTCATCTGCATGCATCAAAATGAAGTTTTCTCCTTGTCAAAGCACGGCAGTCATAGATGTACAGTACACATCAACAAAGACAACCACAGGGCAGGAACCAGTTTGAGGAATCTTAATCCTATATAACTCAGATACTGATGATAATTAGGTGATATAACTTGGAAAACTTACTACTTACTAAAATTTGTTGTTTACACCTGCTACATGCACTTTACTGAGCAGTGCTCCATTTGCACTCAACAGGTTTCTGATCACACCTGGTATATCTCTTATCCTGCCTGAAAAAACTGTGAAAGTGTGTTCTGACCAGTTAAAGACCCTACAGACAGACTTCTGAAATGGGCATTTATGGGCATGAGTGGAAAAGAGACAGTTGTTTAAAATACAAGAGGCACGTCAAAGTGTCCAATAAACCTTTGCTGTAGAATTCACTGCCTGAATGACTTAAAGCTTTATTTACACCTCAGATTACCTGCAAGTCTCCCAGCCTGAAAGCCACTGGCCTTTCTGCTCTAGTCCTCTTTAGTTTCAATAATTAAATCAATGAACTTCATTAAGCTCTGTCTCAGTTCAATCAGGAGAGACAAGTGGATTAATAAGTAAAGATATTTGTATATTATAACAGATGGTGTGTGATAATGAAGTCATTCAAAGTATAAATCCTTCCATGGAGTTCAGACACTGGTGGTGGTGATGACCTTGTGGAGACTGAAAGGCTGATAATATGATGAAACCTGTGAATCTGCAGAGACAAAGGGGGACTTTGGGAAGGAGCAAGCAACATCAGCATGAAGTTAAGGTGGAGAGAGAATCATATAGAAATCAAATTAAAAGATAAACATGGCAAAAAGGAGAAAATGACAGATGACCAGATGAATAGCTGTAGGTTTAAACATGCAGAGGAGCAGTCCTTCTGATTGAGCTTTTTCTACAGCTTCATTTGTCTACATTAAGCTTTCCTCCATACAGATGTTGCACAAACTGTGTAATACACACACTTTAGCGGGAAGTTTGGTGCCAAAGTTTCCACAAAAGTGTGTTAAAATCAAACAACATGTCCTATATCCAACTGAAGCACCCACAACAGTCACTTACAAAAAAAGGGAAAAAAAGGAAATGTTTCTCAATCTCAGGTCAGGGAAAATATTTTGCCATTGTCGTTACCATGGTTACAGGTGCCTGTAAAGGCCTGTCAGGTTGATTTTACACAATGTGGTTAAGTAGAAGGAGGGTAGATCAGCTGCATGAATGTAGTTGTGGTCTTACCGCTCAAAGCAGGAAAAAAAGAAACCATTGGAGGATGAACTGTTTGCATATCCTTCAGTGGTGATGAGGGTGGACACGGGAACAGAGACCACCTCTGTACCACAGCAAACACCGTGTGACCCAGTTATGAGCAGTTTTACATATCAAGCTTTCAATGACAAGATCAGGTATCAAATATTTTTATAGTCAGGATTTTGTTATATGTCTTTCAAAAAGATGAAAAACAAACTTTTACAGAAAAACGCCTTAGGGAAACAACTGTAGAAAGATACACATGATGGAAATGCTGCTTTCACTCTGTTCTTTTTTGTCACTGCTTGTCTCATATTTTTCGATATCATACAGTACAAAAGCAAGCATGTTTCATCGTATATTAGATTTAAATGCAAATCATTGCAGGTGACATTTTCAGTTGACTTTTTACAAACAAATAGCTTTAGTTGTGGAAATGAATCAGTTCCTCTCTAAGATGGAATCAGCTTCTGATATCTTTTGAGCAATGCTACAATAACATCTATTACCATGGGATGTGTATCCACTCAGAATATATTTTGGAGCTGTGATTATCAGTTGGCTTCTTGTGACTACAAAACCTCATTACAGAAATAATACTCAAGCTAAAGGAACAAGTATGACATTTTGAGCGACATGCTTATTCACTTTGTTGATACTAGAAGTCTGTGGGGGAATAAAGTTCCATCCTCTGCATCACCGTCCACATCCAAGGGAAAAATAAAAGGGGCAAACTTCAGGTCATGTTGTGCTCAGTGAATCCCAGTGTGTAATATTCAAACAAATGAGATTAAACATGGTACTTGAATGGCTTAGAGATATTAATGGGCAGATTTTTTAGCTTAGCAGCTGAACTTGCCATTCCTCCCCTGCTTAAAATTCTTTATGCTAAATTAATCCAAAAGCACCTAACTAGCTCTATAATAACACACAGATATGAGAATGATATCCATATTTTGGTGTGAATGAGCAGATTTTTTTAAGAAATACAAGTCAAAACCTCTACAGAAATTCATACATCTCAACTCTTAAATTGAAGTGGGTTTATTTTGTTTATGATAGGTAAAAGGAAATTAGAGTGGAAGAGCAACTTTCTATATAAAAAACCTCCAATTTTACGAGGTTAAAAAAAACATCTTTTAGTTTTGCTCCTTTTTTAAAATTGTACGTATAGCATTATTTAAAAGATTCAAGAAACAGTCCTGAAAATGAGAGTGCTTCCCTTTTGCTTAGCTAATCACATCAACAATGTCTATGAACTTCTCTGTGATGAAAATGTCCCCTTGTCCTTGTTCTCATGTAACTCCCAAGTTAAAAGGTTTAGTTTCTTGTCCTTGTATAGTTCTCAGCCTCAGCTCCAAGTTGTCACATTATCAGTGAGGAAATTGCCTCACACTGCAACAGCTTTAGAAGCAGTAATTATGCCTGCGGTCTACAGCCGCCTTGTTCTTCTAATGAATTAGCTCTTTTCAGGTAAATTGGGTTGTCAAAGTTAATACAGAGCTGGAGATTAGACAGCAGCCTGGTAGACAACCACAGGGAAAGAGAGAGAAATATCACTCAAACCATATGTGTTTTTAAGAGAAGGACAAGTCACAATTAGCTCAGGCTTGACAGCAATGTTTCCAGTCTTGAATCTATTTATGATCAGGCTCAACAGATGCACTGCATGTTTATTTTACATTTTATGTCCACTCTCTATCTCTCTTCATTTTTACACTGATTAAAAGCACACCAAGAATAGCTTAAAGTGCTAAAATGCCTTCTAATTTTTTTTCCACCATAAATGCTCTTTTCAACAGTATTGTATTAATAGCTATGAACATAAATGTACATAAGTGTTAATGCTAGGGCAAGGTGAAGCTGATGTCACAATCATTAATTGTAATTTGCTTGTTGCTTTTTGTTTTCTCCCACTCTGATAAACAGGCTCCCATCCAGTAGGCTACTAATAAACAGTATAACATCACAGTATCCTACCACCAGAATCTCATGCATCCCATGCTGGTACTGGGTAAAATAACCATCATGCATTATGCTGCTCAAGTGAGTAATCAGCTTCGAGGAGTATACTGTTTTTTTTAGGATGGAGGTAAACTAGTTTTGTTGGTGTTGTCAATATACTTCTTTCAAGTTGCAGAATGATGTTTTTAAGACTGTAACCGAGTGTGCATTTTCATAATAACTGAATTGAACTAAATTTAATTGCTATTTTGTGGTGGTAGCACTCATGTCAAATTAGAGTAATAAAGTAACACAATTGCTCTTTGTGGTTGAATGACCATTAAGAGCAAAAGAAGAAGAAGAAGAAGCAGTCGATCATTGCAATCTGTATTTCTGATAAGTGCAGAAAAGTCAGGTTTGATTTGAAAATCACACTATCTAAATTCACACAAGTATATAATGCACACAGTGTACACAGTGTACAACATGGAATTGTACTACAATTAAATATCTGCGTTAATTTTAGCCAACTAGCAAAAATGTAACTAATTCATTTCTAGCTGATAAACAAAATATGTGAGTGACTGTAAAAGGATGCAGAGCAGCCAAAGTTGCCCTTCCATTTTTAAAATTACAATGTCCTAACACCATGCAATTGCAATTTCTTTATTCATGGTGTTGATTAAACAGTAATTTATTTTGGTTCACATGCATAAACTGCCTTACCAAATGTAGACATTTTAAAATTGTGCAATAGAGCTCTGCTCAATTTTTATAACTGAATTTATTTATTGTAAACCTAGTTTTGGCTAAACTTTGATTCAAACTAACATTAGATTACATTGATCTATGTTGATGCAACCCTGCTTAAATATTCAAACCCAGTACAGCAGATTCATAAGTTCAGAAGGGCTGTTGAAAATGCTATCTTGCACCCTGTTGGCCTCTACCAGGTAATCCTCTCTGTCTGTGGACGATCTCTGTTAATCTCTCCACTGCTGTATAGTGTGTATCCAAAGCTTTACTTAAGCTTCCCACTGCAAAAGTCCAGAGGGAAAACTTGGTGAAATGAAAATCATATCAGTTCTATTATCACATCCTGCGGCAGGTTTAAATCCCAGCACCGCTCAACTTCTTGCTCACATTAAACTTTACAGCAACAGCTGGAAACATAGGGAACAAGAGTAAAACAGTGCTGGTGAGGAATGCCTCTTTAGTATGTGCAGAGTGTTCTGCAATCTTTCAAGTTATCATTCCACTGCGCTATATCACCAAATCTAATTTCTACATATACACTGCACTTTCAAAATAAAGAGATCCTGTAATTGCATCATGATGTATTTGCTGTTTGCATTTTGTATTATAATTTGAATCTGCAAAGTATGCTATTAAATAGATGTAGAGCAGTTAAAACAACAATATTTGCAGAGAAAGGGAATAGTCGAGTACAAGAACGCGAAATTGTATTTGACCACATCACTTGGGTAAATGGACTAGGTTACATCCCACCAGTAAAACCATTCGAACAGGTTGATAGTTTGTTTGGAGCTACTGAGAACTACACGAAGAATGTGACACAAAATGTGTCACAACTTTCATATTAACAAAGTGGTTGGTCAGCCAATGTTGTTATCAGGGCACTGCTCATGTATTTCTATGTTCAATCTGAAAATAAGACAGCACACATATTAAATACCCCAGTGCAAATACTTGAAGGATAGTGAGCAAAAATGCAGTGTGGTACAGCTGTACTGATGATTGATTGCATGCATGGTGATGAAGCTGGTGAGTGCTTGAAAAACTGATATAAGCCACCAGCAAAACATTTTTTTAAAATTTTCAAATAAAAAAGTCAGGTGACTGAATTATCCCTTATTTTCCATTTCAGCTCAATTATCCAGTGTTATATTTAACTTGGAGATGTCTGCTTCCAATTTCAGCTCAACTGGTGACATTTTGTCAGTTGATTAATGAGGCAAGGTCGAAACTGATAACAAAACTGTCAGTATTGACTATAACGGTAATGATGACTATAAAAAGAACCTGTGAGTTGTGAAACAACCTTCTAATCAACACTCGCCCACTCAAACTAATTATCTCTGAGAGCAAAAGTGTTAACATTTACTGTGCATGACCTATAAATATCTTTAAAATATAATTATTGAAGAAATGGGCTATGTGCTATATTCTCTCATTGAAATAGGAGTCAGAAGCTTGGCTTTAGCTAAGAGCTAATTTAAGCATGTTAACATGCTCCAAATGATCATTCTAAATTCCTGATAAAGACAGGTGTAATGTTTAACATGTTCTTCATCTTAGTTTATTGAAGTAGAATGCTAACATTTGCTAATTAGCATTGAACACAAAGTACAGTGGGGGTAAATAGGAAATTTTCATTAGTTTTGTATATTTGGTCATAAAATAAAAGTTGGGGGGGCATTAATTTTCTATATTTTATTTTATTGCACATCATCAAGTTGTAAGAAAATGAATAAGCAAATTAAAAAATGCATGAATTTAAAAAAATAAATGTTTTATTTTCATGTCATTTACATTTACATGACCCATCCCTGATAGCATAATTCTGACACATTTAACAACAAACCAAACATCAGGCATCATCTGACTTATATTTGTGTAGCACCAAACCACAACAGAAGTTTTCTCAAGGCACTTTTCATATTAAGCAGCTCTGATACTCTTTAATTTACGAGGAGTAAACATTTCCCCATGAGCAAGCACTTGGCAATAGTTGTCTGTAGCGTGAAGAACCTGAGCAGAACCAAGTGTGTTCAGCAAAGCATTTTTTCCTGAGGCCAGCATATTTGAATCCCCAAACCTCTACAGTAGGTTTTCTCTATTGATGATGATATTTGATCAATTTATTCATTGATACTGTAAGGCTTCCCCAATGGCCACTGACATTATTAGGGCCCTATTTGGTTTTGAGACCTTGCCATTTGAAAGGGCCTTTTTCTGATGAGAAGTAATTTAGTTCATACTTCATATTTTGCTAGAAAGGTGCATATAACTGAATTAACTTGTTTTTGATCTTTAAATTGGTATTACCACATATTACTTTAAACTAGTTGAAACAAAACTATAGAGCACAGCTGTGCGACTCTTTTAGGGTCAATCTGGATAATATTGAGTGAAATCAGACCAAATTTGTGGAGAAGAATTACAAGTAAACAAAACATTTGTCTTTGGGTTTTCCACAAGTCAGTTTCAAATAAATATGCCTGTCTAGGGACTGGGGATAAAATTTAGCTATCTAGGTAACTGTGTCTATTGTCCCTGCTAAATTAAAAAACAAACAAACAAATAAATAAATCTATCTATCTAAATGTTGGACCTGTTTAAGGTCTTGGATACTTCTTACTACTCTAACTTTCCTCTTAGTGGGCCCCTGTTGTGATGCAGCAACTGTGGCATCTGTCCTACAGAGGTGTCTAAAAGAGGGATTGGAATTTCTTCTCTTTCAGTGAGTCAGATTTTTTGGCTCAGCTCAGCAGAAAGAGGCAGCGATTTTGGCTTCCAAATGCTCCTCATTTAGCACCTCAATTGGCTTTTAGAATTCAGCCAAATTTACCATGTTTTGACATATGATTGGGATATTTGCATAGGTATCACTTACATTATTGTAATTCAAATTGTAATTATGTTAAGCCCTATAATTTTCTTTATTATATGATTAGACATTATTGTTGGGAAAAAAAACCCTAACAAATGTGAAAACATCCAACACCATTACACTTGAAAAAAAACAAAGGCACTATCAATGCAGAGAAATTAAAGTCTTAACTGGTGTGGCTAACGCATTGGTAATATATAAAAAAAAAAATGCACCCACACCTACTCACTTTCCTGTTTGTGGCGGCTCACAGGCCATGATAGGTGACTGATTGTTACTCAACCTGATGAAGGTCCGTGTAATGTTTAATCTTGTAAAAACTTTATTTTGCCAAGACTCACTAGGTTTTATGTTGCACTCCTTTTTCCTAACAACTCTGGTAAAAACAAATGTATACTATGAACTTAGGCTGCTCAAATAACATTCACAGCTCAAAGACAGGCAAAAATTTCACTAAATTACTGTTCAGCTCCATTACAGTTAGTGACACACAAACTAAGTTGTCAACAAACACAACAATAAGTGGCTTTTAAACATTAAATGTTAAGTCATCGATAAAAACCCAAAATTAAAGAGGCTCCAAGCAACTGCCTGGTGGAACACTGCAAGATATTTTTTTAGCAGTTTAAAAACAAATATCTAATTAAAAACACTTATTTTGTTCTGCCACAGTGACAACTCTTTATCCTGCAAACACTAAAAGAGAGTTTAATTGGGAATAGGGGCTTAACTTTTTTTTTGAAATTGTGAATTTCTCATTGGAGATCAATAAAGTATCTATCTATCTATCTATCTATCTATCTATCTATCTATCTATCTATCTTAACAATTAGAATGCTGTGATAAATGACATTAAAAGCTTCATGAAAATTCAGTGTAACAGCTAAAATTAGTCTGTTGTCTTCCATATGTGTTAGCCAGCGGTCAGTCATGGAGTTTATCCATGCACTGCAAGAGAAGTACCCTGGTCCAAAGTCATGCTGTGCCAATGTTTAATTAAAAATCATCTTTTCAAGTTACTTGCTAGGCACAGGGAGTATATATACAGATCAACAACTTGAGTCAGTAAAATTTGTTTTATTTCTGTTGAAGTCTAATCTTCAGACTTAAATGATTAATTGAATACAAATAACATCAAAAAGAAGTTAAACTTGATGATAATATGTACTGATTTCCCTGAAATCCCTGCAGACATTGTGAATACAGTGCTACAGCTAAAACAGAGTGGAGCTCCAACTCCAGGTGCAGTTATCTTCTTTCATTTATTCTTAAATGCAGGACCTGCCCACCCACTGCGACTGCATGCTCTTCTGCTCCTTTTTAACCTAAAATATATTTCTGAAATGTAGCACCTGGAAGTACTCCAGATTTAGATGGATTCAGATGGAGTGCTGCCTCCTCTCATCTTTCTCTCCCTATGCTACACAACTCTGAGTCAGGATCACGCCCCAACCATAAATCCTTATTTAAGTCAAGGACAAATGCTGTAATTAACACAAAGTTTGAGCATATGAGGGGAAAAGCAAGAGGGTCTGCCTGTTTGTGTGTGAGTGTGTGTATGTCACGGCATCAGAGCAAGAACTGTCACATAAATACTCTCTTAAGATGAATAGATTGTCAGAAAATGTGACTTAAGAAGAATAAACACTCAGCTCAATGCCAGAGGTTAGATACAGCAGCGGCTGGAAATCCTTCACGCTGGTTTACGGTTTCTTGTTCTGTGGGATAATTCCTGCGACATGTTGTCATCATTTCTGAAACGCGCCAGCTCATATGTGTTTACCAGCCATCACCCCAAAGCTGTATGAACTAAAGAGTGATATCCTTTGGAAAATGAAGCAAAAAAAGTTGCAGTGTCCTTAAATAGGGTCAATCTGCCTTAAAAAATGAAGAGTGAACCTTTGCCAGGCAGTGAAAGATTCCTGAATGTTTCACCTTCAATGTTTTGTTGTTGTTGTTTTTGTTTTGAGTAATTTAAACGGCAAGACATGCTCACAATGACAGAGTAATGATTTTTACCCTGTTTGCTAAATCAGCAGCAAAGTTCATTCTAAGTTCCCTATTTCTGAGAGTATTTAGCCTCAGTTTCATGTTGTATTTTTGTGTGAAACAAAATAGGAAGGTAGGACATAAAGTTCGGAGAAATTTTATTTTTACGTTTGCTCATCATGGGTATAGCCAATGCTAGGCGTGTTCATTCAATGGTATATGCATCCAGCACCAGCTACCACTTGTAGCAATAGCCTATTTATACATAAATAAGGAAACTGTGCAATCAAGTTCAACATTGCCAGATTTCAAGGCTCTGAAAATCCAAAAAGTGTTCAGTTGCTTTGGCTGATGAGAGATCTGCTTGGGTTGATGCCGTGCGGAGCAACACTGACAGTTTGCAGAGGTCAGCAGCCTCTTTAACAAACAGGTCCCTTAATGAAGAGACAAGATGCTATTTTGGTTGTTTAAACTGACTCAGTGAAAAGGAGGAATTTTTTGTATATTGTTATATTATTAAATTAAATAAATTAAAGTTGTTAATTGCACCAGATGCCATCAAATTACTCATTATAAACATCCCATTTCTAGCTGCAGATGCCATGCAGTTCCCCAGTCTTCTACAGGAGACATATGAATGTTATCACAGGTGGAACTCTGATGATGGCAGGACCTTGGAACGCCTCAGTTTGGGTTAATGCAGCCATCAATAACAAGTAAGAAGTGATTCCACCTGTGCTTTTCTTGCTATTACATTATCACCAGTGTATAATACTGTAGGCAAACAAGATGCTGATATGAAAACTATCAGATGCTGAATGCGTTATCAGGAACCTGAGGTGATTCTTGATAACTCTTGTCACTGATGTCAAAAACAATGTCAACAGACACTTTCCAACAGAAGAACAGCGTGAGGCAGCTGCTATTTTTTTCTTTATGATATGAATTTTAAAAGCTTTTTTTTACACTCAGCAAGAAACTACAAGTTAAACTCGACATTTCAACAATACTTAAGTTTTATGTATTAAACAACTGTCTTATTTTCATTTATTGTCATTTTTAACTCATCCCCAACACTGATTGTGTACAAAAATGACAATAACAAACAAAAAACTCTGTAAAGTTGTGGAATTAATGTTGTCAGATTGTTCTAATTCTGGGTGAACAATAGCAGATTTGGTGGAATTAGACACTAAATACTTATAAATCCTGTCATCATCCTATGTACTGATCAAGCCCCAGACCCTTGAACAAACAGTTTATTCCCTCTATCCAGCACCCTGCTTCAAAACACAGTGGTGTCTTTGCTCTCACCCAAACATGTCCACTCTCACAGCATCTGCAAAATCTGTATGGGCCATGAGGAGCCTTCTGTACAGTGGGAGGGGCTGTTGTCAAAATGTGTATGACAAGTAGTCAATATGTCTGGCTGAGTTGTCATTTTGCCTTGTTTGTCCCCTGCGGACCTATTTTAATCCCCTTGCTGTTCTCCCGGCGTTTACAGTGGAAAGGACACAATGCTGACTCACTGATGATGCAAGTGCTCTCAGTCAGGGAGAATTTAAAGTGTAGAGAAAATGTGTCACAACTATCAGTAAATATGGGAGGAGGTCAGCAGGAGGTGATCTGGATGCTTCACAAAGCACTGCTGAATAAAAGAGCTGATGTTTTTTGTATTCTGTTTAGTTAATTGGTGTCACTGAGTCATGTGCAATGAAGCAAAAATTTGGCAAAACTTTCCTTGAGCAGCATTTGTTTCTTTAATTCTTTTTACAAGCTTCATTTTGGCAGATATATCTCCACATCAAGTAACAATATCTATGTTAGCATTGCAAAGAACATTGCCAATTGATTTTTAAGCACCAAATAAAGCTGACAATTAGATTTAGGAGCAAGAGGCACTTTCCTTTCACAGCATTACCTCTTGTAAAAACATGATCACAAAATCAACCTTTATGAAGAATATTACATGCTTTTTTACTTTAATTATTTCATCAGTGTTCATTTGATTTTAAATGTAAATGTAATGAGAGTCTGTGTTTGTTTCATTAAAAGACATTCACTCTGATTTCCAAATAATACTCTGGTCTACACAAATTTGGAAGACCGGGATGATGAGTCTTTAGATGAGGTTTTCTAACAACATTTTAATGAAATCTGTGTATAAACAAGAAATCTCGTAGTGCTGATGGATCCTTAGTTTACACAGTGTTTTGTGCAAAATTGTCTGCTTCACCTATCAAGAGATTACACTGGTGTGATGTGCATTGAACCAACAAGGCAATATTATGGGAATTATTTGGGATAAATGCCTGCAGAGCTACATAACACTACAAAAGAACACTTGTGATAATTGTCTCACAAGTATGATAATTGTTGTTATTCTGGCAAAACTGTGAGTGGCAGAAATTATCAAGTAAATTAGATGCTTAAAAAAACACTCACACCATGAATTATTGTTTTCATCCATCTTCTACATTTGCCTGTCTTGTTCAGACATGCAGGGAGGCAGGATCCTGGTCCACTCTGCAGTGGGTGAGAGAAAGCTTGCACCCATGACTGATCATATACAGCCCCATATACTGTGAAGTTGTACTTAAACTTTGAATGTATGCAACTCTGTGAAAACACACACATTTTCCCAGTTAAACTTGATCTCTCTCTCTGCCCTCATAATTAATTGGAAGTCTACTAATTACATAACCAGCAGTTCATGATCCCATGTGCATGAGTGCAACCCTCAGATGCACACACTTAATCAACACACACACTCACACACCAAGATTTGCCACTACCGTGAGTTATGGCTCGTTTGAAGGACTGAGTCGATAAAATCAGTGACCTTCAAGCCTTATTTCGTGTGTGTGTGTGTTTGAGATTGTGTGTGTGCGTGAGATTGTGTTTGTGTGTGTTTATGTTTCTGTGTGTGTGGGTGTGTGTGTGTGTGTGATCTCATTTCAGGATCTGGAGTGCCAGAATCGCAGAGTCAATATGTTTCCTATCAGACAATGAAGTACCCCTCTCTATCTCTCTCCCTGTGACTCAGCAGAGATATGAAATCTCCTATTTAGAGTTTGTTTGGTGCTTTGGAATCTCTGTCAGGTCGCACTGCATTCTGGGTAATTTAGAGCCTAATTCTCCGTAATTGTTAGCAGCTTGTGTTTGTGTCCATAAGGAAGCACATGATACACACTTTACTGAGTTTTAAAATGAAAATGTAAGGCTTGAAAGATTGGGATCACCCACTTGAACAAATTAAAGACAAATACAAAGTTACAAAATTGAATAAGGGGAATTTCAGGAAGCCAAGAAACAGGGAACATAAAGTTGGAAGTTTAAAAAATTAAAGGTAAGCTATTTGAAGAGACAGTCTACCTTAAATGCTACATTTATCCATGGTTGGTAAAAACAATACCTGAAAAAATTGAACCTTACTTTCCCCACAACCTTTGCATTACACAGTTAGAAAATCATTTGCAATCCTTAATTCTTACAGGGATTTTCATTTTGAATCCATGTCACAAATATTATTCAAAAAAAAACAACATAAAGCTGCACTGAACAACATCCTCATAACAACAGTGAATCACGATTCCATCCAATGTGAAAGGAGTCATGAAGGCACAGAGAAAAAACAGGCGGCACTGCATTTTTCTTTCAAAACAAATTGGCATCTTTCAGCTTTCAGTTTTGTTTTTGTCTGCCTACAATTTCACTGTTTTGATTAAGTCACACTGCTTTCATCAATCACATTTCCATCTGCAGCAGGCAGCTGTTTACAGCAAGAATTGAAGGTTCTGTTAATCTCACTGTACACCATCCAACGCCAAACAGCCAGAAGAAGCTAGCATCTAGCTGGAGCATTTAGCAGCTAAAGAGCAAGATGTTTCCCTCTGGAGTTGGTTAAGATTAAAAATAGCTAACAGCAGTGGAAATGTTTGAGTTGCATTCATCCGGTGATCAAACACATGACACCAAATGAATGATGTTAGTTTGTCTGTGCTGGATTTTAAAATAGGCAACTGTTTGCTAATATTCACTACAACTTTACAAGGTTTGATGATACAAATAAGCCTAAGAAAAATAATGCAGCTTTAAGTTTTGAAACAGACTCCTAATGTTGTCTAGAAAAGTTTAGAATTAGCCTTAAGACCCAACAAACCTGACCTTGTTCTCCTCCAAACAGTTTCTCATGTAAGCTGCTTATAATGTAAGGATTGGGAGGATTTAAGTTTTACATATTTTTACCACAGGATGTAGCTACCCTTAATATTTAATGGGATTTACTCTTTAAATTCATGCAGACAGACTTAAATAACAACGATGGGTAAACAGTTATATATATTCAGACATTACTGATGCTTCTTTATGGTACACAGCTGTTTCTGGTCACTCAGATGCTTGAAAAATCAGCAGCCATGTAAAATAGCTTACAAAACATTTAACATTTGAAGATAACAAAAAATGCTTTTCAAAACTCATTTCGCAGAAAGGAAACCGGTGAAACAAAAGTAATAATCCAGATGATAATACTGCTGATTACAGCCTTTCACAGGTTATCAGAATCGTGTTACATCACATTCACACATCAGCCTACTCCATCCTGCTGGCACTCTCAAACTCATTTAGCATCTCCTTTCTTTTCCTTTCATATTCACTTTCATTTGCTGAATCAGATATGCATTCTCCCTCTTATTTCTCTCATACGTCCACTCTATGATTGATTGTCTGTCTTATTGTAGCGACGTCTACTCTCGCTTTGAGCTCCCAACAAGATGGAGACTTGATTTTCCTTTTACACCAATTTTCCTCTGTGATGAGATGATCTGAAAGTAATTGCACGTTTTCTTCCTCTCTGTGTGTGAATGTAATGCTTGCTTGGAATAGCCAGGCAAGAACTGTCTTCAGTCTCTTTAAACAGGCTCCTGCTACACAAACATTTCCCTGATCAACATTCAAAGAGAGATATTTTTTTCTGGAGCAACTCAGAGAAATTGACAAACAGACAGAAAAAAATCCAGTCCACAGAAATTATTGTAATGCCTTACTGATATTTTATCATTTTTTAGCACATTAATTATAATTTATGTAAACCCAAGTTGAATAATAACCTTTTTTTAAAGCATAGCATGAGATTTAAATTGATGCCTTTAGAGTTGGGACAAGGCTTCTACATTTATAAAACTAATTTAAAAGTAATTCATTATATTTTTGCTCAGACTTGTTTCTACGTAATGATGTTACTTTACTGAAAGCTTAGCTAAATGTACATTAAAGCAACAAACTATCTTTATTATGCTACACATTAAAAGGGGTAGTCCGGTAGACTAGTATCTCACTCAAATAAAGCCATAGGACTCATCTTGAATTTAGTTCTCTAACATAGGCCAAACTCAAAAAGCAGTTTAACATCACATTTCCCTAAATGCAACCAATAGCATCTTTTTGTTTGCACCTGTGTGCATGGTGACTACTCATGTCTTTAGAGTTCCTCACACCAGGTTTGTAAAACAGACTCTGTTATAGTAATCTCCAAGCTAAGGATCAGATAATCCTGATGAAATCTTCAGGGTAAATTTGACTGAACTCATCTTAAGCAACAGAAGACACTATTTAACTGGTTCACGGGACGAGTAGCATTCCACCTCAGTCAGGACAGACTTATAAGATGAACTAAAGACAATGACAAAATTTGAAGGAAGATCACAATTATTTTGAACACAATGAAAAAACATGGTTGCTCGTAAACTGAAGAAGTTGTTCTTTCAACATGGTATTTTTACTGTATCTATGATCAACACATCCACCTGATGCAACCAACTTTTTTTCTACTTTTTACTTATATCCTGAGACAAGCAGCCCTACTTAAATGGAGAGTGAAGTATCTTGAGGAAAGTCAGTTTGGCTGTCACATCATTTATTGACTTTTTGGCCCTTGGAGGCAGAGGGACAAGTCCTAAAAGCAACAATTTGCACATCATCACCTTGTAAAGTTGTTATAGTGTTGCCTATTTACACATCCAACAGACACAGAACATCATTAGCATTCATTCAGAGTTATGTCCCTGTAAATACAGTGATTGTCAGGTCTAATATTCATACTCATCTTACCTCCGGTTTGATCTTAAATTGCTGGATAAATAATCATCTGGTTGTGCTATGTTCAATGTTCATCAGCTGGAGGAACTGTAGAGTTAAAGATAAATCTTAGGTTGAACAATATGGAGGACGCATAAATCAATCAATGCAGTTTTATTGATTCACTGTTTAGAAAACTCTTGAGATGTTTCTGTATGTGTGATGCAGAGTGCAAGTGACAGCTCTCAGCCTGTTAGTTTATATGCATAGCAAATAAAGATTATCTTTCCATCACCGCGGATGTAATGGTTTTATTAATTAGCATTCAGCATGTGCTCAGTAGATTAAATACTGTAATCCTCTTTGTCATTGTCTTAATGTACACAATCACCTCCACGCTTCAGTGTTAAAACCTGGGCAGGATTAAAAGAAGTTTTAGTCTGATTCATTAGTTTTTTCAGTCTTTGTGTGTGTGTACGTGTGTGTGTTGTTTGACAGTGATGTGAAAAAAACAATAAAACAGGCAAAGAAGAGTTTTAGGAGGGAAAAGGGTAGAGAAGACAGATGGGGTGTGTGTAAGAGAGAGGAAGAGAGTTTTAGTGTTAGCTCAGTCAACCTTTGTACGAGGCTCTAAAGTGCCTCTCCTCTGACTCATAACAGCCGCCAGTGTCGGAGCCCAAGAACCAAACAAAGGACTCTCAGGTGTCTGACTACCAGTGAATATGGAGAAAGAAGAGAGATGTGTATGAGAGGGAGAGGTGATGGAAAGAAGCAAAAGAGAGAAAGCATCTCATGTGTACCATCTCTGACAAAGTTTGAGGACTGTTGAGTGGAGGTTAAGTTTAGATGAGACAGTTTGTCTGCAGGGAGAGTGTGAGGAGAGGAAAAGCAAAGCCAGACAGGGACCTACACTGAGCTCAGCCAATTGCGACACATTCAAAATGAAAGTCATTATCCTGGATACCGACATGCAAATGAAGGAAAGGTCACCTGGGGCTCACACTCACGATGGGCCTGCTCTGGGCATAATTTGTTGAACAGTAAGTTAACAAAGGACTGTGCTCATGTTCCCCCACATTTTTTACTCCAAAAACATCATGTACTTTTTTTTTTTTTGCATTTTGTGAATATTTCTTTCCTGGCATTAAAAAGGCGCTTATTATTTCTTGAATGACGTCAACTAATGGCACTCAAATGAACTGAAACGCATGGAATGAGAAAACCTAGAGAACCTTTCCACCTCCACAAAGTGCTAGTAGCAGTATCTCTGGTATGTTAATGAGATCCAGCGAACAAAGTTCTGTTCATGGGTGGAAACCCGGTGAGGGTTCTTGCACGCAGCGAAGGATCAAACAAGGAGGGGTGTAGCGTGAACCCTTGACATATACATCCCCTTGGTGAAAAACGTAGCTGGCAGGTGAAAAGCAGCAGCTGGTGGTGCCGTCTCATAGAGGTAGCACATCTCTGTTTCCAGCTCCTCCAAAAGTGGAACTGGCAGTGATAATGAATCCCTCGCCTTCTGTGCGCCATGACTTTCCCATTGTGATGTCTATTGTTGTGGAACAAGTAGGGGTTACAGTTGCTAAGCTCTGGATGATTGCAGTTTGGGGTGGGGGTCTAGCAAACCATTAGTGGGACATTCCATATTGGGATAAAATGTATTTCATTCATTTGAAAGCAATTTGCATGGCTCTTTTACATGTAGCTGCGATTAAAAAGCTTCTTTGAATTTTTTTAAATAGTTTGTGCTGTCCTCAGTTTTGTCTTTTTTGGATTAATTGTTTTTTTCTTTGTTTTTCAAGAAAAAGTAAAACATTTCCCACATGGATTGACTGTTAAAAGTGAGGTCTCCATGTTGATGTAATATGCTTTTGCAACCAATTATAAACTGCTACCAACTCGCACCAAACAGTTTTTGTGGTGGCAAACCAATGTCAGACCCTTCCCACCTTCCCCCTGTTGCTTTTTTACTTAGAGCCATTTTTTAGGTTTTTGATTAACAATGTTTTTGTAAAATGTAAAAATTGTATTTTTTTAAAACTTAAAACAACAATTTTGGTATTTTCTAATATTATTGGTGTCCTTGCTTGTTTTTTTTTCCTTTTTGACTATAGAGGGATTTAAAAATTTTGAGAATAATAAGACAAATAAACAAAGACCGAAGCAGCTTTGTCCTGTTTTCATAAAAATCTCTCTGGACTGATTAAGATGGAGGAAACAATCCACTGTGTGTTTCATTAAACATGTTGCGCTGGCTCAGGAGGAAGAGAGGGTCTTCCACTTATCAGAAGGTTAGTGATTCAATCTGCATGTCCAAGTGTTTTTGGGCAAGACACTGCATCTCAAACTGCTACAGATGGTTCCTCTGCAAGTGTGTGTTGGTTTCTGAAGAGCAGGTTGGCACTTTGTATCAATCCTCTGCTATTGGTGTGTGTATGGGCGAACGCTGACATGCAGTAAAGCTCTGTGAGTGGTCAGTAGACTAGAAAAGCTCTATATGAATGCAATTCTTTCACCATTTTTGTTGGTGTCAGACATGCAGGGTGGGAGGTATCTTCACTGTATCTAATTCAAATGACATAGAGTTAAAAAGAGGTCTTA
Organism: Acanthurus leucopareius; assembly: GCA_029814765.1. Taxonomy (NCBI): domain Eukaryota; kingdom Metazoa; phylum Chordata; class Actinopteri; order Acanthuriformes; family Acanthuridae; genus Acanthurus; species Acanthurus leucopareius. The sequence goes on from JAQMCX010000050.1 coordinate 5,910,952, forward strand.
TATCACACTTTTCCTCTGTGTGGGAATGACACTGTACTGTAATATAAGCCTCAGTTGATTTACTTGATTTTTCCCTCAATATTTTGACAGCTGAATAGAGAACAAGATTAAAATTTCCTACCAAAATATATCAAGAATTCCTTCTTTTTGTAATAAATTTGTTTGCGTATGCAATTCTATTCACGATAATGAAATAATGTTTATTCCTCTGCATTTAAGTAATTTATTTTAGCTGCCAAGTGGGAATAATAAGATTTTTTAAGAGAACATATTATACAGGATTTTAACATCAGAAAGAGGCAGAACACACTAAAATAGAGTATGTGCCAAAATGTATTTTATGTATTAATATACTAACATAAAATAAGAACTACTGAGGATGTGGTACAAAGGATCATACACTTAATGAGTACTGCCACGAAACAACAGCATTCTGGGTAAAATTTAGCATGCATGAGGTTCATTTGACATTAAAACTGACTGAGAAAAAGTTGGCACTAAAAATAAACATTAAAAATAAACTAGATAAGCAAAACTTCTGTTCCAGTTTTGAGCTTCCAATTAGTCCCAAACCTGGACTGTCTGCTTCCTCAGTCTTTGTATGCTTGAATCAGCTTATTCTTTTTAAAACTCTTTTTTGTTTCATTTACATTCTGCCCTGTGTATTTTTGATTTAGGGTCATTTTTTACAGTAAAACCCTGACAGCTTGGTTCTGGTAAGAGTCGGGATGAATCATTGTCATGGTACAAAGTGAGTGTCAGCAGGACCTGTAACCTCCACAAACAAAGTCAAACACCCTTTACAATCCACTCTGACCTCTTTCCTAACAGCTATTGTGATGCTATGACAAATGTAAAACTACTCTGGACATTGACGGCAGTCATTTGTAAAACAATCTAGTCTGAAATAAAAGTCTGTTAAAGCTATTAAACAGATGATTACTGCAGTGAGGGAGGTTTCTGTTGGAAGCTTTTGGTCTAAAGATTTGAGTCATCAGTGCCCAAGTGAAACATTAATCTCAAGAACCAAAGGGTGGTGATTTATTTTAGAAAACTGGTGTTCTCATATCTGTATAGCACTTACCTTGCAGCAGTAGATGGTAGTTATGTCATAGTGTTATGGTGTCAAAGCAAAGAAGAATTAATATCTTTTCATGCTGGGAGACAAGAATGACAAAATGCAAATTTGCAAAGTTTGAGTCTTTAGCGTACTAGCACCAGCTGAAAATATTTAGCAAACAATTTGCCTCTATGGCAGAGCTTTGCTTTGCTGAGTCGACAGAGCTCCTGAGTGTCAGGGAGCCCTGGAGGAGACAGCTGGGCTGGACTTTGCTGCAGGAGAGATCCTACAATGAGCCAGACCTTCTGGCAGAATAAATATCTGTAGTTCAGAGCTGTTTACTGGTGGGAGAAGTGCTCAGAGTTTTGTTTTGTTCAAACTCTTGGGATTAATATGTGGATTTAACTTAACCTGTGTCAACCTGTCTGCAGTGGCAAGAAGCAGAGGTGAAGATCTTCAATGCTGCTGTGTACCAGAAGGAGGAGAGCTCTGACTTCATTTTAAACTTTTGGGATTTTAAAGTGGATTGATCTTTACCCTCCCTTCTCAACCTGTCTGCGGCAGTGACTCACGGAGTGCTGATCTCCACTGTTCAGTGTTTGCAATTAGTCTCTGTCTATGTTGACTGCTGACTGGAGGGGAAATGTACTTTACTTGATGAACGTACGGAAAAGAGAGCAGGAAAAGAAGAGGGACTGAAGGTAAAAAGAAACAAATGGAGACTCTGGTGAGTGCAGAGTTCATCCAGAGGCTGCTGAACTCAACACTAGCACAATAAGGTGACCAGATTATTGAACTAAAAAAAAAAGGGTTAAAACAAAAAAAATACCAACACCTTGTGAATATAAAAAGCTCCGGGCTGTTCCTGTCTGTGTGAATGAATGGGATGCTGCACAGTAATGTGCAGGTGCAAGCAGTCACTTTTGTGAGTCGGTATTTTAAGTTACAACACTTAATCAACATCAGCACCTGACTCACATGTGCATTTGTGACCACTGGTCCGTGTACGTTTGCAATTTCCTGACTTCTAAGCAGAGGCAGCACTTTTGGAGAGTCTGCAATGATCGTCTGTCAACAGGCCAGGAATGACCCAAACTTAATGTTCAGGATCATCAACATTAACATGGCCTCTGTCTGCGGCTCCACCCAGAGACTCTGCAGTGGGCAAGCCCTCAGTCTCCCAAGCCTGAGCCAACATTTAACACTATGGAGGTTAGACAGTGTCTCTGAATCCTCCAGAGTCTTACTGTTGACCCAGGAACAATTGCAACTGGGCTCTCCAACATGACATCTCATCCAATCACAGCACAAACACTTCACAACACAACTGTTTTTCCCCCAAACCTCCTGCTTTTCAGATTTGGTTCCCTGTAACATTGATTTTTTTTTGTTCTCAAAGTGAATTTGAAGCTAAAGAGTTGGTTTATTGTCACTGTGAAGGACATTCAGTGCAAATCACAGATTCTTAGAATCTTTAATTTTACCTCAAGTATTACAGAAACACCACAAACCAGATAAAATTGTCTGACCTAAACATCCATTATTACACCTGCTTTATATTTCCTTCTTACTATTTCCCTCTTCCTCTCCAATCTTTAGTAACAAATTGTGGCTGACATTATTTTTCAAAAGACTTTACAGGGAAATTTCCCTTAGAAACAGGGACATCTGGTCACCCAAATGCACACACAGAGTCAGTGCTAGTTGTTTACTAGGATATGATACTAACACAAAAACATACAAATGGTCAACCAGCAGCGTGACAGCAGGCGAAAAATTGCTTTGCTTTCAGTGTGAACACACCAATAGGGTATAAGGTTTCAAATAGTTGTGTTGAGGTATGAACTCAGAGTTGAGGAAGTCAAGGTGTTGGAAATGCAAAGGAAAAAGAATCTGGAGGAGAAGTCCCTGCGGTGCATTGCTCCAAAGCATCCTATTTCAAAAATTCTATTTTTGCTCTGAGCTGTCAAAGGGTGCAGAGATGATGTGGTAACCAGTTAATGGAGGGCTGCGAGACTTGTCTTACAGTCTGTCTGTTCAGTGCTAGCGTACAGAAGTCAGTACTAATGGAGGTCTGATTCATCACTGGTGAAAGGTGATAATGGCCACCGCTGTGCAAACAGTCAGACCACTTCCACTGTAGCCAGCACATCAGAACAGATTTACAGGACACAATGAATGGGAGGGAATGCCGGCTGAAGCTTTAATAGGAAAAAGCATGAAGGATGACACACACATACTAATGCACACTCTGAAAAGTACTATATAATGCCCTTCGCCCCACAGAGCATTACTGCACATACAAAGATAAAAGTAGACAGGTATACACTGATGGTACGACAGGCGTGAAAACCAGTCTTATTCTAATGGGTGAGAGTGGAAAAAAATAACCTTTTACTGCACAATAGTGCAAGATGAGGAAAAGGAAGGATAGGAAGAGTGTCAGGTAAACAGCAGGATGAGATCAAAACTGACTGTACTGTCATTATTAATTGATTTTCTATCTAATCATGTGATCAGCAGATTGGAATTAATGCTTTCTAGTGGCTGATTGAGATTGTAGAGGGGTGAGGTTATTATCAATAAGAGAATCAATCACTGCTCAGCTTTCCTATGTGTTTTTATGAAAGCTCAAGTACACTGAAGGTAGGCCTCTCTTTTTTGCCACACGTGGAGAGGAGGAGCTAATCACAGACAGCTCTGTTGTATTTGTGAGAGAGACAGAGAGGGGCTCTGCAACAAAGCACAGTTTATATGCTTAAATATTAAATATTTTTTTAATGCTGCTTTGATTTCTCTTAGTTTTAACACTTACTATGCAACGTTTAAAAGATGGCCACCCCTGTGACCCCTCTAATATCACCAAGATAAATTAAGAATAATGCAAAACAGAGGAGGAAGAACATCAGGTGTATCTGTGGTGGGAATTATGTTTTGCTATGAAAATAAATAATACAAAACATAATTCCCACCACTTCTTACTGCTGCTATTTCTCTAATGTGATGTGTGTGCCAGGAAGTCACATAGGCCTGTCGCAGCAGAGCAACATTATTCTGCTCCAACACAAATCAAGGGCTTTCCATTTCATTTAACCCCCCTGAACTTTCAGCTCCACAAATCACTCCATGGCATCCGGCAGACACTTAGAGCTTATAAAACAAGTTTCTTGCAATCCTCTGGGGTTCAATTTAAGAATTGGACAAAAGTACAGCTGTCATCATGTATGATAAATGTGCCTCAGCACATCTCTTGTTGAAAAAAAAAGTCAGAAGAATTTGAATTACTTCAGAGTTGAATTTAATTTGTGAAAAGTGAATCACTCAAACAGGGTTCAGAATGTTTCCTATAATTTTATATTAGAAATCAAACCAATACCTTTTTAGATATGTAAGGGAAAACTTGGTTATACTGATCTCTCTGTGAATGGAGATGAAGGCATAGTGATGAAGAGACTGATTAATTATTAACAACAAACTCAAACTCTTATGTTAATGGACTCTTTATTCATGTGCTCTGTGACTGGATGACACTCATTAGCATAGGTCATCATTTCTATTAGTGCTGATCAGAGTACATGTTTCTATATTTGTTCTGTGTTACTGAAGTGTAAAGAGCCTTCCTTCCTGCATCCATCACCAGGCCTGAAGTTGCTCTTTGGCACAGTGGTCAAATGCTCACGATTGCTGGAGTCCTCTGGCAGTTTGTGCCAATCACATGTCATCTTAAAATGTACTGTACAAAACACTGGACACACTTGAAACAAGTGGTCACGTTGGAGGGTTCAGCACAACAGCTGCACAAGTTCTGAGATAGTCAGCTAGTTGGAAGAACTAACAGAAACTCTTAGCAATAGCAATATAGCCATAAACTATTCCTACACAAAAGAGTTTATTGCTATATTTTACCTGACTGATGAA
>JAQMCX010000050.1:5920927-6004987 GCA_029814765.1 Acanthurus leucopareius
GAGTAGTAGGTCACACATACACACATACACACACACATTCATACCCCCCATGTTCCCCCTCCCCCATGTCATGTATCAACTCAAAAGTATCAACTCTGCACCTGCAGGTGTGGGAATGTTAGGTCACACATGGGTCACACACAGACAGACAAGTTTTACACAGCTAAAACAGCTTGGGGTCAAATTGACCCCAGAGGAACACCAATGCGTGCAATATGTGTTCAGCACATTGAAAAAATACCATCATGATAATTTTATGCTTAATCAATTGTACCCATCAAATTAGGAAAAGTCATGAAATATTAAGCAAAAAAAAAAAAGTCAACTACTATTTTTTGAATGATAAACATTGAATGGGGTCAAATTGACCCCAAGGATAATAGGAGGGTTAACTCTGTGAGTCACTAAATCAGGTACCTGACCCTTGCCCCCTCAAGTGGCCACACACACACAACCTACCTGTTCCCTGTGTAGTGACAGTCAAGGGGTCTCTGCTTGCGATCATGTCTGACCTTAGCAACCACCAGCTATGATATAGGATACAGCCTTTAGTTTGGTGGTTTGTGCCATTGTTGTGGTAAACTTGTACAGGATTTAGTTGGGCTTTTCCCGTTGTGCCTTTATTAAATCCAATGTATCCAGCAATATCCTGGCACACTTAAAACAACGGAAAACGCTGGGAAAATTTCCTTGGGAATATCCCTCACTGATATTCCTTAAAACGAGAGAGTTTATTAATGAAACTTTATCATTTGATAAGGGAAAGAATATTTAATTGGATTAAAAACTTCTTGTTGAAGTGTTCTATAGAGGTAAGAGTGGAAGGGAAAAATTAAAAAAATGTTCAAGTAGAATAAGGAACTCCCAAGTAAGTGTTATAAATCCAGTTATTTTCAACAAAATGATCAATGATATATTTTAGAATGTTGGTAGAGGGTTTTGCTGAGGGTTTTGCAAGGCATTGGGAATCTGTTCAGAAGCATTTAGATCCTCTTCAGTCCTTGCCTTAGTTGTTGAAATGGGTAAGATGCCTTTGCATTTATGATGTTTTACGTCAGGATTGTAGTATAGGGCAAAAATTAATGGCAGCAGTCAGAGTTCTTTAGGTCTATGTCTTTCTCAAGGGATTTGGGAATCCTCCAGTAAAAGAATGTCAGGAATTACAAAATTAAGGACCCAAATGCAGACGATATCCAGGGATTTGACAAAAAAAATGAGCTTTATTAACAAAACAAACTGATAATACAAAATCAAACAGAATGCAAAGTCCAACAAAAAAGACTAAATCAAAGAAGACAAAATAACTCAAATTCTACAAACCAAGACACAGGGAGATCAGGACCAAGATCAGGACCAAGATCAGGACCAAGATCAGGACCAAGATCAGGACCAAGATCAGGACCAAGATCAGGACCAAGGGCATAACAGAGCATAACAGGGCTCCATAGGACATAACAGTGCACAACAGACGATCCGACAAAGACAAAGCGGAAACACAGAGACTATATACACACTAAGGTGATGAGACACAGGTGGGGCAATCAACACAGGTGAAGCACATAAAGGCAGGGCAGGTAATTACAAAAGGAGGGAAACTTGACAGAATGTGGGTGGCAAGACAGAACACGATTTACCAAAATAAAACAGGAAACAAACAAGGATATATACAAAAGTAAACTGAATACACACAACTTAAGAATTAACTGAACTAAGACTACTCAACTAGCAGATCATGACACCCCTCACTTAAGCAACCAAACATCAATTCAATATGTTTTTCTGTGTAAATTTTTTAACCAGTACGTGTTCACATCCATCATGCAGGGTCACTGATCTGTTCTCCATGAAATCTTCCTCTGAAAGTACAGAAAAATAACCCAAGTAGAAACCAAAGTGGACGCATTTTATCTGAAACTCTACGGTATGTTTCTGCAGATCACCTTTACCTTGAGTCTTGATGCAGGCTGTGTCAATCTCACTCTTACACACAGCCTTAATAAACACCATGGCCAGTGCAAGGACTTTATGAAATATAACTTGACGCCTGGTTTTGCCCTGTGGTCTCTGAGAGGTTCTCCTAGAGACCAGACATCATCACCATTTTCATTTCACTGTCTTCCAGCCCCGTTCTCCTCCTCAGGTAGCAACACTGCCATTTAAAAAGAAAAGAGTTTCTGTTTAGCTTAAAAGTTAAGTACAGCAGGTAATAAAGAAAAGAATGCAATGGTGCTGCAGGTGTTGAAAGATATTTTTCTAAAAGTGCTTTGGGTTGTTGAGGTGGAGGGTTTATTGTGTCAAAAACATCTTCAAAAACATCTTCAAAATGTAATGAAATTAAACGGCAGAGAGAGAAATTCATCTTAAACGTAAGTGTCACTTTCTAAGAGTCGACAGCAGGATCCTGGAGCAGCTTTGAAAGAGCTTGATTGGGGTGAAGTTATTTCAAGTTGGTATATGTTGAGCAGATTAATTTATTTTTTGCAAACATTAATTATGGGAAAGAGACAACAAAAAAAGAGAAACATTATACTTGATGATAAATGAATGTAGGAAACTGATGAAAGAGAGAAATCATTTACGAAAAAAATCTTTGAAATCTGGTCTGATAACAAATTAATTTTTTTTAACCTCAGTAAGCAACACAGAAAATATGAAAGGCCAGAACGAGCATCTTACTCACATCATTGAATGTGCTCAGTGGAATTCAGAATAACAACAAACAGGACAATAAAAAATAAGAATTCAAACTATATAATGTATCAGTAAAAAACACAGACCACTTTAGCTACCAAATGCATTTTTTTCTTTTATACTGTTTAGATAACAATGAGATAACCCAGCTTTTTACTCCATACAATGCCACTTTAGTCAAGTCCCATTAATCAAACATTACCTAGTGTTAAAATTGAGAAAATAACGCATGTACAAGTGGTCAACATCAATGCTATGAAACCTTAACCTCTCCTTATTTTTCACATCTGCAAGACCCATGATCAGGACTTACTCAATTCTTGTCTAAAAAGAAATGTGTGTTTGATGTTTACCAAACTGCCAGTAGAGGTGACTCAAGTGCCTTTTCACTCTGTTTCTGGTCGCTTTAACTCCTGAGGGAAACACCTGCTCTTTAACAGCTAATGCTCCATTATGCTCAGCAGCTAGTCTCAAGCTGTGCCTGCTTGCTTTTTGGTGCTGAGCAGGTACTGTATAGTGAGTTTTCTATTTTCTCTAAAATCTCACTGTTCACAGTTAAAAGCAGGTGTGGGTGCCACAGCAGGATCCCTCAGCTGCCTGCTGTGGATAAAAACAACGCCATGAAAGCGAGCAGAGTGAACCAAAACAGTAAAGTTGTGACCTGGACAACTAATCAATGAGCTGAAGCACACTGTAGAGCTCTCCAAAGGGGAAGCAGCAGATTCAGGTGATAATTCCTTTACAAATAGAATTATCGCTGAGAGGATAATGTCATGTTGATTTCACATTGTTATTTGACACACAGCTGTTATAAAAAATATTGACTTTCATGGCAACAATTTTCAAACCCTGCAAGCAACCAAGAGGTTTGCAGGGCTCAAAGCCAATTTGATATAATGGCCTGATAATGTCATTTTAAAGTCATGTGATGCAGTCAAATGAGCTCGAGGAGGCTCTTTTTCCATAGGCTTACATTGTAAAAGAATGGGATTAAAAATGGTGTTACATTTTTTTTGAGTGGCACAAACTTGGCAAAATGACTTGTTCCGAGTGTGACGGCCGCCTGCTGCTGAAGGGCCTGCTCTTTGTTTTCCCCCTTGTTTTGTTGCTTGTCTGTTTTCTGCAGGTACCTTAGTGGGCGGGTCTCAGTTTGGGTAACAAGGTGCACCTGGCCAGTCTCCCTGATCCTTTAAGATCTGGCAGTCTCCCTCAGTCCCCTCTCGCCTCTCAACCTCGATCCGTCCAGTTTTGCTCTGTTGGTTTCAGCCTAGCTACTTTATTTTGGCACCTTCCAACAATACACATGTGACGTACACACGAACACTATCACATGCACCCATTGACAGACACACTGATACCCCCACTCAAACCTCATTTCGTTCTTATGATTTGGTTGCTGACTTTATTATTTAAATAAATTTGTTTACCTTTAGGTTTAACCTGTGTCTCTCCATTTTTTGTCATGGCTTACGAGCCAGGTCATGACACAAGTTTGATCCATTTGTTTTGTTATTCTATAAAGAGCAAAAATGATGATTTTATCATTTTAGGCCCAGTCAAGATAGTGGAGGGATAAAGTGTAAGTTTGTCAGCTTGGCCAGGGTTAGGGTTAGGGTCTCCCATCACCAGACTTTAAGGGCCCCACAATGTGGCAGCAATGCAGAAACCCTGGTGATTTTTACACAGCAGCACAACTTTTTTAGCTTTGTCCACCACTGAGCAAAGAATGAGCAGGACCCAGCCTCCACCTGTATCCAGGTCTCCTTAGGACATCCTTGAAAGTAAGACAGGTGGGCCACAAGAAAGAGCTGGCCACTTTATGTATGTGCATACAAGCGTTTGCACTATATTTTAGTGTTAATGAACAGATATTTTTTTGATAAATCGAAAACCCACAAAGTCCTTGATATTCTGTCTGATTTGTGTGAAGCTGCATCATCAGCTTCACTTCCACAGCTGTGTGCATGAGTTCAAGGATAACAATAAGAAACAGTCTTCAGCAGTTTTAAATTAGAGTGTCTCGCCATGCTGCACTTACTGGAAAAAAAAGTGACTGTTTTGCCTTCTTTTTTGGACAAAATGAGAAAGAAGAGAGATGGGGGTGAGACAGACGGACAGACTGACAGATGGACAGTCAGCTAGACAAGATTGAAAGCAGCATAGAGCAGAGAACCTTAATATTTCAGATCTAATGCATTATTTATACCTTATGTGAGTGCTCTCGGCTGAATGGAGAGTTTTCGATTCGGTGCCACGTGTGTGTGCGTGAGTCAGTGTGTGAGTGCATGTTTGTGTGTGTGTGTGTGTGTGTGTGTGTGTGATTGGCGAAGCAGTGGATGAAAGACAAAGATGAAAGCAGCAGCCTAGAGGCTCTAACTGCAGATCCATCTGTTGGTGGTGTGAAACTCTGAAGTTACTTTAGCTCTCAGGTAGACACCCTAGGCGGTCAGCCATCTGAGGTGTCTGTGAGTGCGTGTGTGTGTGCGTTCATCAGAAGTCAAAGAGGAGGGGCAGTGATGCAGATGAGACGCCTTTAGACAAAACAGCAGCAACAAAGTCACGAAGTCAGACGTCATATTACTGTACAGTACACTGTAAAAACACATACTCAGATACTCTCTCACACACACAATAAAGGACTGGGCTAAAACTTAGGTTTCATTTATTTAAAAAGCAAATCTCTCTCCAGCATTTTAATAAAAAATGATATATCATTATTGAATTGCTATAATTTAATTGACTATTAATAACTCAAAATGCATTAAGAATTTAAGATAGTGCCGTCCTACTTAAGTTTTAACTTCCTTTATGGAACAATCATTTTTTACATTGCGACCAAATTCACAAAAGAAGACAAGTTTTTGTTTTTGTTTTAACAGAGACACACTGATTTGCTTTCCCTTTCTACGGCAAGTGTCAGTCAAAAGTTGATTTGTACTGTTGATCCTTGTCCAGGAAATGAAGTAGCTTCCTGTTGTGACTCAGTTATCCTTTGAAACCCGTAAAAATGTGAGTTTTTTTAAAGTGGAGTTTGGTTCATTGTGAAGGTCTCTGGCAGGTGCACAGACAGATCCAAGGTGATTCTCAAGCACTCTTCTTTCTGAGTTTTGACTAGACATGAGCCCTTTTTGTGAGTCATTTTTATGCCACAATGGCCCTGGACAGAGGCATTAAGTTTAGGATTTGTCCGTCTGTCCTTCCCACCATCCCATTCTCATGAATGTAAGGACTTTTTTTGTCACAAATGTCTGTAAACTTCAGGGCGAAGTGATTAGATTTTGGTGGTCAAAAGTCCCTCTGACCTTACATAACATATGTTTGGCTATAACTAAAAAATTCTAATGTTTATTATGACAAAATTCTACACTACTTTCTGGTATGATGATAAAGTGAAGTAGAAATGATATTTTTTAAGCAAAGAGTCAGAGGTCAACTTCACTGTGACATCATAATACTCTGCAAAGAGATTTTTCTTGCCATATTTTTGACTTCATAGCTGAAAAAAATAACATCCATCCTGCCATTTAGATTAAAAAAAACTCTTAAAATAAAATAAAATTAAAAAAAATATAAAAAATAAATAAATAAATAAAGTAACAACCAGAATAGGTCAAAGAAGAGGATGAATCCCTGGTGCACTAAGTATCACATGAAGTGGAGACAGTATGGAAGTTAAAGAGTACTGTCTCTGTATAAATCGGCCATTTGTAGTTATATGTTGAATATTAAACATTTGCAGGAGTGAATGAATGTTGAAAAATGAAAGTAATTTAAAGATTTGCTATTTTATAAAATTTTAGTGTTACAGTAATGAGAACAGTGACTTTCTTTTTACTTGAGCACCTGTGCCTAAAGTGTCTGTGCACAGCCCGGGAGGGCCAAGTAATAAACTTAGTAAAAACAAAGTAAAATAAGTAAAAGTAATGCAAAAAAAATCCCGTTTTCTTTCTTTAAAAGACCAGCTCAGTTTCCATTTGTTAAACAAAAAGCATAATACGACCTAACTAATAATCACACAGTCTCTTACAGGTTCTGCTGAGCATGTATTGTCAGAGCACACCCACAAAACTGCACTCACTCATACCACAAACAAATCTGGACAAATGGTTTAAGCATCACAAACACACACTTAGTCACGCCCACTCAAACCAAGAGAGTCCACTCATTGCATAAACGCACCTGTTTCATTTCACTTAGCTCACCGCACCTATCCATCAACGTCCCCGTCGATGCTCCTCAGCCTCCTTCCAATGCCCCCGCCCCCCCTCCCAACCTCCTCCGTGTACTCTGGCTGTGAGGGGGCCGGCAGAAGCACGCAGACCCCGCCTCCTCCCCTGCTATTGGGTTGTATGAGGACCACAGGCTGGCGGAGGAAGGGGGCGGGGGGTGGGGGGGATTTGCAGCGCTGCGTCTGACAGCTTTGCAGCGGCAGCTTGACTCGCCGCCTGCTCAGCGGGGACTCTGTTTCCTAGTATTACAACAGGAAAAAAAAAATTACTACTGGGGCATGGTAAAGCATTTAAAGCCTGCGGAGGATTTAGCAATGCCTCATCCTGGACCCGAGGGCGCAGAGGCGGACTGAGTCCTCAGCATCGCATCGCTGTTGCATTTGGACACATTTCTCTGGTGCGTCTTCTCCTCACTCCACCTGCCTGCGCGTCGGGAACAAGAAGCCCATGGAGGGATGTCGCGATGCTGTGCACAAGGAGAACTAAAACTTTGGTGTCGACATGTGTGATCCTGAGCGGGATGACCAACATCGTTTGCCTCCTGTATGTCGGCTGGATCACCAACTATGTGGCGAACGGGGGTCCCAAAGTTGCGGAGAGCGGCGGCGAGGCGGACAGAAAGTTGGAGGAGGACAGCAAAGGGGAAACGCTGAGGATTATCGAGAGGCTGGACCGGCTGGAGAGCGTCGTCAACGAGCACATCAAAGGTAAGAGCAGTCTGGGTGAAAGTTTGAAGTCATCACGTGTCAAAAGCAGTATCAGATTAATGGGGTCCTCAGAGAAAAGTAGGATCAAAATGGGTTTACTGTCAAATCAGTGTGGATCACTAACGTACTGAACTTTCTTTCCTTTAGAAACATTAAGGAGTGGAATGTTTTTTTGCACTGTAACATCAGTCTATCTTTATTTCAAGATAGCAAGTGAATGTGACACACAGCCAGCGGTCAAACGTTAGTTCGCTGTTTTTCTCTTCTTTTCCGCTTCATGTTAGTTAGATATGTTTTACCTTCAGACTGTTGGTCAGTCAAAACAAACTGTTGGACTCTGGGAAGCTGAGGTTGAAATTTTGCACCATCTTCTCACATGTCACTGTGTTAAAACTTTAATCAGTTAATTAGAAAAATGAAACAGATTAACCAAATATTAAAATAAGCATTAGTTCTGTGATCATCCCTCATTATTTCTCATTTACTGTGAGCCCTAGTAGTGAAGGGAAGTCCTGAGCTTTTTGAAAAACAGCTGTGTTAATCCAACATGTAAGGCAGCTGCAGTAACAGTTCATCCCAACCAAACACAACAACTCACCGAAGTAAATAATATTTATACTGTTGGAATTAAAGAGTGTTTTAATTCAGTATTCAGCAGCATCTGAGTGGATGTAAAATGCTCTGCTTTGAAAAGCAGTCGAAACATGGAAAACTTAAAACTTGCAGTAAATTACAGCAGGCGACATCCACTCATCCTTTCTCTGTGAAAATTCCTGAACCTATAAATCTGACAGTATTGTTACTTTTAAAGATTTAACTGCTGGACTCAGGATGTTTCCTACGTCATTGCAATGGCTAAAAGCTGCTATAATTAGGCTAATGTAATGTAATGTAACCATAGGTCATAGTTGAAGCTTACTGTCCTTACCTCTCAGGCTGTGTCATCTGTAAGCAAGATGTCACAGTACAGTTTAAAATAACTATCTGACTAATGTTCTGCCGCCATGTCTGTAATTTTTTAAACTTCAGATTGCACTTTACAGAAGGGTTGGTGTAAAGAACCGTGAAATTTCACTGGTATTGGTGTGGAAACTAAATTGCTACTATCCCTAGTGCATCACTAGTGCGGAGCTAGAAAGAAGTGAGCTTACCAAGCCTCTGTAGCCCGTTTATTATCTTAGCTGTGGATTGTATTAGCTGCTACCAGCGTAACACATCTGAATCTCAGACAACGCTGTCTGTGGTCAGGTTGCACTGTGGGTAGTAATGGGTGAATAGTCTGGTCATGAAAGAAGAGGAAGTAGAACTATAAAGATGATATCTCACTAATTGCTTCAGTTTTATCCCTCGTGTGTCCAAATTGTAGGAGAGTGATGATAAACTTAAAAAATACTTTTAAAAAGTATAAACAGTTGATCGTTCGTCAAAATAGTTGTAAATTGATTTTCTGTGAACGAGCCACTGGATTATTTGACTAATGTTTTTTTTTTTTTTTCAGAGAAAAGCATTTTTAGTTTGTTCTTTTGCTATTTGGAATAAGAAGGTAACTGTGAGTTCCACATTATGATTTTAAATGCTACATAAAGTGAGTTCAGTATCAGATGGATTGACAGTCTGTCTCGTTTTGATCTTCTATTTGTTTTTGCATCATCAGCCCATTTATAGCTCTCTCTTTCTCTGGCCAGCTCTTGAAGTCCAGCCTAAATTCAGAAATCAGATTAGGTCACCGAATTCAGGTCAGAGCCGGACAAACTTTTACTTGTCAGTCACAATTTTTAAACCTCCTCCTCCAGAAACCAGATTAAGCTTTCATGTTGGTGTGTTTACTGTCAATAAAAGGGGATGGTTTCTTTGACTGATAAAATGCTGCAGTGATGCACACAGGGCACACAGGACTAATAGTATCCCCCCTCGGGTCCTTCATCTTTTAATTATCCTCCTCAGAGCTGTACATCAGTGAGTCAACACACATTAAGAAGTGGGACAAACTCTTCCTTTATCCCTTGCTAAATGGGACAGTACACCACTCACTAACTAAACGTAGGATTTAGGAGAAATATGTACTCTGTGGCAGCGACGAGATGATTAACAGTGTAGTGTTCCTAGGCGAGAGCTCTTCTCTAATGCCCAAGAGGGAACGCCATTCCTTGGAAAGATAAGGGCCATAATTTATCAAACATCTCAGCCAAAGACTGTTGATCCAGGATTAATTTTCTGTTTTAGATGGGCTTGTTGAGAACACAGCGCTATTCAGAGAGGCTAAATTAATACTGATAAGGGGGAAAACATCATTTCAGATACAGAGATACAGAACTGCTGACACTAATGGGCACAGATATGACCATAACTCTTACAGTTTCCTAGTTTTGTGCATTTGCTTTGTACAGAGATATAAAAAGATAAAGCCTCGCATCATATATTTCAAAACTATAAACCTTCAGTCGAAACAAAACTCTTTTGTTAGCCTTTGCATTAGGATTCATTTTTCAAATACTCTCTAATACATACTGCAAGTAAGTATCACGGGTAAGCTTGACAGAAGTCAACAAGTAATACTTTAGCAGTAATGTTACACAAGTATTTTTAATGTATGCAAATGAATGGACGTTTCATTCATCAAACAGGCAGCAGCAGGGCTCTGCATAATGTTTGCCTTTCATGTACTTTTTAAACCTCTAGTTTTAATTAATGTAAGTTTCTGTATGTGCCCAGCTTTAAAGATGGAAAACACTTTGTTATGCATTTCTACAAACACCGCTGCAAATGAATGCTACTCAAAAAGAGAAGTTTTGCCAACGAGTTATGCCCTCAGAAACTTTCTGTTCCTGCATTCTTTCTACCTGTTGCTCAGGTAAATAAAACAATGTAAATGTGAACGCAGGCAGCTGGTAGGTCACAGTTTCAGCCTACAACAGGGGGCACTCTGTCTCTACTGGGATGAAACCCTTTATCTGTATCTGTTGATCAACACCACTATCAGTATGTTCTAATGCAGCATTTTGAATCCTCTTGTTCAAAGTGCAGCTTCTCTCTGTACAGAGCACTGTTGATATGATACAAAGCACACTCATCATTTACATGGAGAATGGCAAACTAATGGTGTACTGAACTGTTTAGAAGTGTTAATAGAATCTGCATAGGCTTCAGCGCGAGTAAATTTAGCCGCTGGAGTGCTTGGCACACTCTTCTCCTCCACTGTGTTCGGTCCTCGGAGCTGGTGCCAGATTACATTATCAGCCAGGGGCTGATGTGTTTATGTGTTTATGCTTTGTCACTGATACAAAAAAGAGCAGACCGTGGAACCGACACGCAGGTTTGAATGAGAATAAAACAACGTTAGGTAGGCAGTAGATAGGAAGTGTACTTGGTTGAAAAAGAGGCAAAAACTAGCATTCACTGGTATTAAACTGGAGGCTGACTCAGTAGGTGTGTAAGGTCAGAGTAAGTGTTATATGAAGCTTTGACTAATACACTAAAGCACTAAATCATCCTGCACTACTTAAAAATAAAATGGTATTTGCTTAATTCGATGCAAAAGCTCCATTTTGTGTCACTTGTAGCTTAAATTTTTTAATGAGTTATAAGTTTATGCTGAATAATAGGCTTGTTGCTTGTCTGACATTCACATATTCACTAAATTAAGTAAAATTTTAAAATAATGAAAGTTGTTTTAATTCATCTTTACATCATTTTGCAGTCTAAAGGTTAATTTAAATATTTGATAAATATGATTATGTAATGCATCTATTTCCTATTAAACATCAGGGCTCTGTGGAGTAGCATATTTAAATTCAGTTTTAAGGTGGATTGTCTGTTTAGTTGGCTAAGCAGAAATGAGAAGTCCTGGCTCTGCTGAAGGTGTCCGGTGGCCCCTCTGGCTGGTGCCATGTTACATTGCTGGCTTTGCTGATGCAGAGGCTCAGTGAGATTCCAGTCATTAAACAGTGCATATTTTACCACATGTGCTTACAGACAGTCGTTCCCCCACTGAGGAGCTGCTTTGATGTGAGATTCACAAGATTAAGAGCGTGAGAATAAAAACAATAAGGGTTTTGTGTCTCACTGTCTGATGGGTCTTTGGTGGATCCGTCTGCTTACATGTAATGTTGTGTTTTAAGCATGTACCTCATTGTTTGTTTCCATCCTGCCAAGTACTGGTCTTATTTTTAGTCGTCTCTTGATGAGTCAATGCAAGTTGATCCATGTTGACAGCGTGCTGAAGAGGGGGAGTGTGCAGGGGTGGAGGGTGGACTTCTGAGA
Source organism: Acanthurus leucopareius (assembly GCA_029814765.1). Lineage (NCBI taxonomy): Eukaryota > Metazoa > Chordata > Actinopteri > Acanthuriformes > Acanthuridae > Acanthurus > Acanthurus leucopareius. The sequence goes on from JAQMCX010000050.1 coordinate 5,932,815, forward strand.
CTATGTGTGCGTGTGTGTGTTTATGTGTGTGTCACAGTGTGAGATGTGCGAGTGTGGTGTCATCAAAGATGCATGGCAGTAGTGTGGGATCTGATATGGATGTCACAGTCTGCCTATGGAGCTTAAGTATCGTTACGCAAAAATACCGTCACTGGAAACATCAGTCAGTTGAGGCTGCCGTGACACCGAAACACACGATGCACCAGGACTTTTGCACGGAGAAATCAATCCTTTTTTTTTTTTGGCTCTGTGCTTTAGATTTTCCCAGCCAGTTGCATTCTCAGATGCCTGAGGATAATACAAAATAATGTGATTTAGAGAAAGAGCAGGGATAGAGAGAAAACACTGATGCAGGTGGACATCACTCCTCCATGATGCCTGGAGGTAAAGGGGTATTGAATTGAGAGTGACACCCACCACTGAATTCAAAAGACAGGTGCCAGGAGTGGTATGAGAACTGAAAGACAAGTTTACTTCTGTGTTCTTATTTTCATCTGCCAGATTGAAGTGTGACACACAATTCCAGGAGTTTTAAGGTGTCCAATGGGAACGTTGAGACAAAGCAGAAAGTAATCACCTCATGTAATGGAGGACTTTTACTGATTTGTCCATCGAGTGTGAGACACATTTAGTGACAGAGGTACTTGATGTTTGGGTAACCAACCTATCAGTATTCTTTTATCTCCTGCAATCTAACAATATCACAGAGTGGATTTATTGTGAACACAGTCAAATATAAAACCGTGACAGTTTGATGCAGCAGTAAATAGACAGGTTTATGCATTTTGGTGACAAGTAGATCAGACTGCTGCTTAGCAAAAGTCCACAGAGATGCGCATCGGAATGAGTCAGAGCACTGCAAGAGTGAGAAAGACTCTCCTCATGAATAAGATACAGGATGGATCAAGTTACTCGTCACATCAGTAACACTTTCATCAGCCAGGAAACCTACAAGGATTACTCCGATTTTTTTTTTTTAACTAAACCATAAAATGTTTTACTGTGCAGAAAGTTTCTCACAAAGCAAGAAATACAAGTTTAGTGCAATGAGTTTGTTTCTCTGCTGCACTGAAAGCAGACCAGGCAGCAGCTCTGTTGACTCTGTGTAGGTTTATATTACAGGGACATGGCTCAGACCTGTGAGCTTCCTCTTGAAATGTAACTCTTGTGGCTGAAAGGATGTGTAGAAGTTGGTTTGAGGTCTCAGCAGCTGAAAGGTCTGTTTGTTTGTTGGTGTGTGTGTGTTTATCTAACCGTCACATTAGACAGCTCACAGAAGGATGTTTTTGCAGAAAATTCAACTACCTTGAAATTCAGTTCTTGCTTCATAAACAGAACAAGATGTTAACTTTTTAAAGATATTATCAATTGAACTCTGATCACAGGGGCTGTGTAAACTTTGGATAAAATTTTATTTAATATGAAGAAAATCATCTCTCATTTAGACCAATATCAGAAACCATTCCTTTTTGTTTTTAACAGTTTTCCTTCATAGATATGTGAAAAAAATGCAAGAGAAGTGCACATTACTTTGAACTGTTTCCCTTTTTTGTTTGGAATTATGTTATTTTATACACAAACACAAACAATAGTACTAATAGTTTTAGGGCTACACAAGTAGATCTTGGATATAAAACTTATCGGTAGAAGCCACCTTACCAGCCTTTTGGCATTTTGGCTCTGTAGACAGATTTTGTGTTAAAACAATAGTATCTTGCTTACAAAACTGAAGTCTTACTACAAATAAAGTGTTGTTCTAGAGTCACTTTGGCATTGTAAAACTGTCCTATGTTATTTGGAAACTAAATAAATCAAGTACAGCAGGCTCACAAAATAAAAGACTGTGCTCATCCACCCACCCTGTCTGTTTAGTAGCCATTGGTCTAATTTATAATGTCTCCAACCAGGACTCTGATGTGGATAATATTTTGAAAAAAAATATTTTCTGTTTTCTCTCTGATGTGCTGTGGCTTCTCTGCTTGAACTGTCTGTGATTTACAAAGTTTTCTGTTGGATGGATAGCTTGTTGCTGAAGTCACTGAATGCAGCTAAATTTAATCTTTCAGCTGCTGATAGCTAACCAGCTTGACCTTGTAGCCAGTGACAGTAATGATGTATGACATGTTTCATGTTTGCTGTACCTTGGAAAACCTAAATATTCAAGTTGAAGGACAAATATGTTGGTAAGACACTATGTCAATAGTCAAAATAATTCAAATTCCATGTATAAAATATATCAGAAGTTACTTAACCCAAATAAAAATCAAATGCCAAAATTATCACTGTCAGAAGCACATTGTAGTATGAAAAACTGATGACAAGCTTTACTTTAAGAAATTAAACATAGAGTGTTTTGTAGACAGTCATTTTCCTCTATCACCTAAAACAAATTAAATATCAGCAACAGAGTATGCCAGAGATTTGAGTTTCCTTCCTAAAAAGAATACCAAGACAGAGGTTGTTATTAGTTAAAAAGAGAAAACACATACAATCTGGCGTGCTCTTTAAACGAACTCATCTCTTCAGTCGTCCACGTTAAACACAGAACCAGGCCATAAGTGCGGGTACTTAAGTTGAAAAATGCAAAGCAGGCTTCTGAGCTCTTTGATGGTCCTGTGAGAGCTGCGAGCAGTGTTATTCATTTAAAAGGGGAACTGTGCTTATGGCGGTCAATATCCACTCTGTGACTTTTCACAGATGAACACAATAATGGACTTAACCCTCACCACAGAGGCTCTGTTCTGTGGTTTGTGGGTTTGACCTGACACACATGTACAGACTGAAGTATCTCCTACCTCATAATGATGCACACAGACACATAAGACATGACATTCACACACATAAATCTCCTCCAAATCCCAAAAGCAGTAAAGTGCAAGCTGCTAATTCAGCCACTCATGCATACACTTGTCTCATTACATAAATAGGAGGTATGTAAGGTGGTATGTGTATGTGCTGTTTTCATTAGTGGGCTTTTCTGAAGTGGTGTGCTTTGAGATATGTGTGTGTTTGTGTTCATGCACTCACACAGGTTCTCCTCCATTGCCTGGTTGTATATGTCACTACCTGCAAGGGGCGACTTTCTCATGAAGGCAAGTAAATGATGTCATGTGTCAACCCAACAGTAAATTTTTGTAGTGTTGCCACAGTCACTCACCGTCTTTTAAATCCCACAATGTATTTTCCCAAGGCTGCATTGTGACACCACAGGGAAGCTTGAAACTCCTCCAGTGAGACTCGGGGCATACTATAGCAGACTGTAGGCCTCATAGAGTTGTCATCTTGAAGCTGCAGGGAATGCCTGATGAGCTATGCTGAAAAATTCATTAAATTACCAACATTTTAAAATTACCTTTTTTTGCAGTCATAAGTGTAAATTCTGTGACATATTTTGGATGTAGGTGTCACCTAATTCACTTTTTTTCTCCCACTGACCCCCTGCTGTCTCTAATGCTGCCACAGTTAGCGCCTTTCTGTTTCTGTTAACATCATTGGAAACTTACTTTTAGCTCCCCAGACTGTCGCTGTGCCTTTTGCTATGCAGTGAAATAGCAGCTTCCAGCTCTTTGGGAAGACCTTCACACACAGTCAGAGTTTTCTCCATGCTGGGATAAAGTCATCACAGAGAGCCAAGGGAAATGTAGGCAGCCTTCTGAGCTCTTACTTTTTTTTTGTTCAAGTCACACTGATGAAAGCTTGATGAAATGTATCTTGAGGCCTCTCTTCAGCTCTGTGGGTCAGTTCATTTTTCACACTATTATTTTATAACATGTCACCTATGCTAAAAAAATAGTTTGTTAAAAATAGTTTTGTTAACACATTATGGATACATGTAGCTTAAGCTATTGTTGCAGAAAAAGCTTCTTCTTCTGTCGCTCATTAGGGGTTCCTCAAGGGTTCATTCTTGGGCCTTTTTTTTCATTTTTACTTGCTACTTCCTCAGTCACACCATCCCAACCATGGTGTCTCCCATCATTGTTTTGCTGATGATACTCAGTTATACATGTAATCTCTTTGCCTGTCTCAGGATGTTGAATGCCTGATGTGACAAAACTTTTAAACTTTAATGATAATGAATTGGAGATTTTAGCTTCTACTCTACTCTCTGCCACCCTGCTTCACAGTCAGCTGAATTCCTTGAGCGAAGTATAAATCAAGGTCCTAAAAATGTTAAAATAATAGTGGATGCAGACCTATGCTTTGATGCTCAAGTTAAAAATGTTGTTCAGTCATGCTATTTTCTTGTTATTTAGTGTTAAGGTCAGTTAATGAACCATAACCCACCTTTAAAAATGACATATTTGACCATATGACACTTGTCAGTCTTTCTTACACCTCTTTAAAATAAAATGAAGTCCCTTTACAAAATTTATTAAAGACAATCTTACCTGGTTTAGTTACATGTGCAGTGGTTGGGTCACAACATTTTAGATGGCTTTATTTTACAGACATTTCTCATTTTAAATTCAACCTAATGTATTCTATCAAAACAAAAACAATACTCAAGCGACAGAGCAAGGATTTGCAAACAACTAAGAGAGAAATGGTGCGAATAGATATTTTAAATAAACATGAACATTGTCCATTTAACAACCAAACAGAGGAATAGACGAGTTGAGAAGTAACAGCAAACACATTAGTTCAAAGAGTTTTATGATTATTAAAATTCATAAATTACCGGTGGGATGTGAACAACCCAGTAAAGGTATATAAAGTTGTCATGTTTAAAATTGACTTCAACAGAGCCTTCTTTCTTGATTCAAAATGTAAATTGGGACTTTTTGTGTTGAAAAAATATACATATGGTGTTATGTGTGAGGCAGCCAGCTGAAGTGAGTGCTTTTAACTTGCAACAGAGCTGCAGTAGTTTGCAGTGCTCCATCAGGTCATGCTGAGTTGCAGGGCTGCTGAGACACAGCAAGGAAAAAGTGACAAGTGTCTTAAGCTGCTAAACCACCCACCAACGTGGCCTGCAGGACATATCCCTGCTATTGTCCTGAAGATGTATTTTAGGGAAGGGTTCATTTTTATATCTCAACTACAGGGGTCTGTCTGACATGAAATGTACCATGACACAACTCTGCCTCTGGTCACTGGTCACCTCTCGTCCCTGAATCTGAGACTTATGTCTCTTTCCCTCAGGCTGTTCTGCACAGAAGGAGGGTTTTTCAGCCACAACTGGAAGGAGAACTGACAAATACTGAAAACATTTGGACTTTTGCTCTTTCAAGCAGTGAAGTAGTAATCTGTGAAATCTTGTTTTTTTTCTTCATCTTCAAGTGGTAACAAATCATTTCTCTTGTGTTCAGGCTCTCTAATTTCCAGTCATTGCTGAGGCTTTTCTTTTGAAATTACTTTCACTGAAATACAAGTTTCTTTCTTTAAGCTGTCATTACTTAAACTAACTCACCTATAGCTACTTCACAAACAAAGAGTCGCTGAGAGGCTGAGGCCGGGCCTTTCCTTTGTCTAATGCGCTAATCAAACAAAAACACTTAGAAACGAAAAACTAAGTTCAACTTTTTATTAACGAAAAAGAATAATCAACTCATGATACCGTGCATAGACTCATAATCAAAGTGAACACAGTGATCAAAGAAAATAGCAGTCAACAAAAAATACGGTGATCCTGCTCACCCTCTCTCTCTCTCTCTCTCTCTCTCTCTCTCCACACAGGTGAGCAGGTGCTTAAATTAACATAACATCCTCGCCCATATCCATATGACCTTCCTCTCTCGTCAACGTGATCACAAAAACCTAAATAATATCATAAACAATGAAACACACCAATATTTAAATTTAAACCATCATACACCTACAAAAAACCTAAATTCATTCATGGCTCCTACATCACCTATTTCTGTTAATTCAAAATAAAAAGCATTAACAGGAGAGGGCTAGTGGGATGCACATAGTGAAGTTAAAATAACACAAATGTAAGGAACTGCATGCAATAATAAGACACTAGATTCATTTAGGTTGTTTGCTAATATTCACTGTTTGCAGTCTACACATGAATCTCCAATATGCCAGAGGCATTTTTGAAAACTTCAATCAATTACCTTGTGTGCTCAGTTTTATTAAGGTTTTTTATGTGGGTGCCCTGTTTGTTTTTCTGTGTTTATGCTCTTAGCGATTAAAACTTATTGTGAAGTACATTTGTCTTTTTTGTTGTTTGCACTGTAAACTATTCTCGGTGTATGTACTTTCTCTCTTGCATTTGAAAATGTTGATCAAAATGTAAAACACCTGTTCCCACAGCCTGTAGTAAATTTTCCCTTAAGTGTCTCTGCACAGCAGCCTCTCCAAGGGTCTGCTGACCCTGATGTCTGTTAATGGATGTAAGTGGGACACATAAAAAAAGTTCCTTTAAAACACCTCAATGTTTTCATGTGTGATATCACAAGGAATCTTGCAATTTAGTGATACATTGGCTGTGACAGTACATAGACAGAAAAAAAACAAGTCTTCATTCCCACCATATATACTTTTGAACTACACATACAGCCTGTAATTATGAAGGACAGAGGACAGTACTTTAGTTCTAAGCTTATACTTTTTTCAATTGATGGTTTCAGTAATGTCTAGTTTTAGAATCTGCTGCAGCCCCTCTTAAAAAAGTAATCAAAGATGTGTTTCTCATAAAGCCTACTTCATTTTACACAACGTCGTATAAATAAATTGTTGATTTATTACTAAATCATTTACACATCAATTAAAAAGACATTTATTTAAAAGTATCTTGCATCTCCTCCTCCAATAACATATTGAGTTTATTTTTTGTAAAGATGAGATCTACTGTATGATCACATGTTGTGGAGTGTTTGGGTGTGGCTCTTCCCTCGCAGTTGAGATCTGTCTTTTCCATCCTGTCATCATCAACTCATCAGTGTGTCTCAGAACTGATTTTTATCTCTCGTCCTTAAAAAATATGTACCATATGTACACATCATTTTAGGAATCTGAAAAAGATTTTAAAAGCTTTTTTTTCTTTTGTGAATGCACAAAATTTCCATAATGAACTAAAACATCTTTTATTTATCCCCCTAGTGGTCAGAACAGCAACATCAGTGGTTTTAAGAAAATTTTTTTATTTTGGTAGCAATTAGTTGCAGAGAGGAGCAAAACAGAAATAAATTTATATGACATTGTCAAAGACTTTACTGAGCACATTTGTCACTGTCACTCAGTGTCTGTCAGCTAGCAGACAGCAGCAGCAGTCGTGTCTGGTCTCAATCCCTTCAGGCTTACTGTAAACTTCTCTGCAGGATTGTGGAAACAACTTTCCCTTTCTTTTGTTTTATTATGTGGCTCCACCGGAGTGATAGCGCACTGATTGATTTGTTGTGATACACTGCTTCCCATGTGCCAGTCACAACTACGATGCGACAGGATAACGGTGGCTTGTTGAAATGCAGGATTCACCTGCAGATGTGTCTGTCCACGTAACTCACAGTTACCTCAAGTCCCCTGAATCTGTCATGTTAGCTCTCAGTGAAATGAGGCACACTGACTTCACTCCTGAAGACAGCAGGAAGATATGCAGTCATCACCCTCCAGCTTTATAGCTTTAGGTCACGGGCAGGGATGTTTCTCAGCGGGAGCAGGTTACCATCAAGGTCATGGGAAAAACATCTAAATCATTTGGATGTTAAGCTCTGTAAGCTCTGCTGTTGCTTACATTCATAAAAAAGTTATACAGTACCAAGCAGGAATATTTTTATACCCTGAGGCTTTTTTCCACTAACACAAGCCCTTGCTGCCCCTGTTAAGAGGACCTGGACTTTGTTGATCACACAGCAGCTTTGTGAAATGAGACCTACATCTAAATATTGATGTCTAATTTTATACTCTACCTGATATCACATATGATTAACTAATAAATAATTATTTGTCATACATTTATTTCAATCAAGTTACTTTTATAAGCATTTTTTGAATATTTAGAAAAAAATGTGGTGTTTCAACTAGGTGGTGCTTTTTAATGCAGTGAAATTAGCTAAATGTAAGTAATAATGATACTGATAATTTTCACGTGGCCCTGTGACGTTACTGTTTATCAGACCATGTTCAGGGCTGGACAGCAATTGTGCTCTGTCGTGTTTGTAACCACAAATAGCAGTAATGTCGCAGTGTACTGACACATCCTGCAGTACACTGCAACATCACCACAACTACATGTTAAGTTATATGAAGGACCTGTTAGTTGCATTTTAGTGCAGTATTAATGAGATCCTGAAAGCTGTGATTTTTGTTTTAAAGCTGGAAGAAGCTTTGAGGCCTGATAGGTCATTTTGTCTCAACTTAACTGCCATAAGATAAAGTTCTCTGTTCTTTCGTTTTGTGAACTAAAGAATTTGTGTAGAGAAAACATTCTTACCTGCTATGATAACATTGTATCACAAAGTTAATGGCTGAAATCTGGAAAAAAGATATTATTGCTGAAAAGACATGGCAAGGTACACGAGCAAACAGACAATGAGATCAGGTTTTTTATTCATTTATCCACGGTTGTATCAATGTAGCAAATAACAGATAATGATGAAATTGCTTAGTCTTTTTATAATAGTGGTAGTGAGACAAAAAACTAGAATTTCTATGTAAATTGCTGCTTTATAAATGCACTGGCTCGATAATCATGCAAATCACTTGCTGCTCTTCAAACCCCTGTAATGCTGTGAGTAATTTTTTTGATTTAGTAGAGGTCCTGTGTTTTGGCAGGACTGGAACATAATTTTCATAAATATGTTTTCACTGGTGCTTACTCATGGGTTAATAAGAATTATTGTGTTTTCATTGCTTTCACAGTGGGAGCAGGTTATTCTCTGTGGGGTTCGCCTCATATTTCAGTCATGTTCCTACAATAAACCACATCTTCATAAACCCTAGGTGGCGCACATGCACATTCAGTCTTAGCCTCTGACAAGCAAAGTGACCATTTTAGCAAGATTTTTTTTAAAAAGTTTTTTCTTATTAGTTTCGATTTGGCATCAGTTCTCAATTACACATGACTTGTAATGCCCCAACAACGACAGAGTCCCATTGCTGTGACACCACACAAGCTCCTGTCTCTCCTCCTTTAACTCCTCCTTTAACTTCCCTTTTCACAGCCACCAAAGCAAACGTACACAAGTCCAGTGCTCTGCAGAGCATTCATGTCTTCCTGCTCTGACTTCACTGGTGACAGTCAGCTGATAAAAGTGTTTATTCAAATAAATTGGCATTGTCTGTCACAGCTGTAAAAATTAAACAATTAAAACATCCAAACACAGGGACTTAAGCAGTAGCCCAACATCAAGCTTAACAAAAGAAAGCAAGCCAGTCTTTAATTCAGACCTTTCAACTATTCAGCAGATTCTGGTTCACAAACTGCCTGGTGAAAATCGAGACAGATGCTAAATTGCTTTTATATTTCCACTTTTTTTTTTTATATAAACCTTATAAGCTCTAAAAATCAGATAAACAAATCTGACATGGGATTTGGTGCGAGCTGCAGCAGGAAAGAAAAACTTGTTTGTAAGATGCTGAATTTAAAGTAAAAGAACCAAACTTCCCTGTGAATCTGTTATCCTATTAAAGAACTTTGTGGTAGATATTCTGTGGCGTGAGGGATTTTTACTGTCACATCCCGACCTTCAAAATAAAATGGTGAGAATCTGATTCAACTTTTCATCTGTAATGAACTCTTGGTGTTCCCTGCCCAATCAGTCTTTAATGTAGCAGTACTGTTGTATCCTGCACTTTCTTTATTGAGTGCATGCAAGCAAAACTAACAACACTGGCCAAAAGTATAAGGCTTAATAATATTAATGCAATACACCCAGATTTGTTTGCTTTAGTCTCATTTTTATTGTTGTGCTTCAGTTGTTGGCCTGTTCACCTCCCTGATTATTTGTTAATGCTAACATGAATCATCACACAATTTATGTAACATTTGCATCCCTATTGAGAAAAATATTTGTGGGCGAGACTAAATACCACAGCTCCAGTTTTTAAAATAAGAAAATTGTAAACCTGTGTAATTTATGAGTCACTGCAGTGCAAAATATGGAAGATTATGTAAAAAAAAACAAAAAACAAAAAACCTTGTCAGACTTTAAATAAGCATGAGCAAAAGTTTACTGCTGGGCGTCAGTCAGATCTGAACAGCACTGATTTTCTTACAATATTGAATAGAAATTTGAAGACGCACCTGAGCTCATCCAACAGCCTTGTTCCACTGCAGTGTGGGATAATCTGCCCAAAGAGAGGAGCTGTAAGACTCTGTGCACTGCACTACATGACACAAAGGCTTTTTTTTTCCAGGCTGAAGACATTTGCCTTTTGCTGTTTTGAAGATTATCTAAGATGTGTGAGCTTGCCACCCTCTGTGGCTCTTTGCCATCTGAGGCCTGCAGCAGCCTGCAGTTGCCCGTTGGCTTTTCAGCTCCCCCTTCCTCCCTTCAGATCCTCTGTGCTTTTCTTTACCTTTGAGTTTCAAAAAGCATTTGATTATCGAATGCCTTTGTCCTGAAGGATATCCTACTGTTTATATCTTTACAGTGGCTCTGGCCTGAGTTTATTAGAGGAAGCTTTAGATTTTTGCAGAGCACAGGACAAAACGATCCTCCACACACATTTTTTTAGAATAAATTCAGCATTTTTTATCTTATGAAATCTGCTTATGACATCCTGTAAAATCAAACTGCTGTGACAACCATTTTGTATTGTAAAAGTAAAACGTACTGATTGATCTTTAGTTTTAATTTTTATATCAATAGTTGATTTTTAAATTGTTTTTACAAAGGCCATTATTCATGCAGTAGTGGATTATTGACAAAGAGGATCTAGTCAATGTTGTTTGAATTTAGGACAGAAAAAAGCCCTGCTCTTAGCTCGAAGCAATTATTGGATAGGCTTGTTTCTATATGTATATGTGTTTGTTTAAATTACTGTGTGTGATTATTATGGTTGTGTATCACTTTCTTAAATTTATTACATAGATTGATACACAGATCTCAACCCAGTACGGATACATTTATTTGAAGAGTTGTTATCTGAGGCTTTGACAAAAGGCCTGATATAAAAATTCCAGGTTTCAAAAGACACTGTAATTATAATCTTGATTTTATAATCAGAAAATCTGCAAATACAGACACAAATAATGAATAAATAAAATAATTATTTACTGCTGTTAATGGTTCCTGTGCCTCTGAGCTCCACAGCGTACATAAATACAGAGTGCAGCTTGTTATTCATATGCAGGTGTTTGTCAAACAGGTAACAGGCTTCAGAGAGAAAACACTGCTGCTCTGACAGTGTGTGTCCTTATTAGTATTAGCAGTGTGCACATGTGCAGACACAAACTCCATCAAAAGTCACTACAGCTGTAAAAGTCGTCCCAGAGCTGATCCAGCTGTGATCAGCTGCCGCCGTCATCACAAACAGACGTCGCCTCACATGACGCTTCGGAGAAAAGGATGTCTCATTTCTCTGAAAACAAATTCTCATTTCTTCTCTCTTTGCATGGTTTCCTCTCATCTCTCCATGCATCCTCGGTGGGATGTACCCAAGAACATCACAACAGAACAAAAGGAGGCATATGTAGCACTAAGCTAATTAGATATCCCGGGATCTCTGCTAACTAACCGTGTGCTGCTAGCCCTCTGCACACACACCTCACAAATGATGGTTTAGAGGGATTTTAAAAAATCAGGCCTTTTGAAATAAGTACATTAGAGCACACTAACAAACTAAAAACTGACCTTGAACCTGAAGGGAGACTTAGAAAGACTTAGTGCTGTTTTCCAAACTCCATGCAGAGTGTAAATCACTGGTTGTGTATCTGTGCCTGTGTGTCTTTTGTTGGTTTTCTTATACATATTGATTAATCTTCACTTCTCTTGTAATTATCTTTGTTCACATCTTGTGCCCCTACAGAAATGCTTTCATGTTGAATTGTATAACGCTGGTTATTTTTGTTTAGTTAATAGTTTGGTTACCATGGTGTAATAGTACATTTGTGTATTTGATTTCAGGTAGACTGTGTTTAGTGGATCTCCCAAAGGTGTTGACTTGCTCTCTCTGCTCCTATGGTGTGCTTTTCGGCCTCAGGCTGCTCTGTTACATTATGGAGAGCTTTCGGTCCTACACAGCAGCTGCCTCCAAACCAGACAAACAGCAGACTGCTGCAACAGCAAGGCCAAGGAAATCTTTCAGTTTGTATGTCTGGACTTACTGTACCCAATCCTTTCTAAAGAGAAGCTTTTCCCTGAACATTTTCTGTTTAGTTCCGATCACATCTGAGCCCATGTCTGTGTTCTGTTCACTCAAAAAGAATTCTGGGGATTTTGCATCAGATTTTAAAGGAGGAAATGCTTGTTTCCATTAAGCTACAGCAGCTCCTTCATACTCATGTTATGGAGCTCATCTTAATACCTCGAATGAGCTATGTGCAGACATTGAAGCATTTCTAATGAGTGCATTAATTAGCTAAATGAATGACCTCGTTAGCGTAGCTTGTTATGTTCAGTATATCACAGTTATTGTTATGGCATGTTAGACAGCCTCAGTACTTCTTCCTTAGAAATGACATGGAGAGTGAGTCAAGAAGCTTCCCTGTTCAATTCATTTTAGCTGCTAAATAGTCTATAATAATACTGATATTGATATCATTATTATGAACCTAAATTACAGCCAGTACTACCCTTTGACCCACCAGGCCTTTCTCCGTGATGAGCACTCTGCAGTGGTTTCATCCCTCATGAGGATGGGTGTTTCATTTTTAAAACTGACTGAAATCTATATGCCCTTCCTGCGACTGACTTCCTGCCCGGCTTGATCAGCTCTGTGCAGCTTGACATGCCTTGAGTGGCCCTGATCGACTCTGGCAGCCGCGTCACGGCCGAAATGTGATTCAGCCGTGCCCGGCTGGGGAAGTGAGCTGAGATAAACAGTTGGTGGTGCTTAATCTCCAGTTGGATGCCATCGAACGACTGCAGAAGAGGAGGCACAATGAGATGATGCACCTGTCAAAGTGTACAATATAAAATCGAAATGGTAGGAAACCAAATGATGGAAATACGACAGCTTATGTCATTTATTAATTTGAGGAGAGTTTAAGTCTCCTCATTATTCCACACAGCTTTGATTTTATTATTGTTATTATTGATTTTATTATTTTATTCAATTTTGTGGAATACTTGTTTTATTGACACACCATCACTCCCATCTCAACCTGCACAAAAGAGAAAATAGACAAAGTTGAATTTCCACACAATGTTGTTTGTTTGTGTGTGTGTGTGTGTGTGTGTGTGTGTGTGTGTGTGTGTGTGTGTGTGTGTCTCTGTAAATTGAGAATGCACATAAAATCAGGTGGATGGAAATGCACTTGACAGAACGAATAGAAAGTCACAAGCAGGTTGACATGGAGTATTGCTGTGTTTTCAAGAAAGGTCAACTGCAACATCTTGACGGACGTGGACTTTTATTAATAAGGATTAGAAGACAGATTCTTAGTGCGATCAACCTGCTGGAAAAAGAATCTTAACACAATATTAGAATATTTTTGTGTAAGTTATAATAAATACTATTACTATTACTACTATTATTATTATTATCATCATCATCATCATCATCATCATCATCATTATTATTATTATTATTATTATTATTATCAGTTATAGTAGTAGTTATATCATCTAAAAATGAGATTTTGACGCAGGGCTTAGCATGAAAACAGCCCGACCTGCCTTCATAACAATATTTTCCTTTGCTGCTGCAAATTCTCTTACAAAGTCAAAACTGGAGAGACTTGGTTGAGCCTTGAGCAAGACACTGAACCCTGAATGGCTTCAGTTGTGTTCACATGGTAAAATGAAGCTTTGTACAGAAGTGTCTTCCAAAAAAATGTAATGTCATTGTTCTAATTTTTAAAAAACTAATGGCATTTAGTGAGAAAGTTTTCACCAAGCAGCAATAAATGAACGGAATGGAATGGGGTTTTGCTCATAGATTTCTTCATTTGAGTACATCACACTGAATCAAAAATATTTAAGACTGCATTGCATCTCATTATAATGTTATGCAGGCCTGTCAGGGAACTCGTACTGAATGTACTCAATTCGGCAGCGGAAAAGTTTCCAATCCTACTTCCCAGTGCTGAATGAATCATCTTAGCAAACTGCTTGAGTGCACTGATTGCTGCCACTTTCACTGGAAAATGCACTTCTTGATCAGTGGGGATGATTGAATGTAATGGAACTGAAATGAAGCAAGGTGCGGGCTATTGTTGCTGCGGTAACGGCGCTCCATGCTGCTTCGCCCATTTCGGCCTGACTAGCTGTCAGTCACCTGAAGGGATACAATGCAATCTCTGTGCACACATGGATTTGGAATAGCTGCAACTTTCCGAGGTGAAGTGAAATTGAATTCTTCTCAAGGTGAATAGCAGAGAATAGGTCACAGTGCAACACTGAATGGGTTTGCTTACTCGGAGTTGATCAGCTACTTTACGAAGTAGTATTCCACATGAAACAAGTAAGAAAAGACTTATTCTTTTTACCTGTTGAGATGGATCCTGTCTGTATTCTCTAACAAGGACCTGCAGCAGTCTGAGGGAATGAAATGGCAGCGGAGATTGCAGAAATATTTCATAGAGGAAAAAAAATCTCAGCTGCAATCATCATCAAAACCACCAGGCCTTTCAAACAGAATGATGGAAGAGAAGAGGAGGGAGAAACGGTAGAGAGAAAACATTAGAGACATCGTGAGGATAAACCGATTGAGAGGAACAGGAATTCAGGAAGGAAGGAGCCTGTGTAGACTGGAGGGTAGGGAGAGCATGCATCTGTGTGTGTGCATTTGTGTGTGTGGGTGTGTGTGTGTGCATGTGTGTACACCAGAGTGATCAAGACAGGAGATAAAGAGAATAGAAGGAGAATAGAGAAATTGAAAGGAAGAGGGAGTGGGAGAAATAGTTTCAATCTGTCCCTGGAGAATTACCTTTCTTGTTGATGCTCAGGCTCAAAGATAATCAGGTGTTGCAATTCCACTTCCCAAAGGGTCCCAAGAGCAGATTACAGAACAATAAGCCCCCCACTCTCTCTCTCTCTATCACCACACACTCACACACACAGACACACTCTCACCCTCCAAATCTCAGTAAACAGTGTTGTTTTCCCTCTTTTTGTCCATATTAATGTCTCTAAATCCTTAGGGAGCATGTGAAAGAGGTCAATGTGTATGCGTGTTTGTGTGAGTGTATGTGTGTGTGGATGCTATGACTTCTCATGTGAAGCACAGGAGTGTGTACCTACAGATATGCAGGTGTTTATAAGTGGGTGTGTGTCCTTGTGGCAGCAACAAGAGAAGAAGTCAATCAGTGTCTTGTGTCTTCAGGGGGAAAAAATCCTGCCTGCTCAGCCAAGAAGAACACACACGCACACACACACTAACTTCTATACTTCCCCCTGGCTGCCTACGATATGTGAACAGCAGGGTGTCTCCTTGCCTCTGTAATGCTGGTGTGTGAACATCCATAAGCAGCAATGTGTGTGTGTGTCCATGTGGCTTCGAGCACAAAAGCCATAATATTCCCGGAACTGTTTCGGTCTCTGCTGCTCGCTGTGTTTTATTCCAGGTTAGATAACTGTGTTGCTTAAGCTCAGTAATGAACTGCTGTTGCTTTAATGTTTGGCTGTGTGCCTTCAAGAAACACATGTGCTCCTCTGCCTCTTCTTTGTTTTTCCTACCGCCTTAAAAGATGGATAAACACTACACAATTTCCTGAATGCTTTTTGAGGCAATTATTTGAAAAAATGGAAAAAAAGCAAGCCATGCCTGTTGATGTAGTTTGGGTCCCACTGAGTAAAGATCTGAGAGTTTTGTGGCTTAACTTAAAATAGAATACTAAAATTTCCAGCCCTGCACGGCTTCTATGTCCAATTTTTGTATTATATTGATAAAAAAATATAAAGAATAAAACAGATAGAAGACATAGAATCACTTGGATAAATATTTCGTTGTCTTAGGTTACCAGACTTTAGGTTAAAGATGCACAAATAATTATTTCTACATTGTGTGGATCAAGTGACTGTGTAATGTAAAAGATTTTACTGTCACACACTGCATTTTCTAAGAGATTTGTAGCTTTCCCTTTAAACATCAACGTTGTCATCATATCTATATCCTCAACTGCTCTGATGGATGTTTTTAACAAAAAAGTTATGATTTTACAGTGCGACACCTTACAAGACAGACAGAGCTCACTGTTTCAGATTATAAGGGACTCTGTCTGTCCTTCTAAATGGACATAAATAAACTTAATTAAACAGCAAATACTTTTTTTAGCATTATGCTCCTTTGTAATGGGATAAAAAGATTGAAGCTGTTACATGCAGTTAGAGGGACGAGGCAGCAGTCTTCTCTGGACCTACACCAACATTTGATTTTGATTGACACCGACATTTCCACACGACAATCCTGAGAAAAAAAATAATCTACTTTACACTCGATCAGACTATAAACCCTCTGGATTTGACTATAAACCCAATTACTCAATTTATTCTGCCACCACAAAGTCCTTTTTCAAATTTATTACATTAAAGTTTATTTACTTATAAGCCAATGTAGTCTCGTCAAAGAACATTTATCAGTAACTTTTTGAAATCCCTATGAACCACTCTTTGCATCAGCATAAATTAGAGTAATTATTTAAAAAGAAAAAAATTGTCACTTTTGAAGCTGGTTTGTCTCTTACACCCTTTATTTTCATTTTCCAAAACAGTGTTGAAAAGCATCAGGAGTGAATGTCAGGAGATGAGTTTTCATTAAAACAAAATTGTGACTGATGTGTCAACTACATGTCAGAATAATCCAAGCCCACAAGGCCAAATTGCCTCCCAAGTTGGCTGGTTGCTGATAAGTGAGGTTGCTTTTAAAAGACTTTTTTTTTTTTTTTAATACACTCCAGCACAGTGTTTACTCACATAAAACAGTGAGGACAGAACAGCATAATCAGTGTTTCAGCCAAATATCCTCTGGTCTAAACCAGCTGAAAACACTCTGTGAACATTCAAGCATGTTGTTCAATACCAAACCTGTTTTGACCAATACAGTTATTTTTCCTTCACCTGTCTCTTCTTTGCTCTCTGCCTCGCTCACACAGTCAGAAGAAATCAGCTAAAGTGACATTAAACGGTTACAAACAGAGATCATTGATGCTATTTTGCTCTCATCTTTTCTCTGTGAAGTTTGCCTCCCAGTCGTCAATGGAACATGAGGCAGTGGATTTTAATGATAATGTGAAATACTGTATTATCAACGGTTAAATGTTGCTGCTTGTTCCTCTGACAACTGAAGATTTAAAGGTCACCAAAAAACTTCATCTGTTATACAGCTTAAAAGACAAGGATCTTTAAAGTGACAGTGACGTCACTTAAAACATGAAGAAAACGGTTGAGTAAAAAGGTTTCAAGGTTCTGCCATTTGGCACTTATGTAAAACACAGAGTGTACAGGAGAGCACCCACACAGGGAGGACATAACGAACTCCACACATAGAGGTCCTGCTGCAGCTGGGGATCCAGAACCTTTTTGCTGTGAGGTGACCATGCCATCAAGTGAGCCACAATGCTGCAGCTTTAGAGCATGATGGCCATCCCAGAAACTTGGGGAGACCATAACAGGTGTAAAGGAGATGAAATATTTTACTTAAATTAATTAGGTGAAGGGAAACATATATTGCTAAAGATGCTCTCTGTCCACTGGATGTAAAAACAGGTGATTTTGTCACAACAATACAGCATTAATAACCTAATCTTTTTAGTCATTTTTAGTTAATAGCTCAAAAATGGCCTTGTGAATTGAGTGTAGTTTCACAACTATGAATGGAAATACAGGCTTTATGTCTGAATTCAGGAATATATTTCCTTCACAGTAAGTCATCATCTTGTCAATCATCTCTGCAGATGCTGCTGCCTTTTTGCTCCAAAGCAATTCTCATCTTTCTGAGACTGAGATCAATGTAAGGGGTCCATCCGTTTCTTCATCGTTTCACCTGGCATGCCTGCTGCTAAGGTCAAACCCCTCTGATGCTAATCTGGCAGCCCACCCGCCCGTCTGGCTGCCTGTTGTTGGAATCTGCTGGCCTCTATTCCCTCCACCTGACAGACAGACAGTAGACAGTGTGGAGCCGCAGTGGTTTACGCATATAAAATTGGTCTGTTATGGCTGGGAACATGATTTAAAGGGCATTTTAGGTCATTCCAGTCTTTCAATTTAACATTGCCAGAGGAGGAAACGTAGGTCGTATGATTCAGCTGTGCAGACTGTACTAACAGAGATCTCCTCTATAAATGGCAATCCGGAGCTCCTATATGCTTTAAAAATGAAGCAACAAATGGTAATGTTTGTAATCCCCTGGAGATGCAGATTATTTCCAACACAGTTTAATCTCACATAGATTAAGTGCTTTATGCATCGTTGGTGATTGAACATCATATTAGCAGTGATAGAAACCTATAAATATTTTCTTTCAGATAAATGTGATAAATAAACAATTTATTTACTACAGTATCAAAGTAAATTATTATCATTATGTTTATATGACCATGTTTTTTTAGGATCTTCATCTCTCTCAGCTATGTTACTTAAACAATGAAAACTGTTCCTCTTGGGTGGATGTTTAACAAAAGGTGTGGTTTGGATGCGTTGCACCATATCCGCCACAACCACATTCTTTACAATAGTTCCAAGGTCAACTTCTTTTCAGGTTTTTAGTTTTGATTCCTCGCAACATCCCATCAGCATGCACATACCGTCATTTTTATAAGAGGAAATGTCCCCACCTTTTCTTTGCTCCTGGGTGGGACCTAATCAGGCGAAGAGAATGAGGTGACGGATAGAGACAATGGGACCACAGCACAGGCAGGATCAGTGTTCTCATTAAAGAGGCATTACAGGGTAATAGCTTAGCTTTAAGCTAATGCATACACAAGGAATTGGCTAAGGCTTTTTTTCCAGCCTTGGGCGAGTACCTACGGATGTGGCTGGATGCATTCTTAACAAGTTGTAGGGGAAAGAGAAGACTTCCTTGCTGATAGAAGACAGGTTAAAAGAGTAGTCCAACATTGTCAAAATATTCTCATTTATTGTCTTGCAAAGAGTGTGATAATAAGCACATAAATGAGCAGCTTTGAGGGCAGTTACATGTCTTTGTTAATAAACAGCAGTTTGTCTTGATGTTTAGCACTTCTGTTTTGTATCTTTGGCTAAAGCACGGCTTGCCACTCTGAATGGTTTGAGACATGTGCCATTACACAGCTTGTAATTTGGGGCCAATAGCTAATTCTACCCATCATACACAGCATTCTTGTCTGATATATGATCTAACAGTGTAATATCTCAGACCAGAAGTGTATGTGTCTCATTTAGCATTAAATCAGAAACTTCACATTATTTTAACATTATAGTTGTGCTCCATTTTCTGATTGCTAACTTATCTTTTGTCTCCATAACTGGCAACACATGGAAAATGACTAAACAAAGCATTTCTTCACACAGAGTGATGTGGGAATAATTTGGACACTCCTTGATTGATTTTAAGTCAGAGAGAGATTCAGTGCAGACAGATACAAAATTCAATTAGCTCGACTGATTTTAATGTGCAAGGGTGCATTATTTAAACAAACTGTGCACAGATTTCTCACATCCTAGTCTTTCCATTACCAATCACCATCTCTAAACCATAAGAAATGGGGGCTAAATCCTGCTTAGTGACATATTTCCTTTTGTGAAGAGAATATGGTCTCTTTTATGAAATGATCTAAAAAATATGAATCCTCATAATACTCTTTTACATCTCACACATTTTGAGTCATGTTCCTGTTATTTCTATTTCTTATTTCACGCAGCGATTTTGTTATTACATGTGCTATCAAAGGTCCTCAAGAGAGCCCTTTCTGCATTATGACTGCAAGACCTTGATTTGTAGTTGTCCATTATGAATATCCCACTCTTGATTCAATAAAAGAGCCACAGTGGCTAAGTCATTAGCTCTGTGACTGCACAGAGGCAGGAAACTCTCAGTTTAAGTATAAGGAATCTGTATTTCTTAAACTGTAGACTGTGATCGTGCATTTTGCAGATGAACATGAAGAGTTAGAACTGCAGCTATTAAGGCAAGGTTGTCCATTTATTTCTTATTTGTAGTATTAGATTTTCTCTTCATTGGATATATGAATTCCTCTTGGTAAAATCTGTCTTAATATTTACTTTTGACCCATTGGAATAGTTGTTAGATCAAAAAGAAATTGGAAAAAAAAAAGTTTTCTCTTTTGTTTTTAAGATCATATGACACCTGACCCAACTTGACGACCTTGAGATGACATTAAAATACCAGCATAACAAGTAGAGCTCGAGTTCAGAATATTTTGTTAAACTCTGTTACCAAACTCAGATCAAAGGACTTGCAGCAAAACGATAAAAACACTAATTTTCTCCATCCATGTGGGTTCAATGTTACCAGCACTTGAACAGAGCTATTTGTTTTGTCAAGTTCAGTAGAATAGAGCTCCACTGTTCCTCCTACGAGTAAATGGTTTGTAAGAGATCAACAGAAAAGTGAAGCAGGAGAGAAGTTGCAAACTTGCGTGTGTCAGACTTCTTCTGCGGTTAAATCAAAGCAGACAAGCGGACATGTTTGCCTGTTAGGACTGCCGGCAGCAGCAGGAGGCACCGCTTTCTTCAAGCAATGCTAGCAGCAGACTTTAAGACTTTCAGCTCTCCTTATGCAATAAATTAATAAAGTACAGTAAATGTTCAAACCAAAACACATAGGAGTTTTGTTGTCTTTGTAGTATGAATGTATTCTGAAAACTTTCTGGTCTTGAAACATCTTGAGGGAGTGCAGGAGCAATTTGGACAACAAATGATATTTAAATCATAAGAATTTTATATTAGCATCATCAGCCTTTATAAACCTAAAAGACGAACCTAATGAAAAAGTTTGGCTCTGATGTTATGATGTTAATGTGTGATAACAACATGATCCTGATGGAATGAAGAGCCAGAATTTAAGTGTAAGGGCGGTGCAGCATGCAAACAATTTACAGCTGAGTCATCTTGTAATTCCCAACATTTTATCTAAAAAAAAAAAAATAGAGAAAATATTAATGTTATAATTACATTTGCAACCCAAATGTAACTCATCACTCAGAGACTAGCATCAGCAGAGCACAGCAGTGATTAGCTCTAACATATTAGACCAGCTAGCCAACACGCACTGTAGCATTTAGCTACTTATCTACCGAAACTAAAGCAAAATAAAAAATAACTTTGTGCTTAGTCTGTTTCACCTCAGATGGCTTTTCCCAGAGCGAACGGCGCAGCAGAGAGGCTGCTCTCCACTGCTGGAAACACAATGTTGATAACGACCCAGCGGAGCATTCCCCATCATTTGTTATTCTCATACTGCAATATACTTTCAAATGAATAAAAGAATAATTAATTCTGTTAACTTTCTCAAATTAAAAGGCTGCAGATCATTTATCTTAGATGCCATTGTTGGTTTTTTTTTGGTTTTTTTTCACTGAGTATGGGCTAAAGACATTCAGTAAATGGTTTTGCACAAAGTATCACATTATAGTGCAGTGAGAGACAATATATTCAATCCATTCATTTATTTGGGAGAATCAGTTTTGAATAAAGAATCACTTCAAGTTGAAAATTTATTTTGAATCAAATTGGGACTTTGAGAATCTAAATTTAATCAAATCATGAGCTTTCTTCAGATTCATTGCCCAGTAATAACTCCATCACTTTGATCACTGATGTGAAAAATGTCCTCTAAATTTTTGATAAAACATTAAAAAAAAGGGAAAAGATAAAAATTGCACTCAGTAGTAATTATTGCATCATGTTAGCTAATATTTGCTCACAGCTAGTGATAATAAATGCACTGAGTTACAATAAGGTTCAAGCCTCGATATAGTCTTGTAGTCTGCAGTGTGTCTCTGCACTCTGCTGGATGGTTTGACCCTACACGCCTGATGGCTTATTCTTATTAAAATGTAACATGATCATTTAAAAGGTAATTAGTTTTCCCCCTGCTGATCGACCATGATGGACTCCCGATGTTGATGTTCATGTGTTTATGTCCCACAGTTTATAAAGAGTTCTTATACACTGTCACAGGTCACTGCTCAGGCTCATCTGCATGTTGTTCAGTGTGCCTCTGAAATGGATTTCACACTGTGAAGACGGAGAGATAATAATGTGACATGCTCGACTTGGAGGATGCTAATGTTGTTTGATCTGTTCAAGTGTGTCGTTGCACCATATCTTGTTTCCATACAAGCTATTATCCATCCTAGCTAATGTACGTCGCATTGTCAGGCCTTGGATTTCATGCTTGGCTGAAATTCACACTGTAATGACAAATGAGAGGGTTTTTTTTCTTCTACCATCAAAACATGCAAGATGTCGATGAGCTGCAAAACCTGTAATGGTTCTTGTAGTTTCCTGATTGCTTTCAAGCTAAAGTGATAGTTTTTTTTGTTCTTTTATTAAGCCTTGAAAGAGTCAAAAGTGAGACTGGTACTGGTAGATAATTTTTTGTACAATCTTTGGCCAAACACTGTCTCAACCTGTAAGTCTTTAGCTCTTTGAACAGTAGTTTTGATTATCTTAATTCTTCTTTAGTGTAACAACTTGATTATATTTGTCAACCAACTTGATCAGTTGGTTGACAAATGTAATCAATTACCCATTTTTTTATTAAACACCTAAATGAAGACCACTGAGCATTAATCTGGAAGGATTCAGTCAGATATTTCCACTTCCTCTCTGCTGGGATGCAGAGTTGCTGGCAGAAAACTGGCTTTTTCAAATCAGTCTCCTCTTTGTATCAGTTACGCTGATAAAACTGTTTCAGCTCATCCACTTTCTTGTCAGCCAAATTTTTGATAAATGAAACATCACTGACTAAATACTATTGATCTATCACTTTACTGTCAGCCATCAATTTACATCAGCCACACTTAAACCAATGCTCTGATAATTCATTTTGTCCTGGATACAATATTCATGACCTCATCAGTATTTCACCTTATATCTTTGTTACATCTAAAGAATTTTTATTCCGTGTGTGTGGGTGAACTTGTGAGTCCAGTGACTGAACTTTGGGTCCAAGACAGATAAATGCCAAGAACAGATAAAGATGATGTAAGTTTATGCCAACTGGATGGTGATCTGGCATATCAGGAATAAATGTTGGCCCTAAGATTCATTCTGAGAGTAACACATCATGTTCAAACAGCGATATGATCAGCAGTATACCACTGTTTAAAAGGGAAAACAAACATCTGTGTGTGATAATTAATGGAAGAACATCAAACTCGGCACTTCTCAGACTGTAAGCATTGTTCACAATGATTCTCAGACATCAGAAGTTTGTTTTCCCTGAAAAACACCTTGTGAAGAACTTTTTTCAGTATTGACTCGGATTTGATAACCTCCTGTGGGCTCCAGTAGTTTCTCAGCTCAGTGTTTTTTTTTTTTATCTCAGTCCTGCTCTGCAGACAGACTGATACGCTCCTGTTGCATCAAAATGAATCAAAATGGAACATGCATTCACAGGTCCAACATTTCACCATGTAGCGAATACAAGCTTTCATGACCAGATGTACAAAACAGCTCTTACTGTGATCCACCTGAGGAGCGTTTCTAACATTAATCTGCAGGTGGTAAGTGTCAAGTGAAGATGAAACCTCTTGAAACAGTCTTGAAGTCTGAAATTAGGTCCTTAATATTCATGATGACTGTGAGTTCCTCTCACATGAACACTGGTGTACAGCATTCTGCTGTATCTTCAGACTGTGTCCTCCGCTGTGCACAATGATGTAAGACTCACCTCATTTTTTGAAAAGTGAAAATATTTTCCTCTAACAGCTTATGTTTTTTTGTTTGTTTGTTTTGCTTTGGTTTTTTTGTTCAGTCTGGTGCCACTTGTTAAAAGTAGAATATGTAATTTTTTGCTCTTTAATAAAACAGTGAAACAAAAGATGTAGTTTGATGATGTCATGAAGTAGCGTGGGTTCAACATTTTTATTAGTCATCAGAAGAAATAAAACCTTTTTTGGGATTATCATTGACATCACTATCTTCACTGGTGAATAATGTACCTTGTAGCCTTACACCATTTTTGTAAATAGTAAAATAATAATACTAATCTAACATCTAATTATTTAGCATAAATACGTGTATATTGTTTATTTTGTTGTAGACTTTTTTCTCCATAGAGGTGATCTAATGGTATATGGTGTTATACAATTATGTTTATCCATTCTCATTCTTTTTAATGAATCTAAGAAAGTGTTCAGTATTACTGAAACAAAAGCAATTTTATATTTAACTGTGTCAAATAACATGTTTGGCATGTTTACTTGCCACTCTGACATTCACGAGAGAGTTGGTCTCAAAATTACATCTATATGTCGATTTATATGTAAAGAACGAGTTCCCATTTGCTGGATCTGCAGAGTGTACGGAAAACATCATAGCTGATGACAGTGTGTGTTTGTGTGTGTGTGCAGCTGGAAGGCTCACAGGTATAGATTGGCTTGACACGGGTCACTGATATCATGTCCAAAACGTCAGTGTTTCAGCTTCCATTTACCTCAAGAGGAGAGACAGGTCCTGACAGAAAACTGAGCTTGTGAACATTTGCCGGCTCAGGAGCTTTGCATTTCTCTGATGCTGAGATTTAAAGAGTGAGATGATGATTTGACAGAGCAATTACAGAGCAGAGTGGAGATGACAGGGGAAATACTGAAGAGGCAAAACAGGAGAGGACATGTGGACAGATCTCCTGGCTGAACAGGTCCTCGTGTACGCACACTTGCAGCTGGTCAAATGTATCACACTGCTAAGGTTCAGTCAGTAAATCAATGTTGCTGTATTACAGGTCAATATTTGCCTTTAATTAAAAATTCCATTAACCTCTGATGAGATGGGTGTTTAACTAATTAAATAGTTGGAGAAGAATTGATCCGAATTATGCTGGTTATATATGAAGTGTATATGCTGATTGGCTATTTTTCAAGGGTAAAGATGAGTTTGATCAACAATTACCAAATTAAAATCATGTTGTATCTCTTGCTTAAAAAGCAGTAATACAGTCTTCATCATTTGACAGTACTTTTATCTTGATTAAAGGCTTTGGCCATGAAAAAGTAGACTTTAAAGCCACAATAACCATTTATTTTTGTTTGCTGTTTGTCACTGATGGTAGAACTCCAAGCTAAATATCACTTATAATCAAGTTATGAAAACACATTTCGACAAGCTATTGCCTGTTTAAACATCCATTGGCAACACAGAGTAACATTTGTATTTACAGAATATGGATTTTAGAACTTCAGCTGCTAAATGCTTCATTTATACACCAGCTACTTGCTTGCTTGTCTTTTTTCGGTTTGCTGCTGGGCAGGAAGAAAATATACGGTTCAACAAAACCTTTTATTAAAGCATCTGCCTGCTGGAACCAATGTTGCAAAACAGTTCAATTGCAGGCCAAAAAATTAAAACAAGTTTAAAGATGTTATGGTGCCTTTTAGCCTCTGATCTTACCTCCACAGTGAAGCAAGAATTTCCACTTGAACACATAATACATCTCATTGTACTCTTGGACACATTTCTATTAAATTTAATGGGCATAATTATTATTAGGACAGGATTAACAGCCACTTTTTGAGCCCCTTTTCTCTGCTGCCTTTAGTTACATACACTATATTTGAGTATGTATAGAGTATGTAACATATACTCTGTGCATAGTCTACACGTCCTTGAAACAGGCCTTTTTCACAGAAGAATCAAATGTAGGTGTAGGCAAATCTTATCAGAAAAACAGTGAATGATATTAGCCTGATGATAAACATTAATAGTCATGTATAAAATATCTGACAGAAAACATTTCCAGTTGATAGCAATGAACCTTTTAGACTAATCATTTAATTTCCAGGATTCAAAAAATTTTATTGCACTAGATTGTCTTTTTCGTAGCATCCCTTTAGGAGAAATGCAGATGAGTTTTAAGACTTTTTCCACCTCTAAGGGATGTCTGCAGTAGCTGCTGCAACAGCCTCCACTGAAAAGACTCGACTTTTTAATGATTAATTGCTGTAAGTATAAGGTAATAATCAAACTCAGATGAGTTTATTAACATTTTCAGTTTGGCTCAAAACTGCTAAATATTGAGGTTAGATGGTAAGAAAACAGAAAAGAGTGAAAATTAAGGGGGGAAAAAAGCCCTGAAATAATGAGAGTTAGGGGGACTTATAAGGATATAAAAGTGAGGACTTGTGCCTTCATCCCCAGTGAATTTGTAAGTTCAGGCACCTGTACTTCACTCCTGTTACTTCTTCCTTTGTAACAAATCAAAGTATTGATAACATAAAAAATGATCTAAAACTATTTCAAAGTTTGACATCACAAGTTGTTCAGTTTTACCTGCATGAATTCACAGAGGCATGCTGTTCTCTTTCTCTTGGCTTTGACGTGGCACAGATATTTGTTCATGAATGTGTGTGTGTGAGGGGATGATGGGTTTTGGACCATTCACCCATCTGTGCATTCCAGATTACTGACTGTAATCTTAATCCCTCTGCAGATAAACAAATACTGACCCAGTATCTCTCTCTCTGTCCCTCCTCTCTATCTGCATTTTTCATTCATGTTTTCTCATCATTGCAGTGCAGTCATTGTCATAGACTGAGTGCTATGCAGTGAAATGTTGTTTCAGTGTATCACAAGCTCATAGCCAGTACATACACACACACACACACACACACACACACACACACACACACACACACAGTCGCAACGGGACACATTAATGTACACAAGCTGATGGAAAAAACAACGTTCCTAAGCAATCATCCATTTTCACAGCACTTCCCTAAGAATTAAATGATTCGTCATTTTCCAGTCTACTGCAGGCGATTAGCGAAGTTTGCTCATGCCCTAAAATGTGGAGAGAAATTCACTTCATTAAGCGGCACTGAGGTCATTTAGAAGTAGGAATGAGCCTCTAAAAGCCTCAGGACAGATGGGGAGAGGAGAGACAGCTTCTGTACCAGTTTCTTATTAGATTCTAAACACCTCGTACGACTGGCTTGTAACTCACTCAAACATTTATCATAAGCTGTGGCCGTCACATTTACCAAATGTCAAACCAGTCTGACATCTGGCGCATATGGAAGATTTTAGACCAAGCGCTCCACCACCATCATCATCAAAACACCAAATGAGGGAATATTTTATCTTAAGCAGCTCTGAAGATGAAGTGTTTGTGTGTCTGTGTGTGTGTGTATATGTGTATGTGTATGTGTAAGAGGAAAAGTTAAAAGAAAGATGGCTTTAATGAAAGTGTTGTTAAAATCCATGGTGGGGGAAAAGGCTTCATCTAAACAGAAATATTTAAAATATACATATATATATAGTATTTTATGGTATTTTATTGGTCTTAAGTGCTCTTGCCATCTGAACAAAACACTAGAGTTGGTCTGAGACTGAACAGTAGATCCAGCTCTTGTCATGATGTTACTTGGGATACACACTGATGAAAGTTATAGCTTGCGCCTGCTACATGCCAGGTACTGCGCAGCCCCCCCCCGTTCATGCCCAACAGGAACACTCCTGCAAGTTCTTGACCCTCTGTTGTTAGACCAGTTTTTAGATTCTCTGTTTTTTAACCTTCCCGGATTTCAACTTGTGTTTGTTGTGTCAGGAGACTCTGTTAAACAGTTTACAGTAAACAAGGTTTTCTGCAGCCTGGAGTATTAACATCCTTGTAGAATGTGAAGAAAATAATTAAGGAGAAAATGTGTTGATGAACTTTTTGTAAAAGACACTGTTGAAATCCCTTTTTGTTGTTGTTTTTTTAATTTATGGAAATTAAAAAATAAGCAGAAAGAGTTTATTATTGTTTGGAGGCTTTAGCACTTACCTTCAGATCAGTGGCAAAGAAAATGGCTACAGTTAGTTGCAAAAAAGCATCATTTATGAGCATTAACACTAATTAGCAATAAATGATGCAGCCTGATTAAATAGATGTTTATTCATCTTGTCAAAAGGGTTACTCTATTTGTTAACCTTGACAGCTGTTAAGAGAATTTAGAGCATTTTTTTTTACCATCAGCCTTTAGAGAGAGTTAAGGGTTGGCATGTTTATCAGCCAAAACAGGAGCACTTTGTAGCAAACCAAACAACAAAACAGTGTTACTGCCAAGGAGAATCCATTGAAACAGGGCTGAAAAAAGCATATCTATTGTATGGCTATCTCTCCTGCAACTGATCAGACACTACACTACTCCGACCCGCTGCTTCTGGCTCCTCTGTCTTTAAGCTCAACAGATGTGGGTGTTTTTAGATTACATTTTTTTTGAGCAGACACACATCCATGTAAATGTTCAACTCTCAGGTTGTGTCCGCTTGAGTAGGCAAAGTAGGCAGATTACTCGTTTTTTTCTCTCTCTCTCTCTCTCCTGGCTTTCAGTGGCAGCTGAGAGACCAAATTGGAAGAAGACAAGGTCAAGCACAGCCGAGCAAACACTTAGAAAGTACTCAGTAACCAAGGCGAACCCCAAGGTTGTGTCAGAGGGATAAATGTCAATTCTCATTTAGAGAAAATATGAATGATGTGTCCGAGCTGTCCTATCTTCAAATAAACTCAAGAGCAAATACACCCTTATAATGATTTATTGTTCTGCCCCTGAATGGGATTTTTAACCAATGCTGGATTGCTGTTGCAATACGCATTAAGTACAAAAAGACACACACAAGCACACACACACATACACTCACCTGTACAAATACAATCCCCAAGCACACACACAAACATCCACATAGAAAAATAAGGATAGTCTCTGACACACACACTGCTATTACCTGCTGGATCTCAAACATGTGTAGTCTGCATAAATAAGCATTCTCCATATACACCCTGTCTCTTGTAATCCAACCCCAAATACATCACTTGCTTTGCGTGTGTGTAGGTGTGTGTAGGCGATTTAATGTGGTAACAACTGAAGCCCCCCAACACACACACACACACACACACACACACACAAACACACAGAAAGAGGAGAGTGTGTATGTGTTTCCATTACAATCCCCACACCATCTTGGCAACATGCTATATGCTTCTATTTAACTATCTGCTGCTGCTATCTGTCTTGTCACATCGGGCTTGTTACTCAAAAATGTAACTTATTATTCATTACCGGGTAATCTTTTCGAATGCAGTTTTTTTATTCTCTGCCAACAGTAATTTGTTACACTGGTCCACCTTTAGTTTTCTGTTACATCTGCAATCCTGTGTGTGTATCAGTTTAATCACCTGTAAGTGAAACCAAGGCTGAATCCATAGACCCAAAGTTACAGCCTGTATAAGTATTACTTTAGCTGAAGCCCTTCTGTTTTCCAACAGTCACTTTCCCAAAGATTAGTGTATAAGCTCGTGTTTTTGTGCATGTTTCATTTGACAAATTTAGAATAATGGAAATATTTTTATCTGCGGAACGTCTTTCTAGCTAGCTTGCTGCTTAGTGACGTGCACGTGCAGCATTACAAAAATTAATGTGGCATGTTTTTGGATCATTGGATTGCAAATCAGTAGGAGGGTGACAACTAATGTTGTCCCAGTTTTTGGAGGGTAGTAATGATATTATTGCAGTGCTGAAAATTTAATTAGTAAATTGTTTTACTGGTCATTATAGGAAAAAGAAATATTAATCCAAGAACTTCTTGCCCAACACTGCAGATCTGCTTCTTCATAAAACAGACAGCTCTTTGTAAAGCTGCTTGTGTTTGTTCTTCCAGTAATAATTCTTGGGTCGCCTTTGTGTCCCTGTTATGTTGCACAAAACCACCCAGTTCCTCTTTAGATCTCAACAATTCTCTTAGTATATGCCCTAAGGTTGTTGTCTCGACTATATATAGGACCACATGAATCACTAACAATAGTGCAGCACACAGCTCCATTTGGTTTCAGCTGCAGTTTGTATGGGGATGTTGGTGCGCAGCAGGCCTGCCCTTAAATACAGGAAAAGAAACTGAGCTAAAGAGCCCATTAATGTCTCGAGAGTATCTGTATATTTTGTGAGGATCTGCCAGCTATATCAACATATCTAGTGAGGACATTTTGATATGGAAAAAAAAGGACACAATATTGTGCATTTGGAACACAATCAGACTGACCAGATCACTATTGAAGGCTGCCTGCTTGGACCGGGATCAGATCTAAAGGTGTCAATCTACACCTCGTTATCACATTCAGAGGAAAAAAAGAAAAAACTGGGACCTGTGCCAAAAAATGACTTAGAAGTCACAACTTTGATACCCTGAAAGAAGTGGTGCTAACCAAGCTAGCACTTTTGCTAGCTAACTCTGTCACTTAGTCACTGCATTAGTAATACTGGAGTAACATGAGCTTAGTCAGGCTACTGAAAAGCAGTATGCTAATACATATGTTAAGTTAGTCACCTTGCATGTTCAAGCCGGCATCACTGTTTTTGACCCAGTAAGTGCAGCTGTCTGTCTGCAGAATTTGCATATTAAGACCCTCTCACAATGTGAAAAGAATAAATGGAATGAAAAGAGATTTAAGAAGCAAGTACTGATGTTAATGCCATGAATAAATGCAAAGTGATAACATGTTATTATCTCGATGATGTTTTTTTTCCAGATTGTATGTTAAAGCAGCTACAATGAATTCTGTCTTTAGTTTCTCTTCTCTCATTGCAGGATTTTGAATAATAGATGTTTAAATTATGAAAGTGTCCAGTTCATTTATGTGTACATGTCCATAAAAAAATCAATGAATTCTATGTATAAAATTAATAGTTTAATAACGTACCTAGAAAGTTTTTTTTTTTCTAAAATTTGCAGTATTAATTCTCTCAGAACCTTTTTCTTATCTGGGTTAAGTTTTATAGTGACTGAAATATTCCTATTCAGATCAATAATTAATTGAATCAAATGGAATCGAGGATTGTGGCTGAAATTGGGGGCTTTACCGAGGCCCAAATACACTTACCTTTAGAGCTGACCCTTTCATCACTCTGCACACGGGCGCGCGCACACACACACACACACACACACACACATATACATATGTAGACTTACTTTTTTTATCCCCACATTTGAAATGAATCTCGTGCTTTTGGTTTAACTTAATTTTTAAAAAATAATTATACAAGGAGTGCCCTTATTTTTTTGCTTGAACACCTGCTCCCAAAAATGTCTGCACACTGTTTTGCCTTCATGCCACCACAGGAGGCTGTGGGTTACCATCTGCCCAGGCCAGGTTGCTCTCTGCTGGGCCTGCTCCTCTTCCTTCAGGGCCCCCTCCTTGTAGAGGGGCAAAAGAGGTTAATTAGCCATAATAGCTACCTCCTGCACAGATGAGAAGAACTGAAAGCCATTCAGGCACTCAGCTACCGTGGAGGGGTTTGCAAAAAATATGTACATATATTGCACTTAGCTTTCTCACGGTGTGAATTCAGTCTCAGCTATATGCATATACCTTATATACTAAGACAGAGTGAGTAATTTAAATGTTGTTTGAAATTCAGAAACCTTGTTGTTGAAGCAGATTCCCACTTCCACATGATTAGAGCACCTGCCGCTTTTATATTGCAGACATACTGTTTGCACTGAGCTGATTTATTGAATAAAAGACCCAAGACGACTTTGTCACTCCCACACAATGAAGCACAAGGCAGATGTATAAAGTATAAGAAGAAAGGAGAGAAGGAGGAAGAGAAGCTTTATGTTGACACCAAGCTAGCAGTGCGGAGAAGAAAGTAAGAGGCAGAAAAAGGAGAAGCAAGTGGGAGACTGAAGTCAGTGAGATGCGGAGCAGACAGAGTTTGTCTTGAAGGCATTTCAGCTGATTGATAGAATGAGAGCTTGTCTGGCAATCTGAGGCAGGGTGTCGTGTCACTGAGGGGGGAACAGGAGACCGGAGAGCTGGGACGCTAAAGGCCCGCTCAAGCACAGGAGGTGTGTGTTTGTGACTGCCTATCTTTCTCTTTGTCCACTGGGATGTGAATGCAGGAGTGTCTGTGCATTGTAAAATTTCAGCTTATCTCTCGGACTCTGTTTGTCAGGGAGGTTGAGTGAAATAGGAATCAGGGGTTTAGAGAGACGATCTCAGGTCTGCACATACATGGTCATGTCCATTTTCTTTCTATTAGTCTCAAAGCCTAAGTTAAGTGTCATGTACAATATCTACCCATGTGTCCCAACCTTTTTGGTTAATGTTTACTTTTTTAATATCTACTGCTTTGACTCTGTCAACATACCAATAAAGGGTATGTCAGCCATCATACTGTGTCCTTTTCAGTACCTTTTGGAGACCAGAAGAGTTAAAGCTATACATCATTTAAATTAAAAACAACATATTTTAAAAAATGAATAGATGTTCTTTCATAAATTTTGAAAATTATCTTGGCATATTTTCAGTGACGCAACCTTGTCGTCTGATGTTTCAGCCTTTCAACATCAGAAACCCTTGTCCAGGAGACCCAGCCAGGGTTGATTAGACTCCAGCTAATACTAAAGCCCCCTTGATCCACAGCCATCTTTGCAGCTCTGATGTCCATAATGGCTTCATATGCAGTCATATGATTCCAAGGAATTTGACAGCTCTACATAAGAACGAGCCAGCAAAGCCTCCTCTACGGTCTTCTGTTCATGCCATCCTCAGCTCAGGCACTTGCCTACCAGGTCTGCATTCTTGGTTGTCTTTTTTTTTTTTTTTGGAATATCCTCTCCATCCCATCCTCCTCAGGGACAGTCAGTACCAGCAGAAACACTTGTCTTGTATATTTTAGGACCATCTCTTGCCTAAGTGCATTCTCTGGAATGGTGTCTTGGAATTTGGGCTTTCTCAGAGCTCAAACTTTACCAGCTAATTCATTGTAGCGTTGCATATTGCTGTTATTGCTCTCAGCATCAAGCATCTTCTCTCAGTAAAGTCTGCTGTTTTCCTGCCAAATGCAAACCCCAAAAGAAACATGTTGAAACTTTATTCAGAGAGACTCAGAGTTGTAGGAATCTGATGTTATGTAGCTTCCTGCCATCTGGTTCATATGTCATACTCCTGCATCCTCGCCATCTTAGTGACACTTTTACCACCTCTGCCCATACCTCTTCCAGGACAGTCTGACATCTCTTCTTCCCTTGTGGTTCTTATTCTTATTGTGAGTTTTTGGAAAGTGACTCATTCTGGGGGTCATGACACACAGATTGGGAACCTGTGTCTTACACAAGAGTCCAAAAATAAATAAAATAAAACACATCAGGAATTATTGTTTAACCTGAGTTGCACACATTAAGTTATCTATTAAAAAAAAGAGCTACGACCAGAGAGTACATCTTAGAGAACAAACAGGGTGTAGACGATCACTGAGTGGCAGGAGCAGCAGCAGTAGGTAAATGTCTGCTTCAGAGTGATGCTGATAAACTCGTGACAGCCTGAATGTCAGCATCATCCAAAATGTCATAACAGACAGATGAGTTAATTTCCTCTGACAGAGTGTTTGCCGCGCCACGTTTTCTTCAGTGAGGATGCAGTGTTCGCAGCAGGTAAACACTAACACCACTGGATCACATTTTCCACCTCATTGAAACGTCCCTTTGTCTCATGGATGCAAGTTTGACATAAATACTCCAGTTTC
This sequence comes from Acanthurus leucopareius, assembly GCA_029814765.1. NCBI lineage: Eukaryota > Metazoa > Chordata > Actinopteri > Acanthuriformes > Acanthuridae > Acanthurus > Acanthurus leucopareius. Next base: position 5,966,536 of record JAQMCX010000050.1, read on the forward strand.
ACAAACTGTGCTGAGCCTTTCTGGTTTAGTAAGGTCGTCCAGTGTCCTCAGATGTAGGCGTAGAGATGCTTCATCTATGTTGCTTGGAAACAGGTCTGCCTCAGTTAACACTGCTGCCTTCACCGAATCCACAGGGATTGAGGACAGTGATGAAAACTAACCTAAGCGATCCTGCACTCTGAATATTTCCATTTAACTAGAATCTTGCAAAATACATTTTATTTTAATACACCAGTAAATTCAGCTCTTAAACAGGTAAATTCAGCGTTAAAACTGTCAACAGCCATCACATTTACAAAAAATGGGTGTGATTTGCATTTTCTTCATAAATAAATGTAAGAAAATGTCTTTCTGCCACAAACACACAGGCAGATGTTACTGATTTTAATAATGCTCAGACCTAAAAGTGAGCCAAGCATGCACCCACTTACAGTATTTACACCCTAAATACACCTGACTGGTAACATTAAGTTTAAGACATGAACACTGAGACACCCAAACCTTTATTTTTGCTTTTTCTAATATCTCACTGCCATTAGCTCAACATGCTAACACATGGACTATCCCTGCCTTTTCCCTCTTTCCACTCATTATTTATTTACTCGCAACACATGACATGCATGAACACACACAGTTGACATGGTCAGAGAGCGTAAATTCACATGTTTAATAGGAGTTGCTGGCATAATGTCTTTACATGTTGCACTTGAATGTGAAAGGGAGCCCCGTGTGTGTATTTCAGTTTTTAACATGGTGCCTTAAACCTGATCATTTGTTGTGACACATTGGATAGTACAAGCTGTCAGTCAGTTTATTTCATTGACTGACACAAATATTGATAACATTTACAATATAATGTATATTGCTAAGGGCATTTATTACAGTAATATATCAATATATTTTAATATGTATTGTAAATTCTTAATAAACTGGTTGGTACCAGATTAAATATATTTATGACACACGTTATCAGTAATTATGTATTTCTTGTTTCTAGCTACAACTGCTTTTAATAAAAATGTCAACAGTTTATCTTTGATGGCACATAATCTTAATCGTGTAGTGATGGTACACTGTATATGAAAGCGAAAAAGGCAGAGAGGATTAAAATGACACACTGGGTGTATGTTACACCAAACAAAGTCTGTTTAACAGGCATTCAGTCACAGCAGCTTCCATAATGATTTGTTGCCTGCTTGACAACCGTTATTAATGACTCAGTTCACCGTTGAGCATCTTTCAAACCCTGGAGGCTTCATCAGCTTCAGCTCATGTTAATGTACAAAACCTTTCAGAGTCAACAGATTGGTAAGAGCCAGAGGCATTATGGGTCAGGAGGGGATTACATCTGCACTCTGCTCTCTCTTCTGTCCTCACTGCTTCATCCTCCTCCCTTCCCTCTTTATGTCCACTCATCCTTTCATCCCTTATGCAGTTATCCCTTCTCTCGCCTCATTTGTTTCCTTTCCTTTTCTCACCTCTCTGTCTGTCTCTCTCTCTCTCTCTCTCAGTCTGTTTCTACAGCCTTGTTTCTTTCTCCCTCCTCCCTTTTGCAATCTTTGGCGTGCTGCCTCGCTCATGCCAGTGATAGGTCATGGCTGACAGATGGCTCGACGGCGAGGGCCGAGGCTATAAGACACTGGGCAGAATCAGGCAGGACGGGCGCCATACATTATCAAAACTGGAGGCTGTGTCTCATTTTTTAACCTTTATGTTCCTGGGGAAACTCTGCATTTGACCAAACCCTGTGGTTCTCCGCTTTTAGAGGTGCTGTGACATTTTGAATTTCTTTGTGCCTCTTCACCGGAGCACTTGTCACATTTTGGGGAAGATGAAGTACTTGTGTTTGAACTTTGGTTTTTTCTTTGTTCTTGTTTTTCCTTCCCACTTTCCAACCATCAAACAAGTGTCTTCTGAGGAAACAGACCCTAATACAAAATGTCACCGCATCCTATGAAACAAGATTGTTGCTGTGATGTAGCTCAGTTTTCAGTGCTCCCTTAGGTAAAACATAATTTGTCTTATTTGCAAGAACCATTGCAAAGCGCCTCTGCCAACAGAAAAATGAAAACAGATTTTTGAGGAGTTTTTCTTAATTTACAAACAGAAACATGTGCAGCAGGATGTGCCCACGGAAAAACTCTTCAGTCAACCCATTAACATTTAGATTGGGTGGCTAAATGTTGCTTCCTGTCTGATGCCCTTGGATTAATGCCAGCCTTATGTCATCATCTATAAGCCAATAAAACATCCCTCTTTGGTATATTTAATAGAGTTACTGCATAAATATTCAACCTGATTTCGTAAGCTACAGAGGACCCGACTATATCTAACAATTGAACCTCATTAACCTAATTTTTTATTAGCTTTGAAACAACGCAGTTAACATGTTCACAATAGGAGCCCTAATTATAACTCAAGAAAAATTACTCCATTGCCTGCCTGAGCTCTATCTTCCATTTCCGTTACCCTACCCATCAGCCATTCTTAGCTGCAGGCAAAGCAGCCCAGTGAGGCAGTCATAATCCAGTCCAAACTCCAGCCTGAATCTCTTCCCCAGCCCCTATCTGTCCTCTGCACAGCACCAGCAGCTACGCTCACATGCCGAGTCACTTTTAGAAGAAAAACTAAAACACACTTCATGTTACACACTCAAAGGTTTAGCTTACAAGTAGTAAATCAGGTTCTTTCTCAGTCCAGCAGACTCAGCCTTGCTTGGTCTGATGTGGTTGGTGGCCTCTGGTGGCTAACATTAGCTTTAAAATAAGTACGCAAGCGTATACTGTACCTTTTAAGAGCAGACACTCCACAATAAAATAAAAAAAAAAAAAACACTCACAGCAAATATTAGCAAACTTTTGCTTCATATTGTGTAACTGACCTTCTTCATTAGTCGCCGTCTGTCTTTATGTCTCCTGTTTGTTCTGCTGTTCTTGTTTACTGTTGGAGCATTTTACAAACATTTCAGTGGTTTTATCACAACAATGAAAGAAGAAATAAAAACACTAAGATGTCCTTCTTTCTTTTGTTGCTTTTCCACTTGTTCTCTGTCAGCTCACCTAATGATATTTTCTTCAAAGGAAGTGCCCAAGGGAATCTTGGGAAATAAAGAAAACTCAATGTGCAGTTATCCTGTGATCATCTCTTCCAGCCACAGTGGCCACAGTCCAATATTCACTGTATTTGTTCAGTTTTGATCAGTGCTGAATATATGACTATTTACATAGGATTCATGCTTATTCTGTCAAAATGTGCAAAAGCAAAACAATCTTATCAAAAAGAGATGTGTGCTGTAACGTGTGTCAGTTATTGGTCCTTGGTATGAAAAAGGTTGAGAAGCACTTATTTAAAGGTGATCCAACTGTCTTGGACCTTTTTTACTCAGTCTTTAGTGGCCTTTGGCTCTTTTTTTCCCCCACAGCTCAGATGAAATTTAAATTCAGCTTAATCTGCCAGTGTGTGTATCTGTCTATATGCTCCACTACTTTTACTACCAGGGGTGAGAACCTTTTCAAATTTCATAAATCAGTTTTGATTGCTATTTTTTTCTCAATCCAAATAGGATTCTCCATTGAATGAATGAAAACGGCAGTGCTGTTTCAAGTCTCTGGCTCGTTCTTTAGTCCCCTGAAATACAAAAGATACAAAAATTACACTTAATATGAAAGATTCATAGCATTTAAAAAAAAAAAAAAAAGTTAGCACTGACTAAGAATTAATTAATTTGAAATCATCTTACAGTCTCCTGCCTTTATGAGAGGTACAAAATGAAGTGTGGAGCTCTGCTGTGTTGTTATTAGGGTTGTGTCTCCAGCAGTAAAGAGCAGTCGCTTTGCTTTGATATAACTTTGTTACAGCTGATTGCTGCTCCGTTCCAAGCATCAGTCTCTGATAGATTTAGAGAGTTCACAATAAACCTAACACTCATATCACAAAACTTCTTATTTAGTCATAAAATCACAAACACTTGTGGTGGCAGATTTTTTTGAGGATGAAAATGTTGAGACATACATGACACATGGTCCTGGTGCTGCACTGCCCTCACAGTGAAGGTCCACCTTTTTCATTTCATCACCATTATGTCATTAACTTACATTTAGAAAACTGTTTTTGAAATTTGTGAATCTGTTTTGAATTGTAGGAGATAAATAAATGAATCTTATGTAAATCAGTTTTTCATCCCAGTTCACTACAGCTGTTAAAACCTGTCAGATGTCATTCAGTAGATTAATCAGATTTCGTTTTATGAAAACAGTTTTCTGTGGCAGCTGCGGACAAAAAAACATGAGAGAAAAGTTTGCTGTTTAGAAAATCCGACACAGTGAGATAAAATAACTAAATTGTTCAGCAGAGCAGAACAACAGCAGAGCTGAGTGATAATTCTTAATGCTCATCACCATGTGTGACATGTCTGCTTTCCATATAGTCTTTTGATTATAAAAAATATTGATTTATTCAACTTCCCAGCTGGTTTTATAGAAACAAGCAAATGAGTCTCCCGAATTGCTAAAATATTCTTGTCTCTAGCTAGCAAAATTAAACCAGTTATAATACATGCTCAATGAGAATCTCTGTGCCATCTTGACGCTCGGAGCAAATTTCCTGATGTTACAGGCCATTATAATTTTCAGTCTAATGAATTCTGGACGTCAGAGCACCAGGTTTGAGCTGCTGAGGATGCACTTTGCCCTGGAAATGTGCTGATGGTGTCAGGATTGGGATCATAAATATGCCACCAGGCCTGTCAGGACTGCCGGGAAGAGGGAAGTAGTGTTTGAGCTGAGAGTTGGAGAAGGTTTGCATGTTCTCCAGCCTAATTTGTCGTGATGTGCGGCCTGTTATGCCATTCTCCTCACACACACACACACACACACACACACCTCACTGTACTGTACATCACTTTCTGTGAGAGTTACACTTGTCTTAATTATGTCAGAGAAATAAGTTGGGGGGGGCGTCATGTGGATGCCAGCCAGTTCATAACGCTGTGTGAATCTGAAGCTCTGCAGATGGTAAGACTTAAAGAGACAGCAGTACAGCATGTTTTCAGTCCACAGCTCCACATGGGAGCAGCAGGACTTCTTGAGCAGGTTGCTTTTAATTTGAATGGAAGGCAAGTTTTTCTGAGTTGGTCCGGAGCCTGGTTACTAAAAGCTAGCAGGTTAAGAAGCAACTTCTGTGTAAATGCAAACAGGATTTTACTGGCAGATCTCTAAAGTAGATGTCTTTATATGATTTAAAACTAATTGGAGAAATTTCAAGAGTACATGGATGAGCTGAAATCTGTCTCAAAAGGATTTATAAAGGTTTCAAGGTGAACACTAAAAATAAAAATGCAAAAACTGTGTGCAGACACTAACATCTAGACATCAACAACCCTATCAAATAAGCTTACTGTGAGCAGACTATGAATCTGTGTAGGTAAATGGCATGGTGACCTCATTCCAATGTCTGATAAGTGAAAAGCTGTATCAGGATCAGTCTCACCTCTTTACACAGCGAACAATTAACTATTTAAACACTCAGGAACTAAATAAATTACTAGTTGAGCATAATTTTTTGGTTTTTTATTTTTTTGCATGTTTTTTTCTGAAAGGACACCCTAAGATGAAGCTGCAGTGTCAGCATCATGTTATCTTGTGTACTGGGAGACCATAGAGGGCGCTTTGACACTGGGGCACCCAAGACGTGACTTTTGCAGCAGGGAGTAGTGGCTGGCTCCACCAGTGGGTGAACAAAATAACCTTAACTGTTTTTGCTGAGATCATATGTTAGCAAAGGTTGCAATAGTAACTTCAGTAGTAGCCTTCTTTTCCCAACTAAGCATAAAACCTGTCCTTAACAAATCCAAATGTTTGCCTTCTCCCAAGTCAATATTCAGATTACTCTGAATATTTTATAGAACAAACTTTGAACAGGTTTCAGTCAATCAACTGTCTGCAGAGGAATTTGTCTCAGATATCTGAGAACCTTGGAAAATTAAACCACAAGGGAAAAGGGAGACAGTGTTTTTTTTCTGTTTTTTTGTTTTTTAATTTTAATGAGAAGACCTTTTAATATTTAATTAATCTTAAGTCACTTTTAACACCTCAGCAGAGGCTGAAAACAGTCCCAGCCTGGTCCCATTTCTAAATAAACCAACCTGTCCCAATGTAGATCTTTCCCCCTCAGAGACCAGCAGTAAATGTGTCCCAGCACCAGGAATGAATAATATATGACACCCTGTGGAAGTGTGTGGAGGCTGCCTGAGTGTATGTCTCTCTCTCTCTCTCTGTCTCTCTCCCATGTCTGTGTATGTTTATGTGTATGTGTTGCATATGTGTGAGAGAGAGAGAGAGCGGTGGGCATTCGCTGTCCAGTCACATCCTCTCTTCCTGCTATCTGCCCTGCTGAGGTCATCTGTGTGTGTGCTCCTCCCAGGTCAACACATTATCTAAATGATTTAATATCATTGCAGCCGCCCCGACCCCTCTGCTGTCACTGTGCTTTGGAGCAGAGAGACTAAGCATCCTACGATGAACACTGAATGCTTAATAGTATTTTTTCATCGCTGTAGCAACAAAGGTTTTATGTATTACCCAGATCAAAACCTCATTCTCTTTGTAGTTATACAGCCTATCTAATAGGCTATCTCCACTTTTGTCAGAGTACTCGGGTAAAAAAATGAAATTCAGCTCAATAGAGTAAGTTTTGGAAGTCTTATGTGACAAATATGAGAATTTTATTTTAGAGTTTTCAGGTCGATGTGTTTACAGTGTATGATCAATAAATATGAAACCATACAACCCTGTCCTCAAGATTTTTTATTTCCCATCTTCTTTGTGGAATAAAACTACTAAATGTGTCTCAGACGCTGGGGAATGACTATGTATGCTCCCAGTCTATTGCTTCTTTTCTCCTTTTTCATTATATTCAGCTTCGTATTGATTCAACAGAGCAGCGACTGGGACAAGCGCCTGTGTTTGCTGTTGGGCTTTCAGGAGTCTGAACACTCAGGTGTAAAATTGAATATAATGTGGAGCAGAGACAGCAACTGTTTCAATACTAAAAGATTAATTAAATATAGAACCAACACAACATGTCCTTTCTTTAGAGGAAAAATCTGCTAAAAAGATAAGAGGCCTAAGTGACGCTCGCTGTATTCTTTGCTGTAGCTCTCTGATCTTATGTTTGAAGTTTTCACAATCATTTCTTTTAGTAATGACAACATTGTATTCACCTTACATACTGTTAGAATCATTCTTTAAGAGAGCCAAAGTCCCGCCCCTTTCCATCATTGCCATTTCCATGGAAATGATGGAAATAATATGTAGTGTAGTCAAAGGAGAGAGACAAATAGTCTTTTGATCCTTCACAAATTGTCATGAACTAAACATATGATATTTGTGAATTTAAAAGATAACTATGCAAATTGATAAAGTCAAATTTTGTTATAAAGATATTAAAGTATTGTTCAATTTTATGTGTGACTGTTCAGTAAACTTTGGTTTTTTTTTTCTTGCACAATATACGTAAGCAACATCAACATGGTTGTCACCTGTCACCCTTTTAGCACTTTGTTCTTCCAGAACAAGGGACAAAGTACTGAAAGAGGTGAAAATCATTACATGTCTGGCCGTGTTGAAAGCTGCAGCCGTGCAAAAGGAGAGTTAGTCATAACATCACTTTTGTGTGTTTTCTCTCTTAATATGTCATTTTAAAGTCTCATACTTGAACAGTTTAATGACAAACTGTAACGTTCCAGTTACAAAGTTATCTTTTATATTGACAGGCATCATATGTGTAATTGATTGGTTCAACTTTTTTTGTACTGTATGATTTTTTGCTGAAATAAGGCCCACAAGAAAAGGACTTTTGCTCTTTATTGACTGACATGTTTTTTCTGGCATCAAACCTTTCTGTAGTAATCGTTCCTAGACCTTGGTAGAGACTCTGTGAGCATAATGTTAATAAAACAGACATAATTTATCTATGAATAAATGTAACAAAGAAGTGAATAAATTACTACTATATTAATCTAATTCATCTGGTTAGACTTGGATATGTAGCCTCTCAGAATTCACTGAAGTTCAGGAAATTACCGTCCTTAATACACAAACTTTTATACTGATATTTTACTACTAAATAGAGAATATATTTTTATTTAAGAGCAAACACAGAGACAACTTTTTGCATTGTTAAAAGAGATTGCAGGGCTTGTGTGGTGCAGCTGTGACTCAGTTCAGTCAACTTTTCTCAAAACATATATAAGAAACTGTCCGTGGATTTAAATGATTTCAGAGGAGACATGATGTCTTACAATCACATGCTCTGAGTTTGTGAACAAAGTCTGGCTGCTTGTTTCTGGTGGTCTTAGCCAAGGACACTGTGCTGCCTTGAGCGTTTCCCCCCCACCAGCCCACAGCTCGCTCCTCGTCCCTCTGTCTCCCACACACAATCACCAATACAACATGCTCTCTCACACACACACACGCGGAGCGAAGTCCCGGTCCACTGACCCGCAGTGGCTGTCAGATATTCCCTGCTGTCTCTCATGCAGATGAATCAGAGCGAGAGAGAATGAGGACGGACAGGAACAAGTGATAAGACAATTTGAGCCGACAAGACTTCTTCTTCTTATTCTTCTTCTTTTTTTTGAATAGTTAGAACAAAAACTGCTGTGGGTCTTTGGGGAATTATTTATATTCCCCAGAAATTCTGTGATAAACAATGTTTAGACACAAGTATACCTCAGACCGGTGATCAGAGTGGGAGATGAGCAGCCAGACAAACCAACAAACTGAAGCCTGGAGGGCGAGCTGTGACAGAAAAGAAGAAGAAAAGAAAATTGTTGTTCAGAAGTAATACAGTGTGTGCAGTAATGAGGAGATTAGTTTTCTGAAGGCCAGTTGCATTCACCTTGTCATTGTGCATTATATTCCTATCAAACAGTACGCTTTTAGCAACCACTTACAGCGTGAAGGGACACAGCGCAAGCAAAGAGAACGTCCTTCACATACTCTGCATCCCCTCCGTGCCTTCAGCTCCGAGAAATAACACCATGATTCAGCAACAACATCACCGGGTTTCTTCCTATCACATTTGATGGCAGCCTCCATTGTCCATGCATCATTTTTCCATGCTAAAATGTAAAAAAAAAACAAAAAAAAAAATTATAACTGACAGAATGGACCTTGGACTTGCACAGCTCTGAATTTTGAAAAGCCACAGCAGGACTTGTTTGGATGCCCTGGCAGCTAATGTCACAGCTTGCATGCAACTGAAAACGGGAGCAGCCGTCGTCAGCGCCACATGAGCAGACTTACTCCGAGCAACAAACAGAAGAGTGATATTCAGAGCGCAGCAGGCGCAGATCATTGTGATCTTACAATGCCCAGAACCCACCATGGCATTTTCATTGAGAGCTAAAAAAAAAAGGCACTGCAAATGTCAAAGGGGCACTGAGTTCTCTATAACCTTTATCCAACTCTGTCTGCAAACAGTAGGATGTGCAACAACATTAAAATTCCTTCTTTTGCACAAGTGCCTTTGACACACCTTGACCTGCAGTACATCCCAAATACTGCAGTACTGCTCTGTAAACAGGCTTGACAGCAGAGCTTCCAGCTATTCAGCGATGATAGCATTTTTTTTCACATCCGAATATACATTTATTGCACTTATTGAACCACAACTCAAGGACTTAATTGAGATCTACTATGTGTTTGCTGAAAAGGCAAAAACATAATGTACTATACACCTGTATCTTTGACTTTTAACCTAACAGTCTCAGCCTTTAGATAAGTGTGTTTAACCTACTTATTTTTGTACACTTCATAAATATCTAAAGGTAGATATCATAAGGAATAAAGACTTTTGAGGGCCATACTCAGCTGTCACACAAACACAACACAGTTAATCTACACTTGATGTGTGAATAACTTGCTAGCTAGCAACAGCTTTTGACTGTACAGGTACTGAACATTAGCTTTGTGCCACCTGTGTTTAATCACTTAAAGAAACCTGACTGTCTATGTAGAACTTTGCACCAACTCTGAAGAAAACTGTTTTTTCCTAAGTATCGTTTTGCCTTCATTGGCCAAATAACTTATTAATTTACGACAGCTTAAACAAAAAGGCAATAAGACAGGTGTAAGTTAAAACATCTACAGCTACCAAATTTCCCTGTGAGGTATTCCTTAATTTGAAATAAGATCTGTTAGCCTTGGAGCTTAATTAATTTGGGTATTTTACCATCCTGCAAACAAATCCAAAAATAAAAGCATGCTACTTGGACCCCAGCCTCTGTTTTTCACTCAGCCTTAGCAGCCTAATCTGTCATTTGACAGTCTGGAAATGCTTTTCAGCAGTGGAAAATCCAGCAAGTGTGAAGTTTTCCTCTCAAACGAAGTGAGATCTGAGGAAGTCAGTCAATATTTCAGCACCTGAAGTAATCAGAGACTCACACATATTGATCTGCCCCCTATAGATTTAATATGGTCATTGGGTGCCATGGGTAAATGAGCACCTGAACTTACAGCAGTAAAGCCTTTTATTAGCTCCAATGAATTATGTCCTATACTGCTTTTCCTTTATGTGCTTGCATTGCGTGTGTGCGTGGCAGCTGAAATGGGAGTAGGTGTGACTCATGGTGGCACATTATTATTATGATTAGCACAAGTATGAGAGGCTGCGATGATATTAGCTGAACACACAAGCATATAGAAGACTTTAGTGGGTGCCTATGTGACTGATCTGCCAGGTCAAAGGGGAAGTATTTTCATTAACCGGCAAATGGCATGCCTGTTTTTGGGAGAATTATTAATTTAATCTCATCGACTCAAATTCCTGGCTGTGTATTGTGCCATAATAACATACAATAAATGTGTTGTGAAATTAATCCATTCAAGTCAGCCAGTATAAGAGTCTGTAATGTTGCCAGAAGGTTTCTGGTTACACTCAGGCTGCACAAATCGATGAAACAGCTCTTGGACATGCACCAAAAGGGTTCCTGTGCCCCTTTGTGACACAACCATGTGAGAATTTTTGCTCACCCCGGAGCTGTGACTTATTTTACTAAATTAGTACTCTTATAATGTAGGAACCAACCAGGGATAAGCCCATTTTGGGTTTAATAAATGAGGACATGTGGTGTAGTTTAAAAAAAGACTGAATACTTAAAGCAGATATTAATTTTGACAGGTTCTTAAGACAAAAGGGCATGTTGTTGAAATGAAAAAGGGTCTGCGTCGGCCTCAGCATCAACAATGAGCAAAGGCATACTGACTGAATTAATTTCACTGCCAACTCTTTACAAGCAAAGTGACTATCAGAAACTTAAAAAGAAGTAGTGAAACAGCAGAAAATAACGTCAGTTTGAACCCAGTGTTTTTGGTTTATGATCTGTTTAAACAGCACGCTGTCCCACGGCCTGCTGTCTTTGTTTACATGCTGTTGCTTTCTTATCTCATGCCGTGTCATTTTTTTTTAGAGGTCAAAAATAGAAGAAAATGCATTTAGTCTAGATGTTAATGACCCTTAAACCCTGCGGAAAAATGCTTACAAGGCTACAACAGTTTTGGTTTTTATTTAACTGTGCACTATTGAATTGACTATCATGGTATTTGATTCACACATTCATACTTTCTCTTATAAATGGTAGTAACTCTAACGATCCTTCAACTTTACCATCACACCATCCTCAGGTTTCTAATGAAATTCCCATCAGCCTGGACTGTGCGTCGTGTTCAGTGCCAATTAACATTCATTAGTGTGTTGACATGCTAGCTGAAGTGCTAAACATGGTGAGCAGTATGCCTTTGCATTGACTCGGTGTACATGTTTACATGCTGTTTGTAGCCTCACTGAGCCTCACTGAGCTCTCTGCCTGTGTGTTCATTCACTCTCTTGGCCTTGTGGTCAGTTCTTTCAGCTCTGTCAGTTCTTTCAGTATGAATAGTTTCAAGGGCTCGACTTGCTGGGCTTTTTAGATGAATCCTGTATCTTTGTCAAAGTTAAATAACTCCTAAATCCTCAGATTCCTTTGATGCTGTTGGCTTTGTTGTTGTTGTTGTCATTCTCTGAGTTTGTGTCATCACTATTTCCACTCTCCCAAGGTTATGAACACTTCTCTAACCTTGCCTGGTAGCATGAATTAACCAACAATACTCTACCACAATGTGGCTCGTGTGCACTGATGTGGTTCGGTGTGTCTCCACTTTGAGCCAGCTGCATTTGGCTGTTAGCAGTGACAGCTTTACTGCACACAGCACAGATATGATGTGGATTGTGTTTAAAGGTTTTAAATTGTCTCCTCTCCCTCTCGCTGTTCTCACCTCCACCTTACACTTTCAAAACAAACCTGCTGTTCTCCTGCTGGGCACTAATTGGCTTCCTTTGGTATCAGTAACAAGTTTTTTCTCCATGGCCTTTTTTTAGAGAACATGCATCCCCCCCTGTTTCTCTGATTATGCCCCCCAGAAGTTTAGCATATTGTCTTGTTAGAGCAAACAGGTAGCCACAAATGCAAATATCATGTTTGGAGGAAAATGTCCTTTTAAGCTGTCCAATGCATATTGTAAGCAGCTGCATGGCAGCACATGCTGATACATTTCTGAAGTGAGGACACCTTATAACTTTGTTCAGTGGAAAGTGGTTCATTTGCATAAAGATGACACTACTTTGGATCTAATTTATTTATTCCTTTCAGCCAGAAATATTGTTCAGCAAGAGTTCAAAGAGGAGAACATAAAGGTATTTATTTGGTTTTCTCAGAATTGTTTTTTTTTTTTTATCACAGGCTGTGTTTCTCTGAACGTAGTCATCACTTTACAATCATTTGCTTAACATCACTGCCTAACTTGGACACACAAAAATCTGTCATTACTATTTTTTTAAAATCAAAGGATTGCTAAATGAAAATACATGTTTTAAAACCTTTGCAAACAACTCTATTTTTGCAGTTTTTCTCAACTTACTTCCCACCAGCTGCATTTCTAATATGTTCAGCATTTCAGATGGAACTACTTCAGTGCTCATGATGGCTGTTTCTGCCAGTTGGAGAGGTAATAGATTAATTCAAGCTTTGTAGGCAGCATTAATAAAGGAAACATCATCATTATTAAAAGCTAGCTGACCACACTAGAACAGAAATAAAAAACAGTCATAAAAATGGCAACAAGTGTGGTTGTGATGGAGGCAGCTGTACAAATTCTTTTCAAGTCTGTTCACAGAAATTCAAACTTCTTATTCTAAATGAATTTCGGCTAGCAACTGCAGGTGCAGCTTCCTTTTTGATTGAAAACAGCTTTGGTGGGATGAATACATTAAAATGACTGGTTAACACAAAACGAACCAAATAGACATGAAACAGCGGCAATAGATTTACAATTTTTATCGTAGTAGATAAAAATAAAGGAAAATAACAAAAATAACACCCAGCTTTCGAATAATAGAATTCTCTCCTGTAGTAATCCTTTCATATACATCTTTATTAGACATGTTTGTGACATAACTGTCAGTCTGTAGCTCTGCTACTTTGGTCCAGACTGAAGTGTCTCTAAAGAACTTTGTCGACATTTATAGTTCCCACTAAATGTATCCTTAGGATCCCGTGACCTTTCTTCTAGCGCCACGAGAGGTTTACACTTGTGGTTTTAATTAAAATGTCTCCACTCTATTTGATGGATTGTCAAGAAATTTGGCACTTACTTTAATGTCCCCCTCAGGATGGAGCAGGTGATGCCTTTACATTTTTTTCTTCTGCTATCATGAGGTTAAAAATGTCATTTGTCCAAGACGTCGATTTATTGACCAGATGCCTTAAAAACTGATGACATTCCCGACGGCCTCAGCCGTGCTTCATGTCTAGTGCTAATTAGCAAATGTCAGCATGTAAACCTGAGATGGTTAACAAGGTAAATTAAATAAGGATGAATCCAAGCTCTCAAATTGTGTAAATAGCACTGTTCTGCTAATTGATGCCACTGGTTTGTATTTTGAGTGATCTTTGGTTGTGTTCCACAGCCCCAACTTAATGAGGATACATTAAAGGGGGGAAAAAAAACAAGTTTTACAGTTGACTGTCTTTTGTCTAATCCTAAAAGAGTGGCGACTTTCGTCTGCAAAGAATGAGCAAAGTGCACAGAGTGAGACAGAGGAACTTAATGTCATTTTTGTCTGATAAAAAAAAAACTCTTGTCTCTTTTTTGTTCTTTGTTTTTAAAATTGTCTTTCCAAGAAGGGCCCTTTACAGCAGTCACATTGTCCTGCTCACATGCTTGTATGAGACAATGAAACCTTATCTGCAGTGCCATAATGTAATTAGTGAAGCAATGGAGCCGTCTGTTGCTGCAGAGAGCCATATGGACTTACAGGAAGACCCACTCAATCTGTATTGATTTCTGGAAGTGCACGAGTTAGGGAATCAAGCAGTCGAGCTGCGATCGAGACACAGATTACCCTCCCACCATATATGTTCCTCATGTTGTGTGTGCGTGTGTGTGTGTGTGTCTAACTTCTTCCATAATGTGGGCAGGTGTGTGTAAGGGCATATTGCATGCCTGTGTGTGTTTCTCCTGAGAGCTGTGATGGATAATGTTTTTAACCAAGCTGCAAAAGGAAATGATCCGTTTTCTTTGTGCACACACCCACAACATACACACACACAAACACACACACACACACACACACCCATACTGAAAGGCAGGAAGAAAGAATGACAGTCATTGAAGCCATCCTGCTATGACGACAGCGAGATGGGGGAGAAAATGATGGCTAGTTCTAAAAGGTTGTTAGTGTGGCAAAGGAGGAAAATGGCTTGATAATGGAATCTGCCTCGAATATTTAATCTGTAACCTGTCAGGCTTTGTTCCGAGGAGACAACGGGGAGAAAAAAGTGAGAGGAGAAAGCACTCTGCATTATTCTGCTCAGTAAACAACAAGGTGAGGGTTAAATTTTGATAAGTCAGCTCGCACAAGGAAATTGCAGAGAGGAATTTCAATGTTCTGGTGTATTTTTCTCTCGTACTTCGCTCTTTCAGAGAACCTCGACAGCTGAATAGCCACTGTCAGACAGACACTTCATTACAGGGACGTGGTGGCAATATTACATGCTGTTCTCATGTTTGAATGAAGCCCTGCAAGTCACTTCATCTATAAAAGTCTCGACTGGGTCAAACTGAGAAACATTTCTGTAACATGTCCAATGCAGCTCAAGTGTGACCTGAATGTCATTACATCAACAGAGAAGCTACAGCGGCACTATACAACAAATATAATTAATATTCATTACATAGTACTCTGTCATGAATCATTTCTTCTGTACCAAAAATCTGTTTAAAAAATCAAGTAATAAAGTAAATGAGCCATTTTTAAGTAGTAGATTAGTTAAACAATGTCAGATTATTCTACGAAGGAGTTCACACTTCATTAATTTATTTCCCATTTCCCAAAAGTGAAAAAAAAAACATTAGGACATCAGTCATTCCAAGTTATTTTTAACTTGCATATTTAATATTAGAGTTCAAGGGTTTTCAGAGTTTAAAACTGAATCCATAATTGTTCACTTTTCATCTATATGTCCACATTTTCAACATAGGTCAAACATTTGTATTTGAATGAATAAAAGAGATAAAGTCACTCAAGAATACGCGCAGGGATAAGAGGGTCTCTTTAAATATAAAGTCCCATACATTTACTAATTACATGTAAAAAAAATGTAGTCATTAAACTAAGCCAAGTATCACAGATCAAAGTAACAAAACTTGATTACTTTCAGTTAATTTTAGATTACATCTAAACAAAAAATGCTAATAAATAGAGAAAAAAGTAAGCAGCTTGCACTGTGATATTGTTCAAACTTCTGCTTAGAAAACAAATTAGGGGTTTAATTTAGCTGATTGAAAACATTTTTTCACTCAAGGCCAGGATAATGAATCAGTAAGAACTGGAAGATTAACTCTGGTTTCACTGGAGACCTGTGTGGTGTTGACAGTTTTGGAAATTGTTGTGTGCCTGTGCGTGGTGATTTACTGTGCTTTTATTTTAAAATGTAAAATCATCTCTGCCAACTTCTCAGTTCAGTTTGAAGTGAGGTTTTGTATCAGTGAAGTTGATGCATTTTATAAAAACTCCCTCTGTGACATTATCATGTCAAGTCAATGATCAAAGTCCATGATGACCAAACTGAACCTGGTCATCTGCTGATTTACATTCAGTTCAGTTCAGTTACATTAATAGTTTTGCATACTAAGGAATTAGCCTATTATTAAAAATCCTAGTAAAGTTTTAGAATGACAGAGATCATCCCCCGTAACCATAGTAACATACTCATACCACTCCTGGCTGCACGTTTATTCATCAGTTTCTCTATGAGGCATTTCAATACCAGAGATTGCAATTCGACTTCAACACGTAGATAAATTAGCAAAGTTATTCATCAACGTCTGAAAATTGGCTGATGCAACTCAGGTCTGGTTTTGTGTCTTGCTCTGTCTCTTGATAAATACAGATCTGACTTGTCCGTGTGTGATCCATTAAACACATTACTTATACCTGAGATGAGGGGAGGAAGACAGAGATCACCATCTGCTCACCGCCTGCTTGAACAAATTAATCAAATGTGAGCTTTTGCATTTGGCTGCAGGTCCTCCCATTTCTGTCCCTAACAAACACACTCTCTCTTTCTGTCAGTGTGTGTGTCATTGTACCCTAAGAAGCAGCCACACAAAACTTACAAAACACCAGTTTCCTTTTCTTGGGGGAAGTGCAGATGGGCTCACTTTTTGCCCCAGCTGGGAGCATCGCAACATTTTGCAAATCAAATGACTCTTGTGCGAGCATGCTCGTGGCAGCACAATCAAACACACTGCCAACAATTGAAAAGACACTTTTTGTGAGTCATCGCTCGCTGTGATATCAAAAGAAGCTGCTGTGTGATTTGAAGGGGCTCGGAGTGAGTACAAAAGGCAAATGAATTGGCTGTGTTTTCCCTTTTGCCTCTTTTAAATATTGGAGCATAAAAAAGCTTTCGGAGGGAGATAATGTTGCGGGGCATGCAGAGCAAATGAGATTCTCTCCACGAAAACAAATTTCAAATCCTTGGGTACAAGTGGGTGTGTGTTTGTGTTACAAGTGCAGAGCCTGCTGTGATAGGTTCCTGCGAAGCCGCAGCAAGTGCTTCTGTGTGGGGCGGATGTGCAACTGGAAAGTACATGGAGGAGGCATGGAGGTCTAATTGACTATTTTTACATCCACGCACAGTGTTTTGGCTCATGTCCCATTTAAGGTCTTGATCAGTTTAAGCTGTTTATGTGAATCTTTATATCCTACACATAAATCAATGGGGATGAAGAAAAAACCCAGAAAATTTCTGATTTACTGTGCGATTTAATCTTGAGGATAAAAACAACCACTTAATGGGTTATACAAACACTTGGTATCTGTGCTTTCACTGCATCGAAATAAGAGCTGATTGCAAACAGGATATGATCTCTAAATCCTAAATTCTCTATTTTTCTGCAACAACATTCAATTTCTCTGTATTGATGCGCTGGAAGATATGTAGAATATTTTGTGTAGAGTCTTTGGAAAGGAGCTTAAATGAGGCCAGCGTCATCACCAAAAGGTGAAAAGGTCCCTAAAAAAAAACTACGATGATGCTGGAAGCACTTGTTACGCTGACTCACAGACAGCAGAGCAGGAAGTCTTGCTCCTAAAAGAAGATCATGCTCTGAATCATTGCCACAATCCTCGAGCAGTTTCCCTTCACACTAACAGGCTCCTGCTTGTGTGTTAATTATGTCGACTCTGTCCTCAGAAAACACCTCTCTTACCATTTTGATGAGCGCTTTCACTGTGTCCAGAAAAGAATGTTAGAAAAATGGTTCAAATATGCATCTTGTACACAGACTGTGACATGGTTTTATCATCCCGAATTGTGTTCACAGTTCAGTTTAGACTTTCATATTATTTTGGTTTCTCTCTTTCCTCCCAGCTGCCTTTTACATCCTTCTGAAAACTGTCATCCAACACTTCATTTCACCGTCTACCAGTCGACTGTCAATCAAAGCTGAGCTGACAGCTGAGCTGCCGAGCTTATATTGAGCTGTTATCTAGAGAGCTTTTGGTATGCAGGGGGGTCGTCAGATTTTACATCAAACCAAACAAGCACTGAGTTTTTTGGTGATAAATCAAAACAGGAATATCGAGCACAGAAATATTTCTGTCTTGTTGTTTAAAATGGTGCATGAAGCAGCCGTGGTGACTACAGATGTTGTCAGAATATCACGAAGCTGCAATGATAAGGCTTTGAGCTCAGGGACAACCTGGTGTGAGCCCAAGGATTTAAAGAGAATGACAGCAGGACTAACATGATGATACCTTAACTTTCTCTTAAGCCTTTTATGTTTTAATTACCCCTGTGGTGCAGCCCTTTAGTGCAGAGCTCCTTCATTTCTGTTAATCCTTCATAAACCCTCTGTGCTAGCCTGGATAGCACTGGTCACTCTTAGACTGAAGCAGGCTTGACTCTTGCCTCTGACAGTGTTTGGTCTTGGCTGCAGACCCTCTGACAGTGTTAGCTGGGTGCTGGAGATCTTGTCCCCAGCATGCGGCATCCTGCCTGCTGAGCCAACAGCACGCCAATCCTCCAAAAAGTGACTGGAGGACAAGGTGAGACACTTTGTCACCGTGCAGAGCAGCCCGTTCCTAATCCATTAGGTTGTGGGGAGTCCGGGTGTGATGCCTCCTGTACGTGTGTGTGTGGGTGTGTGTGAGTGAGTGTGTGTGTGTGTGCGGGGACAGGGAGCCGTCTCTCTGTCTGAGCCAATAAAAGTGTGTGTCTCTACAAGCTGATGTGACGGAGCTCAGGGTCGCCTAGTTTACAGATGCCCAGGGATGAATACCTTCTGTCACAAGCCCTTTATTCTCCTGTTCTCCTCATCACTCTCTCTGCCTCTCCTCCTTCTCATCACTCTCATATGTCTTTTCACATCCCGCTCACACATTTATTTTGTCACTCTCATAATTTATCCGGTTTCCTCTCATTCTTTTCATTTCTTTTGCTCTTCTCATCACTATTTTTTACATTTTTTCTCTTGTGGGTACACTCTCTCTTTCTCTCTCTTGCATTTTATGAGTTTGCGAGAGCTAATACATGTTTTTTTTTCTGTACTTCCTTTCAAGCAAATTTTCAGTTCAGGAAATGTTCATTTCATTGTTTTTTATGGGAAAAAATCTGAATAATTTACTTCCAAAATTGTCCACCTCACTCTCTCTCTCTCTCTCTCTCTTTGAACTACTCTGGTCTGCATGTGTATAACGTGAGTGTGTATGTGTGTTTTTGTGTGGGTGAGTGCGAATGTACGTGCATGTGTGTGAGTGTGCTCTACGTGTAATCACAGCTGAGCAGACATGACAGGCAGCCAAGTTTCTATCCTCAGCAAGGGTATCACAGGACAAATTTCCACTGTTTACCATCACAATGCAGTGGACGCTGCCAGACTGAGCAGAGAGCAGAACTTGCAGGGTTTGACCTCTGATGCCCAAAGTCCTGTGTGTTTGTACCACCAGCTGGTCCATCAGTCCATCAGGTTAGGGTTAGAAGACATAAAAATTGTAACAGCAAGAAGTTTGTGTGCAGGAGAAAATAAAATAACTCAAGTTGAAAAATAGTTTAAAAAGTGCATTTTCACTTTTACTGTAGTTCATTTTTCTTTCCTGCCTCTGCCCATCTGGAGACGGGAACTGGTCATTTGGTCAGTTTGTCAGTTTTGAATGAGGCTGTAAAAGTCTTATATTTTCAGCTGTTTTTTTTATTTTGTTTCAGTTTTACTTTTTGCATTTCATTTTATCTTAATTTTAATTTTAGAGATTGCTAATTGTAGTGTAATGTCAGTTTTGTTTTTTTAGAAAATCTAGTTGTAGTACGTATTTTTGTTGTGTATTTGTTTTTGTTAGAGTCAGGTAAAGTGTGTGAGAAGTATGCAATAATAAACTCTCAAAACGTAGAATTAAATGCTTCTAATTTCAGTATTTGTGTTTATAGTAAATGTATATTGTCTGTGACTGGGCAATAACTAAAATTCAGTTTTTGTTTTTCTTCATGGTTATCTTTTTTATGTAGCATTAAAAACAAAACTCTTCTTTCACTTCTTACTTTCATTTTAGTCTTACTCTTAATTTACTATAGTAACTCTTGTCCAGAGTATAAATATCTCTACATGTACAGGTCAGACTGACATGTAATCTGGGGTTGAACTGTCACTCTCTCTGGCACCACCATCAGGTCAAATATCCAAATATAACAACAAGTGTAAGATTAAATCATCAGAAATAAAAATATGTAAATAGATTTTTTCAACTGAAATTCCTCTTTCTCTCAAATATCCTCAAAAAAGACAACCTAAAACTCTTAAACTTCAGGTGCGTCACAATGAATTTGTGGCCAAGAAACGTGTGACTCATTCATTTGCAGAGCTTTTAAGGTTCTTGTTATGAGGCTATGAGGACTTTCACCCACAAGAACATTAAGTATGTTATTGGCAAAGGGTGAAGTACTGCTATTCAAACTAATAAAAAACCCATTCAGCTCAGGCAGGAGGGAAGCGTGAAGTGCCTTTAGCCTGTTCGAAGGGTTTAAGAGCATAAAACGGGAGGAAGAAGAAAAGTAATCTACCTTCAAAGACGTTTATTTTTCATTCAGAATCCAAAACACAGAGGAAAACATTCATTCACAAAAACAAATGCTCAAGTTTGGACAAGTCCACAAATATGTTCATAACTGTTATAATACTCTTTTGAAAAACAGACAAATATGCTTTTTAGTCATTATGGTTTATTTTTTCTTACACAGAAAGTGTCAATTATATAATAATTTCATTTAAATGTAGTTATATTTCTGTATTGTCAAGCAGCCAGATGGGTTCGGGAGGAAACAAATATTAGTAATTAGGTTTTTTCATTATTCAGGCAAGAGATTTACAAGCAGTTTTTAAAGGTGAAAGTAAATTTGATTCGGAGTCTCATACTGTGACTTTATATCTTATTTGCTATGACTGGAGCACTTTTATTTAAAAACAATTCACCGTTTCAGCCCCTGCGCACACAAAGGTCAGGAATGCCTCAGCCTCATGAATATGTAATTTTCTCAGTGGATCCCTGATTTCCAGTGAGTCAGACAAACAACAGACCAGTGCATTCAGGTTCTCTTCATACTTTGCCCCAAATCTGCCACACAGTGAGAGCAGGTGACACAGGGGCCACAAAGCACCATCTTACATCTGTGTTTCAAATCATGGCCAACTCGACTGACTGCAGTGTCTGGGTGTGTTTGCATGATATAATTCACAGAACATAAATATTTCAAAGCACAAAGTATGCTTTCTGTTGTTTGCAAATGTCTGTTTTCCTAACAGGCCTCAAGCATGGTTTCTAGTCTCACTGTTTTCCACCTTGCATAGAAAGAGTCTGCACACACAGTACAGAACAGTGCTGATTTAAAAAATGTAACCTTGGGCATGTTAACGGATTTGTGTCCATCTCTGCAGGAACAGATCGGTTTGGCTGCCAGAATGAGTTACTTGTAATGACAATGAAAATCTCTGTTATTGCACATCACACTTGTGTCCCATCATTTGTCCCCCTTGCTGCTGAAATTATTCTGTCAGACCTCTGCAAACAGGGTTTTGTTTGACAACCACACAGTATACTTAGCCTTCAATCATAGTCATTTTTCCTGCAAAGCCCCATGAATAGAGCTGAAGGAGATTCATTTGTCATTCAGCTTCTCCACAGCGTAACATCAGGAAGGCAAGCCGTCACAGCGTCTGGTTGCACAGTGGTTAGTGACAGGTCTTGGCAAAAAATGTTGGAGAAAATTTGAAAATATTGAAATGTAAAAAACAGTTCATCCAAAGTTCATCAACTTCTCTTTCTTTCCATCCAGATGCCCCGCAAAAGGACGGTGAAGACGCTGCCTCCTTGTCAGATTCGGCCTCAGACTCCGCCTCCTCACTGTTCAACCACTGGGGTCATGACCTTGGCCCAGAGAGTCGAAGGGTCGCCCTCAAGAAGTTCCGATATTTTGGCTACAACGGCTACCTTAGCGACCGCATCTCCCTCACCCGGCCGATCCCAGATTTACGACCCGACGGGTCAGTCAGTGTGTTCACTAATCTAAGACTTGTGTGAATTCTACCTGTAGAATAGAATGATCATAGATAATCATAATCACCATAATAGAATGATGTTTTTTTAAAATCTCAATTTTGCTGCGGTACAAAAGCCTCTGACCTTGTCTGTTTCCTCCACAGGTGCAGAAACATGTCATATTCATCGGATCTTCCTCAGCTCAGCGTCATCTTCATCTTTGTCAATGAGGCCTTGTCAGTGTTGCTGCGCTCCGTCCACACAGCCATCCAGAGGACTCCATCACACCTGCTCAAAGAGATCATTCTGGTGGATGATCACAGCAACAGCAGTAAGAATCAAAACACTTTTTTTCTATTTTCACTTAAAAAAAAACATGCCTATCTTCCCTAAATGTAAAGCTACAGAGCTACAGAGTTTAGACCCATTTATATCTCTGTCCATCTGCAGGGAACAATCAGTTTGAAGTGGAATTGAAAGGTTTATCTCAGTTTGATTACTCTCTTGGAAACATTATTACTCCTTGAAAGCAATCAACTCTTGTCCATTGGTTTACTGTGCAAATTTCATAGGACTGTTGATGCCCATTTTGCTCTCTGAATTGGATTGATTTGGGCACAGTGGTTCGGAGGATGTCTTTCAAAAAATGCAAAGTACTCCGTACTTAAAGGCTTATAATGCACAAAATCTAACCCCTTGTTAATTATTTGATAAAAACTCATTCTTCCTCTAGTTGTTTTATAATTCCATGGCCTCTAGTGTTACAGGGGTAAAATGTATGAAATGGTAGGTAAGGTCAAGGTGGAGTGTGTTTACTTTGGTTTTAATGTAATTTCCTGTATACAGTACTTCACACTACCATATTCTTGGCCATTCTTGATATTAGTGGCCGTTAGTCTGTATGTCCACTGTTAGCTGAAGAAA
Source organism: Acanthurus leucopareius (assembly GCA_029814765.1). NCBI lineage: Eukaryota > Metazoa > Chordata > Actinopteri > Acanthuriformes > Acanthuridae > Acanthurus > Acanthurus leucopareius. The sequence goes on from JAQMCX010000050.1 coordinate 5,989,588, forward strand.
CTCTGCCCTGGACACTCAGACTGACACTACTCGAAATAGTTATATAATAGTAACATTCTAGGTAATACATCTATTCACTGTCTTGCAACATTTGGATGAGATGAATCAAATTGTTCCCATGTCCATGCAATAAGTATGATGCTTGATTGAGGAGATGTTTGGTTTAGCTTAACAAAAATAGGTAGAAAGCAAAAGCAACTAGTCTGGTTCTGTCCAAACTCAGGTTCAAAAATGCACCTGCCATCTTCCCAAGACAGAAGACAAATCAGAGTGTCTCATGACATATCAAACATGTCTTCTAAGTCATAAAACCCTCAATGTAAAAGTTCCTATAGGGATATTGTATATATCTACAGGGCTTGCAATGATAAACTGCACTTTTTAAAATTGTTATACTAATTGTCGATCGTGTGCATACTGCTCACATTTTTTATGTAGTATTGCAATTACCTCGTCTACTTTCATGTTGCAGAAAGGCACAATCAATAAAACTTTTTCATGTTTATGTCAGTTGTTATTTTGTACAGACATAGGAAGGAAATTGATTGAATTAGCCACCTCATTATATTTAATTTGCTTCAGCTTTCAGTGGGGTTTACCTCCTGCTCTGCACGTACCGCCGCTGTTCTTTTTAACAGCATATACCACCACACAACACTCTCATGACACCAGAGCTCCCTTGAGAGGGATTTAATTGCTTTGAAAACGAGTTTGTGGAGCCACAGTGATAGCAGGTTTATTGAGGTTACTGCAGGGGTTGAACAGGCTTATTGTCGGGAGGGGCTGAAACAGTTTGTGTGTGTGTATAATATCTCTGTCGGGATTTATAAAGGATGATTGATAAGTCTGTGGCCAAAAGTACAAGAAGTGCATGTGGAGTTCAACTCTTCAAGTGTTTATACAGAAAGTTTGAAGGAAAAAAAAACTTTGACGGTGTTTTTATGTCAGGCAATTGAAAATTGCAAGTCAGCACCGTCTGAAAACATGAACAATACAAAGTTTGATCAAAAACTTCTGAGGCTGTCCGTGTTGCATGGCAAACAGAGGGCTGCACAGAAATGTGCACTTAGCAGGTGCAAGCCTGACTTTTGTGCTCAAGTATTCATGTTTCATGGCACAAACAAACAGACGTTGGGCGCTGGCAGCTGGGCTGCAACATAGAAACACCCTCGCTCACAGCACAATGGAAGTGCACAAGTTTCTCGCCCACAACAACACAGTGGTTGCCCCCAACCCCACTACTCACCTGATTCAGCCCCCTGCAACTTCTTTCTGTTACCTAAACTGAAGCTCGGTCTCTGGGTTGTAGCTGTAGACCCAAGTATCAGGTTATAAGTCAAACTGCAAATGCAGTTGTTCCAGTGGACACAAAAATAGCATGCAGTGATGATCAATCAATGTTACTCGGAATATTTATCCACAGATTTATTTTTTTTTTTGCATGTCAAATTTAGTATACCTCGTATCAGCCTTCACATAGTCATCGAATATATATTAAACATACTGTCTTTGTGGAGTTTTCAATTAAGTTTATGTCACAAAGGTTTAACAAATCAGTCATCAGTTTCTGTTTATTTATGATTTACACAGTGGTTAGTTTAAATGACACTAGTTTGAATTGAGTTTTGCTCACATCAAAGAGCAAAAAACGAGAGTTGACCGGTAGCAGTAGGATGCTGTTGGTGAGCTGATGCTTAAACTGTCTGCTTTTTATGTCCCACATATTTCATACTCTGCCATGGTCAGTGCACAAAGATCAGAACATGTGCAGAAACAGATTAAAACTCATTACAGCGGTCGCAGGCCAAGCACGCATGTGACTTGTCTATTAAAGGCCGGTGTTAATAATTGCATCAAATACCACTGAACATATTTCACCTCTGCCAAATCTGCAATGACCATTATGAGAAATCTGTCAGCTACGGCTGCCTGCAGATTTTATGGGTCTCTCACTGCTCCTCTGTTCTTCAATTATACAGTTTATCAGAGTTTAGTCATGGCAGCTGCACAAGGTTGAATACTGATTAGTGGCGCAACCAGGAGACAAATAGATTCAACATTTACCTCAAATGATTTCCTCTGAATTCATTCCACTACTCAAATTGAAAGGTATGTGGGAAAAATGGTCTGAATGCCTTTGCTGCTGAGTGAGTAACAGTTGTACGGTGGCAAATCACATAGTCGGTAATCAATGGAAGAATATTCTAAAAGTGAAAGTTCAAGATCATGACTGCAACTTATTGATTGTACATTCTGACGAATAAGGGTCAACTAAAGGCAGAAGAGGAAATTCAGTCAAACAGCAGTCATGCATCACCACAAGAATGGTAAATATGCAGACATTAGAGATTGTATTTATAGAGCTGCAAAGTGCTAATCAAAGATCACTGAGCCATACAAACCCCCATTAATAACACAATGACATTACTTTGACCTATACCAATGAAGCAAATTTATTCACGGTAAGGCTGCAAATAACTGTTATTTCAACTGTCATTTTATCCAACAAACATCCTTTTAAATAACCGGTTAACTAGTTGGCATGTAAAATGTTAGACAAGTGAAAAAAATTCACACAACCCAACTTAACGCTTTAGAGCACTCCTTCTCACAAACTGAAACTGAGTCATAATTTGTAAAGAAAATGCTCTGCAGCAGCTCTGCTTGACCTCTGTGATCTGTGATTGGAGAATGTTGGTGTGGAGTGAGGTTGAATGGATGACAGGTCAGAAGCTGGTGAGCAACACAAACAGTCTTGGCCTCAGTGTGATGGAGGTAACAATACAGAAGACGGTGCTGATGTAGAAAAGAAAAGGAGGATGACCGTAAAGACATGAACAAAGGATGAATCAGGTCTAGAAGACAACCAAGATGCAGGATTGGTGAGCGTGACCAGTCGACAATGCCAGCTGTGGAGCTCTGGAGATCAGCTCCACCTCTGGATCCCCCTGGAGCTGGAGGCTTGCAAAGGTGGAACTGCTCCGTAAACCCACAATGTGGCTTAAGATCAGGACTGAAGTCTTGTAGCTGGTGTGCAGGACCAGAGACCTGCAGGTCAGCAACAACACTACAAAGATCGAAGGCCAACAACAGCACTGCAGGACTGGAGCTCTACACTTGGACTGGAAGCTGGCTACAAAGCAGCAAGACCAGGGGGTGGGAAAGAGCAAGACTGTCAGAGGAGGAAGTGGAGCCAAGGAAACTTGAAGCTGTTGAAACTCTGCTACAGGAGACTGTTAGCAGGCCTTGGGCTAGCTGACTTGGTCATGAACTAGATAACTGGCAGACTGGAAAGCAGGCTAAAAACTGAGGATGGATGGCAACTGACTGGGGTGCTTTCTGGAGAGCTGGCTTGGAGGCTGACTGAGGGCTATGGGCAGACTGGAAAGCAGGCTACTGGCTTGCAGGCTGGCAGACCAGATACGAGGTCTTTTAGGCGTGATGAATGGAAAAGTCTCTTGTGTCAACCTCAAAACACTTTTGCACTCTACAAAAGTTCTACTCAACCATTTGCGACAAAGGAGCATGAGGGTATATGACAGTTCATCAAGTTCATCTTTGAAAGTGTTCGCTTAGTTCCTGTTTGGCCAGTTCAGTCTTGAAAGTTTTAATATTTCAAAGAAGAACCCACAAGGCAAACTACGAGGCAGAGAGAATAAAGGAACAAAAACAACTTTAATAACAAAAAGCTGATTCCACAGTGAAAAACTAGAACTCAACAAAAACTGCAAGGCTAAGGGGATAGCCAAGAACTAAGCAGAAAACACTAAAACTGAATGAAGTGCAAACCAGGATGACACGAGGAGCACAGGCAGGAAAACTGGCAAGACACAAGGGGGAAAAAAAGGCAAGACAAGGAACAGAAGTAAACAAATGCTGATGAACTGACGAACCGAGAAGAGAGCACAAAGAGTAAACACACCTGAGAGGGAAACAAATGAGAAACAGGTGGAATTAGTCCGAAGAATTGCAAAACCCCACAAAAACAGAAAGAAAACAAAACGTGATGTGTAAGAGACAAATAGACGAGGAGAATAATTAAGTAATATCTGACATTGTGATGACATGATCATGTAAAAAGCCAAATATATACATTGCATCAACATTATGTGTGTATACTCTGGGACTTTATGAATCTGCTTCATAAATGTAAAGAGCTAAGAGGAAAAAGGAAAGAGGCTCGGAGTAAAAAAGTGAAAGAACCACAGTTTCTCATGTGTTCTGAGTTCAGTCAAAGTCAGAGCTGAACACAAACACTCACAGGCGCGCTCCCCCATTAGCTGGTTGGAGGGCAAATGAACTAAAAACGGCCCAGTGGTCCAATTCACAAGAGCAACGCAAGGCAAAGATTTGTTTCACTCTCTGTCTGAACACACCATTAGTCTTGTTAGAAAAAAAGTACAACAGAGATGAAAGATGAGCCAAGTCTGACGATGTATCCATAGCTGAACCTGACAAGTGGAGTCTGAGATGCTCTAAAGTATTCTGTAGGAGGAGACAAGAGACAAGACAGAGGTAACAACTGACTGCTAATAACCTGCTAGGGACTACACAAGACTCCCCGGTCCCCGGATAATGGGACCCCTGCTGGGCTCGGCACCTAACCACCAAGGCTTTGTCTGAAGCCTGCCTGAAGGAATGAAGAGTTCCCAAGAATAGATTAAAAAAAAGAAAATATTAAACTTTACTGCCACACTTATAGATAACTACAGAAGCAGAGGAACTCATCTTTGGGGGCATCCAACGCTCCCCTCCCCCTCAGGAACCTTCTCTCCTCCCAGAGAAAGAGACTCTCGTTTGAAACATTTGTACTCTTAAAATTGCTATGAAGCTGTTAACTTGTGATTTTTCTGTGCCTGAAATTGTACTTCTGTACTCTTAACCTTGACAAAGTTTACTATTAAACTTCTGTCAAGTAAGTGTGTGTAAAGTGTAGTTTTTATTTCTATTTATTTTTATTTTATTCTTTCATAATTAGTCTTGTTGTGATCATCTGAGAAAGATGAAGTTTGATATTTGGGACATTTAATGAGGTAAAATTATTTGAAGGAAATTGTCATAAGTGAAATAAAATTATGGTAAATACTTAAATATATAAATAAATACAAAATATAGTAAAATAGAAGAAATCTTAGGTTATGCCATAAATATCACTTTCTCATGAACCAAAATGTCTCAGAATAAGATCAAACTTGTTGCTAAGCTCTCTGTATAAGAGGCCATCACTCAAATGCAAAATTGGATTCTTTTGTTTACCAGAACAAAAGGTCCGATTTAGTCTGCATTACCACCATCTTCACTTCATCAAACAGACACCTGTAACTCCACCTTTAATGCACCAGACTTTTGTACGGTCAAGCCACCACTTTTTGATCACACAAGTAGCATTTTCTCGCCAGCTAACTGGGTGAATTAAGTTATCGCAAATGAGCTCTAATCAAACCTAATTCTGGATTTAGCATCGCTTTATTTATTTAATTTATCAGCTGTTTTCTGCTGACCCCCCCCCCCCAAATCCTCATTTTAACCAGTTTTTTAATGTGTTGCTTTCCTAACATTCTTGTGTTACATTCAGTTGCTTTGGCTCTCTCATGTTATCACATATTGGTGTCTTTGTGTGTTCGTCTTAAGTCCAGAGTTCAGTGGCAAATGTTTCTGTGTAGAGAGTCTCAGTTTATTTTTTTTGTGTCTCACTCTCTGTCTCTTTCACGATGTTCGATTTTGGCAGAACTGTACTTTTTATCACTAGTGGTGAAGATTGTGCCCTTCTTTTGACCTTTTCATTTACTCATCTAATGATGAACATTACAGGCTTATAAGAATCAGAATCAGAATTCCTTTTATTGTCATTGTACCAAAAGGCGCAACGAAATTAAAAAAAAGGCAGATATGTATGTGCAGCTTTGTGTTAATTAGTCTGATTAGTATTAATTAGCAGCTTGCTTCTCAAAGTACCTGCTGTTTTTTTGATGTCATTCTCAAATATATTTAAAGTTTGCACTGTTCGTCAGACCTTGAGGGCTTATAGAAAGAAGTGGGGTGAAAGTTTATTGACAGGCAAGGGGAGTTATTGGAATACAATTTTTATTTGATTACCACCTGACAGTGCATTTTCCTGCAATATAGAGCCTTTATTGAGGCCAATGAAGCTATGAATCTGCCTTTCTCAATAAAGCTCAGTTTATATTGCACTTTATATTAAAATATGTAAAGTTTGGGAGGGGGAGCCTGTTGGAGAGAGAGAGAGAGAGACTGTGTGTGTGTGAGTGAGAGAGAGAGAGAGAGAGAGAGAGAGAGACCCTATAATCCAAGTCTGCGTTTGAATTTGTTAGGTTATCATGAACTCTTGAGATCACTGATATTTGGATTAAGGGCCAACAAGGAGGGAACATCGGGTCAGTTGCCCCGCTCTCTGGGTCTAAAAGGGGCCCTCTAACTTTTAAATAATCTGTTTATACGCTTACATTACGCTCTCTGATCTTTTTGTCTTCTTTTTTTCTTAACATAATGGTTGTTTCAGACTGACCTTTCCTCTCTGTGGTTTGATCCAATGCCGTTTCACTTCTGCTCCCATCACCTTGTTCATGGCTCAAGCAACAGACACTGCAGGCTGGTTTTTATTTCCAAACTCTCTTTCAGTCCTCTCTGAGTTTGTACTGTCATATATTTTTGGCAACTCAATTATGAATACACTAAACTGATTGAAATAAATGAGCTGGTTTGAATAAATGAGTTACGGGGAAGCTGAACAAGCAACTGGAATGCTGAGCTTTCAAGTTCCATCTTGAGTCACAAATAACATTATTAAGCTGCATGTTCAATGAAAAAACATTTAAGAACACAGAATAAGAACAACCATTTACTGCAAACTGCTACCAGAAACTGAGCACAATTAGCTTATAATTGGCCTGATCAGTCACTGTCAGTGATCAATACAAATGCACATTATTAGACTGTAAACCATTAATCAACTAATTACTACGAGTACATAATGAATGTGAGACCTCATCAAATTTTTTGCAGTGACCTATTGTTGTTGTGGTCATTACAAAAAAACAAGGCCTTGTAGATATTGTAGTTATAGTTTGAGTGAAATTGAAATTTTATTTAATATCCTGGGAAGATGCTACAACAAACTCCCTATGAGAGGTACAGAATGATATTTGTATTAAAAAAATGTTCCAAAACACAACTCTAGAAAAGCAAAACAAACGTGTAATTTGTTGACAATCTTTTTTTTTTTTTTTTACAAAGCAAAAGCTTTTTTAGCCTCTCAATTAATCAAAGAGGTATTTTAAGGAAAACTTAAATCAAGCGAGTCACAGAGTCATCATCAAATCTCTTTAAAAGCAGATGCATCTGTAACCAGCACATTGCTATTTAAATGGCAAAGAAAACAACTTCCATCTCATGAAACAGCTTTGCTCATGTACAAAGTAAAGGAACATAAGCAGACCAATAAAGGCTGTTTTAATTACAAACAAATCTGCTTTAAAAACCTGGAATGTGTGTATAATCACTGGCCTGGGCAGATATGTAGCAGCCCTCCTAAAGTCATGCTAACTCGGTCTCGTGGGCTCACTCAAGGAAGTCTTCAAGGACACGATACAATAGAGGGGAGCTCCTCTTACAGCACACTGAAGAAGTGGGATGTTGACTTCAAACATGTCAGAGAGAGATGACTGCATAAAGGCTCGTGTTGTCCATGTTCTCACAAGTGAGTGTAAAATGTCACAAAGTGTTGTGGGCAGTTTTGATGAAAATTTGGAATGAAAATATTTTCTCTGGCAATGATCACATTAAACAGTTATTGGACAATTTGTTGAGAACATAATCAAAATTTTATGAGATCTATAAATCTATAGTTCTAGAAATAATCAGTTGAAGCCTTATGAATGTTGGAATAGCAAACAAGCTAATACTGCCTATGGTACTTCATTATGTTCAAAAAAGTGCAAACACAAAGGAGTGATGAAATTTTCATTAATAACCACCGCTGTGGTTCAGAATTATGTACAAAATACTGATCTAACAAGCTGCCGACATGAGGTTTAACTCTGTGTTTAAATAAACATGTGATTCCTTCAGATAGTGAGAATAAATAATCCTATTAGGTTCTAACAATCTTTTTTTGACCACCCTAGCAGTTCTCATATGAAGTGTTTTTTTAATGGACAGGAGCCAAACAAGGCTCCTGTTGTCCAGACCGCCGGCACCAACGGAATAAAAACATATTGCACAGTGTGGACCAGACACCTGAAAATTAATTGGGTAACTGCAGGTGCATTTGATTAAATGACTGAGTTTTTCATGTTTGGAGGTAATCTCACGTGCATGTGTAACACAATGAGGTGCTTTTCAAATACTCCCAGCTCCTGTTTTAAATGAGCCCATCTTTCTTCCAGGTCAGCTGCAAACTCAGGCTCATTAAAAGAAAACAGAGAGACTAGAGAACCCAGGCTGATGGTAATAATGAATAGAGAGGGGAAGGCAGAAGCCGTAGCCGACGGGCAGGATTACAACACAGAGAGGAAATGAAGATGTTCACTTTTCCACTGTGTGCAATCAGTGTGAATGTATGTGTCTGAATCTGTTCTGTGTGTCTGTCAATCTGTATAGGTGCGAGGCTTTCTGTACATTAAGGAAGGAAGGATATGGTTGGGAGGTGCACAGTTAACCTTTGAAGACAAAAGAACAGTTCATTTCTCCCCTGAGGTTTCAAAGAAATATGTTTTTTGAAGCCTTTTTTCCAGTCAACTACTTTTTTTTCCATTGTGGCTTTTCCACCTCACGTTAAACTGCATAGTTTTCACTGCAATTGCTAACTTTAGCCAAATGCACCATCATTCATGTGATTCTCACAGGGCAACACTAGTGGGCCAGTAGATGTACATTACAAGTGTATTAAATATAGGCTGTTGAAAGTGAAAATATCAGAGTTGACAGCAGATTATTAAAATATAATGCATGCATTTAATGTCACATTTTGCAGTTGCTTAAAAATGTTTTCAAGGCCTGCAACTTGCCTGCAGGCTGAACCAAACCAAAAGAGAATGCATTAGTAAAACTTAAAAAAGACACTCTTGCTCAAAATGAACAACTTTGAAGTTGAAGTTGAAGAAAAATTGGCCTGAAAGTGTTAAAGCACCTATAGTTGGAGTGAATTTCCTCCGTGCCCTGAAGCTGAGGGACTTTCTGCAGAGTTTTGTCGATAAGATCGACGTTGCAACAGGCTTCAGTGAGTTCCCTTTAACATCCAAGTGTGTTTGTGTCTGTGTCGCCCTCTTTACAGTCGAGCTGAAAGAGCATCTGCAGAGTTTTGTGGAGGAGACCAACGCTCAGCACGGCCCAGGGTTCGTCAAGGTGGTCCGCCATGACAAGCAGGAGGGACTGATCAGGTCCAGAGTCAGCGGATGGAGGGCCGCCTCTGCTCCGGTCGTAGCTCTGTTTGATGCTCATGTAGAGTTCAACACTGGATGGTGAGCATCTGGTTTCAGGTCATGTTGTTTACTGTAACTACAGCGATGTCTGCAGTAAAACTACATCCACTACAAAGCTACATCCCAGAGTTACACAACCTGAAATCTTTAAAGGTCACCTCATTACAGTACTCAAGTTTAACTGGTGACAGCCTGAGCTTTATTTCTTGCCAATTTTTTAAAAGGTAAAACCTGTTATATTCAATTTTTTTTCAGCAAATCTCATGAATAAAGCAAACCTAATAATGAATGCCTCCTATGTGAAGGTATTGTTAGTGCATCTTAAGCCAAATATATCATATTCTTTGCTGCCAATAACTCACAGTGGACCCAACTTGACCATTTTCTAGCTACATTTAATGACTATTCAGACCCTCCTAGCATCTTTGTTTCAGAAAAACTAAGAAACAAATTTAGAAACTTATTCAAACCGTCAGGGAAGAGGTGAGAAATTTATTTAAATATATTATATTCCACTTTTCTCTCATACCAGCTGCTCAGAGTAATGCAGCTCCTGTAATGTAATGCAGGAATCCAGTACCGTCATCTCTCCCTCTGCCCCATACAGTCAGTCAGTCAGTCAGTCAGTCAGTCAGTCAGTGGGTGTGATGTGGGCAGCAGACAGGAGGATGGCACTCGCTGCAGGAGTGAGCTGTGGTGAGTTTCTGTGGTTATTTTAAAGTCTCACCTTGAAACTTATTCTGGCACAAGAGCCATAGCTTTCCTGCCATTTCTATGTTTTGTTGAGCATTTTTCAATCTAAAGCAGTGAAGATGAAAAATACTTATAAGTGGATTAAAAAAATATTTAAAAAAAAAAAATCAAATAGTTAAGATTCCATCTTTGTGCCTTTACTTCTGTCTCTCTTTCTGTCCAGATCTGTGGATCCACATAGTTGTTTAGCTAAATATATAAATAGTTTGTTTGAGCTTCTCTATCATTTTTTTCCTCACAGGATTTCTGGCTCAGGGTTTCCAACTCGCAAATACATGATTTTTGATCTTTCCCCTCATTTATTTGTTTCATTCATTCAGTTATTTATTTATTATTTTGTTTATTTAAGTTATTGAATTATGTCTTTTCAGTGAGTAGGTGATTATTTAACTAAGTATTTGCAGTCAGTTCTAGCTATTTACATTGAAACAGTTGTAGACTAACCCGCCGCTAAACATCCCCATGATCCTTAGGAAGACAAATCAGAAAAAATATTGAGAACAATACTTTGTTATTGGTCTTTTCACAGGATTTGTTGACCATAACAGAATCATTTATACACATCCATGTATTTCCCACTCCCCCTCTCCTATTTTATATGTTGTTTTCAGCAGGTGGTTAGTGTGGTTTGTATGGACTTTGATCTTGTCTCATCATAAATAATAGCATTGATATAGAAAACAGCCCGTGTTATATTGACAGTGAACATGTTACCTCTCCAAATAATTGTAATACTGCAACATAATCCACTTTGTTCACTATTGATCTGTTTGTTCAGTTTGTTCCTCATTTAATACTTCCCTCCCAAAATACCAAACTGTACACGTCCATGTGGCTTTAGAGCCCCTTCCAGCTCAGAGGCTCCACCAGATGTGCAAAGTCTACATCCCAATTTATCACAGAAACATCAGTGGTGGGAAAAAAACTAAAAGCATCAATTTTCTGGCTGAATGGCACAGAGACCCCCCCCCCATCCAGGGTGGTGATAATACCCATGATACACTCTTTAAATAACAGGGGAACACTGCCCCATTGTCTTCTGGTTTTTGTTGGCCAATTGCTTTCTGCTGCTTTAAATAGAAATGCACTAACTATGTGCCTGTGCATCTCATTTTAAGACCAGTGTGCTCACAGGCGCACAGATGGACGCTGGGCGTGAAAATGACTGCCTCAGTTAGATACAAGCAACGACAGCAGTGCACTGTACGCCTCTTTGCACTGGGCGTACGTTAAGACTCCCAGTTTTGTTTTTTTCTCTTTTTTCAGGTTTCTATTTATCCCTTCTAATCAGTCCAGATGTGGTTAAACCAGACAGTAACAGGTAATTTGCTCAAACAGGTGGAATATATCATATCTCAGCTAGACAAAGGGATGTTTTGCACGTCTGCGAGAGTGTTTTACCTGAATTCCTCCTTGTGCAGCTGTAAGCAGTCACATAACAGCCACTGCTGTAGATGCTGGAACAAAGAAAAAAAAAAGCAAACTGAGGAAAGAATGAGATGCTGAATACTTGCATTTATTCAGCGAATACTTTGTTTGAAAGGTTTCCTGATTAAGTCAGAAAAGAGGCATCATTTCACCATGTGGGCATTTGTTGTTTTTACTCAAGACACATCAGTTTATCAGGCAGAGAAGCAGTGAAGAATTTTGAGCACCATTTGCTCGTAAATTCATCATTCAGACAGATGCAAACCTTCAGCTTCAGAGAGCCACAAAGGCAGCTGTGATATATTTTTTAGTATTACAGGTCACAAGGTAAGTTGAATATGTGAGGCTGGCAATGAGGCAATTTAATCCCAGACTCCCTGATGTATACAAGAAAGGTAGAGGTGGTGGAGATATTTTGTTAAGTAGTTGAGGTTGTTGTGGTCCAGTAAGGCCTAATTAAACCTGCAGTCTTGCGGTTTTTCTCACTGACTGTCTTTCCTCGAGGCAACAAACTGCCTCACAAAGCACCCCTAATCCAGGAGTGAAGGATGTTCATGAATTTTTACTGAGATCTGGACTTAGTGAAAGACAAATTTTGCCACTTTGATGACATTTGAAAGTAATCTCAACATCTTCTGAACCTCTGACATTGAATAATGATGCTGCCACCTCCAAGGTTTCCTACAATTCAGAACCAGTATGTTCTTTATCTCAGGTTAAAACGATATGAAGCCATAGATCTTTTTTTTACTCTTTTAGGTTGAAACTGCAACTTAAACAAGAACATAAAACCTTTTATTCTTAGCACACTGGCCTTCACAAATTCAAAGCAACTCCATTTAAAATCTGACTCACACCCCCACGCTTAAAATGTGGTGCCCACCGACAATCCTACATCCCTAAGTCGAAGTCCAGAGATTTTTTACTCCAGTATTTATCCATCTCCTCATCTATCTTAACTTTCCCCTTATCAATGCCGAGATACAGCATCAAATTCATAGACCCACTGTTGGTGTGATACTGGAAGCAATGTTCACAGATAAAGTGGAGGGGAACAGGAAACTTATCCGTAAAAATCTGAATCAACAAAAGTGGCCCTCTGTCCCTCAATTACAATTCCATATACATCATTTACATTTTAAAACAAAGTCAAATTTGTGTTGTGTGACGTATGTGGCGGTGGGAGAAAACACAATTACTGGTCAGAATTCTTGGGTGTCTAAATGACACCAGCACCGAAACTGAGAGGACAAATTTTGAGGAGGGACACAGACTCAACCGCCTCTCTGCACTGCTCCTGTGGTCATTTTTGGCGATGCATGTATGACTTTCCTACTCTGTGCTCAGCAGTTTGTTTTGATTCTAATAATACTTTTTTTTTTTTTTTAGAAAATAGGATTTACTGTCTTTGACTATGAGACAGAAGTTTAACAGGTGCATCTTGGGTAAATGCTCTATGAAATGATTCTCTGAGCTATGCGTTAAACAGCTGTTAAAGTCACCATAGCAGCCTCTGATTCCCGAGTGGGTCCTCTCCTGATTTCTATCCCCCATACTCCCAGCACTCCTCTCTGGATCACATTCATTTATAACCTCAGCCCCATATTGATCTCAACTATAAACTCGCACTGTTTTTTGAGTGTTTTGCTATAACATTGACAAATTCTGTCCTCTGACATAAAAACAGAATCTCCTCTGTGGTAGTTCCTTCTATAATAGGTGTCTCTAGGAGTACATTTTGCCACAATGACACACACACATAAACTCACACAGTAAAAAAAAAACAGTGACACTGTCACAGCTGCTAATAAAACCAGAAACCAAACTGTTCTCAGGAGCTCCTGTGACCATCAAATCCACCAATTCCCCATCTACTCATACTGGTGTGTGTCAGAATATAGACTTTCCAGGAAATAAGATCAGTGTCAAGACAAACTATACCTTGATGTACTGTGATGTTATCTACTGAGAGAGTTCCTCACATGCTGGAAAAGATGCATGGTGCTTTTTAACAAATCACAAATAAGAACAGAGTGCTTTAACAGTTCATTGAACAGGTTTGTACAATACGTTCAAGTCTCATCTGTTGTTTTTCTGTTCCATGGCTTTTCAGCTACTCTGCCTTGGAGCGGGCTCAGGTGTGTGTGTGCAGCTGGGACAAAAATATCATATGAACCCAAATAACATTAATCAGTCACACGGAATCAGATGTAATAATGTCAATAACTTGCAGTGTGTTGTGTTTTTTTAACCACATAGCAAATATTAATAATGTCAAGAACTGATCATGTCTACAAAGTTGATCTTGGGGGTGAAAGATAAAGGGACAGGTTCCCCTCATTTTGTTTAATATTTCACTGTGATCTGAAGAGTAATTACTGCTCAAAATTACAGTTGATAGTCCAATCTGCCGTTGAGTGCAGTAAAGACTGTACACTGTGACTCATACAGCGTAATCAATCCCGCACTTCACTGAGACGATGTGATGTGATGTGATGTTTATGTCAGTGACAATGACTGTATTTCCTAACATAGGGAGTGGGGCCACAGATGACATAGCTATGACGTGTAGTTACTTTTTTGAGGAGGACGACGACAGTAACTCTGAAGCATTCAGCCTCAGAGCCTGTGCTCGTAGATGCTCAGATATATAAATCCAGTTTTTAGTCTTTTAACCTTTTCCTTGTGCTTTACCTGACACAAAAAGATGGACCTGATATTAATCCTCTCCCTGTTGAGCCAAGATTAGAAGGAAAACGAGTATGTTTCAAGATGTTAGCGTTGCTACAAGGCTGAAGGATATTGCAAGAAACCTGTAATTTATTTCATGCAGAAATTTTAACTATTTTAATTTTTACCTTCTCCTAACATATTAATATAGGCCAGATTGAGTCTGCTTATATTATCCAATGGGACTTTCATGTTTAGACAGCATTTCCTCTACATATCATCTTGATTTAACTTTGAGGTTTCTCCTGCATTCACCTGCATTTTAATGAGGATATTTTCATTTATTTTACAGATCTCCCTCCTTAGTTTACTGGAGACAGATTTCATATTAGCATCAGCCATGTGTTATGTCCAGACAAGTATGTCGACACATAGTAGAAATATTTCCCAATGATTCCACTAAGTGCTGGAAGTAATGGGAGCAGTATGTAATTACTGAACTCATTAGCATCGCTGGTTTATGTTTAATCCATCACAGTGATGAGGCTGAGGGTCATGAGACATTATCGTTAATGTTTCTGACAGAAATCAAGTGCTGTTTTCTTTCAAACACAAGTTCAGCGTAAGTCTCTTTGAGGCACTACGCTGCTGCTTACCTGTTAATCATTCTGACAGCTTGAAAAATATCCTGTACTCCCACTGAAATGAGAGCACACACACACAGAACAAGTAGCTTTCCAAAGGCAGGTGATGCATTCGTGTATGCTGTCTTGCTTTCTTGTTCTTTCTATACACCCACACACAAACACACACAAACACACACACACACATCGAGCACACACACACGCACTTCATTATAATGTCCGAGTTGGATCTAAAATAACATTTGTTGCTGCTGTGTTCCACATTAGACAAGAGACACTTACAAGGTTCTTAACCCCTCCACTCCTCCACCCACTCCACCCGGCCCCCGCCCCTTCTCAATCTCTCTCCCTCTCTCTCTCTCTCTCTCTCCATCCACACACACACACACATACACGTACTCACAGAACCCACTAAAACATCCCACATATTGCCACAGAGGAGGTATCGGTCTATGACTAATGAAA
>JAQMCX010000050.1:6005087-6045768 GCA_029814765.1 Acanthurus leucopareius
TTACAAGGTTCTTAACCCCTCAACTCCTCCACCCACTCCACCCGGCACCCGCCCCTTCTCAATCTCTATCCCTCTCTATCTCTCTCTCTCTCAATCCACACACACACACACACATACACGTACTCACAGAACCCACTAAAACCTCCCACATATTGCCACAGAGGAGGTATCGGTCTATGACTAATGAAATCATTCTTGGCAGAGAAACAGCCGAGCTCAGCTGTGGATACACTTTTTTTTTTTGGTCCACTTTCTTCACTCTCTTCAAACACAAACACATTTTTATTGGTCTTGGTCTGGTGCGACATTGCCGTGATACATTTGTGCTGTGTTTGTGCCTGTGCTATTAGCGCTCTCAGCGTCAAATCTGATTTTGCACATACTAATCAACACACTGTGCAAATGCTTCTCAATCCCCTCTTTTCATATCTTTCTTCTTCTCTTTCTCTTCCACTTTTTCCTCTCTTCCTTCTCTCTTTCTTTTGTCTTCCTCCACTAACAATTTCTTCTTATTTGTCCTTCCTCTGTTTGCCTTCCTGTGCTCTGAAACTCTCTCTCCCTCTCAGACATCTCATATCATTTTTTCGTAGAAATTGAGAAATTACTGTTTAATTACAAACAAAGAGCTGACTCCTCAATCTACATAATTGTGTCTGCCATATATTGCAATTATCTGCACTGCTGGCTATTTTGAGTCAAACAAGCAATTATAATTTATAATAGTAATTACAGGGTGTTTTATATTACAGAATTGCCTGACTGTAATCACAATAATTCTCAGTCATCTCCACTTACTGTAAATGTGCTGTGCTTGTCATCCACACACAGATGGACAACACCAAAAATAACATAATTACAGTATGAGATAAACTTGCCATTGTGTAGGTTTGTGCAGATACAGTTTACAGCAAACCCTCAAATAGTTGCCTGGGTAAACAATTTGAGTGTCATCGCTCATTAAACTTGCCTATAAATACCAGCGTGAAAGACAGAGATTATCACAGAAGTCACAGGATGCTGCAAGCTGCTCTAATGAATAGATTTATTCGTGATATTTAATAAAAATGTAGTTTTTAGTATTCAGCTGTGATTAAAATGATTTCTTCTGGGTCTACATGAAGTCTCACTGTGGAGCCTCTTTAAACTTTACCTTGAACAATAGAGGTCTCTGTGATGTTAGACTTATTTGGTGGCAACCCATTTGATTTTTTTCTTAGATTTGAGCTAATTTTCAGATCTTTCTCGGTGGTCCCTGTATGAAATCATGTTTTCCAGTGTTGAACCATGGCAAAGTAAGCCAGAGGCATGGTTGACCCCTCACAACGATAACCAGTGTGTAGGATAAAAGAGCCCCTCCTTCTCTCTGATGTTGGCGCTTTGTGATGTTATCATCGTATATCTCTGTGGAGCTCAATTGATAATACATAAATGATTGTGAGGTGCAGGCCTGGGTGTGTTTTATCTCTCTCTGAACAGTCAAGCAGCATTGCATTTAAACTGTGGCCTTTGGTAATTTCTCCAACTGAACTAGGAATGGAAAGATTTTAGTTTTTTCTTCACAATTATGTCTCCAACAGACCATTATCAATTTAATCCAAATATAAAATGTGTTATAGTTTCCATTAACAGATCCGCTGTGTAGGATTAGATGTTGATATCCCCTATTACATACGTGCTTGAGGCACCAATGAGTCTCTGTGGGAAGGTCAAGTGAATGATGGTATCCTTTGGGTTGTCAAGTGTTGTGCAGGGGCCTCGCTTATTTCTGAAACTAGTTTTATTTGAAAAGACTGGCTAAAGAGGCTGTTTTTCACACACTAAACTGATATATACTTCCATATGTGCACAAATGCATACTTGAAGAAGTCCAGAAAGTGGCGGCCAGTTTGAATGAGGAAGGTAGAGTCAGAGAGAGATGCGTTTGGGGGGCAAGATTCTCCCCTGCCGGACGGGGCTGTACACTCTACCTTCCTCTACTCCCCTACTTTCATGGGTGAAGCAAGGAAGAAGAGTAGCAACGTTGTTTATTTTATTTTGTGTGCAAGCGTGCAGTGAGCACCATTAATTAAGACTTACCAGTCTAGACTAGATGTTGATATGCCCTATTACATGCGTGCTCGAGGCACTAATGAGACTCCGTGCGAAGGTCAAGTGGGAGATGGCATCCTTTGGGTTATCAAGTGGGCGCCCTCCTTCTTGGGTGTTTTGCTGATAGGCTTACAATGCCTCCAGAGGGTTCAGCAGTGAATCCCAGCATCCCAGGTTCACCCCCTAATTGCCATCGGTTCACCTGAGAACCCAGGCGGAGTCCCTCCTCTTCATCCACAGCCACCGACTCCCCTTTTCAGCAGCTCTGGAGAGGTCTTTGACTGCCTGCCGGTGGGCCTTCTCTCGCACTCCCATCTCCCTGAATAGCCTGGATGTTGAGGAGGCTACGAATCCTCTGCAGCCTACTTCCACCGGGCGTACCTTCGCTCTCCAGCCCCGTTGCTGCACATCGGCTGCAAGCTCAGTGTACCTCAGCCTCTTCTGCTCAAAAGTCTCCTCCACTGAATTCTTCCAGGGCACCATGAGCTCAATGATGTAAACAAGCTTGAGAAAGGCTGACTACATAACAAGGTCTGGTCACAAGTTGGTAGATGCTATCTCAGCTGGGAAGGAGAGCTTCTGGCCCAAGTCTGCCAGCAGCTTCCAATCCCTTGCCCCGCCTAGCTGGCCAGCGTCTGGCCCTATGGTGCTGAGGCTGGCTTGACCCTCGCCCTCCCAGGCAAATGATGTTGCCTGCCAGCAGGATGACGGGGGAGGAAGGGCGTTCACACTTGTCCGTCGACTCTCTATTTGAGATGTTGTAGTTTTCTTTGCTGGTTGTGTGAGAGATTTTCAGGTTCAACCTTGAGTTTTTCTATTTTGTTATAAAGTATCAAAGACAGCACTAAGAATAAAACCAGCCCTTAAGCTAGAACGCACATTATGTCACAGCACTTTTGAACCTTTGTCTGACTTTGTGTGACTGAATCTGTTTTGTCTCAATCAGTTAATAATGGGGTTCCACATGAAACTAATACTTCAACCTAAAAAAATGTTTGGTCATTACTAATACAACATTTCTGACACTTTGTTGTTTGACCTCCTTCAGCCTGTTACAGGAGGTCATTCTTGCCACTTAAGAGCCTTCTACAATAACTCCTCTCTGGGAGAGTCGACTCCTCTGGGTGGCAATACACACAGCACGATATACATTTTATTTACACGCTAATAACAGTGTCTGCCTTGTAGGATCTGCATTCACTGGTATTATAAGTAAATGTAAGTATATATGAATGCACATGCAGCTGTGATGTAATGGGTGGGCCCCAGAGGGCAAGTCCCACCCTTTCAAGAATTTAGCTCTGCCAGAAGAAATTAGCATCACTCGCTTTATTGCAAAAGCTAACCGGGGCTGGAGCCCTTGGCCCACTGACGTGAGAGGGCCTGTGAGGCTTGAGGGGATAAATAAGATAAAATGTACAGGAAGAAAAAGTGCCTCCTGGCCTTTTTTAATGTTTCCTGTCTGTTTGTGGTGTCTGGATTTAAAGCAAAGTGAGCCATCCATCCTAACTCCTTGTGTTTGGTATCTTCACTGTAAAGCAGAAACATATTACGAACGGCTACAGTTTGCTGTGCTTCAAACTGTCACCCTTACACTTAAGTTTTACTGTTTTTTAATCTTCCTGTTGTCTTTTCTTGCTACTATTTGTAAGAAACTCTGGGCTGAGTGTTTAACTTTCCAGCTACTGCTTGTCAGAATGTGAAGTCAGAAAACAGCTGGGCCTCTTTGATGTGGTAAAACCTCAGAATTATAAAAGCACACAATATGGACACAGTATGATTCCTGTCAGTCCTCAAGGTGCCTCAGCCTTTGAAGAAGCACTTTTCCACAGAGCAGATCAGTTGAGCAGTCCAGTTAATATTTAAACTCTCGTTAGATTAAACATTGATGCATTTTTCCGGTATTAGATTTTTTTTTAATTTAGTGTTTTTTGTTTAATGTGACAAATTAAGGACTAAGGGCTTTTAAAAATAGAAAAGTTTAAATTTAAAATTCATCTGTATAAACATAAAGCGTTCTCTGAAGTATTTTTAACAGTACTGAAAATCAGTAGATGAAGTTACACTAAAGCAAACATGTTGGACCTGTACCTCCACTGACCCCCTCCCCCTTCCCCCAAAGCCTGCAGAAAAACCTCCGTATCAGGAGCAGCCCCGTGTGATTACTGCCCAGGCTGCCAACAAGCCTGTGAGATCTTAAGAGCAATCAGACGTGCAAGGCCATCATCAGAGTCCAGCCCCGCAGCTTTGCCTTCAACATCCTCTGAATCCCATATTACCTGATCAAGGGCTGCGTCTAGTTTGTAGTCCAGGCTCCAGCTGCCCTTTATTTGGAGTTCCAGAGGGGCTCTCTGTCGGCCCTCTCTGCTCCTCATGCTTCAGCCAAGCTTGCCCTCGTCAGCAGTGAATTCTAACACAGCAGCCACTTCCTGTGCTGTCTCTTGACATGAATTCAGAAACCTGGGAATGGCTTACAAGGCTAAGCAGGGTACGCTACCATTTCTCTAAGACTCTCCATGCCAGCTAGTCTCAATAATTCCGCTCTACCTTCCCTGTGCAGCCTCATCCAGCTCTCCCTCAGACCTTGACTTAGCTCCTTCCTCATTCCATACTGGTGGACTGACCTTCATAATCCAGTCAGGACTGGGCCCCGACTCCCTGGCTTCCAGCATAGACTCTCAGTCCCTCACACTTTCTAAGCTCACTTTCATGTTTATTTTAAGCTTGTTTTTATCCAGGTTATCCTGCTTGTTTTATGGAGGTAGGGAGGTATTTAATTTTATTACTGCTTATTATACAAAGTATTTAGTAATTGTGTCGGGAAGCTTTCACTTTTGGCTAAGACTAAAACTATAGATAAATAAATGCAAATTTAAACATCCAGTGGACACTTGGGCATAATAATATTAATGACAAGTGTAAGAGATAAAAGTTAGATGCTTAATCTTGTTCTAGTCTTTAACAAATGTATGTTTTTTAATTTACTTCACAGTTAGTCTTTTTCTTTATCCATTTGTTCTTTAGTGCCAGGCTGCTGTTGGTTTAGTGGTTTTCTTTACCACTGAATACTACTGGGTGCTGCTGCTTGAGTCGATGCCCCAATAAAATCCAGACATTCAAATTCTGATGATGCCAAAGATTATTAATTAAACCTTCACATGCAGGCACCTTTCACTGCAACTCACAAATTAAAAGGGAAGATGAGAGCAGCTCGAGTGCATGCAAATGTCCTCTAACTTGCAACAACACAACTCAGCTACATGAAAGCACTTCAAATAAAATGGTTGCTGTAGGTTCCCACTTCTCCTCGATAACTTTAATCAGATTTCACACCTTAACAAAACATGAAAAAGGAATCACCTCACTGTGCATCACTATGGTGGCATATGTTAAGAAAATAATTGCTCAATCAGAGCTGAGTAGCACCATAAATTACATCTTTAATGCAAATACGCCCACAAGTTTCAGATTTGTGAGAGGAATAGAGTCTGTTTGTGTGTTAAAATCTAGATGTGTAAATGAGGCGTGAGACTGTGAGACTGCAGCATAGTGTCAATGGGTTTTGTTCATAAAAAAACAATCACCTAAAAGAAGCGAAAAAGCCTAACGGAGCTGCAGAGTTAGTCATTATTTTTGATAACTTTTGTTTTATAAGCAGCCTCTTTCTTTTCACTCTTTATTTAAACTCTTTGTTGTGATAAAAATTATTAGCTACGTTAGTTCCTATTCTATTATAGGAATTTAGGCTTTGGGAAATGAACCCTTTGGGTGGGAAGAGTATTGATAACAAAGCCAACCAGATGCACCTCCCTCATCACTGGTCACAAATGTTGCCACACAGCAGATGTACAGCTTTAAGGTCCTGATTTTTTTTTCCTTAATTAGCATTACAGGTCTTCAAATAAACACAGCATTTTTTAAAGTTCAAAAAGTTTTGGTTATTCCACATGAGAAGTATCGGTTTTCTTAAAGTGGGAAGGTACTTAGTGGGGCTTAGTGGGGCTTAGTTGGACTTAGTTGGGGGGGGGAGGTCGCATACCTACATGAACCAATCAGGATTTAGTTTGCCTGTGTGCAGACATTAGATGACATGCAAAAGTGAGACTGTCCAGTGAGCGCTGCAAGGGAAAAATGATTAGCCAATTAGTGCACTGGTTGAGACTTATGTTGTCTTATGTTGTCATTGTCATGCTCTCGTTTTAAATAGTTGTCAAGCATTTTCAGGGTGATCAAATTTGTTTTTCTAGGATTACAATGACAGAGGGTAGGTCAATAAAAGAGAAAACAGTGTATGGTGAAACCAAGGGGAGAGCGAACTGGGTAGTGTTGACATGAATCAAGATTATGTTACCTCTCAGCTCAAATGTTTGAAGAAGCATGTTTTAGTGTTCTTTTCAATACATTTCACTTTATCTTATTTTGTCATGAATAGTAAAGGTACAGAATATAAGTTTTTCAAGGCCTTGAAAAACTTTAAATGAATGGCCAGGTTTGTTTTTACTAATGTTGCTAAGGTTATTTTTGGAGATAAAACCTGTTGGTACAGTTTTATTTGTACAAGTTTTTTTTTAAAAATTCCCTTTTATTCATTTATTTTTAGTCTCCTCTTCAACACATTCTGCCTGTGCTTGTATCTCACAGGGCAGAACCGATTCTGCAGCGAATAAAAGAGGACCGGACCCGAGTGGTGTCGCCCTCTTTTGACAACATCAAATATGACACCTTTGAGATCGAGGAGTACCCGCTGTCTGCTCAGGGCTTTGACTGGGAGCTGTGGTGTCGATACCTCAACCCACCGAAGTCCTGGTGGGCACAACGCAACCACACGGCCCCCATCAGGTAAATAGAGGAACAGCTCAAAAACTTTGGGATGAACAAGAGGAAGAAAAGTTCGCAAATCATAAAAAAGGAAGGAAACATCTAAAAAGATTTTTTTTTTTATTGAAGAAAACGTTTTGGTATCATGAAAGAAATGAGATGCCAGAAAGATTCTACCAGAGCAGTATTAATTATTAATAAGTTGACTTGAAGCATATTGAAGTCGGGTTGATAAGATTACTTACTAAGCTCATTATTTTTACATCATAATTTCTTGAACACTAATCCCCATGAATAATTATTATGCATCAGTGGTTCTAAGTGTAATGTTAATATTCTAACCCACTTAAAACCTGGGGGATGCAGCGCAGCCAAAGGCAGATTAAGTGTAATACATACAAACTGGAGTGTGCACCCACACAGATTTAAAAAGGAAAACAGGTAACTTTTTTTCCACCACTATTACAGCACATTTAAGACCACCTACTGTGTGCAGAGACTTTGTAAATACTCTGAAATTGATATAATGACTCAGTTTTTCAATAGCACTGGCCAGGAAAATACTGTCGCAGATAAAGACACACTGCAGAGGCAGAAAACAGAAAAACTGCTCAGCAGCAAGGACAAAATTGTCTACTCGCTATTATCTGCAGGAGAATGATACTTATGTTGTTGTGGTTCATGGTGAATGAACGATAAAGTGTTCAAGAAAAATATAATTTGTCACATATCTTGTTGGAAATATAACTTTGTCAAATCTTATTACACAGACACTAAACATTGCGATTTGATAATAAAAACCTGCTTAGAAATTTATAAAGAAAAAATGAAAACTAGCTGTAGAATCAACAAACTTTAATTTTCTTCAGTATTAAGGTACGTCAATATGCACATTGCAAAAAGGAAATAGCTATTTAGAATACTTTTTAATGGTTCCTGTTTTCTAAAATGAAGGAGGGAAAGCAGCTCTTCCCACTGAAAAAGAACTTTTCAAAATACAAGGACATCCATCCAGACAGAGAGCCACTTTTAAATCAGACTGTGCCAGCCACTGGAACGACCTGAGCAGCTGACTTTACATGCATCCAGCTGAACAGAAGAGCAGAGATGGGTGTCACAGTCTGTGGAAATATCTGCTTTAAGTGCTAGTGTCAGTCTGGGCAAACATTGTTTCATATCAGCAGAAAGTTGTCACCTTTATGTCGCAAAAAAACTTTGGCGATGCAACCTGCTGCTGGTAAAAAAAATAACCTCAACATTATTAATAATGTTTACATAATCACATGCTTGTTATATACTTCATTACTAAGATATACACAGCTAATATAACTACAATGGCTAAAACTTCAGTTGTAATACCAGATCCTATGAATTAAAATCTTTATTTGCTTTAACAATGTGTTCATTTATCTTAGGTTATTATTTTACTGTAGTATAAAAATGATACCGTCGAGGTTAAACTGTATAAAACACACTGATGCTCTGACACTTCATGTAAAAATTGTGCTCATTGTTGTGCTTTTATGTGGAAGCTGTGGTGGAAAACAACACGTTCAGAGCTGGTGGTGGGAGGGCTCCGTTTCTATTAGCATTTTTGAGCTTCAGAGTTTCTGGCTGTTTGCCAACCTGTGTATCCACAGGGAAGAGAATTTCACCCAAACAAGCTGTTTCTGCAGCAGTGCTGTATTTCATACCGATAAAGGGAGATGTGTTGGACTGACAGCATGAATACTAATAGGAGTTATTTTTCACTCCTGTTGATTCAGTTTGATGTTGATGAAAGAGCACCATCCCCCCCCCAAATGATTTCCTCAAAATATATAAATCATAATATGTCAAGAGCATCAAATGTGCAGCATAGTGTTTTTGTGTGTGTGTGTCTAACATTTTGAACATAAACTCTTTAATCACTATGCTATTTTCTCAGTGCAGAACTCATCTTTCCTTTGTCTTTTCTCTGACCTCCGGTCATCTTCCCTTTACTCTCTGTTGCAGGAGCCCCGCTCTGATTGGCTGCTTTGTGGTAGACAGGAGTTACTTCGAGGAGATTGGCCTGCTAGATGAAGGCATGGAAATTTACGGCGGAGAAAACGTGGAGCTTGGCATCAGGGTGAGTCAGCTTGAAAATCTGTATCTTATGAGCCACACAGCCATGGCAACCACATGTCAACACTATACATTTCTCTGCCCAAGTATACAGGCCTCATTATACTAAAAATACCTGTAACACAGTGTAATTTGCTCCTGGTATACCACAGAGGCATCTGCTGTTGTCACCTTCCAGATTGAAATGTACTGAATGGCAGACGTGTCCAGCATGCAGAAAAAGGAGAGTGACCTTTCCTTTGACAGAATGGGAGCTTTATCAGTCTTTCACATTATTCATTCAGTCTGACTCAAGCAAAGCGAGCATATTACTAATGATGTAACAGCCGCCAGATAACAATGTGACTTAATGTAAAAACATGACATTCAAAATTATTTCTTTCTATAAAATGTTGCAGGTTCTTGCAGCACTTGGCAATAACAGATTTAAATCATTTTTTTAAGCGAGCTAACTGTTGTAATAAGGTTAACATGCTGCATTTATTTCATCTCTAATCTGGTCTCCAGAGGCTTAGAGCTCTGCAAAAGAACCATGCTCTTGAGACAGCAAATCTGTCCCAAGAGGACACAACTGTTGGAACAGTTTTGAAACTGAACGAACATGGTAGACGTCCGGGGGAAACTGTTGACTCAGGCTTAGTGCAGAGTAATTTATGGAGTAATATCAGGGAAGCACAGGTTTGATCATCAGCCCAGACCCGGATGATGCTGATTGGAGCCATATCCAACTCTGGAAAATGTATTACTCTCTCAGGACTGACAATGTAAGGTCCAGATTTAGTGGACAGCAACAGACAATCGATGACGAGAAGATGGCTGGGTCGTTTTTGTCCTGTGCCTTTGCTTTTGTGTCCTCAAAAAGAAAAGCACAGAGTGCAAGGCAGCTACACTGTCATTAACTTTTAAGCTTTTATTTTGTACAGTTGTGAGGTGTCAATAGTTGTTGCCACAACATGTCATCTTCCCCCAATGCCATCCTTCTCATCCTCTCCATACAATAAATTTACACTGGGTGTCATCAACAAACTGCAGAAAAACATAAGGGAGATGTGCATGAGCCCAGGAGATCAAAATCTGGAAATGTATGATGACTTTAGGCAGCAGAGGCATTAAGCTAAGGTGGGAAAAGCTTGCTGAAAATACTTGCAGAAAATGGTAGAAATTACTGTATTTGAGGCAAAGACTTCAGCAACCGAATTTCTAAAAAGAATGTTAGAATTTTATGTTTCTGCTGGCCATGTCTGCAGCTTTCTCACCTAGTTATTCTCCTCCCCTCCTTTGCCTTATTATTGTTTTGCCTAGTCAGCCTTTCCTTTTAAGCCCTGTAAAAGCGTGAAGGGTCTGGCTGCACGTATTATATATCATCTATAAGGGAAAGAAACGTTCTGGCTTCTTTATATTAACTTAAACTAATTAGTGGCAACACTAAGTCCTGGGTCAGTGATGGTGCCTTTGCAGAATAAAAACAGGAAACAGCAAAAGGGAAGAAGAATGTCAGCTGAAGTTACCTGTTGGGAGAGTTATAGCAATAGTGTACATCTGGTGTGTCAAACTTAATTTTTTAATGAGAAAAAACAGATCATCAGTCAATCAGTCATCATTGCAAATTAAAAAAATTTAAAAGACTCATGTCAGTCAAGTCAAATGTTCTCAGATGAGATCATATATTAAAGTTTTATCCCCATTAAGTTCAGTCACGTTTGCCAACTGCCTTCCTCTCTCTCTGACAAGTGTTACCCAAGAAGTTAGCAACGGTGATAAAAAGAAACACACCTTTACCTTGACTGAAGTGACAGATTCCTCTGAGTTTGAAGTTGTTCTACACAACCCAACAAAAAAGGAACATTATGTGCAAGAAAATAGGAGGAAACAAACTTAACAGCTAAACAAGCAGTATCCTTGGTGGCAAATGTTTATGGCTTCAGAGAGACGGCTGAATGCAATCCACATTTTCCCTCATAAATCAATGCTATTATCCACCCCCTCATGCAGACTGCCCTGCACAGGTGTGTGTGTGTGACTTCAAATGCAGTGACACTGTAGTGGCAGCTGAGGAGGTTTTCATTGTGCAGTCATGTTGCAGTGACAGCAGGAGCTTCAGCTCAAACAAGCGAATGACACTCATAAATTGACTTATGACACTTTAAATATTCCCTTTAAAATGACTTTGACCTGATATCATAATCATTATATGATGTCACGAATATAAATTATAAGTCTGCCAAGCGCTTAGAGCTGCCCTGTTGTTTCTGCACACTGTGGTTCATTGGCAGTAATGTGTCTTTTTTTCTGGCTCATAAAAAGCTTTTGTGCAGGGCTCGGCCTTGACTTTCCTCAAAGGAGGCATGAATGTCAGACCTCTGCTTTCAGGTATTACATGCCTGATAATGGCTTTGTCCTTAGCTTCTAGTGGGGAAGTGACCACGAGTTCTTCTGCAACATCCAGAGGTTATTCTCTATTATAAAGCTCTTCTGGCATGTAATTCTTCAGTGTAAGCCCCTACTGTAAAGACAAATTGCCTGAACACCTGTTGACACGAGCACAGAGGAGGTATAGATGGCTTACTCAGCAGAGCGTAAGCAGCGAGGCCACAAACAGCTGGCCTCTCGGTGGGAGGTGATCCCGGCCTTGCCACCGCCGCGCCAGCAGTCCACTGTTTTCCTGATCCACATCAGATGCTCCCCCCAAGCTGTCGACAGCTCTGCCCACATTGCACTTTAGCCTCTGCACTGAAAGATGGCCAAAAGCCACACACAGTGCTGCAAATCAGTTGCCCTCCACAGCTACGACAACAAACACTGAACTGAAATGAACCCAATTTGGCAGAGGGAAACACTTCAAAGCTACCGTTGAGCGTTGTGTGGTCGTTCCCACATCGGGATCGGTTCGTTGCAGGCTAAAGCTGGACAGATTTACCCCTGTGTGTGTCTGTGTGTGGCATTGAAAGGCAACAAAAGGTTAGCATGAACATCATAGGAGCACTGACATTTCTTTTGTGGCACCGCACAAACATTTCCAGTGCCACCGGGGCGTTTGAAGTCACAACCTGACATCAAATTGAGCCCAAAAAAAGTCCATGGAAACACACACAAACACATCATCAAAGTCAGATATTTAATACCACATAGTTTTGACTATAAACACATCAAGATGACAAGAAAAAGTCAGTTTTTCTCTTTTTTCACTGCACTGCAAAGGACCTTTTGCAGATCAATGATTATGTAAATCAGAAATGATATTTTTGACAGAATCAGTTCTGCATATATGTGTCTCAAGGGCATTTGCTCTTACTCTTACCAACTTATCATGCATTGAGTTGGACCCAAGGTTTAAGTCAGAAACAGGACAGTTTTGTTCTATTTCTATCTCCTTCACGCCAAACACAGACGGCCTTTTGTTATCAGTGATGCGATTTTTTTTTCTCCCTCCCAGCCTCTGCAGAAGCGCTCCGTATCTCTGGCCTGCATACTCCCATTGTGATAAAAGATTACTTTTATGAAGCTTCATCTGCGCTGAGGCTTAATATTGTGCATATTCTGTGCTCATTGTCTCATGCCGTATTTTTTATCACAGCGGGTGGTCGTCCTCTGCGTGATTTATAATTCACAACTTCATTTGTTGTTTCCTTTCTCGCCTCAATTCCCTCATTAAAACTTTTAAAAACACAAGTCCGGGAGCGAGATTTCTTCCGCGTCAAACCAAAGAAGACAGGCTGAGGGACCATTAGGGATGTAAATGTGCTGCATTTTGTCTTGGTGACACAAACATAAATCAGCAAGACAAGCTCCAGACATTGGATGACAACACACACACATAAACTGTAACTATATAACGTCCTATTGATGTTCCTTAATGTTTTCTTGGTTATAGTTGGGCATGACCATCTTTTATCCCCCTGGAAAATGCTCTTTGTATAGAGAAAGATAAGAAAACAAAAAGTAAGAAAAGGCTTTTTAACGCATGACTTCAGAATTTGAGCAGAAGCTGTTGTTCTCTCACCCCCTCTGTTTCACTTTTTGCTATTTCTATACTTCCCACTTAATCTCCTTTCAGTTTTATACCTTCACCTTGTCTATTTTATTTTTCACACTTATTCTGAATCTCTCCTTTTTTTTTCTTCACCGTCTGCTTCTTTTCCTCGTCCCATTCTCTATCTCGCCATGCAAACCCACACGCTCAAACATGGATTGTTTAGCTCGAAGAATAGCTCCTTACACTCCAGCCCTGTGTTGTAAATCCCTCATAGAGAACTTTGAGGTATTTCCGAGGAAAGCTTGTATTATCTCAGAATTTGGCTGTAGTTTGTGCTCCTGCCTGGGCGCCGGGCCAGTGCTACAGTTTTACTGTTGTTCTGCAGTAACTCTTTGTTTTAGAAAGATACAGGGGAGGAGGCTGGCCGGCAGGAGGGATTACAGCGCAAATACACAAAGTGCAGGACTGGAATAGAGAGAACAGGCCTTTCTATTTAAATCAGCCTTCCCCAGCCCTTCTTTGTCAGTAAACTGAACTCCTGAGGTGCTTGCTGCAGAATTTCAAGCAGTTTTACTGCATAAAAGTCAAAAATTTGTGTTACAATGGCAGAAGCTTCAGTTGACACGGCTTGTTGTGGCAACTAGAAAATGCTGCAGTTTCTAGAGAACATTTCCACCTGTGTCCTGTGGAAAATTTGTCAAGTTTGAAACATTTAAAATAGTTCAAACACCTAGAGAGCTGGCTGTTGAAACGCAAAATGTGAAAACAGGAGAAATGGCAGATAAAATAAAGGTGATGAAAGGCATTTTATGATACGATTTTTTGTAAGTGTTGGCAGTGATGAAGCTGAAGTGTAAAAGAAAAGAAAGCAAGATAAGGTTAAAGATTTAGTAGCACTGAATCACTGAGAGGTGTTGAGATCAGAGCACACTGGCAACCTCACAGATAGTATTAGCACTGAAAGGTGCTGAAATCACCCAAAGTTGACAAATACAGCTGAAAGTTAGAGGCCCAGTGTAAAGATTTAAGGAGAACTTTTACAGAATAAAACAGAAATGTTTCTAAGAATGATTTCCTTAGAGTATGACTAACTTAAAATGAATTTGCTGTGTTTTCATCAGTTAGAAGAGCCCTTTATATCTAAAGAGGAACAGGTATCTCACATTGAGTCTGCCATTTGCACCCCCAAAATTCTACAGCAGCTTAGAAGGGACAAACCAAACGCTCACTCTGGAGAGGGTCTTTGGCTTTTTGCATTATAGCCAGAATGTGGGCTCCCTTTCATTCTCAGAGAGGGGGGGCGAGTGAAGTGTTATGAGTTGGTTGCAATCTGCAATCTCACAGCTAGATTCCACCCAATCTTTCACACTGGACATTTAAAGAAAACACATAGAAGCAATGGAACTGTCATATGAAGATTAAGAGATGAGAACATCTGGACTTTTAGTTTAACTAATTTTATGATTATATTACCAACAGATGCTCCATAATACAATAAAACTGCAAAGAACGCAGGCTTTATATTGTTACATCCATCAGTAGTTGTCGCAGGGCTGCACATTGGTTTTGCATTCATGTTGAACCAAATCCCAACATTCATCCCTTATTTGATGGGCCTCTCACGACACTAGCTAGGCTTGTGTAGACATATTTGACAGCTCTTGCTGTCAACAATCTGCAAAAGGTAAACATATCAGGCACTTGTGTGGCATTTTCAGTGTGCTCCTTTCTATTCACTCTAATTCTCAAGCGGGCTGAGTTGCAGCAATGATTTAATCCCCAACTCACAGGATGGAGGTTTAACTAGCGAGTACGGAAAATATGTACCTTTAATTTAGAAGTCTCTGTGGTCTTTAATGTGTGTTTTGAAGGTGTGGCAGTGTGGCGGCAGCGTGGAGGTCCTGCCCTGTTCCAGGATCGCACACATCGAGCGAGCCCACAAACCCTACACAGAGAACCTGACAGCACACGTGCGTCGCAACGCTCTGAGGGTGGCTGAGGTTTGGATGGATCAGTACAAAAGTCACGTCTACATGGCCTGGAATGTTCCACTTCAGGTAAACAGACTGCACTTGTGTGTGCGTGTGTGTGTGTTTGGAATTGAATGTTGTGCTTTGTCTCTGTGTGTGGGAGGGTGTGTGTGGGTGTTATTGCATACATCCCTATTTGTGTTCAGAGGCTGTGTCACAAATCTCCTAGCAACCATGATAAGTGCCATTGTGGAGGTCCTCTGGAACATTATTTGTGCATGAGTGGGGTTTAAATACACCTGTGGTAGACTGTTTTAGTGTGAGTACAAATTATGTTATTAATGTCAAATTGAGTACTTCAGGTAGAATTGATTTTAAACTGTGTTTACTCCGGCACACATTAAGCTCATCTTTTAGACATGTTGGGCTATTTAATGGTTGCCAGGTCCAGGAAACCTGTCAAAACCACAATCTTCCTTAAACCTGCTCAAATGAAGTTTAAGACTCATGTAGTTTTTTTTGATGCATTTATAAAATTATTCTAAGTATGCAAAGATTTTTATCTGTTCTTAGATATTGTGGGGAAATTTGCCTCAGCCTGTTTCTAAAGGCCTTTTGATCTCAGCATTCCATATGTAGATCATTGAGGCTTTCCATCGCTATTTTCTGTTAATATTACCACAGTGGGTTGCCAGGGTCAGAAATGCTTACATTCCATAAACATCAGGCTGTTGATTTCATAGGTTTATTCTTCACACTTGTAGAAACACTTGTTTACATAGGTAAGCACACATATACAAAGTGTGATCCAATATCTCAAACGCTGTCCCTGCTGTACACTGAGGCATGAGTGCAGCACGGTGATGTACATGTAGCAGGTCTAAGCTATAACTTTCTTGAGTAATTCCAAGTTATATTGGTTGATCATCATCAGCAGCAGAGTTAGACCTGTTTTGTGACCACTGTCTGTGGTCTGTGTGCATTTGTGGTTTTGTTTCTCAAGCAGAAGCAGCACATCATAAGAGTCTGCAAGGATCTCTAACTTTATGTAGTGTATCATCATCATTAAAAAAGTTGTGTGTAGCAGGTTTGCTATGACCCAGACCAAACAGCCGTCTTCACAGGTCAAGAATCTCCGATCTCCAAGACTGAAGATTCTCAGGAAGTAAAGTCTTGCTACCACTAAGAGCATGCTGGTCTTCTTTGACATTTGCAGGATTATGAACGTTAATTTTTTCCCCCAGGGTCAGACCGTTAACTGCATGGACTAATGTAACATTCTGGGGCATCTGAGAGTAGAGAGGAGTAAAACTTTAATGTCCCCATGGGGCAATTTGCTTTACAGACAGTAGTCTACAAATATATATACAGTACAATTTATACAGTTAAATGAATACAAACAGAGCACAAGATCCATACACTGTCATCATAGATCACAGTGGTTATAGTTTGTTTAAAAAGCCAGCAGCTAATGGAACAAAAGACAGTATGTATCTGTTCGTGCTGCCCTTGGGAAGACCGAACCTCCACCCTGATGGAAACATCTGAAAGTCATCATGTAAAGGTTGCTGAAAGTTCAAAACAATAGCCTTTGTCTCAGAAATAGCTTTCAGTTTATACAGGTGCTGAGGGTTATTGAGAAAGACGCCAGTGATCTTACAATGCAGTGATTTTTAACAGTTTGCTCTTGTTTTTATGACTTCGCCTGCCAAACCAACAAAACACAAAAAAAGTGAGGACGGACTGAATGAAAGCAGAATAAAACATTTTAATCAGTGTGTATTCCACAGTAAAACTGAAGAAAACCATCAAGTGGTAAAAAAAAAAAATCTTAACGGTAGCAAAACAGCAACCAAGCTCTCCCACATGACAGCATGCTCCCTCGCATGCAACTTCCTACTCACTGGATTGAGCTTCCTGTGACTTCACTTTGTTCCCCAAAGGAAAGATTGTTCTCTTGGTCATTGGCAGTAAACCCAAGTTTTAGGTCTATGGTGAAATCACAAATGTGCATGTTCCTTGAGGTCACAAAGATGCATGTACAGTAACTTAATTGTTGAGGATGATCAAGCAATAAAACTTGGAAAACACACTCACTAAAGGTATTGCTTGCCCCTGCTACATACACAGAACTTTACAGCTCTGCATTCATGCAAAACAGCAACCGTCTCTGAGGTTTTGGTCTCCCCTCATATAAACACTGATTCATCTGTGTATACTCACTATGCTTCTCATCACACTGTGCAGTCAACTGCGTTTTTCCTGCCTTACAAGCATTATCAGTGTTCCTTGACCCATCTCCTTTTCTCTAACTCCTTATTGCAGTATCATCTAAAAACAATTGGATAATTAGAGCTGGTTTAAGTCATTTTGTTCAATCTAAGGACACTCTTTATGGCTCCTTTCTTTCTCTCTATTTCTTTTTTTCTCGTATGTCTAAATTCTTCACTATTAACATGTCTTTTCTTTGAGACAGAAATTTCTTTTAAAAAAGTTTTGCTAACAGCTACTCAACATTGAGTTCAAAACAGCAACTTTTGATGAATCTATTAATTTTTCTTCTCTGTCAATCAGTTGATTTTTTTTTCTGTTAGATGTCAGCCAAATAATTGAAAAATACTCCATGATTTCTCAGAGCCCAAGGTGATGATGTCTCATATTGTTTGTTGTTTCCTGCCAAGGTGGACAGGATGGTTTAAAACAGAGAAAAGCAGAACATTCTCAATAATTGATGTCAGAAGAAGCCAAAAACTCAGACTTCCAAGTCTAAAGATGAGTTCTTACATGAATGGACAGACTCCCCATCTCTCAAAGTTTATTAAATTTTTATTAAATAAATACATTTTTTCATAGCAGGCTGAAAACTCATCTTTTGCGGTTTTTCTCAAATAAGTCTTTTATCATTTTATGACAGTTATTTGCTCAATTATAAATCCAAGCTCTTACTTGTTCAGTCTAAGGAAGCAGTAGTTTTGAAGAGACCCTGAGGCCCTAAAATCTGCGCTCATTAAGTTTTATTCCATCAGACACTGGAGATTCGAAGATAAAACGTATTTTGTGTGAAGTTTAATTTGAGGTAAATGCATACATCAAATACTCCACATGTGAAGTCAAACATGCTTGTGTTTCCTCCTCCAGAACTCAGGAATAGACATAGGGGACATTTCAGAGAGAAAAGCCCTGCGATCCCGACTCCAGTGCCGACCGTTCAGCTGGTTCCTCTCCAACATCTACCCTGAGCTCCGATCCTACAGCGACACAGTGGCTTATGGAGTGGTGAGTTCAGCCTTTTTTCTTAGTTCTCAGCTCGCTCACTGAAAGGTGGGCTTGTTAATTAAAGTACACCGCTATTCTCTTGATAAAAGGGCCCCGCAGGATCAAGTTCACTGTTAGGATCGCCGCCCACAGTTTGAAAAACAATAAACTGCAAACTTTCTCAGTCAGTCACCACAGTTTTCTCCTCATGCACAAAGACCTTAAAGGAGAAAGTAAAGTACTCAAGAGAACCTAAATTCATTATGAAATTAAACACTTATTTAGCTTAAGCATGAATGAATGCGTGTTTTGTGGAGTTACAGTACGTAAATATTTGTATTTGTCCTCTGTATTTTCACATGTAACAACATGAAGGCTCTATGTCTCGCAATGTAGATGTTTTTGAAAGAGATAAATAAAGAAAGTGTTTCAGTTTGCTGTCATATTTTAGAATGCTGTTGTTTTAAGGTTGGCACTACATTTTTACCTCTGTATTATTTTTAATTTAAGTCTTT
Source organism: Acanthurus leucopareius (assembly GCA_029814765.1). Taxonomy (NCBI): domain Eukaryota; kingdom Metazoa; phylum Chordata; class Actinopteri; order Acanthuriformes; family Acanthuridae; genus Acanthurus; species Acanthurus leucopareius. Next base: position 6,023,813 of record JAQMCX010000050.1, read on the forward strand.
TTTTTTTCTCCCATTGAGGTGAAGCAGAGCACGCTTATCATCTCCTAAAGCTGTTTTGGGGAATCTGTTAGCAAGCAGTTACCTATTTACAAATCCACAAAGCAACATTAGCATATTGAGAGCTGTGTTTGTGTCCACCTCATGAATGCATGTCCAGAGCCCACTAATGACTCTCTTTTAGCAGCTCTTTGGGGAAATATCTGACTCCTCAGCTCCACTATGTAACAAGCCGGTCGATAACTGTGTTGTCCCCCAAGTGTTTCTGGAAAATGTATTTCTCACAGCTTTTTCCTTTGAAAACAACTGCCTGCTGCAGCTGGGAATGAGGGCAGCGAGAGTAAACCCAAATAGTAAAACAATAACCTGCTCGGTAAGGTTATCTGATAAGCATTAAAAGAGTTCAGAAATAGCATAAACATCACCTCATGACTCAACATTTCCACTAAACTTAACTTTTCCAAGTATCTCAGGCTGTAGAACTCTAACTTTTCTATTAATGCTGAGTCTAATTGCACTCACAATATGGGATATATGCACTTCGCTGCTGTAAGAGCTCACATCACATCACAGCAGCAGGGTATTGAAAGGATGAACCTTTCATGCCATTTAATTTCTGTATGACTATTCCTCTCTTAAGCTAACGGCTGTGGGAGGATTTTGCATAATTGAAAAATGACAGTAATCTATTGAAAGCTGTACAGAATTATCCCACCACTTTTACTTCTACTGCTGATGGAGGAAGAAAAAATAGTTTTTCACTAAGTCCAAGTATGAACAATTTATTAATTCCTTTTTTTGATTGTGATTTTTGATTCATTTTTTACCCTTTTAAACTGATAACTTGGTGCAGATATAGTTTGAGTCATCAGTCTTTTGAGAATTTGAATGCAGTTTTAATATTACTGCTACAAAGGACCTATTTCCTCTGAGTTGAAAAGGTCTTATTCTTTTCATTTTACTTACTCTGCATTAATTTAAGTCTGTCACTTAAATAAAAAAAAAACTTACTGGGGGAAAAACGCTGGTATGGCTCTGCTCTGTAGTGGCAGCAAATGAGTCTCTAGCTCTGACAAAAGCCTCTGTGCCATCTCTTGTGAAAACACTTGTGAGCTTGATGTTGTTATTTGTCGACACCACTGAGCATGTGCGGAGTCTCTGCTTTGAGCATGTGAGATGAAAGTGTTGCCACAGTGACATCTGAGAGATGTAGATGTGAAGTTTACATATTTGACAAAAAAACAAACCCTCGCAGGAGATATCAGTTGGAGAAACTGCAACAAATGTTCTGGCATGAGCCGTCTTTGGATGATGTTACACACTCATCTCTTATTTAACATGAAACAAGCTGGATGAAAGCACTGCTTCCACAAGATAACTGTTCAATAATGAGTGGACTTCATACTGAAATTTGTAAAGCTGTTTTAAATTAAACATCCCAAACATTTAGTGTGACGCACTGAGCTGTTTCACCAATTAGGAATCGGCTTGGTAAATGCTTTTGGGTACAGTCCCTCCAATGCTATCGTCTATCCCGGACACCAGAGACAAAGTCTATCTATCCATCCATCTTTTGTCTTCTGCTTATTCAGGGTCAGATCTTAGCCACAACAGGCTTAGCAGGGTATTCCAGATCTCCTTCTTCGGCTGCTTTCCAGCTCCCTCTGGGTTATCTTGAGGCGTTCTCAGGCCAGATGTAGATATGTAATTCCTCCAGCATGGTCTGCCCAAGAGTTTCTTTCCCACTAGACATGCCCCGAAAATCTCCAAAGAGAGATGCCCAGAAGGCAGACTAGCTGAACTGGTTCCTTTTGATGCTCCAAGCTTCCCCCTGGATGTCTGATCTTCTCACCCTAGCTCTAAGGCTGAGCCCAGCCACCCTTTTGAGGTAATTCACTTCAGCCACTTGTTTTCATCATGTGATTCTACACCAGGCAAAGTTCATGGCCATAGGTGAGGGTTTGAACTTTGGATAACTGCTAAATAGAAAGCATTGCTTTCTGGCTTTTTCTTTACCATGACGATCCAGTTTAATGCCTGCATGACTGCTAACACTGTGCTAAACCATCTGTGACCCTGCTGTAGGCCTTCTCCAAGCCCACAAGACGCCTAATGAGCAACCTCCATAACCCTTCAATAAGTCTGCAATGGTAAAGAGCTGGACCCCCGTTACACAAAATGGCCTGTATTATCTCAGGCAGGGCTTGTGCTTCCCCTGACTCTCCCCCTCCACCACAGAGGATGCATTAGTCAGGTTCAGGTGCTCTTCCAAGTGTTCTTTCAACTGCCAACCCCCAGTCCTGGTCAGCAGATCCCCTCTCTGGTAAAACATAGCATTGGCCAAGCTTGATTTTGCCCTCTTGTATTGGTAAATGGTTTACCAGACAAACAGAAAGTCCCTCTTTTTGCTTTGGCAGTTGCCGAATATGTAGACCTTCTCACCTTCTGTTACCTGTCTGCTGCCTCAGGAGACCCATGGGCCAACCAAGTACAAAAGACCTCCTCCTCCTTCTTTAGCTTAACAGCGCCCTTCATTTGGGGTTGCCTGTTTTGTCCAGCAACCTCCCTTGTGTAATCTGATCCAACTCTACATGTATACATACCTCATGTACAGCATGAAGGATTTAAAACACTTATTTTTATGTTTATGTTTCACGTGTCTTTTTTAGGAAGCAAATCCTGACCTACAGAGTCCAAGTATTGCGCTTTGCCCACAGCTATTACTGTTAATATAGCATCATTTATCTGAAAAATAGCAGGTTAGTCGTCAGATAAACGCCAAAAAACATTCTTCAAGCGGCCACTGCCTTTTAAATAATATCATAAAATATCATTGTAACTTCTAGGAGCCAGTGTTACAATTGTAGCTACAGATCTGATGTTTTGGGACAACAGGGCTCGGCTATGCGAGCTGTATATAAAAGTGATTTATTAAAAAAGAAAGAAAACATCCCTTTTACTTCATTCACTTATTACTGCAAATATTGCCCCTATGGGACTTGGGATGTGGCCAATAGGCCTTTTTGTTCATTTTTAGACATTAATGTTTGTTTTTATGGTGAATAGTGAAGCTGATCTACGCTCAGACCACAGAGCTTGAATGAATAAGCAGGTATTTCAATGCAACTCAACACTTTCTAAAGGTCACTTGAATGGCATGACTTAAGATGGCCGCCACAGAATGTTTACACCCCCGAGGAAGTAAAGGTGCAGAACGTGAGAAAACATGATTATGAACATCTCAAAGGCAGCTATTCAAACTTTTTGAATGTATCTCTGCATTCGAGGAACTCTTGTTTTTTGAAATAGCCCCATTTTTATTAGACTGTACTTTACCCTAACATAAAGAATTGAATCATTTTAGTGTGAAAGGGGTCAGTAGTAGTAAAAATCTATAGAAAACTATCATTCAGCTTTAAAGCTCCACTGACCTTTGAGCTTCTTTCATATGATGGTTTTGCTTTTACAGCACATTCACTGTTACATTTTACTGCAACTGTTTCCAGATGAAAACATTTTCAGCACGCTTAAGTAGCAAGCAGTAAAAGTTAGCAACAAGCTGATGAACATTATGAAACATTTATGAGCTAAAAAGCCTCATAAATTTTTTCAGGGCTGGAGACAAAAGCAGAGGAAGACTCATGGTTAAATTGGACAATTTGACTTACCGAAAAACTTGACTCCAATCACGTGATAACTTTGCTGCCTGGATGCTTAAATAGACAACTTTTCTTGTAATGCACTGCTTGTTCAGTGGTCCTTTTCCTCCTAGTGGCTAAAATATATTAAAACAGTTCTAAGGTAGGGAACAAACAAAATGACATCACTTGAACTTGTGCTATTCTTGTATTGAAGTGACCTCAACCATAATGAGATAGTCATGACTTTAACAGCCAAGGTTTTTTTAACAAAGCGCTTAGTTTGGTAAACACAGGTAAACTACAATTATTTTAATCCACTTGAAAGCAGCATTATAAAGCACTGACATAATCACCATGTCAAATTAAGCTAGCAAATATGTTCCTATTTACACATCTAGCAGACATGGAGCAAAGTTAGCATTCATTTGGGGTTGTATTTTTTTTCCATCTGCTAATTTTTAGTGATTTTTACTCCCAGTTTAGCTCCTACAATGATGGAGGGATCAGACAAAGATTATTCATAAATGCATGGAGGGATAGAGAGAGAAGAGGGGGATGCAATATTACTTAAATGAAGCAAGAAGAACAGCAGAAAATAATAAGCCATAACTTCGTGTATGAGCCCTTCTTGTAAATGTGTGAGGGAACAAGGACAAACTGAGGTATACTGATCGTCCTCTGTTAATTACCACATATTGTGCAATTAGTGTATAATTCTCTGTGGAAGAAAGCCAAATGATTGGCCCAAGCTGCAATCTAAAAAGTACAGATGCTTTTCCTTTTTTAAAATATTACTCTGCAGCTGCCAGAGAAGGTGAAGGGTAGTGTAAAGTGTTTGTATGACTTTCTCCTGGCATGCAGTAATTAGCCTACAGTGGTTCCATTTGTCTCCACTTATGCAGGAGCCATGTAGTATACCACTCTGTCACACTGGAGTAATTAATAATGTAGAGACAAAGAGAGAGAGCCAAATAGAGGGGGGGGTGCTGGGAGAACGAGAAAGACAGACTAACTTGCATTTTCCAAAAAAACATGTAAAATGAATCACGTTTTAAAATGGGAAACAGGTGTGTATGTAATTAGCTTAAAGGACTATCAACACATCTTTGAAATATGCTTTTATCTGTGACTGAGAGTCAGAGGAATTGTATCAAATTTTGTGTCTGTGCGGCAAGAAAGCTGGGGTCAAGACTGATTTAGCCTTTGTGTTTGCCTAACTACCAATGACTTGGTTTTCTCTACACAACATGTGAATTAAGCAGCTTTAAAGTGTCTGGTGTGTTTTCAGCAGCTGGCACAGCTGTTTCTACCTGCCTGCAGTGTTTCTGTACACTAAACCATCTTCCTGACTCCAGCTCTGAACTAAACATACACACATGAGACTGATACCAGTCTTCACACTCACTGACTTAGTTTATTTACAGAAATATTGAACATTCTTTTTAAAGGAATCTAAATAAAGTCTTTAGGATCTTAAAAAAATCAGGACTTGGAAACCACAAAGGTTTTTATTGAGGTTCTTCCCAAGAGACAAACAAAATAAGCCTGAAGGTGAGCCAGTGTTTTCTCTTCCGTGCTTTTGTGTTAAAATCAAAGGCTGCTGAGCTGTGACTGCCTGAAATAGCGTTAAATGAGGAGAGCAGCCTGTTTAAAAAGAGCTGCAAATTTGATGACTGAATGTGTGTATAAGACAAAGAGGTGTCCTTCTTCGCTTCGTTTTTCTTTTGTACTACATCTGTTAAGACCCATATACATAGAGTCTTATCATAATTAGAGACACATTACATCAGTTTTTCATCTTCACTTTCTCTCCACCTTTTTTCCGCCTGTTTAATCTCTGTCTAATTTATTTTTATTCCAGCTGAAGAACAGCCTGAGAGATAACCTGTGTTTGGACCAGGGACCGGACACTGACAATGTCCCCATCATGTACCTCTGTCATGGCATGACACCTCAGGTCAGTGGGCACCAAAGCTTTTTCTAATATTCTCTGTTTTTCTCTCTTCCAGTCTATTCTTTTCTAACCCCTCAAAAAAAAAAAAAAAAAAAAACTTCCCAACCCCCACCTTCCCAGAAAAAAAAAAAGAAACACTGATCACACATAGAGATCCTAGGAGAGGTTGTCGGCAGTAGATAATTGGACTCCTTCGCAGTCTTTGTTATTCTAAATGAGGGATTTAGAAGGAGCAACTATTGCATAAAGTTGCATTATAGTAGCAGGGATGAGCGAGTGATGTCTCTCTGTTCTCAACACAACAAAAAGGCTGTGTAATACATTAAATAGGCTGTCCTAGTTTAAAAGATCTATCTAAAAAACATTTTGAAAGCCTAAAGTTCATCATTAAACCTGCATGAACTGAATTTTTGGGGTTTTTTTTAGTTGTTTGTTCCTGTTTGTGACCACTTCAGGGCTGCAGAACGGGGTTGAAATACCACACTGACATATTATTACTGTGTAGAAGGAGTTTTTTGTGTTCACCTGATGATATATGTTGAAAATAATATTCTTTTGGTCCTCATGGACTCCTGAGGGAAACATCTGGCTCTTAAAGATTTTCCATGCTCCACTATGTTCACCAGATAGTTGCTAGTTTAGTCTGTCCGTTGTTCATTCCTGTGACAACACAGAGACTTAGATGAATGATTGTTAATTTAAAGTTGTCAGTTAATGCAGCTTTAAAACTTATGAAAGTCAAAAATTTGTGCTGTTTGAGGACAGATAGAATAAAAGCAATATTTTCTCAATAAAATAGAGTAGTTCTGAGAAATTACAGTGACTCTTTGTACAGTATAGGGGTATCAGTAATATTGATCTACAGGGGGCTGTAAAATTACAGAAATGAAAAAGTCTCATTTCTATAATGAGTAAGCTGGCTAATTAGATTGGAGATGTGGAAGGAAATGCCACAAAGAGCTAATATATCACCGTGCTATAATAATGCTGCTTTGTCATGTGCCATTTTCTGCTCGGAGAGTGAAACTTTTCAGCATTCTCTGCTAAAGTATCCGAAAAGTAATCCCAGAGTCACTGAGGCCAATCAACAACTCTATCAGCCGTCTGCACATTCAAGGCCATTTAATTCTAAGTGGCAGTAAAGGCTGCACTTATTGCCCCCTTTAATGGAGGCACTGAAAAACACTTTTAACACACAGGGAGTGTGACTGGGTATTTCCACTTTTCACTGCTTTGTTCTGTAGCTTGACAAAATTAAAAATTCATATTTTACTGTGTGCATTGTATCCCGGCTGCAATAAAGAGACTGGCACAGACTTCACTATATATCCCGCCTGGCACTTAGAAGAGCTTTCTGAGGACTCTCCAAGCCTCGCCTCCATTGTCGGTAAAGTTAATAGCTTTGACCGGCGCCTTGATGTCGGAAGCATCCGACACGTTCTATCTGGGTCATACTCAGCAATACACATCAGCTGCTGAAACAGCTGTGTTGGCGTTTCTCTATGCCTTTTCCTCTTTTTTTTTCCCCTTGCCTTTCACATTTTCTCTCTCCTGGAGACGGCACAATCAGCAGGTGCCGATAAAGAAATTGAGTTGTATTAGTAAATTTTTATCTCCTTCACTAGCGTAGCAAATGGATGTGGGCAAGGACGCAATTAGGGGTCTTGAGCTTATGTCACAAAAAAAAAAAGAAGAGCTTACGGTGACTCTGAATGTGCTTGTTTTGCTTAAATTTGGCACATAGCTTAAGAGACATTCTGTAAAAAGTTTTCACGTTCACAGCATGAATTTGGCAGATAGGCCGAACAGATAGGCGGTAAATGTTTTTAGCCCTTGGTAGAGCAGACTGTCATCAGTCTCGGCCAAAACTGCCCAAAGTGAAGTCTGTGAACCAATTTCATTCCCATCCTCTGGGGTGCAGAATCACGCAGCATCATACATCTGGTCTAAATGATCCTAATTTGCTAAAAAATCTGAGGTCTTGACTCCTAAAGCTCACATTTTTTCAGACACAAGCAAGTTCCAAACCATACATGTGCATCTCCAGTTAGTGTTAGCAAACAGATATCTGAGCTGCAGTGGAGTTATTTAGAGATAATAAAGGCAGAGAAAATGAAGAGATAATATGTTGCCTCATATTTGAGAAGGAATTTAAGCTCACCAAAAAAAAAAGAGACTTCTAGCAAAGCATAATTAACCCACTGCAGTGTAACATGTTTCCAGATAACAGAGGTATTTTAGGGCTTTACTTGGATAAGTCAAGATAGCAGCAGAATAACATTTCACAGTATGTGATCATCAAGGGGAACTAATCACTTTATACACAAGATACTGGGGCTTTAGGAATCAGTGGTGTATATACATACACAACACTGCATGTACAATGAAACGGAAGTTAATTTTATCCTGCACAGGCCGCAGTAATCATAGAGGGATTAAGAAATGTTAGTATAGAGTGAATTAATCCATTATCTGTGCTGATATTCTCACACACGTTTATGCATAAAGGACATTTCCTTGCCTTAGAATAATGAAATTTCAGGCCCCAGTGACTAACCTTGCTCAAACCAACATGTGGTAAACAATACCAAATATATCTACTATCAAAACCTGTATGTTGATCTTGAAATCAGCAGTGAACGGCTGTGAGATGCCATGTTTAAGTTCTGAGACAGGGGCGATAAAAGAGCCTGAGGATGCGGAGCAAATAGCAGCAGGAACCTTCTCATAGCCAACATCAAAGCCTCATATATTCCTCTGGTCTTCTATCACACACTTCTATCACTTTTCACTCTCTATTCTTTATTCATGTGAAGTATCTTTTGTAATGATATTCCCTCCAGTCCTTCTTATTCCCCATTCAGATCCTTTTATTCTGAATGGGCCAATCCTTTAGATTTCGACTGAGTCCACTCTTCTCCTGAACAGAATCACTCTATTTCTCTGAGTGTGTGTGTGTGTGTGTGAATTTAAATGCGTGTGTGTGTGTGTGTGTGTGTGTGCCCTACGGGATGGATGGATATGGCTTTGAATACCTGATGAACCGTTGAATGTCAACGATGCATAACGTTCCTCAATTTCCTTTTTAGCCACTTGACACAGATGAGGGAGGGAAGCCTGGAAGGGTGAGCAGAGGCGGATGAGCAAGAGAGACGGAGAAAACAGAGAGACATTTTATCAAACACAGTTACAGATACAGTAAATCACAGTGCAGATTTCATTGGCAAGCATTCAGTCCAGAACTTCTTCACATAAGACGATAAATGTCTACAGCTAGAACATGCAAAGGGGTGAAATGTTCAGCTGACGGACCTGGTGGTGATTATGAGTCAAACTTGGAATGAATAACAGATTCTCTCCACCACACGCATCTTTAATAATCATCAGAAAAACACACTTTAACCAAAAACTAGAGCAAAAACTAGAGCTCTGTCAGTAAACGACAGAACTTTTCCAAATAGAACTAAACTGCACCTTTTATCACAACCAGTCATTTACTGAAATGTTCAACACAAACCTCAAACTACAGGAAACACTTTTAAAGGAGGAGCTTACTTTGACATAAGATGCCCCCCCAAATGAGACACACAATCAACATAGTTGTTCTCAAATGAAAATCCCAAAATGAATTAAATAAAGTGAACATAATTTAAACACAATGCACCTGATCATGTAAAAAAAACATCTGTTTAGATCGGCAGTGGAGCTATGAGTAAAAAAGTAGTAATGAAATTACACCCTGAGTCTCTACAGCAGGACCCCTGCGAGCCCCTCATGTCGAGGATGAACTGCAGTGGATTTAATTGTCTTTATTTTCACCTCACCAGTGTGTTTATTATTGCAGGCCTGTTTAGTCTTATTATTTCCACTAGGATTTTTTTTCTCTGTTAATTAGCTGTCAAAAAAGCAAATATCCCACTTAAATTTATCTCTAGAAAAGTATTTTCATTCTTTTTAAGTCCTTCATAATGTCCTTAACAATGAAACGGGAAACACGTGTAAATATAACATGAGGTAGTTTTTGAAAATGTATGTTGCTGCAGAATGACGGGTAATTTTTTTAGGCCAGTGTGAGAGCTGTGGATGAAAATATTTATTCAAGAAAATAGAACGAAATTGCAATGAAAACTAAGCAGGTAATAGAAATCTGATCCGTGCCTCAATATTGGTGTAGCCTTGCAAAGAAGATTGGTTTGTGGCCGGATCGATAAAAGCCGGAAAATTAAACCTCTGAGGCTATTTACCAGGGCAGCATACATGTGTGTGTGTCTGTGTGTGCGTGTGTTGTCTGTGTACGTGTGTGTGTGTGTGTATGCGCGTGTGTGTTTCTCATATCTATATAAGAGCCTATTTGCCTCTTGCAAAGTGAGGACACTCACCAGCCCTCCATTCTTTTTGACACTATTTTAGGACTCAGTGTGAGGTTGAGGCGTGTCATGCTGGAACGCTGTGAAGGATTATAGTGAATAAGAGCTCTCTCTGGTATAGAAATAGAAATGTGTGTCCAGGTGTTCTTGTGTGTTTGGGTGAGAGGCAACACAGCAGAAATGACCAGTGTATCAAACTTGTGAGTAAGTTTAGAAAGAAAAATTAACATGCTGCAGAAAATCTTACTGGAGGATTTGATGTTTGTAAGAGACTGAAAAATAACAGAGAAGCCTTGATAAAGAAAACCAAGAGGCAGAACAACAACAACCTGACTTTTCTTACTTTAAAGAGGCCTAAGACACTGATTTATCATTTTGGAGAAAATTGGTCATTATTTGGACTGTGAATCTTTGGGAATCTCATGGGTCAATTTGATTTCAACTTTTTTGAAACATAACTTGCATTAAAATGCTTGATGAGCTGTGCAGTCTTTTCCCTCAAAAAAGTTTGTGTATTAATTAAAGAACAACTTCATTTAAAAGCATCTTACAGTTTCATGCCTATATGATAACCAAATGAGGAGGAGCACTCTGCTGAAAACAGACTGCATCAAGGTTTTTCCTTCGCTTCCATGTTGTTTTAAGTTGTAACAGCTAATTGCTGCTCTGTCCTTTCAACATTAGTCTTTGAGCGAGGACGAAGAAATTCAAAGAGTACTTCTGTTTCAAAGAAGTTATTATGAAAGCATCAAATCAAAATCTCTTGGAACAGCTGCATTTTCAAGAATGTTAAATGTAATAAGATAATCCTGTGCATGCTGTTGACTGTCCAAGTGTTTTGCTTCCCTCAGTGTTAAGTTCTGCCATTTTCATTCTATCAACATCATGTCATTAATAAACATTTAGAAAATCGATTTTCAAACTTCGTGGTAGAATCATAGAAAGTTTTTTATGTGACTCAACCCTGAAGCTATTACTGTTTTTTTAAAAAAAGAGTTATATCAGTGGAGAGATGGTTATAAAGAAAACACAAACCAATTATCAGGATTTCAAAAACCTACAAAAATGTGTGTTTGTCAGAAGTATGTAATTATGGGCCTCTTCGCAACTTTAACCTTTGATAAAGTCAATCAGTGAAAATGTGCTTGTCAGCGTTTGCTCATTCACTGGAGTGAAAAACATGAACCACCTCTGTGTGGGATCAGATGCCATCCTCTCTGCGGAATCTCGTTTTAAAGTGTGAATTTACAACAAGCCTTTAATTCCACTGGAAGGAAATGTAAAAGGCGTCACGAGCAGCAGAATGCAAACGAGCCTGCCAGTTCATTTTTTGGGTCATTAAAAGGTGGTGATTATAAAACGGGGATATTGAAACGGTTGTTGTTGCGCTGAAGTGATCCATTTTGAAAATGGCTGCGTCTGTAAGCCTATTAAAACTGGCACCAATCTGATCATTGTACAACAGCATAATGAGCTCTCTCCCTTTGTGTGTGTGTGTGTGTGTGTGAGTGAGCTGCACTGAAGAGGGAAAAGAAAGGTTTAGTATTAAGTCAGTTTGTCATCTATAAATAACCATAACTACAGTAGTTATACTGTCTATTTACAGGTTGTTGTTTTTTTGCTCTCTCTCATGAACTCCCCCCCTCATCCTCTCTCTGTTACGCTCATCGAGACAAACCTCCTTATTATGTACTACTGAGACAACTTTGCAGCTGTTGTGTGATGTGCGTGTGTGTGAGTGTTTGTGTTGTCTGCTTGCCATCAGAGCAGTGAGCAGATGGCTGAGGGAAACACCGGTTATTAGCTTGTCTAACTAGCTGTCAGTAATAAGCTCACCAGGAGCCTCAGTTACATCATGTAGCCATTTACTGACATAAAGACGTCCGTGCAGCAAAACGGTTTTCCTGTCTGTTGCAGCACCAGCAGGGTCACCTCCGTCATTATCTCTGAAAGATCAACTGAGGAGTTGACAGAAAAGTGCCAAAGGCTTCACATTGCTAATTTTTATATTGTAATTATATTTAAACAATGACTTTCCTATTTCAAAGGTTAACTGTACTTTTTAAATGGTGTTTCAGCCCTGAGTTTTTCTCAGAATATTTTTCATCATTTTTCACTCTCCATTTTCCCCACACAACGTTTCCTATTTTCACCTTAAAGTTACATCATGACAGTATGAATGGTGACAGATGTGTCCATCTCCAGATAATCTCAGGAAATCATAAGAAAAATGGTGCTATCTTACTTAACTAAGAACACAAATAGCTACACATATTTAGCACCACCTCTCCTCATGCTGAAGCCTCTTTTTTCATCAGCTGTTTTACACAACAATTAATCTAGATTTTATAGATTTCTCACTATGAATCTGTAAAAAACCTAGTTGGCAGAGAGCTGTGCCATTTTGGGACATAAATTCATTCACATCTTAAGGTGAATATTTAAAAGTTTCATTAGCGAACTGACTGTCATAATCTAGTGTCTGGTTGTAATGAATGAATACCTTTTCAGGCCACTGAGCTTTGATTTTTGTTTCTTGACCAGCTGTTATTGAAAGGTAAACCTCGGTCCTCTGGTAGATGACCTCACCCAGCATCTAAGCTGTATGGTGTGTGTGTGTGTGTGTGTGTGTGTGTGTGTGTGTGTGTGTGGTGTTGCTCTGCGTCCATCCATCCATTACCTGATAATGCTCATCCTTTTGAGGGTCTCCATAGGTGGAGCTGATCCCAGCTGACATTGGGTGAGCGGCAGGGTTTAACCCTGAACAGGTCAGCAGTGTCATCACAGGGCAGACACACAGAGTCATTCACGCCTGTAAACAGCTCAGAGTTGACAGTTAACCTAACCTGCATGTGTTTGGACTGTGGGAGGAAACCAGAGCACCCAGATAAAACCCACACAGAAAGGTGGCGTTCAAACACAGAGCCGTCTAGCTGAGAGGCAGCGGGGTTGACCTCTGCATCACTTTCATCGTGCTGCGTGATGACTCTAAATAACTTTTGCCTTTATATATAAAATATGTCACACAGCTCTGATATATCAGATTCGATCACTGAACAGCATTTTTTTTATATATAACTTCACAAAGATTTTGCCTCAGATCGAAATGTCATCTGTTAAAGTTAGACTTAGACTAGCGTACAGGTTCTCCTCCGTCCATACTTGTTAATGTTCACATCTGTCAGGAGCGATTGCTATCTGTCTACTACAGCACTGTGCTAATCCTTCTATTAGAGGTTTTAAAAAGCTGCGACAGGAGAGGAGACAGCATTAAGCCCTCTGTTGGCAGCTGAGCATCAATCTATTGACAGATGCAAGTTTAATTGCTCTTATTAGTGCGCATGCACATACACAGAGAAACCAATCCTTGGCCAGAAGCACTCGCACATCCTCAATGCGCTCATGCACAAATGCACGTGCATATACACATTAATCTGTCTGTCTTGGGATGTTTTTAAACAGTAGCTTAAAAGCTCTGTGGCTGGTTCACAGTGTGATAATGGCTCCTGTCTCGAAAATGTCAGGTTCCTGCAAGACAGCCATTATTCTCATCAGCTACCTCCTTAGAGCTTTCACACACTCCTCTGCAAACACACACTGTCACAGTGAGCACACAGCCGGCGTTTCCATTTGTTCTTAGCAGAGCTGCTCCCATGCTCACTCTTTCGTTATGTTCTCAACTTTTTCCTGCTTGTTTGAATTTCGAGTCGACCTTGATCCTCCTCATTTGCTTTACTCATGTCAGGGTGTGTGTGATTCCCCCTGCTGTTCTCTCAGAATCAGGGAAATGCATGTCTCACTCCGCTGATTCAATTTTATAAACTACATTAGGTGTGTTTGATATTGCAGGCTTCAAAACTGGGCCAACATTTGCATTTATTAACATATCCTTGTGTTTTGTTTGTCACCTTTTTTTCAGGTATGCAAAATTTCCTCAGCTAATATTTAGCCAGGATCTACTTTTCCATCCCTGACCTCTCTTCTCCCTCTTGCGACTAAATTTTTCCTTCTTTTTCTTTCTTCCTCTCTGTTTTTCTTCTTAATTAGATTAGTTACAGGTGACCTGTTTATTTCTCACTACATTAAAAATGAGATGTTGTTTAGAGACCTGGCAAATTTTGCAGATGAGGTAAAAAAAAAAACCCTTAAAGTTTAAAAATATCCTACTTACAGAACTCCCTGCTGCTAATGACTGAACTCTCTGTGAACATGGCTACAGCTTGGCATTTGCACAGGTGCATAACTATCTAATGCGCATAAAAAACTTTTATATAGCACTGCTGTTCAGGCGGAATTGTACCCTTATAGAACTTTAAAGTACGTGAGCCAATAATTAGTTCACTATATATTTAGAGTTGGTGTATGTACACGCTTACCTTGGCAGCTTTAGATCTGATGCAATAATGGAATAAACTAAAAAAAAGTTCTTGTAATAGATCTATTCTTTTCTTTTCAACCCAATTGTAAAGCTTCTTCTAACATTCTCTGCGTTCCCTATTAATATTTTTGCTTATTCTATTTATTTCAAGTTCTTCAGCCGTCTAATTAAGAACACTTGTTTTGTTTTTATGTGTAATGCAGCAAATTTTGTCTTGTTTCTGTTTCCCAGCAGAATGTGTACTACACCAGCTCGCAGCAGTTTCACCTGGGGGTGCTCAGTCCCACAATCGACGATGACGACAACAAGTGTCTGGTGGACGTGAACAGCAGACCCAGGCTACTGGAGTGCAGCTACGCAGCTACCAAACACATGAAGCTCACCTGGACATTCGCCCAGGTAAACCACAGACACCCAAAGGTCCACAGGTGTGGATGTTTACTGCAGCCTTAGAAGCCAGAACTTTCATGATAAGTAAAAACTGTTTTGCCCATCAATTCTGCTTCAATTCACTGTTGATTTTGCCAGTTTGCTATGTGGTATTCTGTATTTGCATTACTTCCTCCTGTTCAGATCTGCTGGACCAAAGCTCCATGGCCGCAGAATGCCTTTCTACAATTCAATTATGTAGGATTTGTGCCTCTTCCTCTCCACTTTGTTTCCCCTTCTGGTTTTGTTAAAGCATAGATCATGCTTCTTCTATTTAATGGGATAGGCTTTTTAAAAGCCCAGCTACTTCGGTTGGATAATGAGCTTTCACACATCCACAGTCTCTGACTTTTAACAACTCTCTGTCTTATTTTTAATCTTCACTCTTTTAATGTTGTCTTAAAATGTGACAGATAAGTAGAGGGAACTGGATAATTAGTTTAAAGAAGACACAACTGTATTCATGCCCCAGGCATCTCTGGTCCGTGTGTGTGCATTTGTACACTTCTGTGTGTGTGCGTGCGTGTGCGTGTGCGTGTGCATGTGTGTTGCTTTTGTCCCAGAAATCATACTGAATAAGATGCTTACCCAACTATCAAATATCCTTCTTCTCGCTCCCTTTCTGTCTCTCAGCCATCATCCTGTGTCCTCAGAACACAATATCTCACCATCTCTCAGCTCTCCATACTTCTCAGTATCTGTGGCTACTGGGCACACTGGCAGGGGAAACTGCCTCTAATTAACATTGGCCAGAATCAGAAATCTCACTTCTAACTCGTGTCAAAAGTCAAAGAGATGAAACCCATTAGAGACATACCCTTGGGGCTTTTAAAAGAGAAGCCCATTTTCTTTCTTAAAAAGTTTTGGTGGGAAAGTCAAATAAGGCCTATGTCTGAACTTCCAGCTTCTCTACCAGAGCGTATGAAATGTTAGATGTATAAATTATTCAAAAAGGAAAGAGAAAAGTGAAATTAAATGTAGTAAGTTCAACATTTGATTACATCTTTTAGGTCAAACCTGTTCTCTATCAGCAATAAAGGATTAGAAGTTAATAAAGATAGTGAGTCCACAGAGTATGGAAACCATATGGCAGCCTTGGCCCTAAACTCTGGCTCTCTTTTTACTGTTTCTTTTTCTCCCTCATTATTAATGCATCCATTGAATCTCAAGTATCTGCACTAATACTATGCTTTTTAACAGATGGGATCAATAACAAACACTTTTATCTGTGTCTAATAACACAGTGTTGTGACCTCAAATTGCATTAATAGCTGGTATTGCTAACTTTGTCCAACTCTGCAAGAGCAAAACACCACTTATTCTAGTCTGTGTAAAAGAAAAAAAAATTAAATTTACTGGAACATGGCTCAGATGTGACATTATTCCCAGCTTTTTAATGCTGTAAATGGATGACAGCATTAGTGCTAGTAGCTAAAACAGTATTAGTACGCTGTCATTTTCATGCTAGCTGTCAGCCCTGTCCTTTAACCAGGTGGACATGCAGTGCAAGTCAGCAATTGCAGAGTCCTAACAATTTTGCCTTATTTCATTAATTATGAGGATGATAACAAAATTAATTTAATGCCAAAAAATGATAATTATGTCAATTACAGCAGCAGGAATGAAGAGTGTGTTCCCAGAGGGTTGCTGACACTGCGTAGAGTCAAAGTTCATTAGCAACCAAATTTATTCAAACACGTAATTGGCAAAAATAAATCAATAAAAAAAAATGATTTCATTCAAAGACAACAGATATTTCCAGAAAATAAATAGGTATATATATAATGAACACCTGACCACAGATATGTGTATGTACAGATAGATAGATAGATAGATAGATAGAGAAAGATATATATATATGCTTGTATTTTGTGTTTATGCTTGCACCAATGTGTTTAATCTTTAGCGCTGAATATGTTAGCGTAAGAAGACAATAAAAAGTGTAGGCTGGGGAGTTGTTACACAGGTGGAGGCAGATGGAGATGAGAATAAGGAGGCAAGAACAATAAACAACACACATGGAGAGAGTCAAAGAAGATGGAGGTGTTGCAATGCAACCGAAAGACAGAAGAAAGACAGACAGAGATGCAAGCTAAAAGGGCAGGGTGAGAGAATAAAAGGAAAAAACAACAAAGGAGTGTGAAAAAGGTAGAGTTGGTGACAGCCAGTGCTGGAGAGAAGTGAAGCAAACAAAAGGAGAAGCAAAGGCAGGCAGCGTTTCATGAGAAGCAGTCAGTCAGTAGGCTGTTTGTGAATTATTGATAAGTAGGTCCTTTACAATGCTTAACTGAGCTTGACCCTAAGGGAACAGCATCAATACAGAGAGAGAGAGGGACAGTGGGAGAAACAAAGAGAGAAATGTGCCCTAAAGCAGGTAGGCTGAGTATTTTTACATAGCAGGTTTTTTTTTATTATTATTATTATTTGTTAGTAAACCACCAATCTTAAAGTTTCACTGAGCACACTGGTTGCTCATTAGATTTACAAAAGAACATAAGAGCAAAGAGCGCTCATACTTGCAGAGCTTAGTGAGAATAGTCTGCTTGCAAATGTGCTCAAACTAAAGACATCAAGGGAAACAGCAGTATTCAGTATTGATCCCAACACACTAAAGAAAAATCAAAACCAAGAAGTAAAGGGCAGTCCTAACTTTTTCTGGTGTAGCTTGTATTTATCATGCAATCCTCTAATGCTGTATTTTACTGTTTTTTTCATGTATCATTTACATAATTATGTATTTGTCATGCAGGCTAGATGATATTTTAATCACATGGTGTATGAGAGATCTCAGTGTAGTTTCACTGATGTTGGATTTTGTCCAATTCATTTTAATCAGTCATTTTAAATCTGCTCCCAGACAGGCAACTTCTTTCTAAGTGATTGTCAACACTGCAAATACCAGCTCATGTTTTCTTTACACTCTGCAAACACAACTGCGGCTTAAGTCAATAACATTTTGGAAACTTTTAATTGGAGTTATTGACTTGTTTGTGATGCACAAATATAACTTTCTGCTTGCATTGTGTTATATGAAAGAACCTTTTAGGTTCAATTATTTAGGAGGTACGCAACTTTTTTGCCATCTGGTTCATCAAATCTTTGAAGTTTAATTACTTGGAACAGCGTTTTGGCACAATAAGCCTTTGTTTTTTTTTCAACCTCATCATTTCTTCAAGTTTGCTAGTTGCATTTATCATAAGAGGCACCATGCAAGTCTGTATTTTCACATGAAGCAGCTGAACACAGTGCACAGGGTACGTAATTTATATAAGTGTATTAATACATGGCATACAAGTTAATGAAAATCTACGTAGGAAAGTATGAACAGTAGCTTTGGAGAAATAAATGAATACACAAAGACCATTTCATTGAGTCAATACTTGCTTCTGTCAACAACTACCCACCTGTGTCATTTATGAAGTATTTAACTCACCTAATGTCTAAGCAGCCTGTAGCGAGAGCAGCAGCAGCTTTAGTCTTCTGTGTGTGTCTACATAGGATGCATTCAGGCTCAAACCGAATACACAGTACTGTGCATCTGACACAAAAAGGGAATAGATTTAAAGCATATAGGAATGCCTGCCTTAGATGGTGTCTAATTTAATGCAAACCATTTTTTGCCGCCTTTGCGGACAGGCTGTGGGTTGTATTTTTGATCCTACCTTGTTTAACAGTCTAACATCTGTCTAACAGCACTTCTTACATTATTTCAGTATCATTTTTTGCACCCGAGTGGTGCACAGTGGTTCATGTAGAGTTCACATCCCTCTTAAACGGAACAGCAACCCCTTAGAAAAGTACTTAAGGGCACATTTCAAAATTCAAAATGTGTTTAATTATTTGAAGTTGTCCTGAATAACTGTGACTCAAACTTCAATATGTTTGTTTGAAAAAAAACCTAATGTTCACTCTCTTTCAGGAAAGAAAAATAGTTTGGACCACTCCTCAGGGGCTGTGTTTTGGGTTGTGGTTATGTTATTATCTGTAGATGGAAAAACAGATATTAGCATTTCAAATTTAATTACGATGAATAGACGGACTCTGATGGGATGCATCAGTTGCTATGTTGGAGAGGTGCTGCACTGTTTGCCGTCCCGCTTGTGTGAAGATGAAATGGATTCATTTCAGCATCAAAATCTCATCGAGTTTGGCTTTGACATGAATAGCTTTTTCACGAGTGGCCTGTGCTTGGTGCTCCAGTCGTCTGTGCTCTTTGTCTCCGTGCAGTGCTTTCACTCACCACATCCTCTGAAGTGAACGACTGGGTGATTGAGTGTCTGGTTGACAGATTGCTTGACTTGCCATCCAGCCCGCTGACTGGCTGTCTGATGGCTTTCTGGCTGACTGGCTGTCTGACCTCCTGATTAACTAGTGTTCCCGCCTTAATAGTGGGGAATCAATATTGTGGTCCAACTCTGCGCACTGCGGAATGACAGACGGGCTCATTGCTGAATGTTAGAAAAGGTGCTGGATAAATGCCAAATATCAATATATGTGTGTGTATATGCATGTATGTGGGCACGTGTAACAGATTGCATGAATAAAAATGTGTGTGTGTGCTTGTTAATGATGTCATCCAGAGTCTGTACACTCGGTGTGAGCTGTGCTCCTCAGGGGAGCCAAGATGTAAAGCACAGACTTTTAAGTACATTTGCTGGAGGTCACGCAGGAGGTCGTACAATATGAGAGAGCCAATTGACTAGTTTTCAGCAGGCGAGGTAAGACAGATTATTGTGATTACTTTAATGGATCTTATGTTCTCCAACTGTACTATAAAAGTGAGAGTCATCAGCGAGGTCCACCATCACGAGTCCCTCATGATATAATGTCCCATTAGCCGGCAGTGTAAAAGTTGAAAATGTCAAACCCAATACTGCAGATCTCATGCTGTTTCTGACGGCAATAAAAGTAAAAAGAATATTGTGCAATGCAGTAAAATAAGACTTTAAAAGTAATGGCTTTTCAAAATAGACATCTGGTCGGGTAAAAAGTGTTCCTTAAAAATCCAATAACTGATTTTTTTGTTTAATTGGCAGGTTTAAGGTAACTATCAATGCCACACATGGGAAAATAATCACCAAGATAAAGTTGTTGAAGCACATCTCTGGCTCTGGCTCTGCTATATGCTTCACTATATTAACCAGCTAGTTAATAACTGTGTCTGCCATTTGCTGCTGGTGTCTTTTAATGAATTAACAGACACTTAAAGGCTCCATAGAGCTGAACTGAGTGATAATTGTTATTATGAGCAACCTCTTTCACATTATATATATATTCATTACATCCACTGTTATTATGAAAACCTCCATTAAAGTGTGTCTTTAAGGCAAATAAGAAGATCAACATGCAACTTTTCTTTATATAACAATGAAACATTTATCTGTAGAAAGACTCAGATTCTCATTAGGATGAGATTTTCTGCAGACGAGAATGACCCCTTATGACCCCCGTCGCCTTCATGTCAAATTGATACACCTGTATGGAATTTCAACATTAGAAGTCTTTAGAGGGAAAAAGGTCTACAGCAAATTTAATGAATGAGTTTTTATTAAGCCTGAGCCAGTAACTAAACTGATCCCAAAACGTATCTGTCAGGATCTGTCTGACAGCTCAGCAGATGAGGTCAACCGATTAATGAGGAGGGGTCAACAGTTACCATCTCCATTCATTTTCTAGTCTGGCCCTAGAACACTTGACATTGTTAGTAGACTTTGGAAGTAAGTTTTGTATATTCAGCCAAAATGGACGGATCAAATATTTCCCAAGCCACTGAATAAACAAAAAATAAACATATCATTTAAACACATCTCAAGTAATGAGATCAGACTTGTGTCAGCTGATTGTTTTGGTCACTTGAGGGCAGCTCAATTAGCTGTAAACATTATGTTTTAGAAAACGCCATTAGCTTATGCAAACTCTCAGTCCCCAGATGTAGACAAAGAAGAAGTAAAATGCAAGAGGCTAATGCAAGAGAATAGCAATAATCAAGAAATGTGATACAAACCATAAAAAATCAATATTTTAAGATAACAGGCTATTTCAATTGTTGAAACCTACATTGTATCAGCCTTGTTCATATCTTGTTAAAGAGCCTCTCTCCTTTTCCAAAAAACATCAATTACCTGCTGATTGGATTTGGAGAGCCATCATATTTTCTGTGACTCACATGAAAGTGCTTGAAAAGCCTGAAATTTATAAAAGGGATTCAGCTGGTCGATCATGAGAAATCAAAAAGGATTTAACTCAGCATGGTCTAATATTTCTCTGATTAGCCTGGGATCAATATAAACAGAGGTTAAAGTGTTGCAAATCCAATATGCATCCACCTTGATTCCCCCGTCTGTCTGTCTGCCCCTCTCTCTCTTATAAATAAATGACTAAGGGAGTGTGTGTCGCTGTTGTTAGTATCAAAGGTGCAGCCAGTGCAGTCTGTACCATCAGGTGATCACACCTGCACTTGCTGGTTGGTTGATACATGGACATCCTGCTCTGTGCAGAGGCAGCTGTGCACACAGGCAGGCAATCTGAGGGAATCGATATCTTTTCAGTGCACTGAAAGCCTTAAGGAGAACGTGACCATGTTACTGTTGTAGACACACATCCTCCCTTTTATTGTATTTGTAGTGTAATCAACCATTCACAGAGAGAATGTAAAGTTAGCAGCATGAGTCAGCATATTGAGAAACACTAAAACACTGTGGCACCCTCAGTTCTCCTCCAAGGCCTCCACTGATGGTCATTCCACTGTGTGTGTGTGTGTGGGTGGGTGTGTGTGTGTATGTGCGTGGGTGTGTATGCATGTGTGTGTGTGTGTTATCGTGGAGAATGTAAAGCATATTGATTTTAGAGCAAGGCAAGCCTTCTGAAGCACACAGCGTGTTTGATGCAAATAGATTTAGTCTCCTCTCTGCCGGGGCTTGGCCTCATTATAACATATTACTGCTCTTGCCATAAAGTATGGACCTACTTTGGGTTCCAGGATATTGTTCAAAAAAAGCTAAGATGTACACATAAACAAACACCCACAATAAAGAGGTAGGGACTCCTACAAAATGACAGAAAAGTGAGTCTCTTTGTCAAACTGACATTGTTTGTAAGAAATACAAAGTGTCCACACACACACACACACACACACACACACACACACACACTTTTCACATGGAAATTCGAAAGCTGCAGCCATTGTGTGC
>JAQMCX010000050.1:6047104-6074038 GCA_029814765.1 Acanthurus leucopareius
CCTTTATTTTGCATTCTTACAACATCTCTGAATGTCTCTCTCAGTTCAGTTCCCTAAAATCTGCTTCATCGGTACAAAAATCAGACCAGTTCAAATGTCAGAACATGTAAAATACCAACAAATGAAATAACACAAGAACAAGTGTGTTGTTAACATCATACGTTGGGTCCAAGTGTAAAATCCGATAACTTGGGCAGAAGGGATTTAAAAAATTGAAATATTAACTTCATTTTGTAAATTTAAAATAAGACATTTTTTAGCTTGGTCTAGTTTATTTGACTTAGGGGAGGGTACATTTAACGTATTAACATTAACATAAACATTTTCACATATTGACTACAAAAAATGTGAAATATGAGACAATAATGCCCAACAGTTCCTTCCACTGTGTCTCTGTGAAGATGCAGGAGTCCAGATTTAGAAGCCTAAACTACAAACCAACACAGTAATGACCTACTTTATTATCATCAACAGGGCTGCTATTAAAACTTGTCATTTTTATCAATTAATTGTTTGATCATTTTTGAATTTTATGAAGTTCCAGAAAATATGGAATTATGCACACAGCTTAATTTCCCAAAGTATATGTTTTCTAGTTTTATCATAACAACAGTCCAAAAAACAGAAATATTCAATTTACAACCAAAAAAAAAAAAATAGAGAGAGAAAATAGAAAACAGAGTTTCTCACATGTGAGAAACTGTGGCTTGTATGATTTCTAATGCTGCTCTGTTTCTGCTGGACGTGCAGAGGCAGCACAGGTGTCCTATCAGCTTTACAAGGTGACAGTATTACAATTACCTCTTGTTTCTGCTGCCCAACTAACATGTAGAAATCGTTGCAGCTTTAACAAGAATTTCGCCAGCCCCCTGCAGGTACAGTCTTTGAGACACTTTGTTATTCGAAATATTGTGTCCTGTTCAGATTTGGTCACAAAAATGATGCATTATGCCCAGATGTTCTAGAAATAAAGACAGACTATGCAACACAGCATTAAAGAATGATTTATACGAGCCTGCTCACAGGGATGCATGACACTGTTGGCTTTAATAAATCTTTGTTTGCACACATGGCCTCTCTTTGTTAGTGTACTCAAGAGTGAGTAGGACCTTGAAAGTGCTTCATCGCTGCAGAGTGGACTCTTGCTCTTTGTCCACTGTCTTATCCTGATTGTAATTTGTGATCAGAAGGCTGTGAAATTCAAACACAAGGTCACATATATACTGATGATGCCTGACAGATGAAGTGCCAATGCAGCTTTGCTGTAAACCAGCTCATATTTTTTAAAGCAAACCCGGAGCAGTCGGCGGGAGGCATGCTGTTCAAAAATCCTGAGACTTTCCTCAAAAAGTTTATTGGCTGTTGAACCATAAAGATACAGAGAATACTGACTGGCTGAAGTCTGTTGAAATTGTACATCAGGTGTAGTGCATTAAAAAGTGTTGTTTTTCTCTATGCCTTGTTGTGTGGCTCTATCTATAAATATAAAGGAATAGAAAACAGAACTCCCCAATGCACAGTCAGTGAGCAACTGGGTGTTGGTTGCAAGAGCAACTCAGTGGAGGATAAATAAATTGGCCAAAACACACTGGAATAACTCTCAAGAGACTTTATTGAACCAGCAACTCATTTCACATGTTTCTGAAGATGGGCCAACCTGAAGGGGCTACAGGTGAAGCTTGGACGTCCAGATTGACACAAATTTTGAATATAAGTTGGGTGTTTCTCACTGAGAAGCTATTCTATAGCAAAGTTGTTTTCTTTTACTCACAGTCAGTATCGCTGCTTTAAGGTAGAACTTCAGAAAATCCAGAATTTTCTGTGTTTATTTTATAAAAGTGCAATAACGAATTTGGTCTCAATATCTGAGAATATTGGATTTATCAACCAAGACACAGATCAAATAAAGCAGCAGTCCTCACCTGTCTCATCCTTTATTTTCCTCCAGTCTCACCTTGTTGTGCATTATTACTTGCCTACTATAAATCTCACTCCCTTGTTGTCTCTCTCCTTCCCCTCAGGGTGGCTCCATCCAGAACATCGAGTCTCAGCGTTGTCTGGAGCTGGTGGAGAGCAGACAGTCGGAGTTCACCTTTCAGCTGGCTATTCAGGACTGCACCGATCAGAAATGGACTATCACTAACATACTGACTGTCCTGCCTCAGTGACCACACTTTTCAGCCACAGTGAGGAACTTAACCACTTCAAACCCAAACCAAACTGACCCAAACCCGAGACAGATGGTCACGGAGTTCTGACGCAAAGATACAGAGTTAGAGTCCAGTTAGAAGTTGACTTACGTTGCTGAAATAAGCAGCAGAGTAAAAATGAGTCGTGATACCGGACCTATTTTAGGATCTGCACAAGAAAAGATGTGCTTCAATCAGACACGGACCATCAGTAACCTAATAACCATTTTATACCAATGACCTGAGAGAAGAGACACTCACAGATGGCGCCGGGGCTCTTAAAACTTCCCACTCTGCAATTGAAGTGAGAGAAATAGTCACTTGTTCCAGGGCACAGCCTCTTAAAATCATCTAAACACTCCGGTTATTGCAGAAGCAGGCCTGTGATGTATTTTGGGTCCCCATCCACCATTTAAGAGAAAGTCGGTACTTCCTTTGTCTCATTGCACAATCACCGTAACAAATTGAGTGAGCATGGTTTCGGTATGTCTGTGTGCATAAGGAGCGATACAAGGTGAGTGACTGCAGTCATCCAGAAACAATCAAACAATTGTGCAAAGAAGACTGATTTGTAACACAAACTATGAGGAGGAGACAGCATTTGATTTATTACCTTTCACACTATTTGAGTTAGAGTGGAGGCAGGATGATTCCGTAGAAATCTTCTATACCACAAAAAAAATAAGAAACAGCAATAGAGAATAACCAACAAGGGATTTAAACAGGCATGGTAATAGAAACTTAAACCCTCTGAGGCTTCAGCGTGTGCTTTGGAATGAATTTGATCAGAAGCAGAGCTGTCGCTCATGCTGGCAGGCACCATGTTTGTGGTTTCAGACAGAGCAGGAGATGAAATGAAGATTTTAGACTTCCTGGCTCCCGTAACACCAGCACTTGATTTGACTCTGGCTTATGCGACATAAGCAGTGATGAGAATGTTGGGATTGGAAAAAATGAAGCACACCTCAAGAGCCACATCCCAAACAAGCACATCAGTTCACTAAAAGCAGGCAAAGAGCTCCTAAAGTGTGACCTCAGATCAGAGGGTCAGTGGTGTGAAAGCTGCCACATCAAATCTCATGTCCACGCAGGGCTGATACCACACATATGAATACTCTATCAACTTTTTTTTTTTTTTTTTTTAAGTATCTTGGGATTTATCACTGTTTGTATTTATTCAGGTGGAGCCATTGCCACGAGCAATGCATATGCATTTGCAATGAAAGTCCAGCACATTACACAGAGATGCTACTGGGATAAACCGTACACCAGGTCCTCACCAAGCTGCTGTGTAAGATTTGTGAACGAAAACCTGTTGACGATTAACTGAAAATATTGCTTACCACGAAAACACACACTTATTTTAGTAGTTAACTGGTGAAATCTAACTGGAACACAACACCAATGCTACATATGAGTAGTCAGACAATCATATTGGCTTTAACCAAACATCCAAGTGAGTCAGACTTATTTGGAAGAGAGATTACTATTAATGTAAGTGTAACCACTCAGACTGTGGGTTGTAAACTGGAGAAACAGGCTGTGAAATGATCGGTAAAGTTGTCTGTATATGTAAAGGGAGCCACTAGGTAGGAAGTTATACTCTTATATTTCACCAATGATTGAAGCAAGTGAAATATTAGCATTGCTGATTAATATTGTGAATATAACAGCCTGGTTGTAATAAACCAAATAATCGTTTAAGCATTACAACTCATATAACTCAAGAATCAGGGAAGCTGCCTGCGATCACCACTGTTTTAACGTCTTGTTTAGTTTTAGAGTGCAACTTTTTGTTGATGAATAGATACTTGACTTTATAAGATGTCAAGGACAGCCAGTTTGGGGGAATGCCCTCCCAGTTACACTTTGATGACTCCTCTAACATCTCATTTTATGAAAAGTGGCAGCCTGTTACACAGCCTTGTGTCCTCAGTGTCCTCCGGAGGACAGATTTCCCAAGGAGGCAGCCACTGAAATGGGACCTCACCTGTCCTCACACTCACCACCTACACCCCTTTTGGTCGGGTCTAGCACTGTCTGTGGGGTTTGCTACTGCCAGACGACATTAGATATCACTACTAAATTGTACAGACATAGAATGATACGATTAGTTACATAAATGGATGTTACATCACCTTGAACAGATCGATGCTACCTGAAGCATCAAAGAGCGATTTTTTCCTTTAAAGATTCTGCTGCTGCATCCTTGAACCAGTAAATACACTGGTGTGTGTGTGTGTGTTTGTGTGTGTGTGAATGTTTGTGTGTCTGGTTTTTTTTCTATAAAATGATTTTTTTTCTTGCTCTGAAGCTCGGAATCATGGGTACTAACTCAACAAAGGGAGTTGTGAGCAGGTAAACTGGCATTACTACACATCTCAAATCTAAAGCATATTATGAATGCAAAAACAATTCTGAACAAACAAAGAAGAGTACCTTCTTCTCTTCCCCTCATGCATTTCATTCCTATAATTTTGGTCCCCAAAGACATAGAATTAGCCCATATTAGACTTGCATGTGGTTCTAACTTATGGAGTTTAAGCTGTGCCTAAATTCTGGCAGCACGATGGGACGATTTAAGTACAACGATACAGACTGGGTATTTGTGGCTGACTTATTGGAGTGTCTGGATGTCTGTTTTATGAACGCTTTTGCTGATCTGAAACTTGCATATACTACTGCTAATTATTTTGCTCTACATTTACAGATCTCCAGAAGTTACACACTATCCTAAAGCTTTTAATTAAATATAGCTGCTCTGCAATCAATTAACCAATTATTCAAAGCCCCAGCCTTCAACGATTCCATCAATTATTCAATACAAAAACAGGATGAACCTTTTTTATTATTAATCTGCCTATTATGTATTTAAACGTTTCTTTTCAACTGAGGTACCATTAACACAGTGCTAAAGCAGTGGTAACTTATGGAGGACTGGAACTGTGTGTCTCCTATCGGCTACTGTGTAGCATCTGTTACCAAACCTTCTGTTGACCTTCTGTTCTTTTTGTGGCTCAGGTTTGTAGATCCTGAAATTTTAAAAGTATCTCAATTTTTGGGAAGCTGTTAATATTTCGTGTCATGAAAATGTCCCAGCTATTTTATTAGTGTATTTAAACTGGATATTTATAAGTACCAACAGTAAAAAAAAAATGATAATGGCTGAACGTGTCCTGTGTGAACATCTCTTTTCACCTTTGCTAATGATGTATATTTAGTCTCTGGTCTCATTTGAAACTGTGAGTTCGGGTCGGTGTGATAAAACATATTCCGTCCTCATACGGAGGATCAGTGAGGCGGACAGACATGTAATGCTGCATTTCAAAGGCCAGTGATGAAAGAAGTAATCTCATTTTATGTTAGTAGCCATACCATGATGTGAAATACTTACTGAAGCTAAATATCCCATTTAGAAAATCTGATGAAGGAGGTGTTTGTCATTAGCAATATTAAAACCTTAACTTTGAACATGCCTAATTACACATCTAACAGATAAGGGGCAATATTAGCTTTTTAGCTAAAAGATGTGCATCTTTCTTCACTTGCTGATCACTTACTTCATCTGTCTGATGTTAAGCACTGAGCAGAAAGTGTGCAGTGGGTTTATAGGAGCTTTTCCGCAGGAAACAGCTGCCTGTTGTGGAAAAGAGGTTGAAAGCAGTAAGACTGAACCAAAATATTAAAAGCGTAATAGTAAAACCAAAGTTTCTGCTGACTGCAGAGTCGAGTGAAAATATCTTTTGAGTTTGAAACTATGATTGACACTTTTTCACATTAAACATAGTCATTTCATAATTTATTTATACAAAAGAATGATAAGTGCAGCTTTAAAGTTTAAAATTAAAAGTTATTGTTATGCAGAAAAAAGGACCCCTTTAAGCACATTATTTGATTATTTTTACCCATTCATTAATGTTTAAGTAGCATTTTACTGCTGCTGGTTAAGGCAAAGTGAATTTGAAGTACTCAGTGTAATGCAAGGAAGTGGAATCACATGGTTCTCCAACTCTTGGATCCCCTGGAACTGGTCATCATGAACACTGGGGGTCCCTGGACCCAACTCTGAAACAGAGCATCATAATTTGCATTGGCACATAACTTCCACGATCAAGTCTGTCACCAGAATATTATCATGATAACTTTAGAAATTGACTGGACAAATTTAACATTTTTGATCAGTGTTTTCACCATTTACAACTGTATTGGACAGGTAATGAAAAAGCAAAAATTTAATTCATTTTGATTTTTGACTTTTTTTTAATTGTGTAAATCCATAAAAAGTGCTTCTTAATAGACTATAAAGCCCTGACACTCCATCATCCCTTTGCACATTCTTGTGCATCTTTATAGTTACTGTGTGTGTGTGCCGAAAAATCCTACCCAAAAGATTACATGTCATCAGGTAAATATGAAGGAAGTTTTTACTACAACCACCTTGTAGTGGTCACAGTCTAAGAAGTAAGGAGATAACTGATCCATTAAACGCATTTTGGTGCTGGTATAGCGAGAAATGGTGCAAAGTATCTAATCAAAATTAAATGTAAAATGACTGAGGTCTCATAAATCTGTGTCCTTGCAGAGCTGTTTACCTGCATCTACTAAATTTTAGATTTGTTTCAAAAATGCAGGTCACTTAACAGGAACACAGGCTTTTTTTCCTGAGTGGCTGCATCTCTGCTGAACTTGGAGTTTGGCATCATGAAACATGAATGAGATGGCACTCTCTGCATCGCTAACATCAATCCCAGTAATGCTGCTGTTTACTCTTCCACCGTCTCATAAAAGCCATCATTTGCATGTGCACACAAACATAAAGACACACGCACATTTCACAATTTATGTCACCATTTTACACAGAGGGAAATGAAACAGAAGTGGATTCTGAGTGTGATTCATGATTTGGCGCTGACAGTGTCGGGATAAAAGCGTTCTGTGTAAATGGCTTCACAGTAATTTCATTATAAAAA
Source organism: Acanthurus leucopareius (assembly GCA_029814765.1). Lineage (NCBI taxonomy): Eukaryota > Metazoa > Chordata > Actinopteri > Acanthuriformes > Acanthuridae > Acanthurus > Acanthurus leucopareius. Next base: position 6,054,264 of record JAQMCX010000050.1, read on the forward strand.
AGGTAGATGAGTTTTATCATGTTACAGATTAAACTGCACAGAGGCTTTTAATAACTTCATTTTTATTATTTTCATCTTTTTTAAAAATATTTGCTATATTCCTCATGTATTTGTAACAACTGATTCATTTGATTTTTAGCCAACCAATTTTACAGATATATTGTGAAGAATATTCAGCTTTACATAATATTTTTTTTAAAAGCTGTTGATGTTTCAATGCTACTGAAATTGTTTCCCTAATAGATCAACAAAAAAGGTCTGTAAAGCCTCTGATGAAACTGTATATTATTGTTTTTTCTGAAAACATCTTAAACTGTTAGGAGGCATGTTCATATAATTTACGCGCACACGTGCAGACTACGTATTCACTAAATTAAAGGTTTGAGATGCAGCTTTGACTTAGTTAAAACTTGACTCTTAAGACTTGATACCTGATAGCAATATTCAAGTTCTGAGTGTAAAACTGGTAAGAACACAGAACCATGAAACATTAAAGGGACAGAGACAGACAGCAGTAAAAGGCCAAATGCTTTATTTAATTATTAAAAGGATAAAAATTGTCTAGTCCCAGCAACTTAGAAGCACTATTAAAAGAAAATGTCGTGTCACCGGAAGATTTAATAAAAGGTCCTGGCGACTTGCAATTTTTTGGAGGGATTTTTGATTCTCTATGGACTTTTCTAGATAAACCTGAGACTTATCTTTCATTCAAGGACCTGAAACTTGGTTTGAGAATAAAAACAACAAAATATGAGACTATATGTGGACTTATTTCAAAAAATTAGAAACTTGACTTGAGTCCCTGTGACATGACTCGGGACGTGTCTAGGATATCTTTTAATGGTCTCTTTTACCCCTGAAATTTAAAAGAAATTGTGCATGATTTATATTTGATCAAACTCCAGACTTGATTAGGATTCTCCAAAGGACTTACTAACAGCTCTGTTTTATGGTCCCCTTCACCCGTGAAATTAATGTATGTGCACGACTCACTTTGCTTTATAAAACTACTGACCCTAAAAAATGCCTCTTGCTGGGTTTCAGTGGAAGGTTTTTGCTGCTTATGATGGTCTAAGAGCTCCAAAGATTTTCCACTCTGACAAGTATAAAGCTCTGGGGAAAACCCTGCAGACTGAAGGAAAAAAAAAAAGTGGAATGTTATGGGTTACTCTGTAGTCCAGCTACACTGGGGGCAGATGTGTCAGTCTCTGCACCCTCACAGCCTTTGAGGATACACTAATTATCACCTCAAGGTAACATCCTACTCTCTCAAAGCCCATTGAAGAGCTGGATGGACTCTTTCTGTCTCTCAATCCCACGTATTATCCTCCATGCTTCCCCTCCCTCTTCCTCTCACTCCTCCATGCTCAGACCTGTTCCCTCCCTCTCTTTAATTCATTTCCCCTCCACCCCCTCCCCGCTTTTAATAGATACTAAGATAGAAAGGATGCATCTTCACGAAGAGGAACCTATCCTTTTATGCAGTGCCTTCTTACCGGATTACAGTGATGCATGATTATGCAGAGGAATTGAAATGGCTTTATGTTTTGTCTCTATAAGCGATAAAGCATTTCCATGGATGACTTGCTATAAAAGCTGAAACCCTGCACCTATATTGTTTGGAGGAGTTACCCTGAACACCCCATAAACAAGCCTCATAGCTTCTCATAACATCAAAAGCATTGTAAACCTAGCACATCCAATGAGCCGTGAGCATGCCCAATAATGAACACGCACACATCTGTGCATCAACATAGCACTAAATGGTGACTGAGTGATTAGAGCCGACGAGGAACTCTACAGGCCTTAAAGGGAGCAGTAATGATGCAGCCTCAACCATTGCTCACGCCTCATTGGCTCATACTTCTGCTGAGCAACTGCTGAGACTTAATTGAAGGGTACACTTTGTTAACACTGTTGCCAGGTGACCACAGAGGCCCAATTGAGGGGCAACACCTCATTGGATCTGTGCCCGTCCATCAATCAGGTGCATTAGCAAGAGGTTGCCTTTTTTGTCTTTGTTGGCAGTGGAATGTGTTGACAGTAAGAGGGAGAAAGTGTGGGAGAAAAAAGAAGGAGAGGAAACTGGGAAAAAGCAGGAGGAGAGGTGGCGGGGGAGGTAAAAGGAAAATCTGAGAAGATAAGGGGTGCAGAAAGAGAAGCGAAGGGCATGAAAGAGGAGGATTAAGGGTCCATGGGAGACAAGAAAAGGCAGGAAGAGAGGGGAGTCCTTGGGGATCTGATCATCAGATTAAGTAGCAAATGCTACATCAGCAATATTTCAGCATGGAAATGAAGGCTCCTCTGGCAGGAAAGAGCCTAATATCCTGTTTGTAATTGGATAAAACCCACACCCAGCAAGGAAACCATCAGAAATCAAACTCAGAATAGAATGACATTGTATTCTCATGCACCATTCAGATTTACAAAAAGAAGCTCATTTTGTGGGATATGTTCCTGAGGGCCACATATGGGGAACTGAAGAACACATTATATTAACATTTTTCATTCTAATTCTGTGTGTAGAGCTGAGATACAATTTAGCGTATTAGTTAACACTGCAGTCAGGCAAACATAACTCAGCCTGCTGAATCCTGAGGCAGGTATAAAATGGACTGTAAGTGGGTCCCTACAAACAAGAGGAGATAATAAAATGTGAAAATGAAGGCTTTCACTTTGTTAATAGAGTGGAAACTGGGGAGGGATAATTTTGCATTACCATAGACTCTGTAAATGGGTCAGTGGTAATTAGACTAATGAGTGAAAATATTCTATTATGCAGTGAAAGGCAGCATAAAGGTGTGCAGCCTTGACAGATTCAATCTATCAATGGTATACTTGCAGAATCCAGTCTGTTCACAATGACAGTTGCCTGGAGAAAAAAATCTAAATAAAAAAAGAAGCATCAAATATTACCATCAAACTGTGAAAGCTGTGTTTAATCCGTTACCGTTCCCAAATCTTGAATACGTCTCCTCAGTACAAACCAGGAAAACAAACCTGAAAAACGCAGCCTGAAGTAGTCAAAGACGTCATCACCGAGAACTCTTGTATCTGTTCACACATGAATGGCTAAGGGAAGGTCAGCAGAGGTTCAGGATTAATGAAAGCTCTGTCAAATATCACTGGGAGGACTTGGATTGATGAAGAGTCTGTCAGAAGAAAAAGAAGCCTCTTGCTTTGTTGCTGCTGAGAGTTTGAAGCCTGTGTTGCTGCCTTCCAAGCACAGCCTCTTCTTTCACTTGTAGGGAGCTACAGAGCAGCATGAAAAGAAGCTGCTGTGAATTGTGCATCACTTCACTGTATCTGAGAACCTCCTGCACACAGAGAAAAACACCACGGGTGAAAATTACAACACAAAAACAGTCTCCCAAAGTGAGACACTGGGCCTTATGCTCACATCCATGAAGGTCTGCTGCACCAAGTCAATTAGAGACATCACTGCTGGTGAAATGCTGAGTAACATTAATGTTGATGGCAGAGGGATCATTTTCCCTGCCCAGAAAGCTTAGAAGTTATTAGTGTTGTAACAACCCTGGCAGGGACCAGCTAACTTCACTGCCAAGTCCGAGCCGCCTGTTGGTGAGGGGGCTGTGCTGTCACGAGAGGAACATGAAGCCTTTTTGGATCAGACCCCGGTTTCTTTACATTTTTGGCTGGTCCGCAGCAGGGGGGGGCACTACAAGCACTAGAAACACAGTTGTCTGGATCTGAGTAGCTGAGTGAACAAGTTACACCACTCGCCTGATGGCCAGTGCTCATATTTCCCAATTGACCATTACTCTTTCAAACAAATAGGCACAAACAGGAAGGCAGAATTGCATGATGGGTCATTTCTCATACAGGCAGTAGCCTGGCTGCTCCTGGCAGAAGCATGTTTTACTGTTTCTCAAAGAGCAATCATGCTCCTGATCACACATAGAGCTAATAACCTTGTGAATTCATAACATGAAGCTTTTTATGCTTCCCTGAATACGCAAGGTGTCACTTCTTTTGCAACAATGAAATCAAAAGCACGTTTACCTTGTGCGATGATCAGTGTGAGGATGTTTTTCTGCCGCCTCGTCTCTCTCCCTCTCTGCGAGCTGCCAACAGTCACACACTGACTGTGAAGCTCACACAATCGGATACAGTAATGCATACAATACATTAATTACATTGATGATTTTGCACAAGCATACTAATCTTCTGACTTATTATTGAGGGTCAGGAGAAAGTTTCAGAGTTGAGAGGATTTCAGAGCTTCTTCATAACGATAACTTACCCTCCTTCCCGCCTGCATGTGCAGGGTGCAGAGGTTCAGAGGAGCAGAGGAGCAGAGGAGAGACACTGCCGCATGACTCCTGCTGTCTACCGGTGAGCTGTGTGCCCTTTTTTCATGCTGTTACGGTAAAATATGATTGACTGCATATATATTGCACTTATCTAGCCTATGCAACCACTTAAAAGGCTATGCAATACAAGTCAGCATTTACTTGTTCACACACATATCCATTCACCCGTGACAGAGGCTACCGTAGGAGGTCCCAAGTCTTCGTCAGGAGAGATCCTCAAACACATACACACCAATGGAACAGCCATCTTGAGCAATATGGGGTTCGGTATCTCGCCTGAGGACACTTTGACATGCAGACTGAGGGAACCTGGGATTAGCCATCAATCTTTTGATAAGTGGACGACCCACTCTACCTCCTGAGCCACAGCTGTTATCAGTTAGAAATTTGTTTTTCACTGTGTTGGAGAATGAATATGTGGCATTAGAGTGTCTTTTTAGCTTGTATAAAGTGTATAATACACTGACTAACCAATCAACTTTAATCACTAATTACTAATTTGAATCAAACATATTAAGATATAAATAAGATAAAATGATCATTTTTTAACTGAATTTTTTTAATGCAAGCATAGCTAAATCGTGTCCTGTGATACACTGCATGACAGAAAACTGCTAATGAATGATTAATACCACAGGATTCACATTATGGACACCACCACTGACTGGTGTAGCACTTTAGTCACAACCACACTGACTACACACAGTCCAGACATGCACTCAGTCTTGTTGATGATTAGTCAGCACACTGTGACCAGTGGCTTGAAACCAGGACTGTCCTTACTTACTGTACTGTCGCATCTATCACTGATGCCAACCCATCACACCAAAGCAGTGATTCACACATTCATGTTCAAGTCACATCACAACATCCACCCAAAAGTATGTCTTGCAAACTCAGCCTCACACTGTGTGCTACATCGACTTAATTTCCATTTCACTTATTGAGAAGAATCTCTTGAGATTATCACATAGACTGAAGGATTTACTGAAGAATGGTGCAATGAAATACAGAGCTGAAGTAGCTGACTACCTCAGAGCTAGCCAGTTCCACGAGCTTCTGTAACTCAATGCTACCTCTCATTGTTGGTTTCTTTCATCAGTGTCTCTGAAAAGGTAAAAAGCATCATTAACATTCCATCTTGAGTAAGGCACTTTGCAAAAGTGGAAGGATCTCAATAGACAATGCAAAAACTGAGTCCTTCAAAAACAATCCAAGACGCAAAGTAAGATTTTTGCACATTTAAAATTCCTTTTTTTTTTTGTATATTATGTGTTTAAATTTTTATGTATACATATTTACAAGTCAGATAAATGCTGTACAAAATACAAAATAAATCTGTACATAAACCTACTTTGTCCCCAGAATCACTTAAATTTTTTTACTGACGCCATCCCCCCTGTGAGCCTTTACAAAATGGAAATTTCAGAAAGACAAAGTTATTTGTTAAGGTAAAAACACTGATAAAAATACTTTTCACAAAGTTTATCATTTTTGTAGGGCGAGGACATGTCAATATATGATGTCCTTATCATGCTCTTCCTGAATGTTGTCTTTAAACCTTTTAAGAGTGTTAGAATAACCCTAACCACTTGACTCTCATTTTGCCATTGGAAACCACAAAGGCCTTGAGCTTGTGTGAAACAGTGTTTGTCAAACTAGACTTCTCATTGTTGAACAAGGTTATGCCTCCCAAGACTTGTTTCTTTTAATTTATGTTACTACAACTGATAATTATATTAAATTAGTTTATTTTGTAACTTCTGGAACAAAAGTGTAAGGTCCTGTATCTCCTCAGCTCACAATACAGATAATGACTCAAAACTAACTGTGAGTAATCTAGTCTAAACTTTCTTGGCAATGATAATGTTATTTTCCTAATATCTTTCTCTCATCACCTCAGTGAAACTTCATTGGCACTTCAAGAGCAGTGTTGTGTTAAATTATATCAAAGCATCAGGACTTTTAGTGGCTGGCTGGTCATGTCCAGATGTTCCTCAGAATACACAGAAAAGATCTTTTTTTTCCTTTTTTTGGCTAAGAATAGGCTCCATTAATAAACCATTTTTGCAGAAAACTGGCCTTGGTGTGATAACTGTTTACTGTTGAATAATTGTGAATCAAAAGCATTTATACAAGCTTATATGTAACTGTAGATATCCTTTATTAACTACTTCATTTACCAGTTATACATCAATAAAAAACTTTGGCCGGTTATCCAATCATGTGTGCTACAGTGTTTCATTTTCTCTTCAACACATGTTGCTCTCTTTCAGCATTATTTCAGCCCCACTGCCAACCCTATGGAAAATGTCCAAAATGATGGATACTTCTCAAAAGTAAAAAGGAGTACAAAAAGGGAACACAGTTACAGAGATGTAGTGGCGAATCTAATGCCTGGCAGCTAGTGGGGGGGGGGGCTGTATTAGTGGGTCTGTCATGTACCAAGTAGCAGGATATATTACGGCTAGAAGCACTTTTAAAACAAGTTGGGGGTCAGCCAAGAAAGTCTCAAAGCAATATCTTCAGCCATATGGATGGGGGAATGCATTCTGCACTAGCTGGCACAGCCTCTATGACAATATTTAATATTGTATAGATATAACCTGCAGGGAAATCAAGTTCAGGATCTCAGTGGGACTTAAATGAAACTACAGTTCAAACACTGACTGATGTGAATCTCACAAAATATTGCAAAATACCTCCATTAGTTTTTTTTCCATTTTAATACAGCTGATATGTCATCTGTGCTTTTATTCTTTTCTTCTTTTAAAAAAAAAAACTACAAAAGACCCACTGCTGGCCATATTACCCACTGATACTAAATTACACTCATAAAGTTCAATTTATTAATGAAAGTAATGACAAATGGATGTCTATTGTAGTCTAGCTAACCGAATAAATGCAATTAGTATAGTTTTAATCTTCATTTTTCATATTCTGGTTCCATTTTGTGGTCAAATTTCATGCATAAAAATTTCTGTACTGAACAAAACAGTACAACACTGACACCATACGGACAAATGTAGAAATAAACGCACTGCAACTAATATTTATAACTATATTGGCAATACTACGTAATGTCTTATAATGCTGGGACATGGTTTATGTATTAGGGACGTTTAAGTGATCTCAGTACTTTTTTAATGCGGCCATTGTCAAAGTTAGCACGTGGAACTAATGACAACCGCTTATTACTTACCGGAAGTGGACTTAAAAATCGGTCACACAGTGTTTGCAGAAGTGCTTCCTGTCGGGGAGTCGTCGCAGGCTCTCTAAGCGTTGTTGGTCATGTTTCGAACTGTTTTGGGTAGACTGGTGACAGAGACAGTTCGTGTTCACCGACATGTGAAAAACGCACCTTTGACGTTAATTCAGAGGTCAAGAGCCGCTTCTGTTTCCGTCAGGAACTTTTCGGACGTGAAGGACGAAGAGCTGCAGCCTTTTGACACTTCCCTGCTCGAGTTCCTGGTGTGTCCGCTCTCTAAGAAGCCACTGAAGTAAGTTGAGGAAAGATTCAGGGGATAAAGACGATTTAAGTAGCGATGGCCCGTAATAACTCATCGTTAGGCTTTATGGCTGTGTCTCTATTTTTGTCGAGATAAGTTTTTTTTTGGGGTCGGGGTTTTAAACGTGGAAAACACAGTGGCATGTTGTGACTAACGTTAGCAAAGCTTAAAGCAGCCTTTCAAGAGTTGGAGTAAAGCGCAGCAACTCATCTCTGCTTTCAAAGTTAGTTTATATCGGTTCATGTCTCCTGTGTCTTTAACTGTGCAGTTAAAAACCAAGAATCCTGCGTCTTGCAATGAAATCTGTAATATTTTAGTTATACAGTATGATAACTAAAATTATAAACCAAAGCTATATGGGGAGAGTTTGGGATCCCTGTCCTACTGCGCAGAAACTGAGTAAATTCATGTTGATTTATTTTAAAATGCTTTACCAGTATGTAATGACACCAATTAGTTCTTAAATCTTAGTCCTTAAAATCATGTTTTTGATAAAGAACTTATTCTGTTGTCTCTATTATACTGCAGCTTTAAAAATATGACCATGGGTCTTAAACACGTGGTTATAATTTTAGATAATGAATATACCTAACCATATTTAAGTGGAACTCACTTTTGCAAATAATGATTCAATCCATTATGACTAATAAATAACAGTTGCTGCCCTTTGGTGTTCTGGGGAAAAAAGATTTCAGCTTTCTGCTGCTATATTTTAAAACATCTTTTCACAAAAGTTTCATTTAGCTCTTCTCACACACTGAGAAAGAAAAAAATCAATTTTGGTCATTTAATTTTTATTGAAAACCGTGTGCACCGTAGAAGAATAAGAATGTTGCTCTTGCCCCTCCCTAGGTACGAAGCTAAAACCAATGAGCTAATAAATGAAGAGCTTGGCATAGCCTATCCCATCATCGGCGGTATCCCCAACATGATACCTCAGGAAGCCAGACTCATACAGAAAGACACAGATCCCTCAACCACTACAACGAAAGAGTAGAGACTCATCACAACATCTTCAGCTGACACAAGACAACAGAGTTATTGTATTGAAAAAGCTGCTGGACTGAATGACACAGTACTTATCAGACATTATATCTGGATCCTGCTCTGTTTGAATGCCGCATTGTTTTGCTGTGCTGTGAGAACGTATGCTGCTTCCTAGCCACTTGGCCAAAAGCAAGTGTAATATATGAGCACAGATATTTATTTACATTAATAGTATCCTGTATCAGAACCCATCTGCAAGCATGTTCTCCCTGTCCATGATGGTGGGGCTGGTCCCAATAGTGTCTCTCTTTGGTTTGTTCTACTCTGCTGCGGTGGATGAGAACTTTCCTCAAGGCTGCACCAGCAGCAACAGTCTGTGTTTCTACAGCCTGCTGCTGCCAGTCACCATCCCTGTCTACGTCTTCTTCCACCTCTGGAGTTGGATGGGAATCAAGCTCTTCAGACACAACTAGACTATTCTGACTCTGCTCTGTTTAAGTAAAAATTCATCTGGAATAAATCCTATTGATTATGTAACTTTCTGTTCTGGACCTGTTTTGTTTGTTTGTTAATAAAAGTTGAAAATAGGTGGTTTGAAATCATATAAGCATATAAAAAACACAGGTGCAATGGGGTTTACTAGCAGAAATGTTGTTGCTTTCTCCTAGTACACAAGAATTAAATACTTTGTAATAATGAATAAAAAAAGTAATGTTTTAGCTGAGCAAGGTCATAGTTATAATATAGGAGATGACAGGAGAGGCAGAATGAGGCAAAGCAGACTGAAGGAAAGAATGCAACAAAAAATCTACTGCAACACTTCACCATCAAGTGAGTTTTAAGAGAAGATATAGGTGAATTTTTGTTTTGCACATACTGGTTGTTAATCTTTTTAAGGTGGGGGGCTGCTGTGTGTTATAACTGGCAAAAATATGAATAAAGATTTATTTCTGATGCGCTGGTGGTTGGCTTGCTTAAAAACATAGACTGTATAATAAAAGAAACAGCAGTTTTATGTTACAGTCACAACAAAAAAAACTAGCCCCTGTTATAAAATTTGGTGGATGTTAAAGTAGCACCGTAAATCTTGAATAATTGGCTGGTACAATAAGATGCTTCTAGTCATTCTTTGTTAACTCTGAACCTTGAGCAGAAATGAAAAGTTAACTGTTTGTGTATATTATATGACAAATGGCAGTCAACAGCGTGACAGTGAAGCCTCATTCAGAAACTTTGGAAAACAAATCAAAGACAGTACATCTTGCAGATTCTTATGTAAGTTAAGCACTGTTCCTTTACAATAAATAAACTTTAATAGATAAAATACTTGTTTTCATACAGAACAGATAACAAAGCCATGAACTACAATTTGATAGTAGAGTTTACTGAAAACATTCAAAACGGCTGTCCTTGAAACTAAGAGTGATGCATACAACCTGTGTAAAGTTAAAGCCTTACAAAAAACATTTCAGGAAAACTGAACTTTATAATTGAAATATCTAACAAACACCAAGTATTATTAAGGGTGCAACAGCAACTTTTTTAAGGACCAAGAAACAAACAAGACAGGGCTCTTTATAGAAAGAATGGTAACTTGTAAGAGCTAACACAACATTCTTTGTACTTTAAATCCATATATTTACATTTGAAATGTTTATTAAAACACAAATAGGCTCATTGCCTATCTAGACTAACTGAAAAAAGTCACATAGTGGTTAATTTTGGGACAGAATGTCCTTTTTGTTATTGAGGATGACCATATTTCTCTATTTCTTTTTTATGTTCCTAGTAGTATTCTTCATGAGTTTTAGTATTAAGGGTTACATTTTATGTATTCTGTCAATTTTATGTCTTGCTGCTCCGAGAGCCAAGACATTAAAAGACATCAAGCAGAAAAGGTAAGATTCTGGAGGCCACTGACTGCAGGTTAGTGTCCTTCAATATGACTTCAGTGGCCCTTCCTGCTTTTCACCTCTCTGTCCTGAGAGAGCTTCATCAGTGGAGACTCCGGCCTGGGTGACAGTCCTTCTCCTTTTGTCTTAAAGAAAAAGGACTCGTTGAGTTTCATCTGGACTGCTTTGACCTGAAGTTGAACAAAAAATTATTTTGTAAATGAACTGTGGGAAACACCTTTTTTTGCAAATTAAATCTGATAAACTCAAAAACCTCATTTTGCATTGCTTAGCGGACACAACAGATTAAAGGATAAGAGAAAACACAAGTAGTCCATCTTTTACTACATTCCAACTTTCCTACCCTGCCATCAGTATGTACTGTTCTTTCATATTTAAAGGTCCGTAAATTCATAAAATATGGGCACTGTAGTTCAAACATTGAGTCACAGAGGCTATAGTTGTCACCTCGCCAAAAATTCATTACAGTAGTTGTATGCCATGTGTTACACTACTAAACAAAACACAATACGCAGCAAACATTTATGGCTGAACGCAAGTTCTTTGTTCTTTGCAGAAGTTGTCGCCTTAGAGAGAACATTTTTTTATCAGCATCCCATTTCTATTACACTGCCACCTATCTGTGTTTGAGACTTAAATCTTTTTTATTGCTTGGTACTAGTAGGTCATATTTTTTGCAGTAAACGAGCTTTGTGTACATTGTTACCTCTCGCAAGTTTATAGTATGAAGATTTGATGCAAAATATGAAAGAAAAACTTAAGCCTCTGCCTGGGTGCAGATGTGGCCTATGGGTTGCCAAGGTCAAACATTTTTTGTACATAGCAGCAGTTAAAAATAAATTTGAGAGAAATAAAAAAGCCATCGAAATTTCATGATGCATTAAATTTAATTATCTTATCTCTTTTGTAAAAAACATCTGACAAAATGGTTAATTAAAGTCTAAGAAAAACACGATAAAATGGATGTAGATTTTGTAGCTTGTGGCAGATATAAAAACACAAGATACTTAGTGGGTGCATGTGTCACTGTAACTGCTGCAGTCAATGGTGGGTGGAGAATCAGGTGTTACCTGGGTCAAATCCAGCTTGCTAGTGCGACAGGGGTGCTCACAGTCCTCGCTGGAGGTTGTTGTGTCTGCAGACTTGGGCTCAGACTCTGACTGGGGGCTCAGAATTGTTTCTTCTTTACCACGTGTGCAAGGATGTTGACCAGAAGGCTCTTTCTTTATCTTTATATCCTTCATGTCTGAAAAAGATGAACGCAGGTTGTGGTCTTGGTGGATGTCACCTGTGATCTGCCCTTGTAAAGATGATGTCTTCATTGACAAACACATCTTGAGGTCTTTACTGGCCCTCTCTGGCAGGCTCAGGTCCAAAGGTTTCAAGTCCTCAAAGAGTAAAGTCTTTCTGTTTTTTTGGCAGAAGTTGAGGTAGGAGCAGAGTTCAGTGGTGAACAAGTTTTCCGTCTGTGTGGAAGTGCTTTTCATGGACTGTTCACTTAAAGCACAGGAATGTTTCTTGGTCTTTACAACATCCAGGGAGGGGTTTAAGTCGACTGGATCAGCCAGGTAAGGATTCACACTGGGCTTTGTAAGTACAGGACATGCTACTTTTTTCTCTTGAGCAAGATTTGCCTTTAACTCTATCTGAGTCTGAAAGGACGACTTTCTATTCTTGTTTTTATGAAGTGCTTTATTTAATCCCCTTTCTTCCTCTTCTTCTTCATCTGTGAGACATACGAGCACTGTCTTTGGCTTCTTCTTATGCTGGTTTGTGTTTCTGTGATGCTGATGGAAATTTGAGTCTTCTGGACATTTGAATGATCCTTCAAGATGCTGTTTTGTCAGAGACATTACAGACATGTGCATCTTGTCTTGCTGTGTGAACAGTTGAGGAGGTGCAAAAACTGCTTTGTCACTGATTTCACCACTGGAAGGTTCGGAGGGTGATGCTCTGAATGTCTTCTGGGTGATAAACAGGTCTTGGCTGTTTATGTCCTCACTGTTGCATTGAGAGTCATGTTCATGAGTCACCTCCTGGCTGTACCCTGTCACGGTGACCTGGGAACAGCTCTCAATATCCTGCACAGCTTCTTTCTCTGAGAGGAAAATCTTTTTGGGACACTCCGGAGATGAAGAGACAAATTTGGGACGCTTGACACGGATGTAGCCTTGCGATAAGTCAAACCCCACTTTCTTTTTTCTTTTGGTTTTTTTCTTGAAGTCTTGATCCAGGTGATCAGGTTTTGGCTTGTCTCTGTCACATGGACTCGATGTTTCAGGCTTCATAGCAGGTTTTGCATGTGCATTACTGGCCATATAACTGCCATCTAGCTCCAAAGCCAATCTGTTTTTCTTTTTCTTCTTTTCTTTCCTCTTTGTTTGCCTTTCCACCATTGCTTCTCTAAATTTCAAGTTTTTCTTTTTCTTTTTTACCCCATCGTTTTTCATCTTTGTATTGTTTTTGTATTTAGGGGATTTTTTGTCCTTTTTTTTTTTCCTTTTTCTTTTCCCAGGCGAAGTCCAAGACTCCCAGACAATGTTTGTGTTCTCACAGTCACTCATAGGTCTGTTTAAAAGAAAAAAAATACAAGTTTTGAGTCTTTTAAAGCTCAATGAAGTAGTTTTAGATGCTTAGATTTATATTAGACTCATACCTGAAAAGTGAGTGCATTAAAATGAAAGGAAGTGCAATATAACACATGATAAAAGTACCTAAAATGTAATTTCTGCTTTGACCTGTTTCTGTACTTACAAGCATCTTATTAACAAGCTCTGAGCCGAAACCAAGTGGTTTCATACCACTGGAGATGTCTTAATGCAGTTACAGCCTATAATTTCAACACTTCTCTAACTTACAGATGCAGCTGCACTACTTTTTATTTTACAAACAAATCAAAATCTCTGATAAAAGTAATGTAATCATGTGATCCACCACCAGATCTACTGCTTTTCCTTTGCTTTATTTTATAGTCATGTATGTGTTTTTTGTCTTTAAAAGAATTTAAGTTAATTAAAAGTTGCTCACCGACCACCCTGCCTCAAGCTTCAGTTTCTCTCTTTACCGACCAAAGTTGTCAAAATTAACTTTCCAATTAGTGCAACAACCTGGATGTGCTGCAAGACATTTGTTCTTGATATCAAAGTGAAACAGAGATGATGGGATCTCTAATGGGACGTTGTATCTTGATTTTGGTTTAGTTACATGTAGGAATTATTTTAGTACTTTAAGCCTTGCCTTCTTGTAAGATGTGTCCAGCTATCTGTGATATATTTTAATTTAATAATTTAATAATTCTGCAGCGTGAAAAATCTCGTTGCTAACATAGGAAACCGATAGTGTTTCGTCATGTAATGTCCTAGCTGAATACTGTTAAAAGTTTAGCCTTGTCACAAGTACGAAACGACGATGGCTTTAGCAAAACCAGACTGAAAACCTGACAGGTTTACTTACTTCTCTTTCCTTTTGTATATTCTTGCGGTTAAACAACGTGACTATTTCCTACAAATGTGACAATTTCCTTCCTATTTTGACTTTTGCATCGATTATAAAATAAAATTTCATTAAGCAAAAACCTTCATACAATGACTTTATAGTTACCTCAGAGGCCGACTGAACCCGGCAAACTCAACTTCAAAGAGACCGTCTATGCTCGTGTTGCGTTCATGAGATTTTTCTGAGGCTCGACATCTGAAAATCAGAAAGAACACGGGCATTTCATATTTAGAAAGCATTTAAAATAGGCCTGTTATAGAAGTTTTATAACCGGCAGTTTTGGTAAAAGAAAAGAAAAGACATTCCTATGTATATTAAGTGTAATGATCATTATTTCGTTCAAGCAAAACACAATTACAAAATGTGAGACGAGAAACGTTTTACATCCTTTACCAACCCGAGTGTCAGAGGTTGGACCTTTCCGAACCGCGATGATTAGCATCCTTAAAGTAGGCCTTCACGCGGCAATGATGACAGGCCTGCGGTGTTAATGCACATTAAAGTTCGCTGTCTGTGAAGAGTGTTTGTGTCTGCTTGAAACGCTTAGAACATATTTAAAAAACTCATTTGTCCATGTTCAAAATAGAACCACTAGATGCCGCAATTTACTATCAGCTAGGCTTCTTATACTCCGACATAAATCAGTGACAAAACGTTGGGGTCCTGAAGGTGGATAATAAAAGGTGAAGGTGGTAATAAAATAAACCATCTTATGGTTTGAACATTTATTTTAGGCTACATTTCATTCAGAAGCCAAAGAACACTCAAAGACATGACTATATTGAGATAAGAGAGAGATACTTAATTTTATTCAATAAAAAAAGAAAATTCTAAAACAAGAGAAAATGTGAGAATAAAGACAATTGAAACTTTCCAAGTCCTTCTTTTATCAATAGTCTAGTCAGCTACATCGTTTCTCACTAGCTCAGTCACTGTGAAAATAATTGCTTTCATAAACTCTCTCCACAAACCCTGTGTTCTTATGATTCATGACTCATTCTCTCTGTGTCTCTCAGGTGAAACTAATAGTCTCACTGAGTAGATGAAGGTGAAGGATGATACAGAGCTGACTGCTCTATCCACAGCGAAGACAATGAGATGTGGCTGGAAGTTGCTGAAGAAACATAATATAAGTAGATGCAATTCACTGATTTATTTTTGACCGATTCTATACCACCATGTCTTTGTTTGTCAAAAAAACCCACTACATCCTGCACTGTCTCTGTGCCACATGCTTTAATGCTAGTAAATCATCTTCTCGTATCAGTTTGAGGAGTAATTTTATGGTTTCTATATGTATCCAGTAGGCTGTGAGCCACTGAAGGGGTTAACCAATCAGAAGCTATAAATCTTTTCCATTAATTTAATTATAATGTACTACAGAACACAACTTGCTCAGCACATAACAGCAGTCAGACAGGACCAAAGATTTTTGAAGGCAAAACAAATAAATAAACAAAAAAGGGGAGGCTTTGGAGGTTACCAGGAAGACTTTTGTTGTCTCTGTGTTCCCAGATTACTTCTGTAGGGGGTTTTGTCTTTTTCATTGATGGATTTTTTCCCATTGCCATGGTGAATAAATGCATCACAGCAGCAAAAACATGAAAGCTCAGAGATAAAGAGAGGAGGAGGGAGAGGTTGTATTTTCCTCCAGGTGTTACTTTGTAGAGTTGCTTCCCTCCATATTCCTCAATTTTACACTCTGGATGACAACTCACATTTATGTGTCTGAAAGTCAGTAGCATCCCTCCTTTTAGGACAATAATGACTGTGCACATTTTTATGGTAAGGAATTTTTATGAATCAACCAGAAAGGTTTATGGAGAATTCAGCTTATTTGCCTTACACACAAATTTTAAACTGCTTCGGTAGTTTGAGGACAGGGTTCAGATTCACAGCATTTGTTGGTCACTGCTAACATTAAATCAACAAATTAAAATGCAAAATTTGCCACATTTACTGTCCTCTGCTAAAGCTGGCATTGAAAGCAAGCTTGGCTAAACTAGTAACAGCACTATAAGGTGGGTATGGGGATCAAGCTGACTGATTGTCTTTAATCTTTCCGAGACTTTTATTTTGTCAGTCAGTCCCCTAATTTGATCGTCCCCATTTAGAGAGCAGAGCGCAGGATTAAACAAAACTCCCATAGCAGATGGTTTATGTATTTTAGGCTGATGCCAGAGTTACTGCTTGCTGTGTGAAGCAAAGGAGGAATGTTTGTTGGCTTGTAATAACCTACTTTTCAGCCATCAGACTGGTTCAAATTGCCTTATGAATCATTTGTCTCTCATACGCCTGATCAAAGCAATCAATCCAGCTTAGTGAATGGAATTCAGACTGTGGTAATGGTTTGCTGTGGTGTGGTGGTGTCTGGTGGCAGTAAAATTATGGTGCATTGCCTGAGGAGGCAGGACAAACCAGGCTGCCGTTCCGGGAAAAGGGGTCAGGCGAGTAAAGAAGTGCCTGTAAAGCACATGGACTCACTCACTGTTAAAACCGGCCCTCCTCCCCTCACCATAAATCCTGCCAATCACAATAAGCTATCAGACATTCACTAATATGCTCAGAGAGGTATTGTCTGATCCATTGTAGTATTATAAATTGATTGATAGTCCTTTTATATTGAATGCCATGTTAGTAACAGATTGATGATATGCTTAAATCCACATCTAACCTACTGGTTCCCACTTTTCATCAATAATTCCGAATGCAAATTATATTTCAAGGTTTTTCCTCCAAAAGACCTCAGCTGAAATAGTCATTATTTTTATATTAACACTGAATCAAATGCCTAAGTGATGAGGAGAGTGTTGTTCCTAGTGACGGCAAGACAGAGTTATTGTGAAACTCTGCAATCCCTTCGGCTCCTCAGATCTTTTTAGCCTCCTTTTGTTGACTGTTTTGATGGTCAGACCCAAAAATTCTGCTCTCATGAACGTCATAACAAGCTACAGCAGGAAACCATTTAAAGCATAAAAGCTTTGCTAAACTAACTGTATATTATCTTCTTAGCACAAAACTACAGAGAGACGAAGCCAACAGCAGGAAATATCAGCTAAAGGCTAAAAAGCTGATGAGAATAATTATTATTTAACTTACACTGATAAGGTGGACATAGACACAACTCTGAATGAATCATAATATTGCATACGTCAAACCCATTAGTGTTGTGATGGGTCTGATAAATGTTTTTCTATAAAATCTAGTTGGAGTATAACCTATAACCATCAGTTTTATCTGTTACGAGCTGTGGTCTTGTTTTCTCTAAAGACTTGTTAGAGTGACCTGAGACTAGCAGCATCTGTGCAAGGTTATTTATCTTCTCTGTCACAAGTCTCAGGACATGCCGTCACCCTCTATAAAAAGTCAAAGCCTAACGTGAAATAGCAGTCCTCTCCTCCTTATTTACTCCCTCATAACTATTTTTAAGTTTTCGGGACCATCTTGCCTCACCGATGCACCTGACTTGCAATAGCTGTGAATGTCAGGTTAAGGGTCATGCTAAGAGAGTTAGCTGTTCCTTTGTTTACAGCTCCGATCAGCACACTGGCTCTATGTTTAAAGATTATTCTGCCTGAAATTGTATCTTGGATGTTGTTGCGTGACTGCTGACTTTGACTTGAAGTCTCTTTCCCTGTTGTATTCCCACGCACCTTGTTGCCTTTGCATACCATAGGTAGCATGCTACACATTATGGCAGCATGAGGTAATGAGGACAACAAGGTTTAGGACCTAAGCTAGGGTCAAAGGTCAGTGTGTTCAGCGGGTGTCATCTAAACAGGCTTTGGCCTTCGTGGTCAGTAATAGTATCACAGGAAAG
Source organism: Acanthurus leucopareius (assembly GCA_029814765.1). Classification (NCBI taxonomy): domain Eukaryota; kingdom Metazoa; phylum Chordata; class Actinopteri; order Acanthuriformes; family Acanthuridae; genus Acanthurus; species Acanthurus leucopareius. The sequence goes on from JAQMCX010000050.1 coordinate 6,072,322, forward strand.
CAAGTGGAGGTCAATGTCTCTCAAGGACCCCACCCAGCACCGTAATCCTATAAGACTAATATGTAAACAACTTTAATAAGTGTTCACTTGAGCCATAACATGAAAAGATGCAATGGCTGACTTCAGAGAATAATCAGTACTGCTGCTGAATCAGTTTATACTTCAATGACATGGTAAAACATTGATGGTTTATTCAAAATTGACACAGTTTAAAAAAATTATTATTTTTACAATCTTATATTTAAGTGAAGGCCAAAAAAGTAAAGCTGTAAAAATCTACATTTTTTAAATGGATCTGCGTATCATGAAATCATGACACCGTACTCTTTTCTCATCTGACACTGCCATGCTCTTATTTCTTTGTGAGAATAGGAGGAGGAGCAGCACATTTAAAAAGAAATTTGTATATTTGAAGCTGTCACTGATGATTATATAGCACCATTTGCACTGGAGCTTTAAAGCTTCTGATGAAAATGGGATTTTTTTTAACACTGTCAACATGTCTACATGGTTTTTCTTTTTATATTTAACAAGACATATCATAAGCAAAAGAAACAGCAAGACCATGCCAGAGCATTTTATCTATGGAACTGCAGTGAGTCAAAAACATGACTTCAGAGAGCAAAGATTTCATAAGTAATATCCATCAGGAAGCAATCATATCAACCTGTGGAGTTGGGCTACGATGAAAGGTTATAAGAAGAGAAACCAAGTGTAATCTGAATCAGTATTTTGCAGGCAGATTACCATTATTTTCAAAACAACAGTGGGAACGTGTTCTGTTTTAAATGGTAAAACTGCCAAAGGAGAAATGGCAAGCCTTAATGAATTACCAAAGGCTCTGAAAATCCAAGAGCCAAACTTTAGTCTGCAGTATCCCTTTTTCCATAAAACTGTTTGCCATAAAACTGAAAACCATATTCTGTTCCACTATTTTATCCAGAGGGCAAAGTAAGTATAAGGCAACGTGTCGGTCAGCCTCTAAGTTTATTTTTCTCATGTTTTATCTGGAAACCGTGTCCAAACAAATCTGCACTGTGCCAAATAATATTGGCTAAATTAGCCTGTGAAGTTACACGATGATTGATGTCAAATGTTGAGAGGACATTTTATACGGCCACAGGCTGTTGACAAAGAAATTTATTGCAGACATGACTCAAAAACAGATAAATAGTGAGGCTGCTTTTGAGGTTTGTTCGGTGAGCTGAGTCGAAGCAGCAGGTGAGTGGGGGAGGGTTAAAGAGATAAAGATGGAAATACATAGATTCACTTATACTACAGAAAGGCAAAGGTGTAGAGATGGATCAAAGCCAACATAAGACATGATGGGATTTATTTAATGACTGACAACTTTTAAATATGTAACTTGAATGAATAGATGTATATTTTTAGAGGTTTAAGCATTGCCTGTGGAGGAACTTTAGGTTCTGCAATTCTCTTAGATAAAACTGCATATTTGCATTTCTGTAGAGAATCATGGGATACATCAGTCTACATTTACCATCTCAACCCCAGTATTGATAACATTTAAATCAGTTTTACCACAGATTAGGGGGCTTGGTGTGAACCAGGCCTTCATGTCATGACACAGTCATTCCAAGCTCTTGCTACATTTAGAAAAGTCATACCCTCGTGGTTACCTAATGTGTGTGTGTGTGTGTGTGTGTGTGTGTGTGTGTGTGTGTGTGTGTGTGTGTGTGTGTGTGTGTGTGTGTGT